>JAIFGZ020000427.1:0-600000 GCA_019925245.2 Oryza australiensis | reverse complement strand
CTCACCCGGAGTTGCTGCACTTCGGTCTGTGAAGCTGTCGGCCGTGTGTGTATGACCAGGCTTTCGCTCGTGCTCCTTGCTCGAAGCTGGGACAGAGTGGGTGTACTGGCTGTGTCGAGAAGGTTATCGCCAATCCAGTACCGCCCATGCCTCTTGCCTCCTCCCACCCTCATGACGACTTCTCCATCAATATCGTGGGTAGTAGGATTGAAATCCTCCCCATGGAGCTCCCTTGCCATCATGGTGTACTGACTGAGGCGGTTGTGGACAGTCGCGTTGGTGTACGCCGAGGGCCCATCCTTTGGGTTAAAGATATGCAAGAAGACGCATATTTTCATCCGTATCTCTTTCGAACGGGAGACGCCTAAGGTTACGTTATACACAGACAAACTACGGTAAAGACAGCGGCACCTGCAAAATAGGGAAGCACGGCTCGATGGCCGGCACACAAGCGACGGCATGGCTGCGCGATGCGACTCCATTCATCATCTCAAAAAAAAGGCTTCGAACATATGTGCATACAATAAACTTCAAAAATATATACGTGCATATTGCATATATTTTCTACTCAAATCAAATCAAAGGAGTATAGATATGTATCTAATAAATACCATTGTTTTTACCATATATTTGTTTGTAGTAAATATCTAAATATCACTCGTTTTAATAAACACCTAAATACATGATATTATTTTGATGTGTCAATAATAACTCATAGTTTGAACTAAATGTTTATATAATAACAAATCTAATTTTGTTTGAACTAAATGTTACAATAACAAATAAATGTTGCAAAAGTAAAAAACATGTTTACCGAAAAAATGCGGAGGGGGGTGGGGGGGCGTCGGCCGGAGGAGGGGGAGCGCGGCGCCCGTGGCCAGCTTCGCCGACGAGGAGAAGAGGGGCGCGGCCGGGGGTGCAGGGCGGCGTCGGCCCGGGGGGGGCTGGGCGCGCCCGCACGGGGAGGACGCTTGGCCGGAGGAGGAGCCCTTAGGCCGGCCGGGACGGCACTCGGCACGGAGGCGACGGCCGGCAGGGGCGGCGGTCGACGGGGGCGGCGGTAGGGGCGGCGGCGGCGAGGCACCAACGCCGGGGGGGGCGAGGCGGCGCAGCGGTCCGACGACGAGCGCGGGAGGCGGCGGCACGGGTTTGTTATTTTTGCCTAAGTCCGAATCCGAGGCATGGCACGGAGGAGGCGGGCATATTAGAAAAGTTTGCCGTGTGCCAAGGCTTTGCCGAGTGCCCCGATCCGGGCACTCGGCAAAAAGCTTTGCCGAGGGCCGATCAGCGGCACTCGCAAATACTTATTTCGCCGAGTACCCTTCTCTAGGCACTCGCAAAGTTTTCCGCATTAGGTTTTGTACATTTTTTGCCGTGTGTGGTACTTTGCCGAGAGCTACACTCGCAAAAAAAACTTTAGTTTTTCTCTTCTAATAATTTAGAAATTATCAAACGGACTCAAAAATTTACAATTTTTTTGCATAAACCCATATATGCTATTTATTGCCTAGGGAAAAAGATTTGAAATCAAACGACAGTTCGGCCATCACTTTCTCTCCAAATCTAACCAATTCTTCTCAACACTTATAATCTACTCCGGAGAATCTTCGGTTTTGTGAGCGTCGTACCTAATAAAATATTCGAAAGCTTCTCGATTTTTTACCCCAGCCTCGACGTATGATATCATGACATCCTAACAAATTGTATGATTTTCGACTTCGTTTGCTATTTTTACAATTTTTAAATCATTCGGTCAACACGTTCCTAACCATGTTGCATGAAGAAAAATATCTCAATTTCTGTTCATTTACCACATATTGACTCAAAAGGGTCTAAATAACATGAATATAATTTTTGCACTATTTTTTATATATTTTTTAACCACTTGTAGTTCTAATTTGAGACTTGCAAAAAAATTCACGAAAATATAATAAATCAAAAAAATATAGCAAAACCAATTGAAAAATTACCAAATTTGATAATTAGGGATTACATGTTGCATTTACATAATAGAAAAAGTTTGGAGGATGGATGAGAAAAAATTTTGACATGTTTGCCGAGAGCCGTGGAAAGACACTCGAATGTGGAATTTTGCCGAGTGCCTACCCATAGCACTCCAAGAGTTGGTATTTTGCCGAGAGCCTAGCCCCGGCACTCGGCAAAGGTGGTATTTTGCCGAGTGCCTTGCCCTGGCACTCGGCAAAGATGGTACCAAACGGTATTAGTTGACGGCGATTATTGTTTTGCCGAGTGTCCCTTATTGGCACTCGGCAAAATTGTACTTTCGCCGAGGGCCGTGTGGAGGCACTCGACAAAAGGGATTTTTTGCCGAGTGTTTTTGTTCGCCAAGGGCAAACACTCGCAAAGTGTCCTTTTTGCCGAGAGTTTTTTTTGCCGAGAGCCCGCTCGACAAATATATTGTTCGCCGAGTGCCCGACATAAAGCTCTCGGCAAAAAGTTTTACACTTGGCAAACATGGGATTTCCCGTAGTGAGTATATTGGGCTGCAGTTAAGAGAATACTTAGATATGTATAAGGGACAATTGGTTTTGGAACAAAAATTGAAAAATTAGACTCTAATATTGTAAGTGCTTATTCTGATGCTGATTGGGCAGGATGTATAGCTGACAGGAGATCTACAGGAGGATTTGAAGTGTTCTTCGGATCAAATTTGATATCCTGGAGTGCAAGAAAACAAGCAACAGTGCTAAGGTCTAGTACAGAAGCAGAATACAAGACTTTGGCCAATGCAATAGCTGAAGTGATGTGGGTGCATAAGTTGCTAGCAAAACTTTATTTCTTATCCTGAACTAGCACAACTACGGTGTGATAATATTGGAGCTACATATATGTCAGTGAATCTGGTGTTTCATGCAAGGACTAAGCACAAAAGCAAATGGTGGCACAAAAGCAAATGGTAGTTCGCTTTGTAACTTCTCAAGATCAGGAAGGGCTTTACTAAATCTCTCTCAGTTCAGCAGCTTAAATTGTTTTGACACAATCTTAATCTTTCAGATTTTCGATTAAGGAGGTATGTTAGATAAGATAGGTTTGTTGTGGATTTGTTAGTTTGATAAGATATAGTCTGAGTCTAGATTAGCTCGGGATTAGTTTTTGTTTTCTGTTTTCTACGCGTCGTCACATGCATTCGGTTTCCTGCGTGTCATCGGATGTACGTCGTTATCGCGTATCGTTTTGATTTATTGTAACCGAACTCTGTATTGCCACGCCGGGGGCTTTCATGCTTACATTAACACGCAAGCGTGCTTGGAGGAAGGCAACGTTTTCGCTAATAGGAACAAGCATACAACGCCCAAAAACGCAAGCTAAACTGCATTAAAAACAGGATAGAAGGCTACAGACTTGAAGAAGGCGAAGGCGAGAAAGGGAACGATTCCTCGGCTGCTCCACTGACCCGATTCACTAGCACGAAGAGCGACCAAATCAAACAATGTAGCCTCGAAACAAAAAATGAACAAATTAGCGCCCATACGTATGGCAAGGCAAACATAAACACAATCACGGATCAATCAATATAGCCATAAACAAAGGGGAAACAGCAGCCCACACTACGAAAGTCGTCTACGGCGCGTGGATTCTGACGAGAAGGGGATCGGAGGACGAACCGAGGAAAAGAGCAAAAGAACAGGAGCAACGATCATATGTTAGAAGAAGAAAGGGGCGAACGACCGACGAGAGCTGCGGCAAATACCATGCGACTCTCCACGTAGTGGACGAGCAGGGGCCAACCAACCCGCTCGTCGCCGTAGCGCATGTCAGCGCACTACCACCAATGGAGAGAGGAGCGGCAACACGGACCTGGCCGACGAGAGCTCGTGCAAACACCATAGGACTCGCCGCCTAGTGGACCAAGAAGCACCAACCAACCCCGTCGCCGTCGTACTGCATGTCAGCGCAGTACAACAAGAAGCACCAGCCAACCCCGTCGCCGTCGTACCGCATGTCAGCGCACTACACTCGGTGGACAGAGGAGCGCCAGTACGGGGCCGAGAACCAGACCAGCCGCCGACAGCGAACATAGCGGCCGTTCTACCCGTAGGCGGAGAGGGCGAGGAACGAAAGCGGTTGATGCAATCCTAGCCACACATCGGACGCCGAAACAACACGCGTCGAAATCTCAACGGCGATGCATGCACGGAGCAACGGCAAGACAAGAAATCGACGCTGCTGGAAGGGCACGGCAACAAAACGGCGATGATGGGCCGGCAATGCACGGGCCTGCGAGCGAGACGAAGAACCGGCCCAGCGGTAAACCAGCAACGCACAAACGTTAAAAAAACAGACCCGTACGGGTCGCTGCCGTTGCAGCACATCCACCACGCTTAAGTATATTGAGCAACTCCAAAAGCTCAGTTAAATTGGAAAGTTAAATTTTATTGTTTAGTTATTTAAAAAATAGAGAACTTTTGAAAAAAAAGTCCACAACAGCCTTGCTATTTTACAGAGTCAGGTATAAAGTTTTCATGGTTGGCTTTAAATAGCCAACGAAAACCAAGGGATAGCCAGCTTACTATTTTACAAAATCAGATAGTCAAGCTGCTGGAGATTACTTTTTTGCTATACAAATTCTAAAATGGCCTTCACAACAAGAATAACCAAGCTACTGGAGTTGCTCTTAGCTATCCAATCATAAAAAAACAAGGTGGCTATCCCGATTTTCCTGTTCTCTACCTCTAGACAGCGTCCTGGATCGCCAAAAACCGATTTTCCCATGATTGCACGCCGTAGGCGTCAAGTTCCCACGCCGCTCCCATGCTCCCACCTGCGTTCCTGCACTCCCGCACATGCTCCAGAACAAATCTAGCGCCGCCGAGTCCAGAAGAAATCTAGCACCGCGGCGCTCCCGACGGCGTTGTTATCCCATCGCTGTCGCGCTCCCGACGTCGCCGAGTCCCCTGACTGTCCTGCTACCAATTCTACTGTGGTCCCGACGCCGCCGATAGGGCTGGGCAATCGGTTTGAACCGCAAGTTCGGTTCGGTTTTTTGTTCCTATGCAAAGTTTGGTTTGGCACGAATGAAAAACCGATCGGTTCTCATAAATACTAAAAACCGTATAATTCGGGTTCGGTTTTTTCTGTTTGTTTTTTGGTTTTTACCCAAAAAATTGATGAAAGGAAAACGGGGTGAGGCGTCGGGCCGATGGCGGCGCGGAGGGCTGGGGCGACGGTGGCAGCGTCTGCGCGACGACGGCGATGCACTGCACGGCGGCGCAGAGGGTTGGGGTGGCGGCGACGGCGGCGACACATCACGCGGCCGCACGGAGGGGGCAAGGCGCCAGGCCGGCGGCACGCGTAGAGGGCTGGGACGGCACGACATCGGTGCGGATGGGCGACCGGCGGTGGCGCGACGGCGGCGGCGGAGGAGGTCGGTGGCGGCGGGGCTAGGATGGCGTCCGCGCAGAGTCGAGGCGGCGAGAGCAGGGCGCCATGTCTGCGCTGCGCATCGTCGAGGAAAGGAGAGGAGGGCGCCATGTGACCACGTCTCTGCGGTTTTTTTAGATTCGGTTTTTTTGGAGATTGGTTGTCGGTTGGTTAGAAGGGACCGAGGGAGATCAGTTTTTTCGGTAGTTTGGTTTTTGTACGTCTGAAACCGAACCCGACCGAACTATTCAGTTTGTGCAACACCATAAACCAAACCCGAAACCGAAAACCGAAAACTACAAAATTTGGTTCGGCTTGGTACGGTTTGTTTTTTTAGTTTTTGGTTCAAATTTGCCCACCCCTGGCCGCCGAGTCCCCTGACCGCTCTGTCGCCGATTCCCCTTGGCGCTCCCGACGCCGCCGAGTCCCCTGTCTGCCCCGCCGCGGAGTCCCCTATCCACGCCGCCGCCGAGTCCCTCTACCCCCCGCCGTCGAGTCCCCTCTACGCCCTACCGCCGAGGCCCATCTGCTCCCCTTCCGCCCCCTTGCACTAATGGCGCCGCCGCAGAGTGCCTCCGACTCGCCGGGAAATGGGACACATATGGACATGGCCAAGGGATTTGACATGGCGCCTCCACTCGGGCGGAATTTGTTTCCTGCGTGGGCAGCCGCCGGCTCCGTCAGAAGGGGTGTTGAAGCCAGGACAGCCGAGGAAGGCCTAGATGCAATGTCACAGAACTTGAGTTATCAAATGCTTGGTGAGCCCCGAAAGATGCTGTTGACGAGAAAAATCAACACGCTGGCCTGGGAGATCTGCTTAGCTCCAGTGCAGGTCCTAGAATAGATGAAGCGCGGGCGTGCCAGTCAGTTTGATCCTGCCACTGACAAGCTATGCAAAACAGCAGAACATAAATCATCTCGGCTGATAGACCGATACCCAAAAACTAATTGATCGGCTAATAAGCCGATGGTGCAATTCCAGCCGATGCCGATGCCAGCCGATGGTGTTAGGGTTTGAATCCATTGGTTGTACGCCTGAGCGAATATTTATATAAAGGCGATCGGCCAATGATAACATGATGATATAGCAATGTAATATGACACAAAGCAATCATATGATATAATAAATACTAATTTAAAGATTAAAGCACATATCGGTTGGAAGTCCGATGTCATAAAATCCAAATGGTCAAATATCCAATGAAGCCTCTGTTGTGATTGGCTAGATCCAACTTGTATACAATCCTTGCAAGCCGATGCAATACCCGGATAACTCACCGGCTGAAACCCCGATGAAACCCTTAGTGACAGTCAACAGGCAGGCTAGAGATTACGGTTCTAATCACAACTTAGTAGATCAAACTGATACAGCACTAAGTATGAAAAGAAAAGCAATATCTAGACAATCAAGCCCTTGGCTGATTTTCAGGGTGGTAGATGCCTAAACTAATCTAATCTATTAAACAGTTTAGTCGATAACGACAGAGACCCTAAAACGAGAAACAGCCGATAGGGCTAAACTAAAATACTAAGATTAGATTAATAGAGACATATGATAAATAGTCAGGCAAGCATGCTAACTGAACCGGAGAATTCCAAGAGATCGAACGTACTGATGCAGCCTTGGACAACATCGATGTAGTCAATATGATCGCCTGATCCGACAGAACGTTGGACTTATTCCTTTGCTGGAGGTCGAACCTAACCGATGCAGCCCAGCACCGGATGCCAAGTTCTGTCGGATGTTAAACAAAGATGAAGAATAAAAGAGCGGCGATGCGCCGAATTGTATTGATCGAGAGAGATATGTTACATGAACCCTAGGCTTACATATTTATACCCATAGGGTGACAAAGATCCTATTAGATTACAATCCAAACTTTCCTAAAGATAAAAGAAAATAGATAAAGTCCTTATTGGACACTAAACAGACTTTCCTAAAGATAAAATAGGAAACTAACAATCTCTTCCTAATTAATAGATACAAGCCGTATCCTCCCTGGACTCGGTTTCTTCTGGATAAGATCTTCTCAAACCGAATCTAACAAGAATCTGACTGCTGGAGATATGGATAATAGAAAATCCCCATCGGCTGATGCAGAACTCCAAGCCGATATTGACTCTGGGCCGATCCTAACCCTTAGCCGATAAGGACTTCGGGGCTTACCAAATTTTGGCGTTAACAGATGCATTGTCGTACTTATATAATAGTTGATGCATTCTCGATTTGTAATCTTCTTCAATTGTTCAGTATGTAGCATGCCAAGCTTCTGAAATTTGAGGTTTACAGCTAACTGCGAAAGATGCAGATTATTTAACTGATTTTTCAATGGACATCTCAAATTACTGATACTATTCTGAATTTTTACTGTTCTTCTTTCTGTGGCACTATTTTGTGCTACTGAATTTATTTTGTGTGCCAAGGTTTATCATGGATTACGTGCAAAATGTAGAATGTTGGGTATATTTTTGCAGCAGAGGAAGGTTAAACAATGAGATGTGGTAATTGATCCGAAGTTGTCAGCATTTCTTCAGTAACACAGTTTGATATATCATGGCACATGGCTGAGTAACCTTGTTCTATATATCATGGCACATGAACGAGTTTGATATTTCTTCAGTAAGACAGTTTGATATTTGTTCAGTAACTCAGTTTGATATTTCTTCAGTAACCTCGTTCTATATATCATGGCACATGGCTGAGTTTCACCTACGTTTTGAACAGCTGTTTGCATTTTTTTGGTTTTTGACTAGTGTCGGCATTTTTCGGATTTCATTGCATTATAGTTGGACAACTTAGGATCTGTTCAAAGTTGAATTACCATTTGCATGATATAATTGTAGTTTCCTTTATTTTTAGCTATCACATCCGTGCTATCATTTCCGTAATTTAATTTTAGCTATTTTTATGTGTTGTCAACAGGAAGCGTGAACGGAGGGGTTCTTTCATGGACCTAATGTTCGATGATTCCGATCAGTTTATTCACAACATATCATGCACCCAAACAGAAGATCAAAATGATTCACCAATGGTTGCAAATACTTCTCAAGCTAGGCAAACCCAAAAGAGGTCCAGGAATTTCAGTGAGGAGGAAGACACCCTACTTGTCTCCGCTTGGCTAAATGTTAGCCTGGATGCAGTTAGTGGTGCAGATCAATCAAAAAGTACATATTGGGACAGAATAACTGAGTATTTCCACGCAAATAAGACATTTGAATCGAATCGAACCCAAGGTTCTCTTTCGAATCGATGGTCTGGTATTCAGCTAGATGTCAACAAATATGCAAGATGTGTATCTCGGATTGATCATAGCAATCTAAGTGGTCACACCATCCAAGACAAGGTAACTGAATAAACATTTCTTTTGTGTAAATTGTTCTGACAACCCCTGTCCATCATTTATTGATTATGTATTTTTGTTAACCAGCAAATGCAGGCATTACAGTTGTTCAAGTCCGAAGATAAGAATAATAATAGATCATTTCCGTACTTGCACCGCTACAAGATTTTTGAAGCATGAGCCTAAGTGGATTGAAAGACGAAAACACTTAGCAGGACAACAGCCTTTCAAAAAGAAACAAAAGACAAATGACTCTACTTCGTATGTGGTTGGAGTGTCCCCTATTAATGTTGATGACATCGAGGATGGATCCCAAATGGATGCTATACCAACACAGGAAAGGCCTGCATGAAGAAAAAAGAGAAAGAAAAACTTTGGCAAAACAGGAGACTTGAAGCACTAGATCGTGCATGGGACAAGAAAAAATCAGCTGATGTTCAAATAGAAGCAATGAAGCAGACGAAGAAGGAGGAGAGGACAAACAAGGTATTGAAATTGGAGAAGAAAGAATTGCATTTGAGAAAGATAAGTTTGAAGTTACAAAAAATAAGAAGATGACAGGATTGCTTTAGAGAAGAAAAAATTTGAGGTAGGAAAGAAGCAAGAGGATGATAGGCTTGCTCTTTATAGATCAAATTTGAGCTACTAAAGATGTTAGAGGAGGAGCAAATTATTAATCTAGATATTTTAAGTATGTCTAGTTCTCGGCAGGAATTTTACAAGAAACTGAAGCAACGGATTCTCGATCAAAATCTATGATTTCGTTTTGCACCATTCAGATTTATATTAATATGTTATTTTAGCTATGTAATAAAGATTTATAGTAGACTATTAATATTGCACTTAGTTATGTTGCTATTATAAATTTTGAAATGTGAGATGGATTTGCAATTATACCTAAAATTGCATATTTTTGTTTCCTTAAGCTCACTGTTCTGGGTCTGTACGAAGGTGCAAGATTGTATAGCGTTTGTATTTTTTGGATTTTGAATAGTGTAAGAGATTTTTCAGATGGTGAACAGTATGAGATTTTTCAGATTTTGAATAGTATTAGAATTTTTCAAATGGTGAGAATATGTGATTCACAGAATTTCGTATAGTACTTGTTTTTTCAAATTTTGAATAGTTGTACAATTTTCAGATGGTGAATAGTATGAGATAATTCTGGTAGAAGAATTTGGAAATCATGTTGAATAAGATAAGTTTCAGTGACTCAAGTGTGCAGCTAATCTTGATGATGCAGTAATGCAGACAGTGAGTTGGTCCAATAGTCACAATGTAGTTGTCAACAAGTTAAGATTTTCAGAGCAAATAGGGTGACAGTGACATCAGCTTTATGAGCAAATGATAGCCTACAGATTTTTCCTGTCTATAGTTTTATAATTCATACCAAATGAGGTGACAATGACACCGGCTTCACCATCACCGTAATCGTAAGAGCTAAATTTATGCTCATCACTGAGTATTGTCGAAACTTGGTTTCGGCAATATATTTTATGGGGTCGCAGTCGAGATCGCCAAGCACGATGGGTTAGGAGAAGAAGAAGATTTAGACAGGTTCAGGCCCTCTCGTGAGGTAATACCCTACTCCTGTTTCGGTGGATTCGATCCGCCGAGTGTCTTTATTGATCTCGTGATCTAAAGCTCTCGCTTATGAAGTCGAATCTCAGATCTAGAATCTGATCAAGTCTAAGATATCCCTCAAAGGACGCCCCTTACCCCCCTTATATAGTCTTGGGAGGAAGGGTTCACAAGTCGGAAACCCTATCTTATTCTAAGTTGGTTTCCTCAATCTTACCAAACCGTGACTATAGGCCGATTGCCTTATCTCTATCGGCAACCGTAACACCTAAGTCAAGTTCGGCTTACAGATATAGCAGGCGCAATCTATCCCTACCTCCAGTCGGATAAGCTTGTCATGTGGATACCCGATTGCCACAATCTCCACAGTAGCCCCGAGTCCTTTTCGCCGACGAGACAACTCGCTTCAGACCAAAGCAAAGACTCAACCAAAAAATCTCTTTGACCGAGTGCTTTTGGCGCCGAGTGACTCCATCATCTCTGCCTGAATCTTCCCGAGTGGCTCCAAAGACTGTGAAGGGCTGGAAAAATTTATATATAAAAATTCTCAAAAAATAAATATCTAGGTGCATCTCCTGATGCACCTAATTATAGGTGTAGCCCCGACTATGTGGTTAGTCAAAAATAGACTAAGCATATAGTCAAGAACTATATAAAAATTATTCTCATGTAGATGCCTAGCTCATGCTAAAGCAATCATAGAAATCTCATTACTCAGCAAGTTCATACTCAACTGAGTGAATTTGCCCGAGTCATCTCGAACAAATAATTCAATCATCCCTCATGGGTAAAAAGCACTCAGTAAACTCTTGCTCAACCGAGTGGATTCGCCCGAGTAATCCCGGAATAATAACTCAATCAACCCTAGCGGGTAAAAAGCACTCGGTAAGCTCATGCTTATCCGAGTAGATCCGCCCGAGTCATCCCTAACAAAAACTTTAATCATCCCTCATGGGAAAATAAATTCTTTCAATCATATGAAAAATATGACCAAGCTATTAAACATTTTGCCATAATACTCGGTCTCAATCTTATAAAGATCTTCACCAAGGTGGAAAACAAACAAAGACGGCTAGATTACCCGACCAAATGCTGAAAAACCAAACAGCCCTTGTTCACCAAGGTGGCTATAAAAACTCTGTTGTTGGTCACCTTCCAAATTGCATCATGTCGCCTTCTCATGAAGTCGACAAACCGCGGTATGGAAGGATCTTTAAAGGTATTGGGCACTCGGACACGCGCATATTGCCGTGGCAAATCTGCTTAAGCTCATCCGCTTAAGTCCCTAAGGACACGTATCGGACCACACCTTAGTTGGGCCGTAGATTTCCTTATGGGCTCGGCCCACTCACCGAAAACCTAGCGCAACCCTCAAATCTTTCTTTATAAAGACACGAGGTCGTCCCCGCCTCTTCATCTTCCAAAATTCCCCTTCTCACAATACGCTCATCGGTTCATCGCGGAGAACCCTAGGCTTGCGCGCTCCTCAGTCCATCCGCCAAGAAGCTTGCTCGCCGCGACAACTAGCTCCTGCAGCCAAAACTCCCACATCTATCGCCCAAGATCCAACCTTTCTCAGCCAGATCCGCTCCTCAACAACCTCGCTCTCATGGCGGAAGAAAAGAGGATTCCGTTCGACCAATGGGCCACCTCAGACGTGAGGGAGTACACCCTCAAGGAGATGGTGAAGCACGGCGTGCTTCCGCCCAAGGAACTTGTGGGATGGCGCCCGGCGGCGGGGGAGGACTTCCCGACCCCAAACACCGGTGAGCTCGTTGTCTTTACCTCCTTTTTCTATTGCGGATTCAGTCTTCCCACCTCCGAATTCTTTCGGGGCTCTTGGATTACTATGGTCTTCACATCTACCATCTCGAACCCCAACTCGATGCTTCACATCGCACTCTTTATTCATGTGTGTGAAGCCTTCCTTGGCATTCTTCCTCACTTCAACTGCTTCGTCGTATGTTCTACCCGAAACCCCATCCGAACAAGGACCACCCTTGTGTCGTTGGTGGGCAGCTTCCAGCCTTCGCGGATCTCTCCGCAAAGACTACTTCTCTCTCCCTTGAAATCCTCAAACAAAGGCCGGCACTCGAACCGGTTCTACATCGCAATCTTGAACCCAGCCTCTCCCTTCCTTTGTCGGTCTTCCTCCGTCCCCAAACCATCTTGGAGCACTGTCCCGTAGCCCAAGAATGGGATGAGGCCAACGATCTGCTCGCGAAGATCCTGGCGATGAAGAAGAGGAACCTTCGCGGGGAACAAATCACTCGGCATTTCATCAGGTGCCGACTGGCGCCAATCAGGGAGCGATCGAAGCCGGCCTTCGAATACGAAGGCGGAACAGACCCCAATCGGGAGGACCGGATCCGCTCACATACGAGATCCCGAAGATCCGGATGTACAAGCTCTTCTCATCCGGGATCTCGGTCGAGCGAGCCCTCATACTACCAGTCCTTCCATTCAGCATCCATCGACCTCCTCCTCCGGTAAGCCGATTGATTGCTTTATAGTATCTTTCGATCTTGATGTCTTGTCGCTTAACGTTGCGCCTTCCTTCTTCTGCAGGAGAACGCCTCTATCATTTCCAAGCCGTATAAGATGGCTCATGATGACGCGCAGCATCGCCCCGCTAAGAAGCCGACTGGCGGGATAAAAATCCAAGCTGATCCAGTCGGGAAGCGGGCGGCGCCGAGTGAGGACTCGAACAAGCGCGCAAGCAAAAGGCGGCTGATCATCGAGGACTCGGATGACGACGTCCCGGCTCCTCCAGTCGAGACTCCGCCTCTAAGGCGATCGCCGCGGACTGCACCGAAGATCCGGCGATCTACCAGGTAAGCTCTGAAACCAAAGTCCTGAGCTCTTTCATAGAAGACTTTTCTTTATCTTCGCTGTATTTACTTGTGCAGGAAGCCCCAGGATATAGATCCTGTCGGAGGGGATGAAGGGCCGACCCCGGCCGCTGCTCCCGAAGCGCCAAGGCCGTCAGAGCCGAAACCCCGGAGCCCACAACCAAGCGCGAGCGTTCCGGAGAAGCACCCTTCTCCTCAGAAGGAGAGCGCCCCCAGGGAAGAGCCCCCGACCGCGCACCGATATCCCGACCGGAAACCGCCGGCCGGGAAGCCCGCGATCGCGGCCCGAGCGCCCGACCGAGGGTCACTCTACACGAGCCCGATGAAGAAGAAGGGCCCGGCTGCCCCACCTAGGCAGGCCCGCAAACCGGTGAGACTTGCTTCGGAAATTTCCTTTGTTCTTTCAATTTTGAACCTTTCATGTCTTCATTGGTTTTTCTTGTTTGCCAGCCACGGTAGAAGAGATTCCCGTGCTACGCCTTCGAGACTGGGTTCCTCCAATCGAATCGAGTGGCGGGACTCGGAAGGCGAGAGACAGGGGCATCATCCTCGACCGGCAGCTGAAAAGGATGAAAGGGATGCCCTCGTCGAGAGCCCGAACGAGGCTACCCGACCGCTCAACGTAAGCCTTCATCTTTCTTTTTGATTATATCTTCGTTATCCTTCGCCGATCACCCTTCGCCTTCGCGTGCGAAAGAATATTGCCGTTCAATGGCAAAATCCGAGGCGCCGGAAAAGCCGGTGCCTCACTTAAACTCCTTGGAGGACGTTCGGCGACGGCGAAGGTCACTCGGGAGGAGGCCGCTCGAGGGAGGCCGCTTTGAGGAGGGAGATCTCGGAGCTTCGGGAAGCGAACCTCGACCTCCGCGGATCAATCGGAAGTAAGCCCGCCTCTCCCAGCTTCATCATGATTCTTTTTGTTGTTCTTGTCAATTGATAATCCTCTTTCGTTGTAGAAAATTCTTCGGAGGTCCACTCGCTTCAGGTCCAACTGGAAGCGGTCAACCTTGACAAGGCCGAAGTGGAGGCCGAATTTGAAGGTAACCTTCTTTGAAGTTGGATTTCATGTGCTGCTTCATTCCCGAGTGCCTTGACTGATCTAGGACTCCTTGCAGCTTATAAGATAAAGACCCGAGCCCAAGATGACGTCTTACTCGGGCGGATCAAATCCAGCGACGAGATACGGGAAGAGGTCGCCAATGCCGCCGCACCAATCTTGACACCTTGTTTGATCAAGGGGTTGGGGCCAGCTGCGGAGCCAATCGAGATCTTCGACAAGCTCCGCGCTCCCGAGCGATCGAAGAACATCACCGAAGCGGCCAACATGGGGGCTGGTCCGGCTCTTGCACGACCAAGTCCCTCTACCCCGAGTGGATATTCATTCAATCGGGAGGGCTTCGCCGAGGGGACAACGATGAGCAGGCCTTAGATATGCTCGGCGAGGCGCAAGAGGCGGCGAAAAAGATCTCTTTGGATGTAGCAAACAATTTCAAGCTTTGAACTTATATTCGACTTCGCTTTGTGAATGTCATGTAATCGTGATACTCTTGACATGGAATCTTTGTGACTATTTTTAGTTTATTTATGTCAATGCCTTGATTCGAGCTTTTGCGTGAAATTTCTTAAGTAGTTTTCGTCTCGTGTCATCAAGCCTAGGCTCGATTAGGTCATCGGAAAACTCTCGTCCCTTAGACACCGAGCTCGAGTCGAAGGACATTAAACAATGATAAACCAAATTATGCACAAAAATTTGACGAGGAAAATTCGAGCTTTATTGATATGTGTATCGGCCCGATGCTAGCTCGAGAAGTCATCTTGCTTGAGGTTGGCAATCAAGGAAAACATGAGGCCTTAGCCAAATTAGGCGTAAAACCGCCGAAGATGTTCGATGTTCCAGGAGTTCTCCACCATAGACCCGTCCTCGCGCTTTAGCCGGTAGGCACCGGCCGAGTCACTTCGGCGATTATATAGGGTCCTTCCCATAAGGGAGATAACTTGTGTCGGTCTTTGGTGGTCGGATCTTGCGTAGGACCAGTCGCCAACAATGAAAGCTCGTGCTCGCACGTTGCGACGTGTGGTATCTTCCGAGCCCTTGAAGGTATTTGGCCGACCGGATGAGGGCCGCCTCGCGGGCCTCTTCCAATCGGGTGAGGTCATCCACTCGGTCGATGTCGTAGCGTTCATCGTTGAAGCTGCGGACCGGAGGGACTCAAACTCCATCTCATTTGGCAACATGGCTTCGCGCCGTAGACCGAAAGAAAGGAGTTTGGCCGGTGGCCCGACCGGGTGTAGTTCGCAGCGACCATAGAACCGAGGGAAGTTCTTGGACCCACTTGCCGGCGTAAGGGCTTAGCCGGTCGAAGACGCGAGCCTTGATGCCTTGAAGAACCATGCCGTTTGCTCGCTCGACTTGCCCATTGCTTTTGGGGTGAGCTACCGATGCGTAGCGATCTTGATTCCAAGTCTTCGCGAAATCCTTGAAGATGCCTCCGTGAATTGAGTCCCATTATCGGTTATGATTCTTTGGGATGCCGAAGCGGTGCACGATGTTGAGGAAAAATCCCGTGCTTTGTCGCGTAATTGTGGCAACCGGCTTGGCTTCAATCCACTTGGAGAACTTGTCGATTGCGACGAAGAGGTGTGTGAAACCTCCCGGGGCTTTTTGAAGGGGCCAACCATGTCCATTCCCCATACGCAAACGGCCGGGAAAGTGGGATTGTTTGAAGCTCTGGCGGGACATGGGTTTGTCGGGTGAAAATCGCAGCCTTCGCAGGTTCTTACGACTTTTTCCGCGTCGGAGACCGCGGTAAGCCAAAAGAATCCTTGCTCGTAAGCTTTGCCGACTAGAGTGCGTGCGCCGCGTGGCTTCCGCATATGCCCGAGTGGATATCCTGGAGTAATTGTTTCCCTTCTTCGGGTGTGATGCACCTCATTAGAATTCCGAGGGGCTTCTCTTGTATAGATCGGAGTCGACCATGACGTACGCTTGGCAACGCGCCGGACGCGTTCGCTTCATCCGGTCATCCGCAGCTCTTGCGAGTTAAGAATTTGATGAGCGGCGTCCTCCGTCGGTATCGACCATGGTGACTTCGTTCGTGGTTTGCTCGTTGGGAGCTGTCTTTGCGGTGACGGTTGGCTCGTAAAGATGTTCGACAAAGACATCTCGTTGGAGCAGCCTTCGCGCTTAGATCCGAACTGCGCTAGCTCATCAGCGCTTCGTTGTTATGTCTCGGGACATGTGAGAGTTCTAGCCCATCAAACTTGTCCTCAAGCTTGCGGACCTCTTGTCGGTAGGCCTCCATAGTGTCGTTTAAGCAAGACCAGTCTTTCATCACTTGATTGACAACCACTGGGAGTCGCCTTTCACTATAAGTCGACGAATCCGAGTGAGACCGCAAGGCGCATCCATGTAAAAGAGCTTCGTATTCGGCGACGTTGTGTGAAGCGGAGAAGTGGAGGTGAAGGGCATATCTTAGCCTTTCCCCGTCGGGAGATCGCACAACTCCCGCTCCCAAGCCGGTGATCCTCTTGGATCCGTCGAAGTGCATGGTCCAGTGTTGGAGGTCTTCCCGAGGTACGTGCTCTTGCTGTTCGTCCACTCGGCCGAAAGTCCGCTAAGGCTTGTGACTTAATGGACGTCCCGGGCTTAAAAGTTAAGTCCAGCGGCATCGGCTCCAGGGCCCACTTGGCGATGCGCCGGTTGCCTCGCGGCGGATGACGTCGCCGAGTGGAAAAGAGGTGATGACGGTGACCGAGTGACCACGAAAGTAGTGTGCCAATTTCCTCGCGGTTATTAGAACACCATAAAGCAATTTTTGTACAGGGGTATCGGATTTTGGCTCCTGCCAATACTTCGACAAAGTAAATTGGTCTTTGGATCTTCGGGCCCGTCCTTCTTCTTCTTGTTCAACCACAAGGACCGTGCCGACCACTTGGTGAGTGGCTGAAACGTCTGCAAGAGGGGTTCCTGGGCTGAGGTGAAGCTAGGACGGGTGGCGTGGTAAGGAACTCTTTGAAGTCTTCAAAGGCCTTGTCGCTTCGTGGTCCACTGGAAGTCGTCTGTCTTCTTCGCGCTTTGAAGAAGGGCATGCCTCGCTCGCCGAGTCGGGATATGAAACGGCTTAGCGCCGCCATGCAGCCAGTGAGCTTTTGGACGTCTTTCGATTACTCTGGGGCTTCATGTTTAAGATGGCGTTGATCTTCTCCGGGTTTGCTTCAATGCCGCGGTGTGATACCATGAAGCCGAGCGGTTGCCGATGGGACGCCGAAGGTGCACTTCTCCGGGTTCAACTTCATTCGAAGGCCGGATGTTTGCAAAGGTTTCTTCTAAGTCGGCGATCGTCTTCTTTCGCTTGGTCTTGATGACAACATCGTCGACATAAGCTTCAACGTTTTTGCCGATTTGCGTCCGGAAGCATCTTTGGATCATGCGTTGGTATGTAGCTCCGGCGTTCTTCGGCCGAAAGGCATGGTGATGTAGCAAGGCCCCGAACGGCGTGATGAAAGATGTCTTCAGCAGGATTCTTTCAAACTGATCTCGTGATAGCCCGAGTAACAATCCAAGAAACTCGGAAGTTCGCAGCCAGTTGAGTCGACGACTTGGTCGATGCGAGGCAGCCGAATGGATCTTTGGGGCAGGCCTTGTTGAGGTCGGTGTAATCGACGCACATGCGCCACGCCCGTCTTCTTGCGGACCAAGACTGGATTGGCTAGCCGGTCGGGATGAAGGACTTCTTTAATGAAGCCGCAGCCAAGAGCTTTGCGAGTTCTTCTTTGATCGCGTCTTTTCGATCCCGTGCGAACTGCGTAATCGTTGTTTAATTGGTTTGGCGTCATCTTTGACGTTCAAAGAGTGCTCGATCACCTCCCTAGAAATTCCGGGCATATCGATGGTTTCCAAGCAAAAACATCTTTATTATTTTGGAGGAAGGTGACGAGCGCGCTTTCCTATTTAGGATCTAGGTCGGCGCCGATTACGGCGTCTTGGAGGGATCGGGAATCAAGCGAGATCTTTTGGTCTTGGCGTCGCCGGATCCCGATTTGGCTATCTTCATCGCGGGGACTTCGTCCTCTCGCCGAAGTTGATGCAGCCAATCGGACTTCTTGTTGGCCACGTAATCTCTCTCGAGATTGGGCCATGTCGCAGCTCTCCTTGTCGCGAGTGAAAGCTTGCTTCACATCGGCGAAGAGTGATGACGCCGTTGGGACCCGGCATCTTCATGCAAAGATAGGTGTAGTGAGGGATCGCCATGAACTTGGCAAGCGCAGCCTTCCGATGATGGCATGATATGCCGTTTCGAAGTCGGCCACCTCGAAGGTGACGTTCTCCGTTCGGAAATTCTCTCGGGCTCCGAAGGTGACTGGGAGAGATATGCCCGAGTGGTGTTGAAGATAGCCCCGGATAACTCCGTGGAAGGGGCTGAGCTTGCTTTGAGTTCGGCCCTTGGGATCTGCATTTCATCCATAGTCTTGGCAAACAGGATATTGAGGGCGCCGCCCGTCGATGAGGACGCGCTTAAGCTCGATGTTGCGGACTACGGGGTCCAGGACGAGTGGATAGCGTCCGGGTGGACTACTCGGTCGGGATGATCCGAGCGGTCAAAAGTGATGGCCACTTCCGACCATCGCAGATCGAGGGACTTCGAGTTGAGCCGCGTTGACCTCCCTCGGTTAGCTTTTGTTTCCTCTTGGATTCATAGGCTAACGGGCCCCGAAGATGTGGTTGAGCTCCCCACCGGATCTTGAAAAGGTTCGGCATTCTCACCGCGTTGTTCTTCTTGGCGCCGGACGGCCAGCCTCGTCGATCGGCTTCTTGTTGAGTCTGCGCACAGATCTTTTAACCGCTTGTAGATAAAGCGATCCTTTGCCGCGTGCTTGTGATTCGGATGGTGGGTGCACCGGGCGTTCATGATGGCGTCGTAGGCGGCGACTCGGGACGGCGTTGAGTATTGGAGGTTGCGGCCACCGTGTCTTGGATCGGCGCTTGCGATCTTTCGGGCCCTGGTTGTTGTTGTTGCCGCCATCCTTCTTAGGATTTCGGCTTCCTCCGCTTGCTTGTCCTCTCTTCCGTCGGGCCGATCTTGACGGGCGGCCTTGATGGCGTCGTTTGATTTGGCGTATGAATTCGCCGTCTCAAACATCTGCTTCACCGTCTTCGGTGGCTTGCGTCCGAACTTGCCGATAAGCGGCTCATCACGGACTCCCTTCGGAAGGCGGCGATGATGATGTCATCGGTGATGTTCGGGATCTTGTTGCGCTTCTCGGAGAAGCGACGAATGTAATCCTTCGAGGCTCGTCCGCTTCCGGATGACATTGTAAAGGTCGAAGTGCGTGCGGGCCTCTCGAAGGTGCCTTGGAAGTTGGCGACGAAGTGGTCCCTCGGCTCGCTCCACGAGCCGATTGAGCCTCTTGGCGGCCGTGAGCCAATTTCGGCCGAGTTCGCGAGGGCCACGGGTAGGTAGTTCGCCATGGCTTTGTTGTCACCACCTGCGGCTCGGATGGCAAGGGTATACATAGTTAACCAAGATTCGGGGTCGGTTTTGCCATCGTACCTTTCTATCCCGGTGGGCTTAAAGCCACTCGGCCAATGCACTCGGCGGAGTTCCCGAGTGAAGGCCGGTACTCCATCGTCGCCGCTATCGGGTGATCCCCTCCGATCTTCCCGAGTGCGACTGGCCGCGCTCTTGGTAGCGGCGGTCGAGGACTTCCCGCGATCACTCGGCGGGGTCTTCGTTGGCTGGTTGGGTAGCCGGAACTGTTGCGGTGGACTCGGTGGTGGACGGGTGGACGTCCGTGTCGTTTGCGGCGGGAGTCGACCGTCCGCTCTTGGTGCCTCGGCATGGACTCGGGAAGCGGGCCTCTTGGCCTAGTTGACGATCGAGCCGGCTCGGGCCTCCGTAGTCTCCGACCTTAGGGGTGGGAGCCGGCTTTTGTCGCGTTTCGGCCACGGATTCGCGGCCTTCTTGCCGAAGTGGTGGGAGGGCCGTTAGCCGTGGCAGCAACGATGGTCTTGATCTTATCCAAGATAGGAGTCACGTTGGCCGGAGCCGTCTCCATGACGGTATCCAAGAGCGTGAGTGCGGCGACGCGTTCGCGTGGCGGCGTCCGGAAGACATTGGTGTTGCGAACCCGTGTTTGGAGGATGGCCTCCCGGCGGATCGTCCACCGCACGCGATCCTCGCTTCCTTTTATCGCCTCGTCTTTGCGTTGTTTGTCTTCTTCGGTGTCTTGCGTTCGAGCTCCACTCGCTCGCTCTTCTTCGGCAAGCCTTCGGCCAAGGCTGAGTCGGACTCATCCGGCTCGGCCATGAGGACGTCGAAGCACTTCGCTCGCAATCCATATGGCGGTCGGAGTTGTCGGCTTCGTCGAAGGGATGCCGTAGAGATTGTCGGCCGGCGGAGCCGAGGTATCCGTTGAGCTCGAGGATGGACAGGGAGCCAAAGGACGGGAGGATGACAGCGATCTCCCTTGATCTGGGTAACCCGGATCCGGATCGTTCCATCCGAGCCTGGAGGTTGGGGATCGGCTCTTCCGAGTGGATCCTCGCCAACTCGGGAGAGCATTGATCGTAGATCTTGGCGACATTTGGTAACCCAAACGGCACCGAAAGGTCTTCACCGAGTAGATTGCTTCCGTCGGGAGGCAAGAAGATTGGCGCAGATCTCGGCGGCATTCGGTAATCCGAATGGCGCCGAGTGAAGTCCGTCGTCGGAGAAGGTGGATCGCATCTTGGTCTTCAAGATGTTGTCGAAGATCTCGGCGCCGTTGGAGAGCCCGAACGGCGCCGAGTGGGTTGTTCCCTCCGACCGGTTCGAATCCGAGTCGAGGAGGAGTCGCCGACGAAGTTGGCGGCGAAGTCGCCGAGTCTTGAAGGAGATCCCATCACGCTTGTCGGCGAGATTGTTGAAGAAGTCTCGACGCGCGGCCCCCTACCGGCGCGCCAACCGTCGAAACTTGGTTTCGGCAATATATTTTATGGGGTCGCGATCGAGATCGCCAAGCACGATGGGTTAGGAGAAGAAGAAGATTTAGACAGTTCAGCCCTCTCGTGAGGTAATACCCTACTCCCGTTTCGGTGGATTCGATCCGCCGAGTGTCTTTATTGATCTCGTGATCTAAAGCTCTCGCTTATGAAGTCGAATCTCGATCTAGAATCGATCAAGTCTAAGATATCCCTCAAAGGACGCCCTTACCCCCTTATATAGTCTTGGGAGGAAGGGTTCACAAGTCGGAAACCCTATCTTATTCTAAGTTGGTTTCCTCAATCTTACCAAACCGTGACTATAGGCCGATTGCCTTATCTCTATCGGCAACCGTAACACCTAAGTCAAGTTCGGCTTACAGATATAGCAGGCGCAATCTATCCCTACCTCCAGTCGGATAAGCTTGTCATGTGGATACCCGATTGCCACAATCTCCACAAGTATCAACTGAGTATCAGTTAGCAGATGAGAGTATCCATACTACCTGTGATTGGGAAAATAAAATTACGATCCTAAAGCTCTAAAACAAAAACAGCGACTCTGTGATGAGCAACTCGCGCCAAAAAACAGAAACAACAACTTTGTCTTACGCCGAAAACAGAAACTCGCCGCAAATAATAGACAGATGAGATACTCGAGGTTGCGGCAGCGCACAGATGAGCAACTCGCCAAAAAAACAGCGACTCTGTCATGCGCCAAAACCAAAAACTTGGAGCAAATAACAGAAAGAAAAAAGAAATAGAAACTCGTGACAAATATAACAGAATCTGTGACTGGCTTCTTTGCGCCAAAAAAATAGGCTGACGTGGCCCACTTCAAAAAATAGATATCTTCTATTAGGATTTCAAAAAACACACAATTATCTATTTTAAGCGGATGTAAATAGATCCATTTGGAGACTTAAAATTAGTGATTCAATTGGAGTTGCTCTAATCGGTTGGACCATCTTTTTTTATTGGAATCACTAAATTTAGCTCCAAATGACATTTGATAAATTTATCGGAGTTGCTCTTCCAAGATGTATCAAACAGAACTTATGCGTTGAGCAGAAAACGATCATCACCAAAATAAAAAAAGAAAAAAAAATCTAAGCATTGTAAATCCTATTAGTACAGACTTCCATCTATACATGTTGAAGATCTCCAATCTCCATGATCGCGGCATGTCCAACGGACGAATTTGTTAGGGATTAGGGTCCCCATGTGGATTTCCTGGAGTTGGTGGTTAAATCCACTACGTGAATTTATCCAAACTAGTAATCATGTCATGTATGTGCAATGCACGTGTCGACAACTATGATAAAAAAACATTCTGACAAACAAAAAAAAATTAAACCACACATTGATCATACATATTAATCAAATTTTGTTAGGTCGCCACATAATTAAGTTCCACCATCAGAAGCTAAGCTGTTTCTATCAAATTATCACAAATGCCCAAAAAGGCATTAGAGTAATAATATATACAAAATACACGTGAAAGTGTGGAATAACATGAAATCCATGAGACATTGTTTGATAAATAAATTATCAAAATTCATGTCACTATATACGTGCGTGTCGGATCATTACTGAAGAAAATCACACTAGTCCCGATTCGTAACCAGAAAATCACACTAGTCTCGGTTCGTAACCCTCAGTAGTCTCGATTGTCAAACTGGGACTACGAATCTAGGACTAGAGATGGGCTATCTCTAGTCCCGGTTAAATAACCGGGACTAGAGATACATATAATCCCGGTTGGAGCCACCAACCGGGACTAAAGATGGCGAAGCCACGTGGCCGGTTTCGTCGTCTTTAGTCCCGGTTGGTGGCTCCAACCAGGACTAAAGATTTTTTCTATTTTTTAACTTGTCCTTTCACATTACTGCTACCTATATATATCACAAACGATAAAATCAAACATCACTAAACATATCACAAAACATAACACAGATTAAATACATGTTCAAATCACATATCAAATACAACAATAAAATCACAAAATACAAATCAAATACAACATGTATACCTCACAAATTAAAATCTCATCTCATCAAACATCAAAAACATCAAAAAGAACAAAAAAATCAGATCTGAATAGGGTCGCGCCGCGCGGGCCGCCGCATGCCCGTGGCCGCACCGCCGCCTCGGCCCGGCCGACGCCGCCCGGCCCGCCCGTCGGCCGCCTCCGCCTCCCGGCCGGCGCCGCCCGCCCGCGGCCGCCCGGCCTCCCGCCCGCCCGCCGCCCGCCAGGCGCCGCCGCCGCCCGCCCGTGCCCGGGCCGCCGTTCCGCCTCGCCGCGCGCGGTCTCCGTCGCCGTCGGCCCCGCGCGCAGGGCCACCGCCCCCGCCCGCGCCCGGGGCCTCCGCCGCGCGCGGGCCGCGCCGCCGCTGCCACGAACAGCCGGGAGAGGGAGATCTAAAAGGGAGAGATGGAGAGGGAGAGAGATCGGAGAGGAAGGAGAAGAAGAGAAGATAAGGGAGAGAAGAAGTGGAGGAGAAGCTAAGTGCGCCGGAAAGAGAGATCTAGGCGCATGCACTTATTGTTGTTTGCACACGGGATACGAGAAGATAAAGATTTTTTCTCTTTGGTCCCGTTAAGGTAAAGAACCGGGACTAAAGATCCATCGCGCCCTTTAGTCCCGGTTGGTATTACTAACAGGGACAAAAAATAGCCTCTTTAGTCCCGGTTGATGTTACCAACCGGACTAAAGATGCCCAGTGCTCGACAGACTCGACAACATTTGAACCAGGACTAAAGGTGATCTTTAGTTTCGGTTCGTGACACGAACCGGGACTAATGTTTTTAGAAATCCGTAGACTTTTTAAACCGGGACTAGAGATGATCTCTAATCCTGGGTGCAACTCAAACCAGGACTTCTGTGGTTTTTGCCACTTCAACCAATGATAGTTTCTCCAGTAGTGGATCAACGGGAAAGCTCTTGACGCGCCACCTGGGGCTTCAAATTAGTGTCTGCTCTTTACTGGCTAATAAAAGCAATCTGAATTATTGATTTAATTTATTGAAAGAATCATATCTATTTCTATTATCACTGTCATTTAGTAATAGAAACATAGTAAGATATAATTGTCTTTAAAAATATAAACGTAGAGATAAAATTATCAGCGCTGTCGCCGCCGGTGTCCGAACTCGCAGCCACTCCCGACGACGAGCCTCTGCCGTCTAGTGTCTCCTGCCTGCCGGAGCCTTCACTAATTTGGTTGTAGAGGACGGTGAATAGATCTAATCCACTGTGAGGGAACTTTTAGTCATCGTGATAGAACAGACTTATGTATTTAAGTTATCCTTTTGTAGCGTTTCACTTGTCATACCACATTTTTATTTGTACAGTATCCTTTTGCATCTTTCAATTTAATAAAGTGAAGCCGTTTAGCTTGGTGTATTTATCGGTAACTAAATTAGGTACTGCGGAAATTACGAGTATTTATGTTAGAAGTTCTCGATGATATCAATCCCACACATACTATTCGTATATATGATAGTACAGTGACAAATGACAAAAGGATATGATTTCAACCATGAGATCATATATTTAATTTTTTACACATTCATCATTTTCTCTTAAAAAATATTTGAAGGTACTTCTCTTTCTTCCCTTCAAATCTTTTTTTATCCCATACTATTCTTCTGATTGAACAAAAAGGGAATTACTGATGGATATAGAAGATTCTTCATATCTGATTGAGCGATCTTTTTTCTTGTTTCTTAATCGAATGCGAGCATTCTGCTAGCTCCCGAGAAAAAAAACTAAATGACAAACTTACCTCTAATTACCGAGTTAGTTAAATACTAATGTGCTCTTAGAAAGGAATCCACAGTACTTGCAGCCTCATACGCTCCATAGCAGTGACGATCAAAATTGCCATGACAAAACAGAGTACTCAATTATACATCATAAGCTGAAGTATCGAAGGTCTAAATATGTTCCACAAAGAGTTTGCCTCTGTACAGTTTGAACTATGAGAAGCTGTGTTCTTTCTTGCTTTTGGTTGTTTTCTAAACTACAAATCAAATTCCTGGTGTTAGTAAATATATCTGACTAGTAAAACATTCAGCTCTGAAAAATCAATTCACATTACCTTCTTACCTTTCCCCCACTTCGAGTTTGAACCCCACTTGTGCTTGCTGATTTTGTTGCTTTTTCATTTTAATTTTCCCTACCAGCTTAGCCACTTTAGATTCTTTTCGTATGGTAGAAGGACGACCTCTTTTTCTAAGAGTTATAGGACTTAGAACAATCTTTCTTGCATTGAGATTACATGCTCTAGGCTTAGATGATGTTCCTGAGCTTCCTCGCTTCCATGGTATGCATCAACCTTTATTTGTAACTCATTAATGCCATCCATCACCAAGTTAAACAGTTTATTTTGTAGGATCAAATACCCAATGAAAAGCCAACCAGAGGGAGTGAATGGTTGGTGCACCCCAAAGACAAAGTTTTAGCGGAAATAAAACTTTATCTCTGTTCTGGATCCGGTCTGACCGAGGTTGAATCATCGGTCTGACCGCTCGGTATGGCCGGTCTGACCGCTGAGTGTTCTCCGATCTGACCGCCCGTACCGTTGCTCGCCAAGTACTTAGCCGATTCGCCTGGTGTAACCGATCGCCGCCGAGAGCCGATGATGACCGGTCTGACCGCCGATGTACTTGCGGTCTGACCGGGAAGAAGCTGCGGTCTGACCGCAGTAGAGTTTGCGGTCTGACCGGCGTGTAGATCCAGTTTAACCGACAATTAGACCGCCGCACCGAGAAAAATCACCACACAAAGAATTCTTCGAATAGATTGAACTTTATTGAATCTCTCTGTGTTTACAAAGTGCATGCAAAACACTCCTCACAAAATCTCAAGCTAAACTTGAAACCCTAACTCGAAAACTCCCTAAAACTTGAATCTAAAGCGATACTAAAAGCATACCGAGAGGCCACGCCTCCCCTCACTATTTATACACAAAACCCGCAGCCAAAAGCCACGAATCCTACTCATATAAGAAGTCCTAATCCACTAGAAAACCTTCCCGTACAAGAAACGAACTTTACATAAAACAACCGTAACAATCTCGGTCTTCCCATAACCAAAATTCCGCTTTTCATACGCACACAATATCTCCATCGTATGCCATATGGAAACTTCACCAATCATGTGCATTAATATCTACCCTTCAGCATCCCGCATGATCTCTATCTTGGACGTCACCTTATCTCTAAGTTGACTCCAACTCGATCACCAGCGACACTTTCCTGAGGCGTAAAAATTACATACACACAATTAAACAACGAATACCATATTCGAGCACAAGTTATCCAAACTTGACTCATTGTTAGCATAAATGAACATACACATGCATAGGAACACGAAACTCCCATGTATATGCAAGGAAACAAACCGAAACCAAAACCGAAACGAAATCGGCAACCAGTCGGATTGGACTGGCCGGTCTGACCGTAGGCAACTACCCGGTCTGACCGCCCAAACACCTCTGGTCAAACCGGCAGTACAAGCCCGGTCAGACCAGATGTGGCAGCCGACTGAACACTGTTCATTGTCTGAAACAAAACACACAAAACAATAATCCCTGGTGCCAATTGTTCATCATCAAATAAAGAATCAAACACACTTTGATTATACACATCTGACCCTGCCCCATTCTCTGCCAGTACTTGCACGTCTCATCAAAATGCCGTGCCATTGGTGTATTTGTTAGTGATATGCCCTAGAGGCAACATGGAGATGTTGGATATCACATCAATGTTTATGTATTTATGAATAAAGTGTTATTCAGTTCCATGAAATAGACATCTTGTATTGATCAATAAGTACGTGACTTATTTATGAGACTCTTTATGTATGAATCTATTTCTAAACGATCCCTGATCATATGTCATATTGTTGGAACAAATATGATTCTAAGATCGGCATGTTTATTGATTGATGATCATGTCTCATAGATCATGGGTATGGAGATACCAAATCAATAAACATGGACACATGTGTTGGAGAACACATTGTTGGATAGACCCACCATGAGACACTACAGAATTAATGTGCCATTAGTTGGTCTCGTAGTGTTGTTACAAAGTCCTTAGACCCGAGATCACCATGGATTCCAACATGTGTAGTAGCCTACTTTGGGACTACCAAACGCTATTCCGTAATCGGGTAGTAATAAAGGTAGTTTTCGGGTTTGCTATGAAACATGGAGTGGGATGTGAGTGATCAAGATGGAATTTGCCCCTCCTTTGGAGAGATATCTCTGGGCCCTCGAGGTAATGGATTATGGAAATGCATGGCCATGCTAAGTTGATTGAGGAGTCAATCAACGCACGATAATCCAATACGGTTCGAGTGAATGGTTAAGCTATTGAAGGGATGGCACACATCTTGCCTATAGCTTAACCGGTATCGTGAGGCAAAGGGATTTGTGTACACATTACAGGTTCGAGTCGATATTATATTCTTGTATACTATGGTGTCAATATGTGCTGCTAGGCGCCGTCGTTGATAGGTCGGCTGAGTTAGACTCGAGCCGACGATCGGCTAAGTTAGACTATAGCCGAAACCGAGTATACCGAACCTACGTGGTCGCACGCTTAAGGGGATAAGAACAGGCATTCGAGTTGGACTCGGATACGGCTCGATCGGATAGGGATCCGATCGGATAGAGTCCTATGGGCTTACGACGTGTGGGCGGCCAACTCTATGAGATACGGATGAGATCCGATTCAAAATAGAGTCCTAATCGGCCACTAGTCCCAGTCGGCCAACTCTATATAAAGGAGGGAGGGGTGGAGAGCTACGACACGTCAATTGCATCGCGTGCAACAGAAGTCGCCGAGATCAATCTCCACGGAAACCCTCCCCACTTTTGAGCCAAACCCTAGCCTTTCATCGCGTGCTAGCACACGGGTGTACGGCGTTTTGTCCCCGGACGTGGGGATACGGTAGAGGCGCTGCTACGTTGCGCGCCGTTGATCGGCTTCGGATCGGCTACGGCATCCGCGAATCGGCCGATTAGCGAATCGGCTGTCCCCGGTATCGAGTGTCGGCTTGCGAGAATCGGCTACACTGTTCCGGATCGGATAGCCCCGATTGGCTGTTTTCGCTGCACACTCCAATCGGTAACGATCTATCGGCCCTAACTTGCAAGTGTTCCTGGTTTGCGCGGTAGATTTTTTTTGTTTTTGGCTAGCGTAGCTTCCGCGTAACCCTTCAGTATTAGGCACATCGTCATATGAGCATTTAATAAACATGTGTTACGCTTTAAATCCTTCCTCCATCTCTGAAGTAATTATCTTTTTCGCGAACACGCAAAAAAATTACACGCCAATATATTAAAAATGTCTAGGCGAATACACAAGCGGCCACACAACAAGAAACCGCAACAGGAATTGAAAACTCAAAACAGAAAAGAAAAGAAAGCTACTACAGCGGTCGACAGCGCCCACAGGGAAGGAGGAGGGAGGGAGAGAGGGGGGTTTGCGAGGTACACTACACTCCCCAGCAACCTTCAAAAACAGCAGCGCCGGCCATGGACCAAAGGCGACCCTCCGAGAGGATGGACTCTAGAACCGCCGAGACCGAAGAAAGCACAAAGTCAAACACCCTGGAGTTCCGCTCCTTCCACCGCTGCCAGGAGACCTGAAGAACCAGGAAGTCGAACCCGACGCGGAGGTGCTCAGGTAGACAAGCCCTAGACGAAAGCCACCAATCCTGGAGCCAGCTACCATGGGGGGAGAGAGCAGACCATCCAGAAGACGACAGAACACGTAGCCAGACCTGCCGAGTGAACATGCAGTCGAGGAGGATGTGGTTAACCGTTTCGACGTCCTGCATGCAAAAATGGCAGGCCGAGTGGTTAGCAATGCCACGCTTTTGAAGGAGATCCGCTGTCTAACAACGCCGCCGAAGTGCAAACCAAAGGAAAAACTTGTATATCGCAGGACCCTTCACGTGCTAGAGAAGATCAGCACAAGCGAAATAAAGCTGGCCTAGAAAGAGAGTCTAATAGGCCAAGCACACCGAGTAGTGCTGGTCACCCATCCAACGCCAAACAAGGCAGTCTCGGACGCCCGGAGAGAGCTGAATGTGAAGCACCGCATCCCACACTAGAAGGAACTGGGAGATGACCGGAATAGTTAGGGCACCATGGATATCCGAAACCTAGGAATGGTTCAGAAGACCAGAAGCAACCGTGCGCGACCTCCGAAGAAGCTTGGGCATAACGAAGAGGATATCTAGCGCCAAGGAGGCGATCGAGCGGCCATCGATCCACTGGTCGGACCAGAACAACAAGGACTCCCCACCTCCCAGCGTGAAGAAGGAAGACACCGTGAACAAGTCGGAGATGGCTCGTTCGACTAGGGCTCTCAAATCTGCCCAATAGGGATGCCTGAGCGCTGGAGCCAGAGCCAGCGGACACGCAGGGCATACCCGCCAACTTGAGGTCAAGAATTCCCAAACCACCGAGCGCTTTGGGACGACACACGTTCGTCCAAGACACTCGGCGCTGCCCCCCACTAGCTGAGTCCGTACTCGTCCAAAGGAAGGCGCGGTGCCTCTTGTCAATGGCCTTGATAACCCAGGCTTAGAGGTCGACGGCCATAGATACATCGACCGGGATGGAAGGAAGGATAGACTGGACTAGCACAGAGTGGTCAGCCAACATAGTGAGACGATCCTTCCAGGGGGGAAGATGACGGGAAACTTTATCCACCAGCGGTTGCAGGGCTGTTTTTGGCATTTCGCAAATGAATAGTGAGATGTTGAGGTAGGTGCAAGGAAAGTCAAAGATCAAGAAAGGAAAACAGGCCTATACCATCTCCAAGTCCTCCGTCGAGCAGCGGATTGGAGTAATTGAACATTTGGCAAGTTGGTGCGAAGCCCGGAAGCTACACCAAAGACAAAGGATGCCCTGGATGAACTGAAGATCCTGACGCACGGGAAAAAGGAAAAGGACCAGATCATCAGCATAGAGAGAGATGCGGTGCCACAAAGCGTGAACAGGGAGCGGAAGGAACCCGCCCATGACAGAAGCCTTGCTAAGCATCGCATTAAGCACGTCCATCACCAGAATGAAAAGCATGGGAGACAACAGATCCCCTTGCCGAAGGCCTCTCCGATGACGAAAGCATGGGCCCGGCGCCCCATTGATCAGTACCTGGGAGGAAGAGGCGTTGAGAATGAGAGAGATCCACTCATGCCAGTGCTGACTAAAACCTAGATGGGCAAGCACCTCAAGAAGGAAATGGCCAGCTGACAGTATCAAAGGCCTTCATAATGTCCACCTTGAGAAGAAGGTAGGGAACACACCTGGCATGGAGAGCCCTTGCCGCGAGTTGGATATAACAAAAGTTATCGTGAAGGGAACGACCTTTGACAAAAGCACTTTAGTTGGCCGTCACCAGCCCATCCAGATGAGGGGTGTGACGGGAAGCGAGGATCTTGGAGAACAACTTCCCGAAACTATGGATGAGGCTAATCGGTCGGAAGTCCTTGACATCAATGGCATCATCTTTTTTTGGCACAAGGGAGATGAAGCCATCATTAAGGGAAGCGAAACACCTCCCATTAGCCAGGAAGAGTGAGTCGAGTGCCGCCAAGACCTTAGACTTGATCACCGATCAACGAGTCTTGTAGAACCGACCCAAGAAGCCATCGGGGTCGGGGGCCTTACAAGAAGGCAAAGACTTAACCACTGCCCCACACCTCCTCCTTCGAGAAGGGGGCATCGAGCCCCTCAAGATGCACGGAACTGAGGCCAAGGGAGGGGAGATCCAACGCGAGATCACGCTCAACAATCGTCCCCATGATGGCGCCAAAGTGAGAAGAAGCGAGCTCTTGTAGCTCCTCATGGGAGACGGCGAGCCAATCTCCGTCCTGAAGAGGGGAGATGAAGTTCTTCCGCCTTCATGCCCAAGCGTGCAGGTGAAAGAGTTTGGTGTTGGCATCACCTCCTTGAGCCAAAGCAGACGCGAACGCTAGCGCTCGATGGTACGCACCAAGGAGGCAAGGCCAATGCACTTCAGCTTCAAATCCCATCAGAACCAGGTCTCCAAAGGAGAGAGAAGGCGGCTTTCCTGAGCAGCGTCAAAACGGAAGATGAGTTCTCTCGCCATCTGCAACTGAAGGCAAACACTACTGATGTGACGGTCACTCCAGCTCTACAATCGCTTACTCGTGGTAGCGAAACACCAGGCAAGCGCGGCGAGGGAAGGAAGGTTGACCGACAGTTGCCAGGCATCTTGAACGACTTGAAGAAAGCTGTCGAACTTGGGCCAAATGGCTTCGAACCGAAAACGGTGAGCTCTCGGAGAGACCACACAAGAATGAAGAAAAAGGGCAGAGTGGTCAGAGGCGACAGAAGAGGCCCCACAAAGGAGACAAGATGGGAAAAGGTCCTCCCAATCCGAGGAGAAGAAAACACGATCAAGCTTGACGAGCATAGGAGAGTCGCGCTCGTTGCTCCAAGTGAAGCGACACCCGTGAAGCGGCAACTCCTGGAGATCCAACTCACCAACCAAACTACGAAAATGACCCATCATACGGCGATTGAGAGTCATCTTGTTTTCGTCCCAAGCGCCATAGTCCAAGGCCCTGGTTGAGAGGATCGCAACAACCGGAGCTCATCCAGGAACCTAAGTTTCTCCGGTTCCTCCTGTGGCCCATAGACTATGGAAAGGCACCAGGGGGCATCATCAGAGCGGTGTCGAACCAGCGCGGTAAGAGAGAAATCCGCAAGGTAAACATCGATGATAGTGTAAAATCAACGTGTGTTTGATTCTTCATTTGATGATGAACAATTGGCATCTGAGATTATTGCTTTTTGTGTTTTGATCTTTGGAGATTTATTGAAAAAGTGGTTTTGGTTTTTGGACGATGAACAGTGTTCAATCGCCCTGCCACGTGCGTCGGCCGGGCGTGTTACGCGGTCGACCGGAGGTGTCTCAGGCGGTCAAACCGGGCGGTTGCTGCGGTCGAGCCGGCCGAGCGATCCGGCGGTTGCCCGATTTCGTTTCGGTTTTGGTTTTGATTTGTTTCCTTATACATACATGGAAATTTTGTGTTCCTATGCACGTGTCTAGTTGTTTATGCTAACAATGAGTCAAGTTTGGATAGCTTGTGCTCGGATATGGTATTCTTTATTTAATTGTGTGCAGGTATTCTTTACGCCTCGGGAAAGTGTTGTCGGTGATCGAGTCGGAGTCAACTTGGAGATAAGGTGACGTCCCAGATGGGGATCATGCGGGATGCTGAAGGGTAGAGATTAGTGCACATGATTGGAAAGTTTCCATTGGCATACAATGGAGATATTGTTGCATATAGAAAGCGGAATTTCGGTTTTAGGAAGACCGAGATTGTTATGGTTGGTTTATGTATAGTTTGTTTCTTGTACGGGAAGGTTTCCTAGTGGATTAGGGCTTCTTGTATCAGTAGGATTCGTGTTGGCTGCGGATCTTGGGTATAAATAGTGAGGGGAGGCGTGGCCTCTCGGTATCGCTTTTTGAGTTCAAGTTTTAGAGTTTCTGATGAGGACATCAATACTACCGATACATCCACGCCTCCACACGTACAACTTCATGGCCCAATAACCCGCGCTCGTGCACGTCAACTCAACCATCAGGTGAGTTCATTCTTAAGTTTATGTTCCTCTTCTTTATACCCTGGAGGCGCGTGCACTTTTGTTTTACTCAGGAACGATGGAGAGGATCCAACGGGAAGAGGATTCGCACGGGGTGGATTCGGACTGCAGCACAGTGCCAAGTTCTAACGGCCGCCACGACTTCATGCAAACTCCGATTTGGGCGTGCAAGTACTTGATGGAAAGGTTATCAAGTCTACTTTCAAATGGACCCAGCCCCATGTCAATATCTGTCTTGGAGCGGCCGCAATTGTTCTTTTTCTACCGAGTGTTTTCTGTCTTTGGTGCTGCGTCACATCTTTTGGCCCAATGGTCCGTGTATCAAGTTGGGCCCATTAGGGGCGCGTCCTAGGGTTTAGCACGACTCCAGCACTCCTGTGGTCGTCTCTCCCCTCTACTTAATCCTTCAGCCGCCACCAAGAAGGGTGGGTTTTGTTGATTAGAGTTAGCCTTTTGCTACTTGCATACAGCGCGCGTGTCGGCTAGACCGTCCGTCTGTTTGTCTTCGGAACTCCACCATATCGTGTATTCAGATTGAATCTTTCATCTTAAATATAGCAATTTCAGTGCTTGTTTTACTTGTTCTTGCTTGTTCTTCGATTGCTTGCAGGACGAGTGCCCTAGTGGCCGGGTTGTCGCGCACCGCAAGATCGCGTCAACCATCGGAGACGGTGTATCGGTTGCTAAGGCGCATCGTCCTTGGACGGTTGTAGTCGGGCCGTGAACGTCGCCTCTATTCCCCAATCGAGTTATCGTCCACCTCTCATCGAAAGATCGGGACTAAACCCTAGCGGGATCGCATCAGTTGGTATCAGAGCGCGGTTGATCGGTGAGAGATTTTTTTTGTCCTTCGTTGTTTAATTTTGTTTCCTATAGTCCAGAAAAAGCCAAAAAATAGTATATTAGATCAATCCTAAAAACCCTTGAACCTTTTTTACTAGGACTGCTTAGTTAGGGCTTGTTGAGTCTTCGAATGCATGGTTGTGTCAATGTGCTGGTCTTAGTGTTTAGGCGATTAGAGTTTCGAGTTCTTGCCACCACATACCGCCACCTTCACCATCGCCGTCATCACCTTTGTTTTAGCCGTCATCACCACCGTCGCTGTCACCCACCAATTACTTTCCTTCCATAGTTTGATCTCGTTTCCGTCATGTAACTGTCTTGCCTTTGATCCACCATCGCAAGAAAGGAAATAGAACCCCGATTCGAGTTGCTGCGCTTAAAACAGTGATATCTTTCTCATACGGGCTCGAAATTAGGCAAATAAGATATCTACGGACATCTACGAAAAAGTTCCGCTTGCAAAATTCTGTTTTCGTGGCGAGAAGCTTCGGAACCCCTTTCGGTAAAACTTTGAAAAATTCCACGTGCCTCATTTTTTGTTCGTTTGAGCTAAGAATTTTTGTGGTTGGTTCTAGTGTGCCCCGGTTGTGAAAAATATCAAAAAAATAAAAAAAGTCGCATCTCTCTCCTCGCACTAGAGAGAGAATAGCAAAAAAAAAAGAAAAAAATAAAAAAAGAGAGCAAAAAGAAAGAAAGAAAGGGGCCGACTCGTGAGAACCTTCCTTTCACCTAGTCCCCTTTGTCTCCACCTTCCGTGATCGTGTCTCGTTTGGGTTTGTATCTTGTGGCGTCCTTTGTGGTTAGGCTCGCGTCTCTTTTCGTCTAGCCTAGGACCAAGCACGGTACCGACCTTGAGCGTTTACTCAATTTGCTTTGACTAACGTGGTTGCTAGTACTTCCTTGTGCATTACTTTCAGCCCTCCTACGGCTCCACACATACGACTACGGCTTGACAACAGGCCTTGTTGCTACGGCGCCGATACACCTCGTTCCACGGTTGCGGACTTGTAGGTTGTCGTCACCCCTCCCGTGAGCATGGTAAGAACTGGTAAGAGCTTGTGAGATAAGCTGAGAGCGAGCGCCTTTCAGTAGCCACACCCTAATAGTTTTAGGGATTAATTCTTGTCAACTTGTTTTGTTGTTATTTTGTTATATTAACCATGGCAGGCTCGGAGGAAGAAGAAGGTGCATCCCATTCTCCACGCACCGGACGCATTATACAACATTTTGCAAGGGAAGTGAAGCGGCACACGTATGACTTGATGCAGATCTGCAGTGATGAATGACAAGATCGGGCAACCGGAGGCCACGCAGATCGATGCCACAACCAGGCTCGCCGGGTTGGAGGCATCGGTTGCGCGTATTGACACTAGCCTTGCTACACTTGTGAGGCATTTGGATAACCTCAATGCTCAGGGCCATGATCAGCGTGATGAAGACGACATTGATGGTGAGTACGGTGAGGACAACTTCGATGGTGACTATACCGCTGACACTGAACATGATGACCGCAACGCTCGTGATCGCCGTCGGCTACGTAACAATCGTAGAGGCATGGGAGATCACCGCCGACGAGAGGTACGCAATAATGAAGATGCTTTTTCTAAAGTCAAATTTAAGATACCTCCTTTTGATGGAAAATATGACCCTGATGCATACATTACATGGGAGATTGCTGTTGATCAAAAATTTGCATGCCATGACTTCCCTGAGTCCTCTAGAATTAGAGCCGCTACTAGTGAGTTCACCTTTTGCCTCGTGTGGTGGATAGAACATGGCAAGAAAAATCCTAACAACATGCCACGACTTGGGATGCTTTGAAACGGGTCATGCGGGCTAGATTTGTTCCTTCTTACTATGCACGTGATTTGTTAAATAAATTGCAACAATTGAGGCAAGGTGCTAAAAGTGTAGAGGAATATTATCAGGAATTACAAATGGGCATGCTTCGCTGTAATTTAGACGAGTCTGAGGATGCTGCTATGGCTAGATTTTTGGGTGGTCTAAACCGTGAGATCTATGACATTGTGGACTACAAAGATTACACTAATATGACTCGATTGTTTCATCTTGCTTGCAAAGCTGAAAGGGAAGTGCGGGGACGACGTGCTAGTGCCAAGACTAATGTTTCGCAGAAAATCGACATCATGGCTGCCACGCACGCCTTCTACTCCTTCACCATCTTCCACACCCCGGCGGTCGGCACCTTCTCCATCTAGCGACAAGCCACGTGTCCCGGTTATTAGTGCACCGACTAAGACAGCCCAGCAGCCCACCGCGAGTGCTTCTTCGTTGCATCCACTGGAAGAACAAGAGATGTCCAATGTCACCGTTGCAAGGGCTATGGGCATGTCCAGCGTGATTGCCCAGCAAGCGTGTTTTGGTAGTAAAAGATGATGGTGAGTATTCCTCGGCTAGTGATTTCGATGAAGATACACTTGCTTTGCTTGCGGCTGACCATGCGAGATAAAGATGAGGGAACGAAGAACATATTGGTGCTGATGCCGCGAACGCTATGACAGCCTCATTGTGCGGCGTGTGCTCGGCACACAAATGGAGAAGGCCGAGCAAAATCAGCGGCACACCTTGTTCCAAACAAAGTGCGTCATTAAAGAGCGTTCTTGCCGCTTGATCATCGATGGAGGAAGCTGCAACAACTTGGCTAGCAGCGAAATGGTGGAGAAGCTTGCACTCAGCACCAAACCACATCCCCACCCATATCACATTCAATGGCTAAACAACGGTGGTAAGGCAAAGGTAACCAAGCCGGTGCGTATTAATTTTGCAATTGGGGCATATCGTGATGTTGTTGAGTGTGATGTTGTACCTATGCAAGCTTGTCATATTCTGTTAGGTAGGCCATGACAATTTGATATGGATTCTATGCATTATGGTAGATCAAATCAATATTCTTTTATGTACCATGATAAGAAAATTGTGTTGCATCCCATGACCCCGAAGCTGTTTTTGAGGATGATGTTGCTAGAGCTAAGAAAGAGAAGAATCGGGTCCATGCTATAAGTGAAAATCATATTGTAGCCAAAGAACATGTGCAACATAACAAGAGAGAATCTAAATCGACAATAAAAATGTGATTCAATTGAAAGGTTCTTGCATGCTTGTGTTAAATCGATGTTGCCAATTTGGATACAACTGAAACCGTATGCTATGCTTTTGTATGCAAGGATGCTTTGTTTTCCTTTGAGGATATACTGTTTCTTTTCCACTGCGGTCACTAATCTTTTGCATGAGTATGAGGATGTTTTTCCCAGGATGTACCGCGGGCTGCCACCGGTGCGTGGAATTGAGCATCAAATCGATCGATTCCGGGGCTTCACTACCCAACCACGCGCCATACGAACCAACCCCGACGAGACCAAGGAAATTCAGCGTCAAGTTCGGGAGTTACTTGATAAAGGGTACGTACGAGAGTCTCTTAGTCCATGTGTCTTGCCTGATTTTGGTGCCTAAGAAAGATGGATCTTGGCGTATGTGTGTTGATTGTAGAGCTATTAATAACATTACCATTAGATATCGTCATCCAATTCCTAGGTTAGACGATATGCTTGATGAATTGAGTGGCTCTACTGTCTTCTCTAAAGTTGATTTGCGTAGTGGATACCACCGATTCGTATGAAGTTGGGAGATGAGTGGAAAACAGCTTTCAAAACTAAGTTTGGATTATATGAGTGGTTAGTGATGCCTTTTGGTTTAACTAATGCACCTAGCACTTTCATGAGGTTGATGAATGAGGTTTTGCGTGCTTTCTTGGCAAATTGTTGGTGGTATACTTTGATGATATTCTGATTTATAGCAAATCTTTAGAGGAACACCTTGATCATTTACGTGCTGTTTTTAATGCTTTGCGCGATGCATGTTTGTTTGGTAACCTTGCGAAGTGCGTTTTGCACCGATCGTGTATCGTTTCTTGGCTATGTTGTTACTCCGCAGGGAATTGAGGTTGATCAAGCCAAGGTCGAGGCAATTCAGAGTTGGCCGCCTCCTAAAACGGTCACACGGGTTCGAAGCTTTTGCGCTTCGTGCGGGATTTCAGCACCATTGCCGCACCGCTGAATGAGCTTACAAAGAAGGGAGCGCCTTTCACGTGGGGCACCGCACAAGTGAACGCCTTCAACATGTTAAAAGATAAGTTGACACATGCACCTCTCCTCCAACTTCCAAATTTTAATAAAACTTTTGAACTCGAATGTGATGCTAGTGGGATTGGATTGGGTGGTGTTTTGCTACAAGAGGGAAAACCCGTTGCATATTTCAAGAAAATTGAGTGGGCCTGTTCGAATTATTCTACTTATGATAAAGAATTGTATGCTCTTGTGAGAACTCGGAAACATGGCAACATTATTTATGGCCCAAGGAATTTGTCATACATTCGATCATGAATCTTTAAAACATATTCGTAGTCAAGGCAAACTGAATCGTAGGCATGCTAAATGGGTTGAATTTATTGAATCTTTTCCTTATGTCATTAAACACAAGAAGGGAAAGGAGAATATCATTGCTGATGCTTTGTCTAGGAGATATACTTTGTTGACACAACTTGACTACAAAATCTTTGGCCTCGAAACAATCAAAGCCCAATATGTGAATGATGATGATTTTAAAGACGTGTTGTTGCACTTGTAAGGATGGAAGGACATGGAACAGATTTGTCTTCAATGATGGGTTTATTTTTAGATCTAACAAGCTATGCATTCCAGCTAGCTCGTTCGTTTGTTGTTGCTTGCGCAGGAAGCGCATGGCGGTGGGTTGATGGGGCACTTTGGTGCCAAGAAGACGGAGGACATCCTTGCTAGCCATTTCTTTTGGCCGAGGATGAGAAGAGACGTGGAGCGATTTGTGGCTCGCTGCACGACATGTCAAAAGGCTAAGTCACGCTTAAACCCCCATGGTTTATATATGCCTCTACCTGTTCCTAGTGTTCCTTGGGAAGATATTTCAATGGATTTTGTGTTGGGCTTGACTAGGACCAAGAGGGGCGAGATAGCATTTTTGTGGTTGTGGATAGGTTTTCTAAAATGGCACATTTCATACCATGTCATAAAACTGATGATGCTACTCATATTGCTGACTTGTTCTTTCGGGAGGTTGTTCGCTTGCATGGTGTGCCAAACACCATTGTTTCAGACCGTGACACTAAATTTCTCAGCCATTTTTGGAGAACTTTGTGGGCTAAATTGGGGACTAAGCTTTTGTTTTCTATTACTTGTCATCCCCAAACTGATGGGCAACCGAAGTTGTGAATAGGACTTTGTCTACTATGTTAAGGGCTGTTTTAAAGACAAATATTAAGATGTGGGAAGAATGTTTGCCTCATATTGAATTTGCATACAATCGTTCGTTGCATTCCACTACAAAGATGTGCCCTTTTGAGATTGTTTATGGATTTTTGCCTCGTGCTCCTATTGATTTAATGCCTTTGCCATCTTCGAAAACTGAATTTTGATGCTAAACAACGTGCTGAGTTGATGTTAAAACTCCATGAAACAACTAAAGAAAACATAGAGCGCATGAATGCTAACTATAAGCTTGCTGGTGACAAAGGTAGACGTCAATTGAATTTTGAACCTGGTGATTTGGTTTGGTTACATTTGCGAAAGGAACGGTTTCCTGATTTGCGAAAGTTTAAGTTGATGCCTAGAGCTGATGGACCTTTTAAAGTGCTTGAAAAAATTAATGAAAATGCATACAAGCTTGATCTCCCGTAGATTTTGGGGTTAGTCCCACTTTTAACGTTGCAGATTTAAAGCCATATTTGGGAGACGAAGATGAGCTTGAGTCGAGGACGACTCCAATGCAAGAAGGGGAGGATGATGAGGACATCAATACTACCGATACATCCACGCCTCCACACATACAACTTCATGGCCCAATAACCCGCGCTCGTGCACGTCAACTCAACCATCAGGTGAGTTCATTCTTAAGTTTATGTTTCTCTTCTTTATACCCTGGAGGCGCGTGCACTTTTGTTTTACTCAGGAACGATGGAGAGGATCCAACGGGAAGAGGATTCGCACGGGGTGGATACGGACTGCAGCACAGTGCCAAGTTCTAACGGCCGCCACGACTTCATGCAAACTCCGATTTGGGCGTGCAAGTACTTGATGGAAAGGTTATCAAGTTTACTTTCAAATGGACCCAGCCCCATGTCAATATCTGTCTTGGAGCGGCTGCAATTGTTCTTTTTCTACCGAGTGTTTTCTGTCTTTGGTGCTGCGTCACATCTTTTGGCCCAATGGGCCGTGTATCAAGTTGGGCCCATTAGGGGCGCGTCCTAGGGTTTAGCACGACTCTGGCACTCCTGTGGTCGTCTCTCCCCTCTACTTAATCCTTCAGCCGCCACCAAGAAGGGCGGGTTTTGTTGATTAGAGTTAGCCTTTTGCTACTTGCATACAGCGCGCGTGTCGGCTAGACCGTCCGTCTGTTTGTCTTCGGAACTCCACCATATTGTGTATTCAGATTGAATCTTTCATCTTAATATATAGCAATTTCAGTGCTTGTTTTACTTGTTCTTGCTTGTTCTTCGATTGCTTGCAGGACGAGTGCCCTAGTGGCCGGGTTGTCGCGCACCGCAAGATCGCGTCAACCATCGGAGACGGTGTATCGGTTGCTAAGGCGCATCATCCTTGGACGGTTGTAGTCGGGCCGTGAACGTCGCCTCTATTCCCCAATCGAGTTATCATCCACCTCTCATCGAAAGATCGGGACTAAACCCTAGCGGGATCGCATCAGTTTCTCAAGTTAGGGTTTAGAGATTGGCTTGAGATTTTGTGAGGAGTGCTTTGCATGCACTTTGTAAACACAGAGAGTTTCAATAAAGATCAATTTTCTTGATAATTCTTTGTGTCTACTTCTTCCTCGGTGCGGCGGCGTAATTGTCGGTTCAACCGGATCTGCTAACCGGTCAGACCGCTCCTTCTTCTCGGTTAGACCGCAAGCACACCGCGGTCAGATCGGCTGGCATCGGACTTCATCGGCATCGGCTACATCAAGCAATCGGTTGAGGCGATCGGCTACGGGCGGTCAGACCGAAGGTCATCGGGCGGTCAGACCGACAAGGCTACTCGGTCAGACCGGTGCGACGCCTGCGGTCAGACCGGCTTCAGAAAACAGAGGTAAAGTTTTCTTTCCGCTAAAACTTTGCTTTTGGGGTAATCAACCATTCACCCCCCTCTGGTTGGCTTTTCTTTGGGCGTTCGATCCTACAGATAGAACATACGGCCGTCTGCCAGGAAAGCAAGACACCCCCCGACCGACCAACAGCAGGCAAAAAGGAATAATCAAAGTCGAGGCCTAACATTTCGAGAATGAGGCCTAACATTTCAAGAATGGTACGAGAAGGAAAAACATCCAATCGCTCATCGTTTTCAGAGTACCCATTAATCTCTTCAGGAATGTTCTTCATGATATGCCATAAAACACCATCTATGTCGAGCTTGAAGGAAAACTTCTTCAATAGCATTCTTCATTGCCTGGCACCGATCAGTAATAATAGCTTTTGGTGGTTTGTTTGACATACAAGCTAGCTAAGATTTGAAGAGCCAAACAAAAGTTTCAGTGTCATCGCTTGATAGTAAAGCATAACCCAGCACAACTGATTGACCATGGTGATTCACACCAACAAAAGGGGCAAACGTCATATTGTACTTGTTTGTTAAGTATGTAGTGTCAAATGTTACAACATCTGAGAAAGATTCATATATAGCTCTGCTTCTTGCATCTGCCACTACTACAAAAAGGCTCATTGGTGTCGCCCCAAAAGGTGCCGGTCAAACCAAATCCGGCACCTATAATGTATATAGGTGGCGGCAAAAGAATAGGTGGCGGTTCGTGTTAAGAACCGCCACCTATAGTCTTAAATAGGTGCTGGGTGAACAGTAAAACCGTCACCTATACTATAGGTGGCGGTTCGTAATAAGAACCGCCACCTATTCATCGCGAATAGGTGGCGGTTCTTATTACGAACCGCCACCATAGTATAGGTGGCGGTTTCTGTTCACCCAAGACCTATTTGAGACTATAGGTGGCGGTTTTACTGTTCACCCGGCACCTATTCTTCGTGAATAGGTGGCGGTTCTTATTACGAACCGCCACCTATACTATAGGTGGCGGTTCGTAATAAGAATCGCCACCTATTCTCAGAAAAACACTATTCCCTCGATTAGTACCATACCGCTCGCCGAACCAGAGCAACATCAGCTTAAATAGGTACGTGCCTCGCTCGCTCGTCGTGTAGAACCGCTCGCCGAACCGCTCACTCGTGCCTGTAGCTCTATCTCGCGGGCCCGTGCCCGCGTGGAAAAATATGATGGGTCCGGTAAATATGGTGGGTCTGGCTAAAGGAGTGGGTCCATAAGAAAAGATTGGGAGCACCTCATTGAATGGTGTTTGGTCCATATAGGTGTCGGATAAATAAGTGTCGGTTCTACACGAACCGGCACTTATTTGCCCGAATAGGTGCCGGTCGAAGAACCGACACCAATGACCAAAGTCATTGGTGTCGACCAATAGGTGCCAGTTGGGAAAACCGGCATCTAAGGGGGTTTTCCAACCGGCACCTATAAGACATTCTGTACTAGTGTGCCCAAAATACATTTCTTAGTCAGGAGTCCTCGTCCACATCCATAACATAGAAAAAGTTTGGATCTTTGGACTGCATACGAAGAAAATAAGATAAATTGCATCTGCATCTCCAGCACCAAGCTTCAGCCTTCTTGTCTCTTGCAAATAGTTCGTGCACTCCTTTTCACCAAATTCAAGATTTTCATAGCTTTCTGCTTCCATAACAAGAGAACCAAAGTTCTTGTTTATACGCATCCCTGCTTGGTCATTCAGTTCAAGTGTTCTTTTTGCATGCAAACTAAGCTTCTTGTGGCATCTAAGAAATCTAGCTTGCTTGGACTTATAGCATGATTCTGGTCAAGTCGGAGAGAAGTAATGCGTAATTTATCACCATGAAAAGAAAGGTAAACTTTCGCTGGGCATTGCATCCTTGTCGAGGGGTTTGGATTGAACGTGTCCTTTGATGTGTATTTGAGCCTTGCCTGCCTGCTGCAAGCTAGTGTGAGATAATTCACCTTGCCATCTTCATTGGTTCTTGAGGTTCTTCCTGTCACATCAAAACCTTTCTTACGAGCATCTATTATAGAAGATTTCAGCATCGGTTGCACTATCAAATAGAAGCCTTCTTTGGCTCTTGTAACATAGCTTCCTCTGTTGCTTGCTCATTTGAAACGAACTTCTCAATTTCTTGGTCATCTGATTCATTTTGGACTTCCTCGACAACAAAATCATCCTCATTTGATATGACAATGTCATCTTGTACTTCATTGGTAGACAAGGTGGTAGCCATTATTGAAACTGGTAAATTGAAAATAATGGCATGCTTTGCAAAGCAAAATTTCAGATTAAATCCATAATAAAAAATAAGCATTTTATTTTCATGGACCACTAGTACAGATCCTCTCATCTGTGACGGTCTCACATGCCAGGGTTTTGTGGGCTGTCACAACGAAGTCATCTCAAAAGGGCCTAAAAGAGGCCGATAAAGAAATACTCGCACAAACATGTTAGATGTGCAAAAACTCGAGCCCGTCATGAACGATACCTATTGGTGACAGGCTCAAATCATGGCCTGACAAAGATAACCTACGATATGTTTGTCAGGCCCCAACAGAAGCCCGTCACCGATGACACTCATCGGTGACGGCACCAACCTGAGGCCGGTTGAGATAACAATTAGGCCCATCATGAATATGCTTCAAAATCATTTAACCTAGCCCAAGCGATGATTCAGATCTACATATGAGTACAAAAATTTTCTAAGTCCTCACATTGCGAACCCTAGTGCCGCCATCGTCCCTCGGAGCCCGTCGTCGCCGTCCCTCGCGTCCTCCCAAGCCCGGTGCCGTCGTTCTCCCTCACCACCACCGTGCGTCGCCGTCCCCAAGCCCGAGCGCCGCCGTCCCCGAGCCCGGCCACCGAGCGCCACCGTGCTCCAGGTAAGTCCATCTCCCTTATGTGTTGTTGTGCTCCCTCATGTATATATCTGAGATGAATGCCATGCCATGTATTGAATCTGAGATAAATTTCATGTCATGTATTTCCATCAAACCCTAGCCGTCTGTCTAGTTTATGCGCGTGTAACAAGTTTTTGTGTATTGTTCCTGTTTTGTCCTCTAATTCGAAGTCGATTTTTAAAACGATCATAACTTTTGCATATGGACTCCGATTGAGACGTTCCATATATGAAAATCGATCAAAAAAATTTCAGATGTGTTCGCCCTTGCTTCATCGGGTTTGGCGATTTTATTTTCCCCAAAAACTGCTCAGAAGATTGTCTTTTCGAGCCTGAAAGCTTTTTTTTCAATTCTGAGTGTGTCTTCTGAATTTTTTACCGTCCACGTCTTTCACTTGGTTAGTCTCAAATTTTTTGTGGTTACCTCTCGTGTGCTCCTAAGTCAAGAAAAAATATAAAAAATAAAAAAGTCATTTTTTCCAAAAAAAATGTCAACAGCAGATCAAAAGAAAAAAACAGAGGGGCAAAAGAGGAACAATATCTAGAGGAGCACATAGAGAGGTGCAATGTATAGATCTGAGATAATGTCACTTTTGTTTTGGTGTATAATGGGACATGTATAAATCTGAGATAAATTTAAATTATTTTCTTGTTTGAAAAACACTCATCAGTGATGGGCCTAAACTTAAGCCCATGCTTAAGTTTAGGCCTGTCACCGATGAGTGTCATCTGTGACGGGCTTAAGTTTAGGCTCGACAATGATAAGTGCATCGGTGACGGGTTTGTGCCCGATACAGATGACTTTTCACATCACTGACCATAGCGCCGTGACGGGCGTGTACCCAACACATATGAGGGTTGCTGCCCGATACAGATGAAGGTTCCCGTTGTAGTGGACATTGCCCAGAAACAAAAGAGAGAGAGACTAGTGTACCAAAAAGATGATTGTGAAGCTAACGGAAATCAAGCTAATAAGATGACATATCTTCGTCTGGTGTATACTATTTAGATTAGTTGCAGACCTACCGATTAGATAAAAACATGAAATATAAAATATTAGGTTTAGGGTTCAACAAAGAAAGATGTAAAGTCAGCCGTCATCAGCGAATTGGGCTTTAGGGCATGTACACCCAGAGACAGGGGTCATTTCTTGTGGAAATTATGGCAATCGGATACCTTCATGGCAAGCTTATCCGACTGATGATAGGGATATGTTACGCTTATGGATTGTGTAAACTGGCTATGACTTGGGTGTTACGTTGTCGATCAGATAAGGCAACGGCTTATAGTCATAACTTGGTAAGATTGGGGAAACCGACTTAGAATATGATAGGGTTTCCGACTTGTAAGCCCACCCTCCGAGACTATATAAGGAGGGTAGAGGCGTCCCTTAAGGGATATCAGATGTATGCGAAACACATACAAGCTACTAGACACACGAGATCTTGAGATCAATAAACACTCGGCGGATCGAATCCCCGAAACAAGAGTAGGGTATTACCTCACGAGAGGGCCTGAACCTGTCTAAACCTTGTTTTCCACTTAACCCATTGTGCTTGGCGATCTTGACTGCACCCCCAAATTTCTATTGCCGAAACCAAGTTTTGACAGTTGGCGCACCAGGTAGGGGCCGCGCGTCAAGATTTCTTCCTCAATCTCGCCGGCAAGCGCGATGGGATCTTCATCAGGCATCGACGACTTCGCCGCCAAAAGACTCAACAAGATCTCCCTCCTCGACTCGGATTTAGACCAGTCGGGAGGGGGAACCCGCTCTGCGCCGTTCGGATTACCGAACAACGCTGAGATCTACGACAAAGTTCTGACTTCCGAGTTGGGGTCCGTCCACTTGGAAGGAGGAATCCACTTGGCGCCGTTCGGATTACCAAACGTCACTGAGATCTACAGCCACCTTCTGACCTCCACGTCGAAATCCATCCACTTGGGAGGAGAAACCCTCTTGGCACCGTTTGGGTTACCAAACACCGCTGAGATCTATTGCAGTCTCCTCTCTTCCGAGTCGAAATCAACTCACTCGGAAGAACCGCCGTCATCAAGCTACGACCTGGACTGGAACGATCCAGATTCGAGCAATCCGGGCTCAAGGGAAGTCACCGTCATCCTCCAACCGTTTGGATCATGCTCATCCACAGAGCTCGATGAGTACCTCAGATCTTCAGACTTCGACGACCTCTACGGCATCTCCACGGACGAGGCGAACGACTCCGACTTTGACAAGGATTACGATCCAAGGTGCTTCAACGTTCTCATGGCTCAGGTGGCCGAGACCGACTCGGCCATGGCCTGCAGGATCACAGAAGAAGAACAAGCCAGGCTTGAGCAGGAGCACAAGCTGGCAGAAGAGGAGAATAGGCGCAAGGAGGAAGCCGACAGAAGAAAGCGAGACCTGAGGGCGACTGGACGATCCGCTCGGGAGGCCATACTTCAGACGCGAGTCGACAACACCAACATCTTCCAGACGCCTCAACAGAATGCAGTTGCGCCCTCACCCTCCTCGACACTGTTATTGAAGCGGCACCCGCCACGGTAACACCAATCCTGAACAAGATCAAGATAATCGTCGCGGCTACAGCCAACTGCTCTCCCTCCACCTCAGCACGAAGGCCGACTGAGTCCGTTGCAGAAACGCCCGACAGAAGCCGACTTCCGCCGCTACGGTCGAAGGATTACAGGAGGCCCGAACAAGCTCGGACAACCACTAGGTCAAGAGACCCCCGCCACGAGACCACACGGAAGCATCAAGAGCAATCGGCCGACTCCCGCGAAAAACGACATGGACGACCACCCGTCCACGACCGGGTTCGCCATAGCAACAACTCCGACTACCAAAGCAGCCTACAAAGGACCCCGCCGAGTGATCTGCGGGAAGTCCTTGACCAGCGTTATTAAGAGTGAGAGCAACGCTCCCACGAAGATCGAAGGAGATCGCCCGACTGCAACAACGACAGAGTACCTGCATTGACTTGGGACCTGCGCCAAGTGCATTGGCCGAGTGGTTTTAAGCCCACAGGAATCGAGAAGTATGACGGTAAGACTGATCCCAAGTCATGGCTGACCGTGTACACCCTTGCCATCCGTGCAGCAGGAGGAGACAACAAGGCCATGGCCAATTATTTGCCTGTCGCCCTCGCCAACTTAGCCAGGAACTGGCTCACGAGCTTGTCCAGAGGGTCAATTAGCTCGTGGAGTGAACTTCGGGACCACTTCATCACCAATTTCCAAGGCACTTTCGAAAGACCTGGGACCCACTTTGATCTCTACAACGTCATCCAGAAGCCAAACGAGCCGCTGAAGGACTACATCCGACACTTCTCGGATAAGCGCAACAAAATCCCCAACATCACCGACGACATCATAATCGCCGCCTTTCAGAAGGGAGTCCGTGATAAGTTGCTGATCGGAAAGTTTGGGCGTAAGCCACCAAAGACGGTAAAGCAAATGTTCGAGACAGCGAACTCCTACGCCAAATCCAACGACGCAATCAAGGCGACACGACAAGATCGGCCTAACAAAAGGGATGACAATAAGTCGGGAGGAAGCCGGCATCCTAAGAAGGATAACGGAAACAACAATCATGGCCATAAAGACCTGGTTGCCACAACGTCCAACTCTCAACGCCGTCCTCGGGTCGCAACCTACGACACGATCATGAATGCTCAGTGCACGCATCATCCGAATCACAAGCACGCGGCCAAAGATTGCTTCATCTACGAGCAATTCGTCGAACAATATGTGGCGGAACTAAACAAGAAGTCGATTGACGAAGTCGGCCCATCAGGACCCAAGAAGAACAACCCGACTGGAAATTCGAAGCCTTTCCAAGATCCCGTGGGCGAGCTAAATCACATCTTCGGGGGGCCGCAGGCTTATGAGTCCAAGAGGAAGCAAAAGCTGACAGACCGCGAGATCAACGCGGCACAACCCAAAGTCCCACAATACCTATGGTGGTCGGAGGTGGCCATCACATTTAACCGCTCGAATCATCCTGACCGAGTGGTTCACCCGGGGCGGTATCCCCTAGTACTAGACCCGGTGGTTCGAAACATAAAGCTGAAGCACGTCCTCATTGATGGGGGCAGCGCCCTCAATATTCTGTTCGCCAAGACCCTGGACGAGATGCAGATTCCAAGATCCGAGTTGAAGGCAAGCTCAGCCCCCTTCCACGGAGTTATCCCGGGGCTGTCATCTGCGCAACTCGGGCACATCGCCCTTCCAGTCACCTTCGGAGTTCGGGAGAACTTCCGGACGGAGAACATCACCTTCGAAGTGGCCGACTTCGAGACGGCCTACCACGCAATCATTGGAAGGCCTGCGCTCACCAAGTTCATGGCGATACCACACTACACCTACCTCTGCATGAAGATGCCTGGCCCCAACGGCGTCATCACCCTGCGCAGCGACGTCAAACAAGCCTTCACCTGCGACAAAGAAAGCTGCGATATGGCCCAATCTCGTGAGAGATCACGTGGCCAGGAAGAAATCCGACTGGCTGCATGAACATCTGAAGAGGGTGAAATCCCTACGAAGAAGATAGCCAAGTCGGGACAAGGCGACGCCAAGACGAAGAAAATCTCCCTTGATCCATCGGATCCTTCCAAAACCGCTGTAATCGGCGGTAAGCTAGATCCTAAATAGGAAAGCGCGCTCGTCACCTTTCTCGAAAATAATAAATATGTTTTTGCTTGGAAACCATCTGATATGCCTGGAATTCCTAGGGAGGTGATCGAGCACTCTTTGCACGTCAAAGATGGCGCAAAACCTATCAAACAACGATTACGCCGTTTTGCTCAGGATCAAAAAGATGCCATCAAGGAAGAACTCACAAAACTCTTAGCCACCGGTTTCATCGAAGAAGTCCTCCATCCCGACTGGCTGGCTAACCCGGTCCTGGTCCGGAAGAAGATAGGGCAATGGCGCATGTGCGTTGACTACACCAACCTCAACAAAGCCTGCCCTAAAGATCCATTCGGGCTGCCTCGCATCGACCAAGTCATAGATTCAACAGCCGGCTGCCAGCTCTTGAGTTTTCTGGACTGTTACTCGGGCTACCATCAGATCAGCTTGAAGGAATCTGACTGCCTAAAAATATTGTTCATCACGCCGTTTGGAGCTTACTGCTACATCACGATGCCCTTCGGTCTGAAGAACGCCGGAGCCACATACCAGCGCATGATCCAGAGATGCTTTCAGACGCAGATCGGGAAAAACATGGAAGCTTACGTCGACGATGTCGTCATCAAGACCAAGCAGAAGGAAGACCTGATTGCCGACTTAGAAGAAACCTTCGCAAACATTTGGGCCTTCAGAATGAAGTTGAACCCGGAGAAGTACACGTTCGGCGTACCATCAGGCAAACTGCTCGGCTTCATGGTGTCCCATCGCGGCATCGAAGCTAACCCAGAGAAAATCAACGCTATTTTGAATATGAAGCCCCCGAGTAACCAGAAAGACGTCCAGAAGCTCACTGGCTGCATGGCGGTGCTAAGCCGATTCATCTCCTGACTCGGCGAGCGAGGCATGCCTTTTTTCAGGCTACTGAAGAAAACCGATGACTTCCAATGGACCACGGAAGCTCACAAAGCCTTTGAAGACTTCAAAGAATTTCTTAGAATGCCGCCCGTCCTAGCCTCACCCCAGCCTCAGGAACCCCTGCTATTGTATGTCTCAGCTACTCACCAAGTGGTCAACACGGTTCTCGTCGTTGAGCGTGAGGAAGAAAGACGAGTCCAGAAGATTCAAAGGTCAATCTACTTTGTTAGCGAAGTGCTGGCAGGAGCAAAAATTTGCTACCCTCAGGTACAAAAATTGTTATATGGTGTTCTGATAACAGCGAGGAAATTGGCGCACTACTTTCAGGGTCACTCGGTCACCGTTGTCACTTGTTTTCCACTCGGCGATGTCATCCATAACCGGGAGGCGACTGGGCACATCGCAAAGTAGGCCCTGGAACTGATGCCGCTGGACTTAACTTTCAAGGCGAGGACGTCTGTAAAGTCACAAGCCCTGGTGAATTTCCTAGCCGAATGGACCGAACAACAAGAAGATGTACCTCGAGAAGACCTATAATACTGGACCATGCACTTTGACGGATCCAAGAGGATCACTGGCTTGGGGGCGGGAGTTGTGCTGATTTCCTCGACTGGAGAAAGGCTGCGATATGTTCTTCATATTCATTTCCCCGCCTCACACAACGTCGCCGAGTATGAAGCCCTGCTACATGGCCTACGACTTGCTGTTTCACTCGGGATACGACGGTTGGTCGTGAAAGGAGATTCCCAGTTGGTTGTCAACCAAGTGATGAAAGACTGGTCCTGTTTAAACGACACCATGGAAGCCTATCGGCAAGAAGTTCGCAAACTTGAAGACAGGTTTGACGGACTGGAGCTATCCTATGTCTTGAGGCATAACAATGAGGCAGCTGACGAGTTGGCGCAGTTCGGGTCCAAGCGAGAAGCTGCTCCAACAGACGTTTTCATAGAGCATCTCTATGAGCCGACTGTTGCAGCAAAACCAACTCCCAACGAGCAAGCTACAAACCAAGTCACCATGCTCGACGCCGACTGGAGGACACCGCTCATCAAATTTTTAACTCAGCAAGAGCTGCTGGAAGACCGGGATGAGGCGGAACGAGTCCGACGTCGTTGTCAGGGCTATGTCATGGTCGACTCTGAATTATACAAGAGAAGCCCCTCTGGAGTCCTAATGAGATATATCACGCCTGAGGAAGGACAGCAACTACTCCAAGATATCCACTCGGGTATATGCGGAAGTCACGCGGCAGCACGTACCTTGGTAGGCAAAGCCTACAGACAAGGTTTTTTTTGGCTTACGGCGGTCTCCGACGCCGACAAAGTGGTTCGCACATGTAAAGGTTGCCAGTTCTCTGCTCGGCCGAGCCATGTTCCAGCCCAAGAGCTACAAACGATTCCATTATCTTGGCCATTTGCGGTATGGGGCTTGGATATGGTCGGCCCCTTCAAAAAGGCTCCAGGAGGATTTACACATCTGTTCGTCGCAATCAACAAGTTTTCCAAGTGGATCGAGGCTAAGCCGGTTGCTACGATCACCGCTGACAAGGCACGAGACTTCATCCTAAACATCGTGCACCGGTTTAGTGTCCCAAACAGAATAATAACCGACAATGGGACTCAATTCACCGCTGACAGTGTTCGACAGGATAAATCCTTATGCCGGCAAATGGGTTCAAGAATTACCTTCGGTCCTATGGTCACTGCGGACTACGCCCAGTCGGGCTATCGGCCAAACTCCTTTCTTCCTGGTTTACGGGGCAGAAGCCATGTTGCCGAATGAAATGGAGTATGAATCTCTTCGGGTCCGCAGTTTCAACGACGAGCACTATGATCAAGACCGAGTGGATGACCTCACCCGACTGGAAGAGGCCCGTGAGGCAGCCCTGATCCAGTCGGCAAAATATCTTCAAGGTCTTAGACGATACCATAGTCGCAATATTCGGGCACGAGCCTTCATCGTCAGCGATTTGGTTCTACGCAAGATTCAAACCACCAAAGACCGTCACAAATTATCTTCACTATGGGAAGGACCATATATAATCGCTGAGGTGACTCGACCAGGAGCATATCGACTAAAGCGTGAAGATGGATCCATGGTAAAGAACTCTTGGAACATCGAGCATCTTCGACGATACTATGCATAAATTACTTTAAGTTCCATGTTATTCTCGACTGCCAACCTCAAGCAAGATGACTTCTTGAGTTGACAGTCGGGGGCTATACATGCGTCAGTAAAGCATGGTTTTCTTCGACAACTTGTTTATATTTGGTTTATCATTGTTTAGTGTTTTGATTCGAGTTCAATAGATAAGGACTGAGAATTTTTTGATGACCTAATCAAGCTTAGGCTTGGTGACAGTCGGACGAAAATTACTTAAAAAATTTAACATGAAGACTCGGATCAAGGCATTAACATAAATAAGCTAAATATTTACAAGTTCACACCAGAAGTTACATACAAAGTCTGCAAAATAATCAGGATAGAAAGTTATCAACTACATCAGCAACTACTTTTTTGGCCGACTCCTGCACTTCACTAATCAAATCTAAGACTTGCTCATATGAAGTGCCGTCGGCGAAGCCTTCCCCGGCTTGGAGAAGGTCGAAGAGGTGGGAAGGCCGAAGCCACAGTAGAAGAAAGAAGTGAAAACGACGATCTCACCAGTGTTTGGAGTGGGGAACTCCTCACCAGCTGCCGCACGCCAGCCGATGATCTCTTTGGGCGGAAGAACTCCGTTCTTCACCATCTCCCGAAGAGTTGATTCCCTGATGTCAGAGGTCGCCCATTGCTCAAAGGGGATTTCCTTCTCTCCCGCCATGGATGCAATTCGGGGAGAATGGATCTGGCACGGGGGATGGGGATTCGACGAGGGGATCTTGGAGGCTGGATGCAGAAGATGGCTTGTAGTGAAATGAGAGCTCCTAGATCGATGGATTTGGGCGCGCGCGAGCCTAGGGTTTTTTGCGGAGAGCTGGTGAATAGTGCTGCAAAAGAGGAAATTTTGGGAAGATGAAGTGGCGGGGATGACCTCGAGGCTTCATAAAAAGACTTGAGGTTTTTGCTAAGTCATCTCGCGATTGGGCCGAGCCCATGAGAGACTTACGGCCCAGCTAAGGTGTGGCTTGACATGTGCCCTTAGGGACTTAAGTGGATGGATTTAAGCAGATTTATGCACGTGTCACATAGCCCAATACCTTTAAAATCCTTTCATACCATGGTTTGCGTAACTTCATGAGAAGTTGGCACGATGCAATTTGAAAGGTGACAAACAATTAAGCTTTTCATGGCTGTCCTAATGACAGGGATTGTTTGGTTTCTAAGCATTTGATTAAATGATTATATCAATGCTATTTTTTCACCTTGGTGAAGATCTTTTAAGATTAAGACCAATATTATGGCAGGAGCTATTTAATATTTTGGTCATATTTTTCAGATGACTGAAAAATTTGTTTACCCGGAAGGGTCGATTAAATTATTTGTTCCGAGATGACTCGGGCAAGTTGACTCGGATAAGCATGAGTTTGCCGAGTGAATTAATTTCTTACCCATGAGGGCTGGTTAAATTGTTTGTTCTGAGACGACTCGGGCAAATTAACTCGGATAAACATGAGCTTGCCGAGTGATGTGATTTTTATGATTGCTTTAGCTTAAGCTAAGCATTTATATCAGAATAATTTTTTTGTAGTTCTTGACTATATGCTTAGTCTGTTTTTGACTAACCACATAGTCGGGGGTTACACCTAATTAGGTGCATCAAGAGATGCACCTAGATATTTATTTTTTGAGAATTTTTGGGATGTTTTCCAGCCCTTCACAGTCTTTTTATCAGATGATAAAGCACTCGGGAGATTCAGGCAGAGATGATGGAACCACTCGGTACCAGAAGCACTCGGCCAAGGAGTTGTTTGGCCGAGTGTTATCTTGGTTCGAGGCAAAGTTATCTTGTCGACTGCGAAGGACTCGGGGTCTACTGTGGAAATTATGGCAATCGGATACCTTCATGGCAAGCTTATCCGACTGGTGATAGGGATATGTTACGCTTATGGATTGTGTAAACCGGCTATGACTTGGGTGTTACGTTGCCGATTAGATAAGGCAACGGCTTATAGTCATAACTTGGTAAGATTGAGGAAACCGATTTAGATATGATAGGGTTTTCGACTTGTAAGCCCACCCTCCGAGACTATATAAGGAGGGTAGAGGCGTCCCTTAAGGGATATCAGATGTATGCGAAACACATACAGCTACTAGACACACGAGATCTTGAGATCAATAAATACTCGGCGGATCGAATCCCCGAAACAGGAGTAGGGTATTACCTCACGAGAGGGCCTGAACCTGTCTAAACCTTGTTTTCCACTTAACCCATTGTGCTTGGCGATCTTGACTGCACCCCCAAATTTCTATTGTCGAAACCAAATTTCGACATTTCTAAACGTCTCGAAGCTATCATACAGACAGGTAAAAAGACAGATCATATAACCCACACACATTCGTCTCTAAGCTATTTAATATTTTACATGTAGCTAAGGTCAACTATAAATAGATTTTTGTATACCCCTGTGTAGCTAAGGTCAACTAAGTGCTTCAGTGCGAGCTTCCTCAGTCTGAAGGACATGCAAACTCATCTCATCACTATCAAAATCAATATTATATGGGTTACATACAGACACGTTAAACCTCAGTGTTCTCCAATGCATTATCTTTGCCAGTGATTAAAAAGGAAAAGCAAGGACCAACATGAGGCCAACATTTTCATGTAGCAAGTACAAATATGGAGCAATTCATACCCTGTGAGAGTATATTTCGTATTTCCCAATTTCCCAACAGATAATTGATGGTAACCTATAAGAAAAAAGAAGAGCAACACTTGAACATATCCTTGTATTAACTGTAGGGACAATACATCACATGTGTTCAGATGAATTGCATCTATTTTTAGCGAAAATGTTTCTTGGGCTCTTACTTTCAATGTTTTGTTTTCGTCTATTTTTGGCACTGTGCTCTGGGGCTAGTACAATAAAAAATGAAAATGATTTTTGCCTAATTCAATGGCAAAAGTAAAATTTGCACACAGATTATAGTTTGCACTGGGATTTTATTGTATCATATGGCTATGTACCATCTGTCAGAAGATCCTCCAGCTAGCGAGTACAAGATACAAGAAATATGTTAAGTCCTGTGAAAGGTGCCCAAAGAAAATGAACTCTTCACATCTAAACATAAACCATGGTGAAATGTTTTTTTATTCTATATATCTAAGGCCTTTAAGCCTAGTTTTTTAGTTTTACTGATTAAGAAAGCTAAATATAACAAATTGACCGTCCTTTTTTCCTTCGGTCAAAGTGTAATCTTAAATCATCATCCATTACTACTACTTTTGTAATTCTGTTTCTAGATAATTCAAACCTTATTTTATTTTATCAGCTATTGGATGAACTGTATAACTGTGTAAGTGACAATGACAAAAAAGGCTCACCTGCAGGTTGGAAGAACCCTTGAGCAAACTTGCCATCCTGAGAGATCAACTTCTAGTTACCAAAGAGCGATTGGTTCGTGGTGAGCGTATCATCAGCGGGCGTGCAAGGGAGACTCATGGAGTGAAACAACCAACATGACCAAGGACACAAGGCATAAGGAAAGACTTGTCGCCATGAACAAAATCTAGTTAGCTAGCAGCTCAAAGTACAGGATGCATGAATCTGAACTACAAAAACTATGTGCAGCTTTTGCGATTCGATAGCTTCCCATGGGTCATTGGTGTATGCGCTAAGCCCCAACTTTTCTGCAAAGGAAAATGAAAAAAGTGAAATTGGATTGAGGTCAAAGATCCGGATCCATTGGGTGGATGGATCATTGGTTTACCTGGACGAAGAGCTCGATGTCATCGCCAATGTGGAGTAGATCCAGGTTGCCGTCGAAGCGGAAGACGTGGACGCGGCTCCCGGAGCTCCCGACATCGAATATGACTGTGTACTTGGGCCTGACCATGGTATCCATGGGGCCTCGCCTCTTGCTCCCGTCGGTGGACAAGGCTGGGGAGCACGGCTTGAGCAGGAGCACGAGAGAGACGAGGACGAGCGGCCGGAGGATGACGAGGAGCACGCCGTGGTAGCGGTGGACGCAGTCGGCGACCGTCTCGAGGCGGTTGTCGGGTAGCGCAGAGTAGCGACGCATCTTGGCGTCGGCGTCGACGGCGCCGGAGACGAGTAGGTCGGGTGATGAGGGCGTGCGGTAGCGGACGTGGCTAGGCAGCGGGGGCGACGGCTTGACCGCCTCCTTCTCCGTGGGAAGATGGATGCGACGGCCGACGCCGACAAGACGAAGGATACGACTGCTGGCGAAGATGAAGATGGATTTGGCGTCGAAAAATCATGTCATACGAGATCCCAACGTGTCGTCGACTCATGGAGATGAGTCATACAACGCACAACTACGGTGTCACTTCCACCTGGGAGCACGAGCTTCGGCTATTGTCTCACGAGACGACAGGACATCTGTCTACGAATTGAGATATGGTGTGTTTTATAAAAAATATTGGTTTAGAGACGGAGATATACGTTGTACGTGCCCTTAGGGCTCATGAGCGCTCTTGGACAGTTACGTGCGCGTGCGCTCGTGTTAGATATTTCTGTTGTCTGCGTTGTTACGTTTGATCGTACCAAGATGGTAAGAAAAAAAATCGTAGCGTAATTTATATTTTTTTGTACGGGGTGACTACTCACGATGCAAAAGGCCCACGACACCAGCGCGTATCTTGACCGGCGGAGTCTTCCTCAGCTCCTCGGATCCATCCAACTCAAAACGCCTCCACAAAGCCGTTGCCACGATGACTTCCCTGACCAATCAAAGTTCTCCACGTCAGCACCACCGCCACGCTCTCGCCTCCCATTCGTCCTCCTCCCCCTCCCGTGACGTGGCCGCGACAACCGCCGACCTACCTCTTCCCCCACACGACTCACTCAGCCTAACCCATTACACTGACAAGTGGTCCCCCTATGAGAACAACACCTTTCGGTCCCATTTGTCATAGGGAAACGCGGCTGCAACCTTCGGTCACAGTTGCATTCGTCTTGCTGCCTACCCACTTTTCAAACGCGGATGCCCCAAATACGGAACGAACCCACGCCGTTCGCCTCGCGAGCTCCTCTCGGCGGCGAAGCAGTGGTGGTGTACTGTCGAGGCGAACCGTCTAGAAGTTTCCGGCGGGCGCGCTGCCCTCCACGAGGCCGCCGCGGTGGCGCCGCCCGCAACGCAGCCGGCGCAGGGACTGTCCCGCCGCAGCAGGGCTGGCCCCGGGGAGCGGGAGCGGGAGCAGCAGCAGCGGCGGCCGGCGGCTGAATCGGCGGCCAGCCTCGCCGCGGCCCTCGCGCGCGAGCGGATCAGGCGCAGCGTCGAGGCGGAGGCAGCGGGGGAGGAGGGCCCCGTGCCGTTCTGGCAGAGAACCTGGTTCCTCGCGCTGCTGCTGACGATGGCCGCAGCGTCGTTCGCGATCGCGCTGCTGCTTTACCTCGGCCTCGACCTCCCCGAGGCGTCGCCGGCGCAGTCCTACGCCGCTGACCCGAACAACGTCGTCGAGGTTGGTGTTTCGACTTCGCTTTTTTGCTTCTGCGCGATTTAAGATAAGTTCATGGTCGGATTGGACTGGTGACCTGAGCAGAAGCGCGTTTGGGATTGGGTGCAGCCGCGCTTGATTAATTTCCTCATCATCATGTTGCTTGGTGGATTAATGCGATTGTTTTTCTATTCATGGTTAGATTACCTACGGATCGGCGATCAAGTTGATCCATGAGAGGACCAAGTTTCGGCTGCATTCGCACGATGTGCCCTATGGATCTGGCAGCGGCCAGCAATCAGTCACCAGTTTCCCCAACGTGGACGACGCCAATAGCTACTGGGTATGCATTCCTTCCTTTGTTGAGTTAAATACAAGTTGATCATACCAAGTTGATGCTCTGAACTGCTAATATAGGATTGCTCCCTGCCATAGTGTCATTTGGGACCGCTCAACTAATGTTGTTGAGTTAGTTGGGCTGAATGTTTTGATTGTTTATTTGTTTAGTTCATACTCTATAGTCGCTACATGTTTTTACTTCATTTCAATGCTTAAATTATTTTAAAATTTAAGAAGAACAAGATATTCTTGTAGATTTGCATTATTCCAATATGACATCATAGAAAATTACCAAGGTATGTTAAGATGGTTGGCTTGATCACTTGTTCTTTTATTTGTTTTCTGTTTCGTTTATGATTTATTCATTAAAGTCACTCACTCCCATTCGTCTACTCGGCTATTGGTGGCTGCTGATTTCCTCATTGGCCTACTGAAATCTTTGCAGTGCTTCCTTATTTTGAAACGCATACAGACAAACACATTTGACCTTATATAAACAGATGATTTTGACGATGTCAGAGTAAAATATGTCATTATCTTCACTTTGATCTATTATTACCGAATGCTAAGGTGTTCATTTTTCCTTTTTGTTTTCTTATGATAGCAGAGTTCAGTTCAATTGAGGAAATGATGGTTTAATTTGTTTCTCACATCAAACTGCATTAAAAGATGAGAAACCAAATGTTGCCATGACAAGGTCTACTTAAGTTTAACACATACATGTCAGATCATTGTGCCTTACCACTTAGGATTGTCGTCTGCACCTTAGAAATATGACCAGGGAATGGTACTGCTCAGGAGATTAATGTGCATCTTTAATTCCCAGCATAGTATTTAGAAAAGGGAAATTGATGTATGTGAAGTGTTTTATATCTTCCATTTTAGTTGTGTTACTTCATATTGGATTATATTGTAGAAATTCTTTACTTATGATTAGAAACTCCTGAAGCCTTTTCTTGACAAGGTACTTTGTGAACTTCTTTTGATAATACAGATAGTGAGACCGCAAGCAGATACTTCAGCAAAACAAGGTGATCCCATAACACATGGTACAATTGTAAGGCTCCAACATATGAGGACTCGAAAGTGGCTACACAGCCACATGCATGCTTCTCCCATTACGGGAAATTTAGAGGTGGGCAAAGATGCAACATATTCTATTTTATTATTTTGACAAGGATTTGTTTTATTTGTCAATATAATTCTACAACATCAGCATTGCATGAGACATATAATTTGCAAAAATAGTGCTTATTGGAATTAAAGAAAGTGAATGCTGCTGTTTATCATGAAACTTTAGAGAGTGTGAGTTTAGTTTGCCTGATATTAGATCTGGAGAGTGTTTGGAATAGGATGTGGACTTCATTGCATATTTTGCTTTTTGTCTCATCATTTTCTCTGCTTACATTGTGCAATATAAGTATTGGAACCTGAAAATTGAAATAAGTTGCATCTAATCATCTCAGGTTAGTTGCTTTGGCGGTGAAAATGAATCAGACACTGGAGACTACTGGAGGTAAGTGCTGTTTGTGAGACTTCTCATTGAATATAGCGAGCTGTTCCCCTAATCAAGCTCATCGCATTATACCATTCCTATATCAGGCTCGAGATTGAGGGCAGTGGGCAGTCTTGGCAGCAAAACCAGAGAATCCGGTTGCGCCATGTTGATACCGGTGGTTATCTGCATAGCCATGATAGGAAGTACACCCGCATTGCTGGTGGACAACAAGAGGTGAGTCCATACGGCATGTTTGAGTGTTCCATTTGATCCGTTGTCATCCAAAGATATGATCTCCAAACAACAGAAGAACTTAAAAAAATATATTGGTTAACGTTATTTTTTCCCCTGCAGGTATGTGGTGTTGGCGACAAGCGCCCTGACAATGTCTGGCTTGCGGCTGAAGGCGTCTACCTCCCGGTGAACCAGCAAAAATAGCTGCGTTGCCGGGCAGCAGCGGTCAGAGGTGACATGAACACATTAGTATGGTACTTGTACGATTCAAAGTATTAAAACGTTGTAACCATTAGAATACCAGTTCAGTTCATTTTGAGCTATTAGAGCAACTTTTGTTGTGTATGAATGGTTTAGCTGAAGATTGCCACTTATTCCCGGTCTCCCAGTGCACAAAGAAGGATTACCTCACTGGCTTGCTCTTATTGTTTTCGGAATTCTGATTGGTTTAATAGTGTATAAAACAACCCGGGACATGTCGAAAATTTTGGCTTGATTAATCTAAGTACTAAAAATGGATGCGCTGGAATGGCTATAGAAATTTATCACTCTGTTCGAGTTGTTACATCGCTATCAGCTAACACTGAAAGTTAGGGCACTTTTGAGCATAGGAATTTAAAAACATAGGAATTAAAAAAAGCTTTTGAACGCATGAGTGAAAAAATATATGATGGGAATGGCAAATAATTTTGATAAGAATATAAATGTAAATAGAGAATTATAAAGCACGGAAAATATAGGAACATGGAAAGTTCAACGTAATACAAAGTGTGTGTCAAGAGCCATGAGCCCAATGTTCCTACATGTATATGGAGACCAGGGCGTGATAAAGACGACGGAGACGGGAGTGGTGACGGTGATGCGAAGGTCGAGCAACGAAGTTGCCTTGTTTGCTGCTGTTCTATTTTAGAGCTAATAGGTGATGTAAAATTAAAATGTGTTTGATTTTTTTATAGTAATGAACAATTGACATCTGTGTTTTGGTTTTGATATTTAAAGATTATTGGCGAAGTGGTTTTGAAGATGATTGGATTTTCGAACGGTGAACAATGGACTGCTGTTGCGTGGTTCGGTCAGACCGGGCTTGTGCTGCCGGTCAGACCGGAGGTCTGTGCACGATCAGATCGAGCTTGTGCTGCTGGTCAGACCGAGCGACCCAGTCCGATTTCAGATCGATTTCTTGTCGGTTTCTGTTTCGGGTAGTTTCTTTGGATATCTGTGATTAATTTGTGTTTCTATGCGTATGAATATTGTTGTGTGATAACAATGAGTCAAGTTGGAGATAGCTTATGCTCGGATATGATTTCTTTGTTTAAATTCATGCGTAGATAATCTTTACGCCTCGGGAGAGTATTGTCGGTGATGGATTTGGAGTCAACTTGGAGATAAGGTGACGTCCGGATGGTAAGAGATCACGCAGGATACTTAGGATAAAGATTAATGCACGTGGTTGGTGAAGTTTCCGTATGACATACGATGGAAATATTGTGTGTGTATGGGATACGGAGTTATATTTTGGATAGAGTCTAATTTTATTACAATTGGAATTTGTAAAGTTCGTTTCTTGTACGAGAGGTTTCCTAGTGGATTAAGACTTCTTGTATGAGTTGGATTCGTGGCTTTAGGCTGTCTACCTCATGTATAAATAGAGAAGGAAGGTGTGGCTTTCCTATATGAGTATTAGAGAGAGAGTTGAGTTGCGAGAAAGTTAGGGTTTTTTTTTGTGAGGAGTGTTGTTGTTGTACTTTGTTTACACATAGAGAAGTAATATATTTTTAATCTACTTTGAGAGTTCTTCGATTTGTGTTTTCTTGAGTGCGATGGTCCAACCGGAGTAATAACTGCGGTTAGATCGGCGACTTCTCATCGGTCCGACTGCTCTGAGTACTGTGGTCAGACTGGCGCACGGTGGGTAGCGACTTCAGCAACATCTGGCGGTCAGACTGGATCTACACCTGCGGTCAGACCGGTGGTATACAAGCGGTCAGACCGACGTAGCAACTCCGGTCAGACTGATCTACATCGAATTTCGAGGGTAACTTTTATTTTCGTTAAAAGTTTATTTTTGGGGGATATCTATCATTCACTCCTTTGGTTTGCTTAGTTTAGGTATTCGATTCTACATGTGAAGCTGTGGTGCAGGCAAATATATCAATGGTGCAGGAGGGGCAGGCAAAGGCATCACTGATGCAGGGGAGAAGGTGGAGGAAGTGAGGGAGAGGCACCGGTGGCCTGTTGTGTCTGAGGAGAGGACTCGATGAAATGAATTGGATTCGAAATTTGAATTAAAAATTAAAATTTCTATGATTCAAGGAGAAACGGGATGGGACTCAATGGAATCAGTTGGGCCTGAAATTTGAATTTGTATTATCGAGCACCTACAACTATTATATTGTTGACCTCTAATGTGCATCATATGCTGCATATGGGATATGTACAAGCAAAAATAGCCACCAATCCTTCTGGTTCCTCTATCTGACAAGGGATTACAATTACTACGATACTGAACATGGCAGAAGGGACATGCTTAGGAAAAGAACATGCCGATGCCACTACCGCTGAAGGCATGTACCTATCCGCTCGATGACGATGACCACATATCTCCTAAAATATAATAATTTATAGTACTTAAAATTAATTTCAAAATATAACAACTTTTTATCAATATTTTCTTTCTAATCAATCACAACTCTACACCATTTATTTTTTTATCTACCTCCATTTCTCAACCAATCACAACCATATTCTAGTCTACTTACTTAATAATTACTTAATAATTATGTTAAATTTTTTTAATATTTTAGAACGGAGGTAATATCTCATAGGTTCTTATAAGCATCTTAGTTGTTCATAATCAGATATAAGCAAACACCAAAAAAATGTCTAGTCATGTACTTATCGTATTTTGAAGCAAATATCGAAATAAATTCCATTATACGCTAGCATTTCCGAAGTGTGTTGCACGTTCACCATGGCTAGTTTCGAATAAAACGAGTGGTTTTAGGCCATTTCAACCATGGGCCAATCTATTCCCAAACAGCCCAGCCCAACATCAACAGTTGAGGCCTGAGGGAGGGCCGGATGGCCCGAGATGCTCCATCTCGCTCCAAAAGCCTCGGCCTCTCTTCGCCGGCGTCTATTGCCGGCCAAATGGGCCGGGCCGAGGCGTGCCGGCCCGGGCATGACGGCACTGTGCACCGGCCCAGCACGGCACGGCCCAGCTCGCGATGGGCCGTGTCGGCATGGCACGAGCACCGTGTCGTGCACAGCCGGCCGCGAGCCATGGCGGCACGCACGCACGAATCGTCGTGCGGCCGGCATGGCACGGCCCACGGGTCGGCACGGCACGGCTGGGGGGGTCCAATGGCGTCGCGACGCATGGCGGACAGGGAGGAGACGTGCGCGGGATGGTTTGAACCGGCGAATCACGTCGTGCCACGTGTCCCAACGGCTATATAACGACTATAATTTGAAAATAGCCGTTGGAGGCAAAAAAAATCAAAAAAAATCCGAAAAAATTTCAAAAAATTGCAAATTCGTCCTATAAATAGGGCATCCACCCCAGCCATTTCTCCTCACCCCAAACATCTCATTTGGTGCTCTCAAGTCTCAAGTGCTCTCTTGTGCTCTAATTTGTTGGTTTTGACAAAAATTGCTCAAATTTTGTCAAAAATCAAAATTAGTTTCGTAGTTAATTAGTTTGATCGCAGAGGTGTGAAGTGCTTCCGGTTCGAAAGATGTAAGTGATATTCATATGTATGTATTATTTGTATTTTGTTTGTGTATTAAATAAATATCTAAATTTTGTTTATTTTGGATTAAAATTGCGAATGGATCCGAACTATCCATATCGTCGTCGTCGTTCACTTTGGGTGATTTCGACCCCAATTACATGTCGAGGTTTGACGATGCCTCGGATCGGCTCCAACTCCACCAACGTGGAGGAGGACCGATGCCGACGCGCACGACGGCCGGAAGGATATTCGGGATCCGCGAGCGGAAGTGTTTCGACACACACCGGCTCGAAAAGATCGAGAACCTCCGATGTGTGGCAGCACTTTGATGAGGTGAAAGTGACCAGCCCGACGGGAGGAGGTAACACAAGCTAGATGTAGAATTTGTAGAAATACTTTATCCGCACGATCTTCGGTGATACGGGGCACCTAAAGCGTCATGCGGAGGCGTGTGCAAGGAAGCAAGGAATACAATTGCGGCAACAACAACTGATGCTAAACCCGGACGGTACGGTACGTAGCTGGGAGTATGATCCCATGGTAGCTCGGGAAAATCTTGTCCAGTTAATCGCCGGACAAGATTTACCCTTGAACTTTGGGAGTCTCCCTTTCGAAGAATACGTTCGGCAATCGCATAATCCTAGATTCAAAGCAATTAGTAGACAAACAACAACCCGAGATTTAGAAAATTTTTATGAGAAGGGTAGTAATGCACTTAAGGAACTATTTAGTACATGCACTTTCTCTGTTAGTGTTACCTCTGATATATGGAGCAGTGGAGCTAGGGAGGATTACTTTAGCGTAGTTGTTCAATTTGTTAATGATGATTGGGAGTTGCAAAAAAGAGTTCTAGGCCTCCGGTTAATAGATGTGTCACACACAGGTGAAAACATAGCTGAAAGAATTAGGGAGGTAATTAATGAATATAATCTTGCAGATAAAATATTTGTTGTTACACTAGATAATGCATCTGCTAATTCTAGGGCAATGAAAATATTGCAACATTTATTTTGTGTTTATGCGCAGTCTTTTCTACTTCATCAACGTTGTGCTTGTCATATAATAAATCTGATTGTTAAGACTGGGATGAAGAGAGTAAGTATTCACATTGACGCTGTTCGTCAAGCAATCGCGTGGTTAACTGCTTCTAACCCGCGGATTGCTGCATGGAAGAGATTTTGCCATGCGGCTGGTAAGAAAGCACGTAAGTTTACCACCGATACAGAGCATCAGTGAAATGCAACCTATTTAATGTTAAAAGTTGTGTTACCTTATAGTGAATTACTAACTGATTTTGTCCAGTCACATAATGGCCCAAGAAACAGCGACGGTGGGCCGTATACTAAGTGAGCACGTGTGGGCAATTGTCCAAAGATATTACCAATTTCTTGAAACTTTTTATGAGTCTACTTTTACTCTGTCCAAAGTTTACTATCCAACTGTCAATTTAATTTTGCACAATATTCTCAAGATTGCCACGTTGTTAAAAGAATATGAAAATAATGAAATTGTAGCCCAACCTGTTTTTCACATGAAACAAAAATATTTAAAATATTAGAAAAATATACCTATGTTGTATGCTTTTGCTTTCATATTAGATCCTAGGGGTAAATTAAGGGGATTCTCCACTATTTTATCACTTATTGGAGATACTATAGGTGTAGATTATCGTTCTTTTTATACTAAGGTTAGGAGTAAACTATATAAAGTTTTTGGAAAGTATGAACTAAAGTTTCAGGGAGTTCGCCAGCAGAGACCCCCTCCTATCCCCACTAGAGGTAAGAAGAAGATATAGTGGGGTAGAATTTGGGGTGGCTCATCTTCAAGCCAAGGAGGTGGCGTTCGTCATTTGGAAGTGGAGACGTCACTTCACACGGTGTTGCCGAAGAGTTGTCAAGTTATGTGGACAGCGACGCCATCAGGCATGAAGCACAAGATTTCAACGTCCTCGGATGGTGGAATGACCACAAGATGGCATATCCCGTGCTTTCAAAATTGGCACGGGATGTGTTGACGGTACCCATGTCAACAGTATCCTCCGAATCGGCCTTCAGCCTTTGCGGTCGAATCGTCGAAGAAAGGAGGACAACTCTGAGCAGCGACCACGTCGAAATGCTACTAAGCGTTAAAGACTGGGAGCTAGCTAGACAACATGCCCAATATACTGAGAACCAAGAATTGGCCGCCCAGTTCGAGAACCTCTATTTAGATCCAGACCAACCCCAATAGAACTTTGTTAGAAGTAGTTGTGATGTTTGCGTTGCACTCTTTTCTTTGTCATGGTTTTCTTAGTTTCCCTATGAATTTTTACATGACAAAGTTTTTAACGAGGCAGCATGTATTATTGTATCATATAATGATATAAACATCAATAAAGATCACTACTATTTTTAACATATAGTAAGTGTCAATATTTATTTTAATAATTTCAATATGAAAAATAGATGACGAATATATTTTTTTATATTTTAAACGTGACAAATACATCATTATTTTTTATCCTTTATTTATATTTTTAATTTTTATATATAGAAATAATAGGGTTGTATATTTTTTTCTATTTTTTCATTTTTTTCTCTATTTTTAAAATTCGGCCGTGCGGGCGTGGGCTCGGCCACGCCCACGGCCAAAATCGTGCCGTGCGCACGGGCACGCCCGACCTCCCGTGGGCCGTGCTTGGACCGGGCGGAGCACGCGGGCCGGCATGACATGGTCCGTCATAGTGGCCGGAACGGGCCGTGCGGTGACGGGCCGTGTCTTGACCGTGCCCGTGCCGGGCCGCCCGTTTGGCCGGCACTACCGGCGTCCGCTCCCCCCGTCCCCACGGTGACGTCGGTGAGTCGCCCTCCCCGGTCCCCCACCCTCTCTCTCTCTCTCTCTCTCTCTCTCCGCTTCCCCTTCGACGGCGCGGCGCACCACCGGAGCGGCTCCGGCGGCGAGGATCTGGTTCGACCCCCTCCTCCCTCCCCTCCTCGAGAAATTTCCTTTTCGACGGTAGGGTATGCTAGCTTGGCTGGCCTTTTTCGTCTCGGTCTCCAGCTCCTCTCCCCTAAACGCCGCCGCCTCTACTGAGTTGCCGCTGAGCGCTGGAGGCCTGGAGCCCTCCACTGCCGCCGGAATCTCCTTTCTTTTTGCCCCCCTTGAATCCGTGCTGTTCTTCTGTAGCTGTGGCCAAATGAGATGCTCATGGTTGATGTTGCGAAAGGAAATGTTAAGAGTAGGAGAGATTTTCAGTTTGATGCTCACAACGCATTGCAATCTATGAATTTTGATGTGCAGAAGTAACTCCATTTGATGAATCTTTTGGAATTCTTTTGCTTACTACTACTACTGTCTGATGTACAGAGCCATGTCTGCTTGCTTCCATTTGATGATTTTGCTGTTTACTCGCATGCGTACAGGTCCATTTTGTTCCACTTTATCTATAGGAACTTTGAACTTTAAATGAATTACTCCATTCCATATACAGAAATTTGAACTTACTTATATAAAAAAAGAGTATTAGTGTCTTACAGTGGTGTAGCTTAATCCATATACCAGGGGGTGCGAAATGTATGAACATTGGAAACTTAGAGTTGGCCAAGTATGGGAATCAACCCAAATTGGTTCATCACATAATGACATAAACTTATTAGGCAAATTTCTGCTATATGCTCCTAGGTGATTAAGGAAAGTGAGAACTGATGGTCAATTTACTGCTCCATACTGCAACGAGATTAACAAAGGAAAGGGCCATGGTCCAGTATAACCACCATGAAACCCCTGCTGTCTTATACATTCATATGGTGTTTAAGTCACATATGACCAGAACCTAAAAACAGTAGTATATGTTTTTTAAGTGTTTAACTACTGTGTACATTGAAACATGGACAATTGTTTTGTACCACAACTCACACTGTTTCCTAATCAGGGTAAGCATTAGCCGTACAGTTTGGCTAGACCTCCCTCTTATTAGGATCTGAAGCCAACCTAGTAGCCATACAGTTTTGCAAACTGATTCTTATTTTTTAAGGATCCGATTCACGGAGAATCAGGATCAGAATCTGGAGGCTGCCAAATAGGCCCTTACATATCTTTGCAAATCAGCATCATAATCTGCAACTGCTATACTTTGTTTAGTGTTATCAGCTCGACTGGTCTGTTGGAGAGTATGAGCATCACTTCGTGCTAGTTGGTTTAAAGTTAAATATTTCCAGTAATGTCTATTGCAGAATGTGCACATCATATTAAGTTGACTCATTTTGTAATTCCATGTTTTAGGCTTTGATGGTTGCTTGACAAGGATGAAATGGCCTCCCGTTCAAAGTTATCTGGCATTCAGAGGCAGGTATTGGCATTGTACAGGGGATTCCTGCGGACAGCAAGGCTCAAGTCTCCAGAGGAGCGCCACAGAATTGAGTCTGTTGTCTCAGCAGAGTTCCGTGAGAATGCAAGAAACGTTGATCGGAAGAACTTCGTGTACATTGAATACTTGCTGAGAAGAGGGAAGAAACAGCTTGAGCAGCTCAAGGACCCTGATATTACTGGACTATCAACCCTTGAAATTAATAAGGTACATGAACCTTTGAATTTGAAACAATCTATTCTTTGTTCTCCATAAACTGCACTGGTATTATTAGTTAGTTCTTTTATCCTTTCCTTTAAAGTAAATTTTATAACTGGCCTACAATTGCCTACGTATAAATGTTGAACCACCAAAGAACTGCCAATGAGTTTGGTTGGTTATTATGCAACCTGGGTTTGATCCCCAGTGTCCAAGGGGACCCTCAGTTGAAAAATCACCTAGTTCAAAATAGAAAAAAGAGAGGAAAAGGTCCAAATACCCCTCTAAACTTTGGATGGAAGTCCATTTGGTACTCTGAACTTTAAAACCGGACATTCAACCCCCCCCGAACTTTATAATACTGTTCATATTACCCTCCTAATGTGGTTTTGCATATGTAGGATCGTAAACAAGCAGCTTTAAACAACTAATACAATATATTTACGTATCATCAATTGTAGACCAATTTATACTATACAATGATGTCATACTGTTGTTATGCTGGTACTTTTCTTGTAAGTGAGAGCGAACAAGGGGTAAAAGGAAAGATTTAAGTGAAAATTTGAACATACGTTCCAATGTGTATGTCACATGATCAAAGGTCAGCGGATGTATATGCAAATTAAATAAAAACCACTTTGTAAAACCACCTTAGGGGGCCATATGAATGGTATTGTACAGTTTAGGGGGCTGAATATCTGGTTTCAAACTTCAGGATGCTAGTTGGACTTTCTATTAAAGTCTAGGGGGTTATTTGTACAAGAATTAGATATTGCACATCTGGTTTATTTAGAAATTACTGAGGGTTGAGACTAGGAGCTACCAAATATCACTTAGATTAACTGTAACATTTTGCATATTGCAAGATCTTATGTGTATGTTACTTGTAGTTGTAGTTTCTATCACATGCATCTCTATTAGCCTGTAAAAGGTCATGAGCGCATGGTTGCACTGGCTACTACTGTTTGCTAAAATATCATAAACTGATATGTATTATCTAGACTTGTTCTTGGTAGTACCAGTCTACCAGACTGACATTGGGCAGCACCAATGTATATAGCAAAATCAGTCCATATAGATGGGATCCACATACATGTGCTTTAACTATTGCAACCTTCACAGTGTATACAGATAGCAGGTAGTATTAGGGGGAGAGAGGGAGTAGAGACAAGTAACATATTTTATTCTATGTGGGCAGCCCATATGCATATGGGTGGCTCACCCCCGCAATATATATAGCTAGCCTTAAGAGGTCATAAGGACCACTTTTCTACACATTGTGGATGCCCAATGCAGTTCATCTTGCTGCGCCTTATACTAAGACTGACTAGGTTAATCCTCTTACATGCTTGCATTTGTTTTGGAACTTTCCAGGCTTCTTCTTTGCACTAGCAAAATGTAAACCATGTGTTTGGTGTTTGCACAAGGAGGAAATGAAATATGAATGGGTTTCTTTTGATGTCATGCAAGGAACATAATGATTATCATGTATCAAAACTCATTATGCAGCAACTTTTTGGAGTTCGTTCATTTGGCTATGCGAATTCTAGATGGATTTCCTTGGCACCTGATTTTATTCTGAATCAGACGTATGGTTCATGTATGAAACAATTTTGATAACATCAAGAGTAATAGAGCCAGAGTTTGCTGTGTGGGCGTGCATGTGTGTGAGAATGGTCTGAAACAAGTTTTTTACTCCGAAGAAATGCTCTGGTTAGTTCTTTCACGTAAACGGTTCAACTTACATCCTTTTAACTATACAAATGTTCATTTTACATCCCTCACCAAACCACAACGGTTTTCATGTGACATGGTAGGCACGTAGCACCACTCCTGGACAACTCATCATAGTTGAGGGAAAAACACTATGATTTAGATCGGAAAATTGTGATGTGACATGCACCCAATTGAACTTATCCTGTATGGGATAGATAAGAAGTTTATTGCTAAAAGAGTAATGCAATTTTTAACTTTTTATAGTTCACCAGAAGAATACAGCAGCAAATGCAGCAATGAGAATGTTGTGAATAATGCCTTTGCTTAAGGTTTCCTTAAAGAGAAAATCCAACGGATGGCGTTGACAAGTGTCCTAATCCAAAAAATGCCATTGTACGAGTCAACTTGCCCTAAAAATGCTATTGCCGTTAGGGTTTCATTCATTCCTCACTGTTAAAATGTAATGAGGTTAATAAAGTGAAATAGATGGAACCCTACATGTGATGACATTTTTGGGATAAGTTGGCTCGTATAATGGTATTTTCTAGAAGTTGTGTTCGTCGATGACATTATTTTTAGAATAGGGTGTTTGTCAATTACATTTCATGGATTTTCTCTTTAAACATATCCTACACAATGCCCTACCGCCGAACCACTCACCAGCAAAACCCCAAAAGGCCCACACATATCTCTGACGAACTTACATGACAAACACCCCAGACATGGGATTGCTGCACTATTAGATTGTCTGTGACCTAGATCTTACAGCCATTAGTTAGAGAAATGTGGCTTGTGGTGGTTAGAAACAATTGTTTAACGATGAACAGCAGAAAGCATTCAACATGCAGACAACGTTAGCAAATGAAAGTTTACTCTGGGGAGCTCCAGCAGGTATGGCAGATATATGGCTTTCAACTTCAGCTCAGCAAGAAGTGCATAGTGAGATTTTTCCAGGGTTCAATATATTGGTTTGCAATTTCTGAAATTTCGGTCGCCCATAGGGAAACTTTTTTTTTGTTGTTATTTGCCTTTCTGCAATATAGAACCGTGGTTTATTCAGGACATTTGCTCTAGACTGAACCGAGGCAGTAGGATCAGAATTCCGATCATTGGTAACTGGAATTCCTTGGTAACCACTGAATGACGGCTGCTTTTATTGGGCCTTGGTTTACAAGCAGGACCTCAGCAGCATTGCGGAACCAAGAGCTTTCTTGTCTTTGGCTACTTGATCAACTTTACTTATGACCCCTATAGTTCTACTACTTAGCAAACCAACAAATAAATTAGTAATGTCTTCATCCCACATTCATTCAGTAAATAATTGTAATTAGGCATTGAAGATAGTTTGATGTAAAAGGGCTCTAGGAAAACTTAAATGAACCATATACTATTTTATTGGAACCAGAATTTGCTCTCTGCTTTCCTACTGTCACCTGGAGACTGGAGTGAGATGATACTTTGTAGTAGTAAACTTTAGGTGAGTGATATTGAATAGATGATCTCTAAGAATTGGACTATGTGACTATGCAGATCATGAGTTGAGCACTATAGCAACGCAATTTAGATTTTGAGATCTTTCTATATGGTTAAATTTTGTGGCAGGTAAAACTGCCTTGATGATAACAAACAACTACCATATGATTTTTTCATTTCCTTAATTTGGAATGCACTTTAGCCAAATGTTTAAAGTGATATGAAGGTTCAGTTCCTGCAATATCAAGTACAGACTATAGTGTCTTGCTTTGTCTTGTGACAAGACGTCAGTGATGTCCTAATTTGGAATTAGTTTCTCAAATAATGTGATTAGTCAATACCCACTGTTCCGTCTGATAAGCCATACTGTTGACATACTTTTACCCTTGTCCTATCCACGTCTGGTTGATTTTCTGCAACTCTGTTTATGTCCCTTTTGGTCTCATCAACATCAAAAGTAGCCTAACTTTTTATCTGATTAACCTTATTATCCATCCTTGCACATGTAGTGTCAATCATTTGACTTGTAAAGCTTATGTAGCCTATGAACTTTGCATGGCTGAGAGCATCAGCTCAAACAGTCCATTCTTAGGTAACATCAGCGTTCAAAATATCAAATTATATGTGCTTTCGAAGATGAGTGATGTCGATATCGTAACACGAAGATAAAATTTTTTGTGATCCTTGGAAGACATGGAACTGACATGCATATCTCTACTGCTGATTTGGTTACATCTACCTTAAGTCACTTTCCATCTGATGTTCAAGTCTCTATGCATTCTGGCTTCCTCTGCTGCATATCATCTATCATTATCAATTTGTTTGTTGGTTATTGATTTGTACATGAAGATGCAACAATTCCTACTCAGAGTGATACCAAACCTTCAGTTTTGCATACACTCATCTAGTCATCTGAATAATCTTTTACATAACTTGTTTCATACATGTATCTCCAATCCTTTTTCTTTTGTTGAGTGGATGTTCTTTCGATGTTGGGAGGCAATTTATTGTCTACCTGTGTACCATCACAGCATGGAAAGGCTTAATCTTATAGTTCAGAACTTTAGGCTGATGTTCTTGATGTTGCAAGTTGTTATGGCAAACCAGCTCTTTTGTCTTCATAAGTTGATATGATCTCATCCTAGATCTTGGAACTGGATGTATATATTTCTAGCCATCTAGGCTGTCTTCTCATTCTTGCCTTGTTGAGTCTAAGATACCTTTCGTTCTTTCAATAGTTGCCTGCGCCTAGCTATGCCGTGTCGAACTGCCATTGCAGTGTGAGATTATTTGTATGTCCATCTGCTTCTGTCCCCTGAAAGAGAAGAATGTTTGAACTAGAACAAAGGATGAGAAAAAAGAGGTTCCGTATTTCCTTTTGGTGCAGGAAAGGTGTAAGCTTTTCTGAAAAGATATTTAAGAATCTTGGAAAGATAATGCATGAAAGAAACAAAGCAAATGAACAAGAGCGCAGAATTTTAACAACTAATGTAACTGAAGAACACCAACTTTTATGGGAAAAATGTTCCCATAAATCTCAGGAAAGTTCCAAAGAGAAGATCTCCAAAGAGCGGTCCTGTTAGGATGTTCTTCAAATTCATAAAAAAACAGTTCAAATGGTTAGAAATTTCTAGAGTTCTAGAATTTTGATCCACCCTTTTTTGCATAACAAAAAACTATCCTGCTGGATGGAAAATAGCATCACAGTTTCTCAATACAAGTATTGTGCTTTCACAAAAAAAAACGGCTGCCGGGATTCAAGAAGCATAATAGTAGGACAAATACAAAAGACAAGGTTTCCATAATAATATATAGTAGGAAGAAGACATCTGCATCCAAAGAACTTCAAAGCGTACAGAAAGCCTTTGTTGCAACCATGCATGATGACCAATTCTTAATTTTGTTCTACTAAATCGCTGCAAGGGGCATCCGCGTCGCCTCCAGCGTGGGCGATTGGGCAGCGAAAAACCCTAGCACCGCCAGCACCTCCTCTCTCCCCCTTCCCTCGTCTTGTGCTGCCGGAGCGAGCTAGGTGTTGGCACTTTTTTTTGGTAAAGGCACGAACATGATCGACACACCTAAATGCCTTACGATGAAATTGGAGTCGTCAACCATCTTGATTTAGCAAGAATTAAAACAAGATGGGTTTTGAAGATTAAACCGGCTAACGGAGCCGATTTGAGCAAAACAAAGGATAAACACCCATCTCATGGGCGAACGGAAGGTTTTCGGGACAAACCTACAAAGAGGTGTCGCACTCTCGCAGCGACAGCGGACGATTTATGGCGCAAATCGATAAAGATGGACAAACTAATTGAAAATAATATGAAAAAGTAGAAGAACGATACAATTGACTAGATTAGATTGATTGTGTATGTGTTGTTTTCAATTGAACCGGTCTTGGCCCTTAAATAGGGGTTGGTCTTGCCTTCCACAAGCCCTCCTCCACGTCTAATTTGGGGTAGACACCTTTGGAAACCCGAGACATACCGTATGGAGCAAGAAAACCTGAGTACCGACGAATTCGACTTGGTTTCGACTCGCGGCCGACCGGCAACATGCCGCCGGCCGACCGGCAACATGCCGCCGGCCCGATCGGCCCTAAGGCCCGGTCCGACCGGCCTATACATGGCGGTCGACCGGCCTTCCCGAAGGAAACCGGTAGACTTTCCAAACATTGGTAATTTTCCTATCTCGATTTCTAGGTGCCAATTTGGGTATAAACACATGTCTCCCTGCCTTTTATGATGAACACCGTGAATCTAAAAGCATAGAACATGTTTATCTTAGGGCGATAATCTAATTACCGGTCATAGAACTTTCTAAGCATCTTGCCAAACACTCGGAAAATATTTCTTTAGGTATTTACCGTTAATAGCTCGTTGAAACCGTTCTCCTTGAAGCGTTTCCAGAAAATATGCATTCTCTCGAACGATTTTGAATATCCAATAAGGTCCCTCCCAACTTGGCGACCACTTACCGAATTGTTTAGATCGAGAACTCAAAGGCAAAATTGTCTTCCATACCAAATCTCTCACTTGGAATGTCTTCGCCTTCACCCTTTTGTTGTACGCTTTGGCCACCCTCTTTTTCTCTTTCTCTATTTCTTCCAAAGCCTTTAAATGTTTGTCAACCACTTCATCAAGATTATCTCCCATCATTAACTTGTAGTCTTCAGCCGACAAATCGCCTTGCTTTATATACCGAAGAGAGCCAAGATTTACCTCAGCCGGTAAAACGGCTTCTTGTCCTTAGACTAGCTCAAAAGGGGTTACCTTGGTAGCACCATGTTTAGATATTCTATGTGCCCATAATGTCTCAGAAAGCACCTCATGCCACCTTTTGGGATGTTCTTCGATCTTCTTTTTAACTAACTTTAGCAAAGTTTTATTAGTAGACTCGGCGTGTCCATTAGCCTGAGCGTAGTAAGGAGAAGAACTCAACACTTGATACCATAAGATTCGGCAAAACTTTTCACCTCTTTAGACATGAAAGAAGCTCCTTGGTCTGTAGTTAATGTTTGAGGAATGCCGAATCTATGTATAATATGCTTCAAAATAAAGTCAATTACCTTCGTATGAGTCATATTCTTGAGCGGGACGACTTCGGCCCACTTGGTGAAGTAATCCGTCGCAACTAGCACGAACCGATGCCCTTTCGATGACAAAGGATAAATTTGACCAATAAAATCCAAAGCCCAACCCTAGAACGACCATGGTTTAATAATAGGGTTCAACACCGTAGCCGATGCCAATTGAACATTGCCGAACCGTTGACAGGCTTCGCATCCTCTATAATATCTGAAACAATCATCAATCATTTTCGGTCAATAGAACCCCGCTCTCCTAAGCAACCAATTCATTTTATGGGCCGATTAATGTGTTCCACAAATACCCTCATGTACCTCTCCCATAGCCACTTTAGATTGATCACTATCTAGGCACTTCAATAATACCCCATCTATATTTCGGCGATACAAATCTCCATCGAGCAAAGTATACTTAAACGCTTGCCGCCGAATTTTTCGATCAACCTTAAGGCTAGGATCTTTTAAATATTGAATCAAAGGTATTCTCCAATCCTCTGCTATTTCTAGGGCACAGATGTCCGAATCTAAACTCAATTCGGCCTCTGTATCAGTGAAATCGTGCCCCCCAACATCTTCTGTGAACCCGGTCTGATCAGCCAAGCAATGGCGGTGAGACCGCTGATAGTCTGCGGTCAGACCGACGGTAACGCACCGGTCAGACCGACTGCCATCCGCAGTCAGACCGACAACAGTGTGCCGGTCAGATCGCCAGCAGTGTGCGGTCAGATCGCCTACGGTCTGTATCCGTGCCAATTTTACTCAAAGAATCATAATCAAGCATCGGTTTTTCCAATATAAAAAATATCCCTCTTTTGACACTATAACCAGATGCTTGTTGAGCCAAGTCGTTCGCTCTAGAATTTTCACTCCTAGCAATATGCTTAATGGCAAAATCATCAAAATTGGCAATAATATCCAAGCATTGATCAAGATACCTGTTTAGCGACCCATCGAAGCACTTGTAAACCCTGTTTAGCGACCCATCGAAGCACTTGTAAACCCCGGTAACCTGTTGCACCACCAATTCTGAGTCACCAAACGCTTCTACGTGTGTAGCTCCAACGATCTCAATCACTTGTAAACCGAATAACAAAGCATTGTATTCGGCTTGATTATTTGTACAATAATACTCCAAACGAACCGATGCTTCAAAACATTGACCATTGGACGAAATTAAAACTACATATATACCTTGACCCTCCTTACACAAAGAGCCATCACAATAAATCTTTCAAGGTGTAACACTAAGCAAGCAAACCTCATCTTCATAATAAATATCTACATGATGGTCTACTATAAAATCTACTACAATTTGGCCTTTCATAGATTTCAACGATCCATAAGTCAAATCATACTCAATCAATGTATACGCCCACTTGCCAATTCTCCCACTTAGAATTGGCCTTTGCAACATATGCTTAACGACATCGGTCTGACACACAACTATGCATGTACTAGATAACAAGTAATGACGCAACTTGGTACAAGCATAGTATAAACAAAGACAAAGTCCCTCTACAAAAACATACCTCGTTTCGGCATCTAAAAGACGGTGCCTCAAATATGTGACTATATATTCTTTGCCATCTTCCTCTTGCGTCAAAACGACTCCAATGACTTTGTCTTCAGCAGCAATATATAACTGAAACGGAATTCCAGCTTTAGGAGCTCGCACCACGGGTGGGGTAGATAAATATTTCTTCAATCCCTCAAACGTCTCTTGTTGTGCTGCCCCCAAGTAAAATTGGCTTCTTTTTTCAAACGTAAAATATGAACAAAAGCATCGATTTTACCTGTTAGGTTAGATATAAATCTCCTCAAGTAATTGACCTTACCTAGCAACTTCTGAACTTCTCTCTTGCATGTCGGCGTTTTAAAATCTTGAATCTTCTCAACCTTCTTAGGATCAATCTCAATCCCTCTCTCATGTACCATGAATCCTAAGAATTTCCCCACTGACACACCAAAAGCACACTTGAGTGGATTCATCTTAAAACCATACCGACGCATCCTCTCAAAAGCTAACCTCAAACCAGCTATATAACCATCCATGCCATCCGATTTGACAACAATATCATCAATATAGATTTCTAGGATAAAACCTAGCAAATCATGGAAAATCAAGTTCATCGCTCTTTTGATACGTTGCGCCGGCATTCTTTAACCCGAACATCATGACTACCCACTCAAATAACCCAATAAATCTCGGACACCAAAAAGCCGTCTTGTACATTTTCTTCCTTCTCTTCCTCTTCTTCCCGAACAACCACCGGCTTTTCACCCTTTGCCGATTTGGATTTCCATGCCTTCATTGGTGGTGGTCGCAACTCATCAAATCTTCTGTGTCTCCATTCTTCGGCCTCCTTTTCCCTCAACTCACAGGCCCGAAGACGCTGCAACCTCCTCCTTTGCGTAGCCGTCAAATCCAAATCCTTAGGCATCCACCTTGGCTTTGGCTCTGTCCTAGGCGGTATATAATGTCCACCATTATTTTTCCGCGAAGAAGAAGCAAAATCAGAACCACCTCTGGCAGACTGTCGGTCGGACCGGCTATGGTAACCGTTCGGATCAGCCTTGTGCCTGCGGTCAGACCGATCAGAAGACACGGTCAGACCGGCTCTAGGTCATCGGTCAGACCGGCCAACAGGCCCAGTCGGACCAGAACGGGGATCATAGTCGACCGCCGAAGGCTCTGGCCGACCGGCCGCAGGCTTTGGTCGACCGGCCGAGAGTCCTGGCTCGATCGCTCTCCCGTGCGTAAGTCTTCCCGCTTCGGCTCGATTGCCAAAAACCATCCTAGCCTCTTCTCCAGATGGTATCGGCACATCATGAGATCCTATCTTGACAGTAATCACATCCGAAGCCCTCTCCTCAGCCTTAGCACGCTTATGCCCCCTCTTCTCTCCCCCAAACCGATTTCTTGGTGAAAACTGGCTTCCATTTGACGAGGACGCACCTCCATGAGATGGTCTCCTCTCCCTTCCCCATCCTTGATGAAATTGCATTGGAGGCATATGACTATATATTGGTGGTGGTGCCCCCCCAAGGCATGAAGTAAGAAAAAGGATAACCTGGTGACGACATTGGGCAAGGTCCCCATGGCATGACTGGAGGACAGTGCGGGAACGGCGGCTCCAATGCCCTTGACGAATGACCAAATCGCTCCCTAGGAGGCGATCTTGGCCTCTTGCCCTTTTTACGCTCTTTCTCCATGCTTCTCTTCTCATACTTGTTCAAGAGCATATCAAAAGTCACCTTCGGCTTCCGAGGTTTTCTTGAGTTCAAAGATTTATTTTCATTCTTTTTCCAAATACCAACCTCCGGACTTTTGGGCACAAGCATCTTGGGCTTGGCCTCTCCGATGACAACCTCCTTCCCTTAGAAGATTCGGCTTGCTCCGGCCGAATCAACACCTTCTTGCCATTGAGATCAATGACATTAACAGGGAAAGGGTCACTGTCAAGCTTCATCTTTGAGCCCTCAGTGAATTTCAACCGTCCTTCCTCTATGGCCGATTGAACCTGTCGACGAAAAACATTACACTCATTAGTAGAATGAGAATAAGAGTCATGCCACTTACAGTAAGAGCGACGCTTCAATTCTTCTGCTGAAGGTATGACATGACCTTTAGACAATCTAATCTGCTTCTCTTGTAAGAGATAATCAAAAATTTTATCACACTTGGCCACATCAAAACTATATTTAATCTCACTTTGCCGATCCTTGCGAGGAGTCGGCGTCAAGCTAGAACAATCAAAAGGCTTATTTTTGTTAGTCCAAGACCACTCAGCAATGTACATGTCATGATCGCCCTCATCAACATCAGAATCGCTATCAGGGCAATCAATCGTGCTAACATGAGGTTTCTTATCACTGGGCCTAACAAATCTTTTGCTATCTCTGACCCGGCTTTCCTGAGCCAGAGCCTTCTGATGACCTAACTAACATCTAAAAATTGTTGGCCATCTAATCTTTCTTTAATGGGGGCAAGTAAGCCACTAAAAGCAAGCTTAGCTAAATCTCTTTCGGTTATATTTAAACTAAAACACGGTTTCTAGCATCCCTAAATCTCTTAATGTAATCGGTGAAAGATTCATTATATTCTTGTCTAACCGATGTCAAATCACAAAGCCTAAGCTCGGTTTCACCGGTATAAAAATAATCACGGAATTTTTGTTCTAACTGAGCCCAAGTATGAACAGAATTAGCCGGAAATGAAGTAAACCATGTAAAATATAACACCCTGAAAATCGAAGACATAAAAATCGGGGACAAAAACTTTTGAATTTTTGCATCTTGTCGTAATTGTTTGCCTCTTATTTACGAGTTTTATTGCGTGTTATAAATAATGGAACATTTATTCGAAGACGAAAAAATCAAATAGGTGTTGGAAACCCTAAAAGAAAAGGAAATTATAAAAATAAAGTTGGGTGAAACTAAAATTTAAAATTTAGTTAAATTTATATTTGGGCCAAATTATATTTTCAATCTTATAGGTGAAAGGCAAAAAGGAATATATAAATAAAAAAATAAATAAAAAATCGAGAAAAAGAAAAGTGCAATATTCATCCACCGCCAAGTGTTCGACGTCGTACCGCGCGCACATCGCGCTCGTCGCCGCGACGCCACGCGTCGCGCGTGCGCGTTCTGGCCCTCCCCGCGTCAACACGGCATACCGCACCGTCGCGTCGGCCGCAGTGTGCCGCGCCGCGCCACCGTCGCCATGTCGTGCCAACACCGCACCGTGTGCTGCCATCTCTCGCCATCGCGTCACCACGCCGCGCCCATGCCGCCCCCATCGCGCCTCCCGCATCAACGCCGCCGCGCGCGTCGCCTATGTCGTGCGTCGCCACGCCGCGCCCACGCCGCACGCGCGCACGGCGCCACGCGGCGCGCGGCGTCGGCCACGGCGCCACTCGCGCCGCGCCCACGCCTATAAAAGGCCCCGCCCCTTCCACACCCCGCCGCCCCTTCGCCTCAAACCTCTCCCAAGCGCCGCCGCTGCCGTGCCGCGCCAAGCCGCCCTCGTCGCCGCACACGGGTAAGCCCTTTTTTTCTTTTCCCCTCTTGCCCCCTCGGTAGCCGCCGCCCCGCGCCATGCACGCTTGTGCGCTGGCTCGGCCGAGCCAAGGAGGGGGAAGAAGAAAACAGGGAAAGAAAAGAAAGAAGGGAAAAAGAAAAGAAAAAGAAAAGAAAGAAAAGGAAAATAAGGGAAAAAAGGAAAAATGTTTTTGGAAAACATTCAGGAGATTTTGAGGTGAAATAATAGTTCATCTAAAATAAAATTTTAGTGTTTTCCTGAAATAAAATATTAAATAATATTAAGGGTAATTGTCGCATAAATTAATTTAGAAATTAATTATAGTTTAATCTGTTAATAAATATTAATTTTATTCTATGAATTCTTGCTAAAATTTAAACTTTAAATTATTTAAAATTGTGTCGAGCTTTAGGGATTATTTTTGGATTCGATTATCCCTAAAGTCATCTCATAATTAATTAAATCAGGAAAATCGCAAAACTTCAAATTACTATAACTCGCTCGTTTTAACTCGATTTCGTCGAAACTCGAACCTAAATTCGTCTAAAATCATAGACTAGTTTTAGGAGCCGCTTTTATGATTTTATTTGGCAATTTGATTATTTTGTTAGAATTTTAATCGAATTCAATCGGTTTCTCGCACATATGTATAGAGCCCGAAGGAGCAGTTGATTGCACTGCAGAAGATCTCGGTCAACAAGGGTGCGAGCAAGGCAAGTCATCACTCCCGTTGAACATATTGATCCTATTTGTGAACTTGTGTTGATTCTAAAATTAAAATGTGCATGCTATACACAAAAGAATACCTATTCTTGTTATGCCATGCCTTGATGTTGATTACCTTTAGTTATACTCTTTGTAACCCTCGATATGATGTGACCGAAGGAAATCTTCAGTAAAATGCTTAGCCATGCTTATATTAGATTTATGCATGCTCATGTTTACAAAATGCTATATGCTTGGGCAACTACCTTAGGGAAGGTAGTTGAGATATAACATGTGGAGACATGAGCTCCACATTGCCTTGAAAATGATGAAATGAGTTTTGATAAAAGAAAACTAAAAATACGAAACCAATGTTTTAGACTGGGGCAGCTGGATGATTTGGGTGGATTCCGAAAAAGGAAAGTGCCGTCCCTGGTCAATTAAGGACCGAGCCCGGAGACTTAAACATGAAACGAGCCAGTACAATTGTACTTCTCGAATGGGTATAGACCTAGCGGATTAGATAGCCGAGCGGAGGCAGTATCCCTGCGTGGTGGTTCCAGTGTTGAGATGTGATTTGTGTTGTTGAGATGGGGCTGCGGCCTAAGTGTTGAAGTGATGAATCGAAATCAGAAATTAATTATAACTTAAAGATTGAGTGAGTTTTTCCTTACCCCGGGAGCGCCAGAACTCCTCTCACTGCTAGGAAATGATGGCTAGAGTGTAACAGGATTTAAATTCTTGGAGCGGGTACTGCCAAAGTGAGGTTATCGAAAAGCTTTGCCGTGACCGTCTCATGTGTTGGGACGTAGGCTCATTTGTTGGGCAGTCACGGAGTACGGGTAAAGTGTACATCCACTACAGTGTGAGTAAATCAATCTATTCAAATAGCCATGCTCGTGGATATAGAGCGGCGTGACAAGTTCCTCTCTTGGTTAGACTCTAAATTTTAACATGATGGGATGAGTTTGCATGATGATTTTTATGTACTAGTGGATCAAGTTCTCGAAAGGCGAGAAGGGGTAGACTCCCCAGAAAATCATGACGATCCAGTGGCGGGAAGCTATCCTTGGAATCACAATGGATGGTGGACAGAACCGTCGCCAATTTAATGAACTATGGAAATAAAACTTGATCAGGCTTAGGTCTTAGGTTTGTGAAAAGAATTGCAAAACTGGCTTTATGCAAATGAACCACAACCATTCTTTGGTTATCCCTATCATATGCATCCTTGCTGTGATGTCTTGCTGAGTACGGTTGGTACTCACTCTTGCTATACGCACAAACCTCCAGATGGTGGCAATGAAGACTCGGAAGACCCCTACGCCTACTACCAGGAGGGTGAGGAAGACAAAGGCGCCTAATAGGTCTTAGACTCCGGTCATTGCCTGTGGCAATGGCATGCCGCTGCCTTCTGTCTGCTGTCTTACCTTAACTCTGCTTTTGGTTGTATCCGGACTGTGTGGTCCTATATATTAGACAATGGCCTCGGGCCTATAATGTAATATGTTTGATGTAAGACTATTCGTGCACGAGCACATGATATTTCAGTACTGTATTTCATGGGTACCAAACTACTCGATCCAAGAAAATGGTACTATGAACACGAATGATTCATTTCCCGAAGACGGGGGTCCACAGAGCTGGTATCAGAGCAGTGCGACTGTAGGATAAGACCAAATGGTGCCCCACCCCCTGCATAGCTGGTTAAAGGGAACTATCCCTACTTAGGATTATTTAAAGTACAAACTATGTCTACAAAACAAAATGTGTTTTCCCTTGTACTCTTGTCCCCCATTTCCCTACTAAAATTATTTTGATGTTACCCCTCTCTAACTCTTAGTTATTTTCAAAAGCAGATGACAAGCCATGATCAGATCAGAGCTTGGGGGATTGACATCCCTCTGGAGGAGGGATATGTTGTGCAACTTAGGCAGCTGTTGCGATGCTTGAGGTACCCGGATACACCCACTTATCGGAGCAGGAGACATGGTACCGAGAACCACCCTGAGTGGGAAGCCGCCGTATCGATTGAGGCCCGTGTTGGTAGCGAGCCACCATATTGCTTCCAGACCCGCTACCGGCAAGACTTTATGGATGCCGCACTTCAGGATGCTGCCCTTGAGGCGTTCTTACGCCTTAATGCCATCCACCAGGCGGAGCTGACAGTGACCAAGTTTGTGCACCACCCATATCGGGAGGAGGGAAACTCTGTTTGTACCGTGGAGGCCACACCCTGCTGTTACAACCCGATGGTAACCCAGCTGTCCCGATGGGCTGAAGCTGCGGATGATTGCTACGAGGAAGTGCATCAGGAAATTGATGAGCAACAAAGGCGCATGAGTGACCTTGAAGAGGAGCACCGCAACCGTGGCAACGTGATTAGCTCACTCAAGACTCGGCTCCGGCTTCAACAAGCAAGATACGATCAACTCTCGGTTCGATATGTCGCTCGAGGAGAAGCCCTGGTCACCCTGGAGGAGCAACTCAGGAAGAGCCAAAGGCAGGTCGGCCAGTTGAAGGAGCAACTTCGCGCTGTCCCGATCACCACTGAGGGCGCTTCTACCTCTGCTACACCACCACCACCCCCTGCACCAGTGCTCGACTACTACTTCTTGACTCCACCGTGCTTAGCCACTTTCCACGCCTTGCTGGAGCAGGCCAACATGTTGAGCACCGAGTTCGAACCATATTTGGTGGACCCTACCATGACCCAACCAGCTACTGCACAGTCAGATCCCCCATAGATTACCACGGCTGTTCCATCTGAGCATGGTTCTGGAGTGGAGAACCCCATTCAGATTGGCACTGACTCGGAGAATGAGTCGGGACCCATGGAGGTCGAGTGGGAGCCTAGTATCACCGGTCCATCGGAGGATGAGGCCCCTACCCACCGCATTACATTTGCGGGAGGACCTATCACCCGCAAGACAGCCCGCAAGAGTACCCGGCCACCAGGCAGGAAGCTCAGGCATGACTCCGAGGAGTCATGGGAACTTCAGTTTGCACCTGCGGAGGACTACCCGTTGCCTGCACCCGGATCCTCTGGATGGTTGGAGGATTAGACTGGATGTCGGCAGCAGCTCAGGACTTGCTTTGGATGGTGTTGAGATAGCAAGGACCACACCCTTTCCCCCTAGTTATGATGAGATGTAAAACGATGTTAGTTGTTGTATTGTGTTGTATGGGACTGTGTATGTGCAGTCCAATGTATCTCTTATGATGTATCAATTATGAACTATTGTGATGTTTTATGGTATATCTTAAAAGAGTTTATTCCACCAGGCTTGCTTCACGAAAGATCACTTTAAACAACTTGAAGTAAAACCACTTAGAAATCGTGGCCTTAGTAGGTCAAGTCTCTTACCTTATCCACATCTTACAGATGGCACATCGACGTAGAGCAACGGCGACCAACGAGAACCCACCGGAGCCTAATCCCTTCACCCTGACAGAGGTTATGGCCTTACAAACATAGCTATTGCAAGCTATTGCCAATAACCAAGGAAGCCGCGGGAGTTCAAGCTTGGGTGAATTCATGAGTGCCGAGCCGCCTACTTTCTCCATAGTGGAAGAGCCAATGGACGCCAAAGACTGGCTACGCGTGATAGAGAAGAAACTGGCCCTTGTGCGAGTGCAGGAAGCCAACAGAGTTATCTTTGCCACAAACCAGTTGGAAGGACCCGCTAGCGATTGGTGGGACACATACAAGGAGACTCGAGCGGAAGGAGCTGGAGAACCAACATGGGAAGAATTTACCGCTGCCTTTCGAGGAAACTTCGTGCCTGCCGCTGTCATGAGGATGAAGAAGAATGAATTCCGGAGATTGCGTCAGGGCAACACCACGGTATAGGAGTACCTCAACAAGTTTACCCAGCTTGCCCGTTACGCAACCAGCGACTTGGCAGACGAAGAAGAGAAGATAGATAAATTTATTGAAGGGTTGAAGGACAAGTTGCGAGGACCAATGATCGGACAGGACCATGCTAACTTCCAAAGTCTGATCAACAAGGTCGTAAGATTGGAACATGACCAAAAGACGATTGAAAATAACTGGAAAAGGAGACTTGTGATGACTCACCCACTCCAAGGGACATCCCAGCATCCTAGAGGAGCAACACCGTCAGGATGGAAACCAACCATCGTGGCGACCAATCGTCCCTGTGCACCTGGCAGCATTAGTAGGCCAACTGCTAAACCATTTTGATGGGTTACGCAGATGCTACGCTAGCCAAAAACAAAAACTTTTACCGCGCAAACCAGGAACACTTGCAAGTAAGGGCCGATAGATCGTTACCGATTGGAGTAGAGTGCAGCGGAATAACCAATCAGGGCAATCCGATCCAAGGAGCGGTGTAGCCGATTCCCGGAGACGGCCGATTCGCCAATCGCCCGATTCGAGTCGTCGGCCACGTTCTCACGCCTCGCTCCGATGCGCCCGACCGCAGCCGATTCCACCACGGCCGATCGCTCCGATTGCGGCCGATCCGAAGCCGATCAACGGCGCGCAAAGTAGCGGCGCCTCTACGGTATCCACACGTCCGGGGACAGAACGCCGTACACTCGTGTGCTAGCACGCGATGCAAGGCTAGGGTTTGGCTCGAAAGTGGGGAGGGTTTCCGTGGAGATTGATCTCGGCGACTTCTGTTGCACGCGATGCAATTGATGTCTATGCAGCTCTCCACCCCTCCCTCCTTTATATAGAGTTGGCCGACTGGGACTAGTGGCCGATTAGGACTCTATTTTGAATCGGATCTCATCCGTATCTCATAGAGTTGGCCGCCCATACGTTGTAAGCCCATAGGACTCTATCCGATCGGATCCCTATCCGATCGAGCCGTATCCGAGTCCAACTCGAATATCTATTCTATCCCCTTAAGCGTGTGACCCTGTAGGTTCAGGTATACTCGGTTTCGGCTATGGTCTAACTTAGCCGATCGTCGGCTCGAGTCCAACTCAGCCGACCTGTCAATAGCGGCGCCTAGCAGCACATATTGATACCATAGTATACAAGAATATAATATCGGCTCTGAACCTGTAATGTGTACACAAATCCCTTTGCCTCACGATACCGTTAAGCTATAGGCAAGATGTGTGCCATCCCTTCAATAGCTTAACCATTCACTCGAACCGTATTGGATTATCTGCTGTTGATTGACTCCTCAATCAACTTAGCATGGCCATGCATTTCCATAATCCATTACCTCGAGGGCCCATAGATATCTCTCCAAAGGAGGGCGAGATTCCATCTTGATCACTCACATCCCACTCCATGTTTCATAGCAAACCCGAAAACTACCTTTATAACTATCCGATTCACGAATAGCGTTTGGTAGTCCCAAAGTAGGCTACTACACATGTTGGAATCCATGGTGATCTCGAGGTCTAAGGACTTTGTACCAACACTACCTGAGACCAACTAATGGCACATTAATTCTTGTAGTGTCTCATGGTGGGTCTATCCAACAATGTGTTCTCTAACACATATGTCCATGTTTATTGATTTGGTATCTCCATACCCATGATCTATGAGACATGATCATCAATCAATAAACATGCCGATCTTAGAATCATATTTGTTCCAACAATATGACATATGATCAGGGATCGTTTAGAAATAGATTCATACATATCGAGTCTCATAAATAAGTCACGTACTTATTGATCAATACAAGATGTCTATTTCATGGAACTGAATAACACTTTATTCATTTATACATAAATATTGACGTGATATCCAACATCTCCATGTTGCCTCTAGGGCATATCACTAACACATTTCGCACTCCGACACCTACACTGGCAGCTCCAGGAAATAAGAATGTGAATTGCTTCAACTGCGGAGAGTTCGGGCACTATGCCAACAGCTGCCCCAAACCTCCAACACCCCCAACCGTATCGACGCCAACGCCACAGCCGTATGAGGAACTGCCACCCCTGCGACTGGACGCAACTTATCCAAAACACCGCAACCCAAGGAGGCTGCTACTGGATTTCACCGCGGACAAGTAAATCATGTGCGTCCTGAGGAAGCACAAGAAGATCAAGGCGTGCTGATGGGTATGTTCTCTATCCACTCTGCACCGGTTAAAGTTTTGTTTGATTCCGGAGCATCACATTCATTTATATCATCCCGAATAAGCAAAGAACACAACCTGCACCGGGTAGATCTTAAGAGACCCATGATAGTGCATTCACCCGGGGGAGATATAACCATACCCCATGCCTGCATCAATGTGCCCATCCGGATCAGAGATGTGGTATTCTTTTCAAACCTTATGGTATTGCCAACCCAAACACTGGATGTCATACTAGGAATGGATTGGTTAACCGAAAACCATGGGGTCCTAGATTGTGGCCGAAGAGAAGTCACTGTATCTACCCCATGGGGATCGCCAATGACCATAACCATGGATCTAGACCCTATGCTTTGTGAACGAGCCATGGGGATATTCACCATGCTACTCATTGCCGGAATGCCAATAGTGCAAGATTACCCAGATGTGTTTCCTGAAGAATTGCCTGGAATGCCCCCAGACCGCGATATAGAGTTCATCATTAACCTAATGCCTGGCACGACCCCCATATCTAAGAGACCTTACCGAATGCCTGCCAATGAGTTGGAAGAGCTCAAGAAGCAAATCAGGGAGTTACAAGAAAAGGGATTTGTACGCCCTAGTTCATCACCCTGGGGAGCCCTAGTGCTCTTCGTCAAAAAGAAAGACGGAAGCATGAGGATGTGCATAGATTACAGATCATTGAATGAAGTAACCATCAAGAATAAATACCCATTACCTAGGATTGACAACTTGTTCGATAAACTCAAAGGTGCCCGAGTATTCTCAAAGATCGATCTTCGGTCTGGATATCATCAGCTAAAGATTAGGACTAAAGATATTCCTAAGATTGCGTTTTCTACCCACTACGGCTTGTATGAGTTTACAGTGATGTCCTTTGGATTAACCAATGCCCCAGCATATTTCATGAACCTCATGAACAAAGTATTCATGGAATACCTGGACAACTTCGTATAGTGTTCATTGACGACATCCTTATCTACTTCAAGGACGAAGAGGAGCATGCGGAACACCTACGCTTGGTTCTGGAGAAGTTACGAGAGCACCAGCTATATGCAAAATTCAGCAAGTGTGAATTCTGGCTGAAGGAGGTCGCTTTTCTTGGACATATAATCTCAGCCAGAGGTGTAGCAGTCGACCCTGCCAAGGTCGAAGCTGTCACCGAGTGGAAAGCGCCTCGGTCAGTAACCAAGGTCAGGAGTTTCTTAGGATTGGCCGGATATTACAGACAATTTATTGAAGGATTTTTCACGATAGCCCGGCCCATGACGCAATTGTTGAAAAAGGAAAAGAAGTTCGCATGGACGGAACAGTGTCAAAAAGCCTTTGACCTACTCAAAGAAAAGTTAACCACCGCTCCAATCTTAGTCCTACCAAACAACCGGAAAGACTTCGTCATATAGTGTGACGCGTCTCGGCAAGGACTGGGAGGAGTGTTGATGCGAGACAGAAAAGTTGTGGCTTATGCCTCAAGGCAATTGCGGCCACACGAGGGAAATTACCCCACCCATGATTTGGAATTGGCCGCAGTTGTGCATGCGTTAAAGATATGGAGGCATTACCTAATCGGAAACCACTGTGACATATACACGGACCACAAGAGCTTGAAGTACTTCTTTACCCAGCCTGACCTCAACCTACGCCAGAGAAGGTGGCTAGAGCTAATCAAGGATTATGACTTAGGAATCCACTACCACCTTGGCAAGGCCAATGTCGTAGCCGAGGCTTTGAGCCGCAAGGCCCAATGCAACCACCTGAGGCTAGAAAGCATGGCCCACGAGCTTCAAGAGGAAATGGCTCGGCTTAACCTGCAACTGATCCCTCAAGGGGAGATAAACTCGCTGGAGATACAACCGCTTCTGAAAACTCAGATTAAGGAGGCCCAAAAGGATTGTGAGGAAATCCAGCTGATCAAGGAGCGCATGGCCGAAGGGCTAGCAAAGGAATTCTTGGTAGATGACAATGGAACCCTGTGGTATCAGAAAAGGATATATGTGCCGAAGAAAGGCTATTTAAGAGGACCAATTCTAAAGGAAGCTCATGAGTATCAGCATATTCGCTACACCCGGGCAACACCAAAATGTATCAGGATTTGAAAGCGGAATACTAGTGCCCAACATGAAGAGGGACGTAGCAGAGTATGTGGCCATATGCGATGTGTGTCAACGAGTCAAGACTGAGCATCAGAGACCGGCAGGACTATTGCAGCCACTCAAGATCCCTGAATGGAAATAGGATAAAATAGGCATGGACTTTATCGTCGGATTACCCAAAACTACCGCAGGATATGATTCCATTTGGGTGATTGTGGACAGACTTACCAAGACCGCCCGATTTATCCTTGTCAAGACTCGGTATGGTAGCGCTAAGCTGGCAGAACTATACATGAGCAGGATCGTGTGTCTACACGGAGTACCCAGGAGGATCGTATCGGATCGTGGTACCCAATTCACATTTCACTTTTGGGAAAAGGATCACGAAGCACTTGGAAGTCACCTCGCCTTCAGTACCGCTTACCATCCTCAAACAGATGGACAAACCGAAAGGACGAACCAAGTCCTTGAGGATATATTGAGAGCTTGTGCGCTGGATTTTACCAAGGACTGGGAGAAATGCTTGCCCTATGCGGATTTCTCCTATAACAATAGCTACCAAGCCAACTTGAAGATGTCACTCAATGAGGCTTTATTTGGACGTAGATGCCGAACCCCTCTAATGTGGTCAGAAACCGGAGAGCGAGCCGTGTTTGGACCAGACATCATTAAGGAGGCCGAAGAAAAAGTTCGTATGATTAGAGACCAGCTTAAGGTAGCCCAGTCTCAACAAAAGAGCAATGCGGACACTCGCCGGAGGGACTTGGAATTCAATGCAGGTGATTACGTATGCCTGAAGGTTTTGCCATTACGAGGAACCAAGAGGTTCAAGGTTAAAGGAAAAGTGGCACCGAGATATGTTGGACCGTTCCCGATAAGCGCCAGAAGAGGCGAAATGGTCTACAACTAGACCTACCGGAAAACCTCACCAATGTACACCCCATATTCCACGTGTCACAATTGAAGAAATGTCTGCGAGTGCCAGAAGAACAAGCCCCCTCAGAAGATATCCTTATCAACGATGATCTTACATACCCAGAACACCCAGTGAAAATCTTGGACGAAGCGGAAAAGAGGACACGAACCAAGACGTGGCGTATGTACAAGATACAGTGGAGCAACCACACCGAAGAAGAAGCTACCGGGGAAAGTGAAGACTTTTTAGCGACCGAGTACTCACACCTACTTAAGGACCGGTAAGAAATCTCGGGGACGAGATTTATTGTTAGGGGGTAGGTTTGTAACACCATGAAAATCGGAGACATAAAAATCAAGATTTAAAATGGGACTAACAAAAACTTTTGAATTTTTGCATCTTGTCGTAATTGTTTGCCTCTTATTTGGGAGTTTTATTGCGTGTTATAAATAATGAAACATTTATTCAAAGACGGAAAAGTCAAATAGGTGTTGAAAACCCTAAAGAAAAGAAAATTATAAAAATAAAGTTGGGTGAAACTAAAATTTAAAATTTAGTTTAATTTATATTTGGGCCAAATTATATTTTCAATCTTATAGGTGAAAGGCAAAAAATAATATATAAATAAAAATTTTAAATAGAAAAAATAAATAAAAAAATTGGGAAAAAGAAAAAGTGCACTATTCATCCGCTGCCAGGTGTTCGATGCCGTACAGTGCGCACGTCGCACGCGTCGCCGTGACACCACACGTCGCGCGTGCGCGTTCCCAGCCCTCCCCGCGTCAATGCACTGTACCGCGTCGTCGCGTCGGCCGCACTATGCCCACGCCGCACCGTCGTCAACCATGTCGCACCTATGCCACACCGTGCGCCTGCTATCGCCTCGCCGTCGTGTCACCACGCCTCGCCCATGCCACCGTCCCATCGCGCCTCCCCACGTCAACGCCGCCATCGCGTCGCCCGCCCTGTGCTGTGCGTCGCCCGCCCTGTGCCGTGCGTCAGCCAAGCCCGCGCCCCACGCCGCTGATGCGCCGCATAGCGCGCGCCCACGCCGCGCCGGCGTCAGCCATAGCGTCCCCCGCGCCTATAAAAGGCCCCGCCCCCTTCCACACCACGCCGCACCCCCCCGTCTCAAACCCTCTCCCAAGTGCCGCCGCGCCGAGCCGCTCGTCGCTGGGCCGCGCCAGGCCGCCCTCGCCGCCGCACGTCGGTAAGCCCTCCCTCTCTTGCCCCTCTCGGTAGCCGCTGCCCCCGCGCCATGCGCGCTTGTGTGCTGGCTCGGCCGAGCCAAGGAGGAGGAAGAAGAAAACATGGGAAAGAAAAAGAAAGAAGGGAAAAAAAGAAAAAGAAAAGAAAAGAAAGAAAAGGAAAAATAGGAAAAATGTTTTTGGGAAAACATTCAGGACATTTTGAGATGAAATAATAGTTCTTCTAAAATAAAATTTTAGTGTTTTCCTAAAATAAAATATTAAATAATATTAAGGGTAATTATCACATAAATTAATTTAGAAATTAATTATAGTTTAATCTGTTAATAAATATTAATTTTATTCATGAATTCTTGCTAAAATTTAAACTTCAAATTATTTAAAATTGTGTTGAGCTTTAGGGATTATTTTTCGGATTCGATTATGCCTAAAGTCATCTCATAATTAATTAAATCGAGGAAATCGCAAAACTTTAAATTATTATAACTCGCTCATTTTAACTAGGACTTCGTCGAAACTCAAACCTAAATTCGTCTAAAATTATAGACTAGTTTTAGGAGCCGCTTTTACAATTTTATCGACATTTTGATGATTTTGTTGGAATTTTAATCGAATTCAATCGTTTTCTCACACGTATGTATAGAGCCCGAAGGAGTAGTTGACTGCACCGAAGATCCCGGTCAACAAGGGCGCGAGCAAGGCAAGTCATCACTCCCGTTGAACATATTGATCCTATTTGAGAACTTGTGTTGATTCTAAAATTAAAATGTGCATGCTATACACAAAAGAATACCTATTCTTGTTATGCCATGCCTTGATGTTGATTACCTTTAGTTCTACTCTTTGTAACCCTCGATATGATGTGACCGAATGGAATCTTCGGTAAAATGCTTAGCCATGCTTATATTAGATTCATGCATACTCATGTTTACAAAATGCTATATGCTTGGGTAACTACCTTAGGGAAGGTAGTTGAGATACGGCATGTGGAGACATGAGCACCACATTGCCTTGAAAATGATGAAATTAGTGTTGATAAAAGAAAACTAAAAATACAAAACCAATGTTTTAGACTGTGGCGGCTGGATGATTTGGATGGATTCCGAAAAAGGCAAGTGTCATCCCTGGTCAATTAAGGACCGAGCCCGGAGACTTAAACATGAAACGAGCCAGTACAACCGTACTTCTCGAATGGGTATAGACCTAGCAGATTAGATAGCCGAGCGGAGGCAGTATCCCTGTGTGGTGTTTCCAGTGTTGAGATGTGATTTGTGTTGTTGAGATGGGGCTGCGACCTACGTGTTGAAGTGATGAATCAAAATCGAAAATTAATTACAACTTAAATATTGAATGAGTTTTCCCTTACCCCGGGAGCACCAGAACTCCTCTCACTTCTAGGAAATGACGGCTAGAGTGCAAGAGGATTTAAGTTCATGGAGCGGGTACTGCCAAAGTTAGGTTATCGAAAAGCTTTGCCGTGACCGTCTCATGTGTTGGGACGTAGGCTAATTTGTTGGGCAGTCATGGAGTACGGGTAAAGTGTACATCCACTACAGTGTGAGTAAATCAATCTATTCGAATAGCCATGCTCACGGATATAGAGCGACGTGACATTTCTCTCTTGGTTAGACTCTAAATTTTAAAATGATGGGATGAGTTTGCATGATGATTTTTATGTACTGGTGGATCAAGTTCTCGAAAGGCGAGAAGGGGTAGACTTCCCAGAAAATCATGACGATCCGGTGGCGGGAAGCTATCCTTGGAATCACAATGGATAGTGGACAGAACCGTCACCGATTTAATGAAGTATGAAAATAAAACTTGATTAGGCTTGGGTCTTAGGTTTGTGAAAAGAATTACAAAACTGGCTTTATGCAAATGAACCACAACCATTCTTTGGTTATCCCCTATCATATGCATCCTTGCTGTGATGTCTTGCTGAGTACAATTGGTACTCACCCTTGCTATACGCACAAACCTCGAGATGGTGGCAATGAAGACTCGGAAGACCCCTACGCCTACTACTAGAAGGGTGAGGAAGACAAAGGCGCCTAATAGGTCTTAGACTCCGGTCGTTGCCTGTGACAATGGCATGCCTCTGCCTTCTGTCTGCTGTCTTACCTTAACTCTGTTTTTGGTTGTATCCGGACTGTGTGGTCCTATATATTAGACAATGGCCTCGGGCCTATAATGTAATATGTTTGATGTAAGACTATTCATGCACGAGCACATGATATTTCAGTACTGTATTTCGTGGGTACCAAACTACTCGATCCAGGGAAATGGTACTATGAACACGAATGTTTCCTGTCCCAAAGACGGGGGTCCACATAAAAGCAGTACCAGACAACGATAAAGAAAATAAGCACAATTTAAAAATGTCAGAAGTACTAGCCTCCCCACATTGCGCCAAGAATTGGCCTTTGTGCTCCCATGTGGTCCTGTTATCCTCACCACTAAATTTAGTGAACTCAGGAACTCTGTAGCCATGAGGATATGGGATATTATTGAAGTAATCAGGATACGACTTTTGGTAAACCCTAGCACGATTCCTGGGCTCAATTCCAAACGACTCTCTAAGAATATTTCTAATTTGTTTCTCCATATTTTCAGGCCTTGGCGGATTGGGTAAAACCGGCGGCCTAAAAAATGGTTGTTGCGGCGGAATATTGCCATATTGGCCATACCCAGTGTCATGCGGGTATCCTCTATTAGGATCATTGTACTGATTGGGAACGTGTGGAGGAACTTGTGCATGAACAATAGCTGCATGGGGTTCGTGCACAGGAACGTGGTATAAAACCTAATTACCCGTGATCGAATCTATTTTTTGTACCGGCACCAGAGTGCCGGTCTGACCGGCCGTGTATGGTGCGGTCTGACCGGGCATGTAGCCGCCGGTCGACCGTTGAGGGAGCGAGCGGCGACCGGCTCGTGAGCCGGTCCGACCGACGTGGGGAAAGGTCGGGCCGCCGTCGGCCTGGTCGACCGATGTAGGGTAAGCCGGTCGACCGGCCGTAGGGCCGCCGACCGATGCAAGGCGAGAACTCACCCCCTCGGGGTGTTGCACGATCGCCCCATCGGTTTTGCTAAAAAATTTGATGCATAGAGGCTTGGCTAGTGCTTGCAACAGAGGTAAACAGCAAATCAGCCTTGGGAGGGCCGGATTTAGCACCCATATGAGCATTAAACATCCTATTAAAGCAAGTCTCCATAGCAGATTCAATTCTATTATTGATGGCGGCGGTGACGGACTCATCCACCGTACTTGCTACGAGCCTTTGAATAGGAAGAGCTAGGTCATCAGTACTTACCTCATCTTGGATGACCTTGAGCGGACTCCCGGGCTTGAGGACCACACCTTGGCAGGTTTTGGTGCATGATTGATCCAAAACCTCCTGCGTGATCGCCTTGATTCGCTCCTCCATGATCTTGCGCGCCTCTTAATCAAGATCATCCAAAGATATGTGGACAACATTAGATGGACTTACCTCTTGCAAAATTTGTTTTGACATGGCGGCGTCGAAATTGAGATGGCGTTGAGCGGACGTCCCCAGTGAAGTCGCCAAAAATCGTGTTGGCACCTTTTTTGGTAAAGACACGAACACGATCAACACACCTAAACGCCTTGCGGTGAAATTGGAGTCGCCAACCACCTTTATCTAGCAAGAACTAAAACAAGATGGGTTTTGTAGATTAAACTGGCTAGCGGAGCCGATTTGAGCAAAACAAAGGATAAACACTCGTCTCGTGGGCGAATGGAAGGTTTTCGGGACAAACCTACAAAGAGGTGTCACACTCTCGCAGTGGCGACGGACAATTTGCGGCGCAAATCGACAAAGATGAACAAACTAATTGAAAATAATATGAAAAAGTATAAGAACGATACAATTGGCTAGATTAGATTGATTGTGAATGTTTTAAATTGAACCGGCCTTGGCCCTTAAATAGGGGTTGGTTTTGCCTTCCACAAGCCCTCCTCCATGTCCAATTCGGGGTAGACACCTTTGGAAACCCGAGACATACCGTATGGAGCAAGGAAACCCGAGTACCGATGAATTTGACTTGGTTTCGGACTCATCGGTCGACCGACAACATGCGCCGGTCGACCGGCCCTAAGGCCAGTCGGCCGGCCTTAAGGCTCCGTCGATCGGCCGGCCTATACATGGCGGTCAGACCGGCCTTCCTGAAGGAAACTGACAGACTTTCCTAACATTGGCGATTTTTCCTATCTCGATTCCTAGGTGCCAATTTTGGGTATAAACACTAGGATGGCGGCGAGACGGGTCAAACCTGTGGCAGCGTACCACAGATCTATCGTGGGTGAAGCTGGGGGCGTAGGGACGAGGTCGGCCAGGGTGGTGCCGTGACAAGCCATGTTTGCTTGCACGACATGATGGTGAGGGCTCGATGGTGGCTGCGAATTGGCGAGGCGGCGCAGGCGAGGGCGAGATGGCTGTGAGGAGAACCGACGGCGACACATCGACCCATCCTCCTTGGGTGTGGGAACGGAGGGGCCGCGAGCGGCTCCCCTCCTTTGGCATCACCAATGCGGCAAGCCCCCGCCAACTGCCAACGGCTGAGGCGGCAAGAGATGGGTCGGATCTGCGACATGAAGGGTGGATCCGGCTAGCTGGCCCCGGCAGTATTGCGGAAATCAAGGGCCATAGTGCGGTGACATGGACGGCAGTGGGGGGTCGTCTCCTAAGCTGCTAGGCATATGCCCCTTTGTCCCCCTGGTGCTCCTCCCCTCCTATGGCCAATCTGCTTCCAGATTTGGTCACAAGGAGCTCCAAGGTAGGGATAATAGGTGGTGTTTTGTGCAGCAGAGGTGCTTCGAGCTCGACTCCCTCGCTCCCTGTAGAAGTCCTATGGTAAGGATGACTCGACGCGATGGTCTAGCGAGGAGCACAACATGCAGAGGTGAGGAAGGAATGGAAGGCCTCAAGTGTCGGGGCCTGGTCGGCTGAGGGGCGCTGGTGAAGTAGTGATCTTGTGCTGGTAATGTGTAGATGGTGGTGGGGCGATGCAGCTGCGATGACAGGGGCGGTTGGCTGCTGGTGAAAGCCAAGCCCCGCTCTTCTCCGGGCTAACAACGGCGGTGCACAAGGTGTCATAATCTCTCTTGAGGGCGTTCTTGGGACGTCTTTCTCTCCCTGACGGGATTCTTCAGGTGAAAGCCAAAGTCCAAACCTTTGGACAGGCGGCGGCGACGCTTAGCATTGTACCCTCCTTGGAGGCGCTGTCACGTCCCGATTTTCCTTCAGGATTAAAAATAATTTAATAATATCTTTTTAGAAATTATATTAAAAAGGAAAATAAATAATCAAGTGAAATTAAATTTTTCTTTAAAAATCATGGCTAGAAATATTTTTATAATATTCTCTATGCCCTAAAGTATTCTCTCGAAATTTTTCGTAAAATTTTGGAGCTTCAAAAGTAATTTAAAAAATACAAAGTTGATTTATACAATTAAATAAATAGAAAAAAATAAAAATCTAAATCCTGCTCCTAGGATTTTTTCGGTCCATTCCTAAAAAGTCTACTTCGCATCCCCCTATCTCCTTTCTCCCGACCCGCCCGGTCGCTCGGCCGCTCGGCTCCCTTTCATGCGAAGTCTATTTTACCTCCCTCTTCTCTCTTCTCAGCTCGGTCCAGCTCGCTAGCCTGTTGCCTCGCTCCATTCCATAGAAGTCCACATCACCTCCTTCCTTGGTCTTCTCACTCCCTCTCTCTGACAGGTGGGACCAACGGCCCCACCTGTCATCCCTCACCTCCCACCTTACCCGAGCGTCGCCACTGCCCACGTTGCTGCCGCGCCCACAACCCCACCGTCCTCGTGCCTCCGTGCATGTGCGCCTGAGCCGGCCCTCTCACCCGCGCCGTTTCTCCCCCACTTTCTCGAGCAAATCGGTGCCAAAATCGCCACCCACTACCCCCACGTCAGCCGCCATACTCCGTCGCCTTTTTCGGTTGTCTCCGGCCTCCTTGCTGCCTCTCCGAGCTATAAAACGCCTCCCCGGACGCTCTCTCTCATTTTCGCCCTCCGCCCAAGCTCGCAGCGCTCCCCTCACGCTCCCTGGTGTCGGTCTCTCTCTCTGCTGCTCGTCGCTGCCCTTCGGCTACGCACCGCCACCGTTCCTCGCCTCCTCACACAGCGCCAGCGCCACCTCTGGCATCGCTGCACCATGCGGCCCCGCGACCTCCACCTCATTTCCCCCAATCGCCGTCGGAACACCGTGTTCGCCGCACGCCCGTGCCACCGTCGCCATTGTCGTCTTTCGGCCACTTCTCCCCACCGCCTCGCTCGTCACCAGGCCACGCCGTCGCCTCCGCCGACTGCGTGGCGTCGAGCCGAGCCTCTGCGTCCCCTCGCCATCGTCGGAAACCACCGGAGCTCGCCGCTCGCGTCGCCGCCCGAGTGTCGACCATCTCTCCTCGCCGTCGCTCGCTACACGCCACCATTCCCTCCTATTCATGCTCGGTGAGCCATCTCCCTACCTCTGCGCTCTCCTCCGCCATTTTCCCATGCGTGCCACTGTGCTGATGGCCGTCGTCGGCGACCATTGGGCTGCGCGTGCCGTTGTCGCGTCGCCCCCGCTTGGCCGGCCAACAAGCCGCCCGTCGTCACGTCCCTCGGCCGTCGGATCGCCCTAAGGCTGATCTGAGCCATTGGTACTCATGGCCGCCCGATCCCCTTTAGGGTGATCTGGGCCATCCACATGGCGTCCGTCGTGGCCGCCAATGGCGCTGCCGTGTCGGCGCCACATCGGCTTGCCCGTCCCCCATGGCAGCCACGTGGGTGCCACGTGGTGGGCGCGTGGACCGGCTCCGTGTGGACTCGGTTCACCATGGACCGCACGCGCATCCCTTTGCTAACGTCAGCCCTAGCCTTTTCCTTTGTTTGAATAATTAATAATTATGCAATAAATCGATTTAATTTCTAGAAATTCATTTAAATCGCTCAAAACTTCTAAAATTCATATCTAATTCATACGAACTGCAAATTGGGCCATTCAACTTGCAGAATTCATTTAAAATTAAGTTCAACATGTTTGTTTACTTTCTATATACTATTTATTTGGTTTTTATTAGGTTTTTTCTTCATTTTTGCGTGCTAGCGTGTAGACTCTGTCGTTTTGGAAGTTTGCGCTCGCGAGGAAAAGAGTTCAAAAAATTGTTTGAAGAAGCAACACAAGTCACATATTCCTCCTCGAAGCATATTGAGGCCTACTTTACGAAATGTTTTACAGTGTGCAAATAAAATTGCATGTTTTGCTAATTACATGAGAATTGGGACTACATATCAGCTTGCTTGTGCAATGTTTACTTGATATCCATTCATTGTCAACCTGGGGATAATTTGATTAGCTTGCATCATGTATATTGACCTTGCGAGGATTATATACGCTTAGCCATGCTTAATTACCACTAGCTCACTTAATGGGGTAATCACATCAATTATTTTAGTATCTGAAGAGCTACGAGCTCGAGACACCTGGCCATGTTTATTGGTCATAATTATCCAACTAAAATGTGAATTAATGGTGGACTATAGGTGCATGGTTTTGCTTGTCGCACCCATGACAATTAAGGACCGGTTCACGAAAAACCCTGGAAGACTTACCGTACTTATCACAAGCAAGAATGGACAACTGTTGGACTTGTAGTGTAGCTTTTTCCTGGCCGACGTACCCAGGCAAGGGTGGGCGTGATGGAGTTTGGATGGACCGGACAAGGTCTATGCGGCTTCCGGATTTACCTAGGCACAAGGGGGGTTGTCTACCCTGGCTTAGGGGTAGGGGCGAAACCTGCAATGTGGTGTCGTTTGGTCAGGGGGAGTTATGCGAAGGGTTTTGTCACAATCACTCGTATGGTGACGTGTCCAGCCAGGCACGGTGATAAAATGGTGGATTGTGTCTTGTGGGTATAGTTTTACACCTCTAATCAGAGTAGAACTATTCGAATAGCCATGCCCACGGTTATGGGCGATCGACTAGCTTCATCATGATTAGTCCCACACTATTAATTAAATTGGCTTAATAAACTGGTTTAGTTCAGATGGGATGGTTGAGCATGTTCAACGTGGTTTAGCGTTGTTCAGTGGAGAATTAACCTTGACTTAATCAATCAATAGTTTTCCTGTTTTAAACTATAAATATTTACAATCACATTTATGCAAATAGACACAAGCCTCTATTTGTCTCCACTGCACATATGCATCATCGATGTGGCTTGCTGAGTACGGTGGTTGTACTCGGCCTTGATATTTTCCCCTTTTCCAAAAGTGTAGTGCTTCTGAGTCGAAGACGAAGTTAGAAGACCAAGGCTCATACCCCAGTTGAGTTTTGCCTGTGGAGTGGAGCTGAAGCCCCGCTAGGATCGCATTCTTTTCCGCTGCTGCTTCCTTTTTGGTGTAAGGACTAAGTGCCTCTGATGTAAGTATGTTACGCTTTACTTACGTTTGGGTCTATTTATTCATGTGTCATTTTGTGTAACCTGGGTGATTTCTGAACAGAGATTTATACACAAAATAGTTTGAAAATTTGGCTAAATTTTTGAGCGTGACAGGTGCTGTCTAGGAGATCCTATCTTCTCACCTTCCCTGTCTTGAAACAATTTGGGTTGTAGCGGCGCTCTTGTGTGTTGCCTTAGGGTTTTCTCGAGGGACGTGTGGATCTTCTTCTCTCTCACCCTCTCCCTTGACAACCTTTCTACTATTGATCTCCAGGAGCCTGTGGGTGATCAGCTGTTTGGAGTTGGGTTTGGTTGGGACATTGTGTCCTCTTTGTAGAGCTGGCGACGACAAAGAGCTGGCGGCGTCCGATCACGTATAGAGGTGTCGGCATGGTGCTGGTTTCTTTCCCTAGTGTATGTGCTGGAGTTGTCAGCATGTGGTGGTTGCTTATGGTATTTTTTTCTTTTTTCCTTGATTGTTCTCCCAAGATGATAATCTTATTATTTTTCATGCGATATCAATATGAAACTTACACCGTTTGGTGCCATTCGTTAAAAGAAAAGTAACCATACATGAGGTTATTGTAAGGTACTCATTGTTTCTAAGCTATCCTGAGGAGTGAGGAACCGAGGATAAAGACACCAAAATAAAGGGTCTCCCCTGCCTTCTCCATCATTGATCACTAGAAATTGATGCCCATCTAGTAATATTTTGTGACAAAGCATTTGTTCCTATTCATCAACATAACGATTGGAGCCTGTTGAGACACTATCATCTGTCTATGTTGGGTAAAATATATGGTGAAAATCCCAATTTAGATAAAAACTCATGTAAACTCCTACTAAAAAGTCATCTAAATTTTAAAAACTCATACGTAGATGAGATGATGTTATATAACATGTAAAAAATATTATCAAAGCTCAACTTCATTTGTGAGATATAAAAACAATAAATTTCAAACCAGAAAATTTTGTTTGAAATAACAAGTTTACGTGGTCATTTACATGCTTGACCTAGAATACATTTTCACTGTCATGTTTGCACCTGTTAGCAACTTCTCTAACTAGATTGAGAATTTTCAACATGGCTAAAAATATTCAATTTTAGAACTTAATATTGAAAAAATTTTCAAACTACTAACAATATTTCAAAAGTTAATCAATTGAAAGGGGTGCAAATGAATTGGATCACTTTCATGAGAAAAACATTAATGGCAACCCATTCATTGGTTGCGTATGTAAGATCAGAATGTTGATGTCGTGACATGGGCTTTCTTTCCTAAGTTGTCATCTGCTTTCAATATCTTGTTAGCTTTGCCCTCTTATTGATCTAATAAGATGGAATAGACAAGGGAACCTTGAGATCGGCAAGGATAACATGGTTGTTCCATGTTGGAAAAATAAAACTATAGAGAAGATCAAGACATACGAAGGGTTACTGATGACTTGATGAGGGACATAGCCATCAAGCCATGTCTTCCACATCTCCATAAAGCAGAGCTATGAAATGACCCTATCTAGTACTCCTCATGTTGGGCTGATCTTCGTAACAGTAACTAATGATGATGTTCATAAATAATTTACTATTTTCTCATTGGAACGGTTGAGATTAAACCAAATCTATGTTACCCAAAACTTAGCTCTTATGTAGACAAAAAATAATAGGCTTGCGCAACCATTGACCTTGTTGAATGATGGAGGTTAACAAAGCATCATTAGTTGCCGTAATTGATTTTTGCGGGGTAGCAATGGTATGGCGATGTTTGAGGTGTAATACTTTTTTCTTCCCGTAATAAATTTATTTTTAGCTTCTTCCACTTGTCCCAAAATAAGGTTATTTTTAAAGTAATGATTGCATTGGAGTTTATGAAAGAAAGAAATAATTGTATTGGGAGTAGATAAAGTGAGAAATAGTTGCATTGAGAGTTGATAAAGTAGGGATATTCTTTTTTGTTTGTATTTATGTGCGGGATGGGTAAAAAATAAACTTATATTGAGACGACGGATGTAGTAATAGGTATACGAAAGAAGGTGGACGAGTTTTTATATGTTAAGGAAGATGTCCCATAGCACATATAACATGTCAAACCAAAGTGCATAATTATTTTTTTCTTCTAAATTTTGATGTGGACATTAATAGCACTATTGTCATGATATTTGGTATCTTCTTAAAAAATGTTAATTATCATCTAGTTCTTTAATTTAGTAGGATAAGCACTTATTATGTACAATGGTAGAAAACATTATTTTCATTATTTTGAAGATTGGAACACTCTTCACATTCTATGGGCTATGTTGAAAGCATCTATATATAGAGTCATAATCTCTTGTTTGAGAACATTACAATTATGGACTGCATTAAAACAATAGCATATTTTACTGTTTGCTTATATTGCATAACTTCATTTGTCAACAATTAAATATTTTAATGCATACACATTTATTCCTTTCTGCCTTACATAAAAAATAAATATAGAGATACCAAGGATTTAACAATGATCCTAAATCTTGTGAAACTATGATATCGTGAAAAAATTTAGCATGCTTCTCTTTTACCTTTGAATTGTCTTCACTTCTTTCCACTTAAGATTCATTTCACTTTGTTTCCTTTGGATCGCATTCAATTGATTCCATTGAACAAAAATAATCCTGAAAATATCACCATATTGCTTTTGTAAATAACTTCAAGCAATGTAAATGTTCATAAATAATGCCTACAAAAGTTCAATTTTATGTCTAATTGATAAATACCAAAATCCAAGAAAATATAATATGATTCCAAATGAACAACAACTGCACAAAACAAGAGTCAAAGTTTAATTAAGTTTCCCAGGAATGCAGGTGTAAATACATATTTATTTAGTTCTACACCAAATTGGGGGGTTTTATAGTCTTTTTGGACAAGTGACATGTTCTTATCACTGCTTACTTCAGTCTCTCTTTGTCGGTGAGACCTCTCAAGGTGAAAAAAAGGAGCGCTCGTTCCTTGTTCCGCCTGACCCTTTTCCCTCATCGATTCTGGCGGCGTTCGGTCACCGGCGATAGGGAAGGGGGTCTAGGTAGTCAGGTTATTCCAGCAGTAGGATTTTTCCTTTCTTTCTTGGTTTTTTTTCTATTGTACAGAGCACGAGGTCGTCAACGTTGAGATTTCTCTTGTCTCGGTGCTGATCCATGTATTCAGGTGACTGACTTTCATGGATCGGTCTCCGGGTTTGCCCTCAACGTCCTCAGTGTGAGGCAGGTTTGCATCGCAAGAAGCCATGCTGGCCATCATCTTCATCTATAGAGAGTTAACCGCATTAAACTTAATATTGTTTTAAACCTATATTAGAATTAATTTGGTCCGATATAATGGATTTTTAAATATTTAGTCCTGGTTGTAAACCCTAGCCGGGAAAAAAATTAGAAATAACGAAAAATTATCTTTAGTCCCGGTTGTTTTCTAAAACCAAGACTAAAGATAAATTGAAAACAACGAGAAATTATCTTTAGTCCCGGTTGGTGGGTACAACTGGGACTAAAGATTTCTACCTACCAAGGTACGACGGTATATTTAGTCTCGGTTGGTGGCTCCAACTGAGACTAAAGGTTATATCTTTAATTCCGGTTGTTGTCACCAACCGGGGTGAAGATATCTTTAGTCCCGGTTGGTGGCTTTAACCAGGATTAAAGATATCTTTAGTCCCGGTTGGATCCAACAACCGGGACAAAATATCCTGGGATCCATATATAGCATAAGGTGCACCACGATCCAAACACTTAGCCGTTTCTTCGATCTTCTTCTTACGCCGAGTAGAGTTTTACCCTAAACCACCGCCGCCGCCGTCGTCTCGCGCCGTCGCCGTCATCGCCGCATTCCCTAAGGTAACCGATTCATCTTTATTCACTACTGCAAAAAGGCTCATTGGTGTCGCCCAAAAAGGTGCCGGTTAAAACAAATCCGGCACCTATAATGCATATAGGTAGCATGTAAAGAATAGGTGCCGGTTCTTGTTAATAACCGCCACCTATAGTGCGAAATAGGTGTCGGGTGAATAGTAAAACCGGCACCGGCACCTATAGTATAAGTGGTGGTTCTTAAAAGGAACCGGCACCTATTTGTCCTAAATAGGTGTCGGGTCAATAGTAAAAACCGACACTTATACTTTAGGTGTCGGTTTTGCGCTTCACCCGACACCTATAAGGTTTCTTACGCTGTAAGCTTCGTAATATAGGTGTTGGTTGTTGTTAAAAACCGACACCTATATTCCGACCACCTATAAATGCCACCTTTCAGCCACTTAGCTCATTTTTATTCGGTCTTCATGTGTAGAACGAAACAGAGGGGGAAGGTTTTGCCAAAAATTTTCAGAAAAATTAAAGGTTAGTATATTTTAGTTGTTTATTATTTGTGTACGTGATTCTTTATGATATTCTTTTGTGATTTGTGTATATATGTTAGTAGATGCATGACACCATTTATGTCATTTGTGTCTTTTTCTTTAATTCAAAGTATTTCGGATTGTCAACTTTGAAGAGACTATTACCATGTAACCAAAATAAAATAATGTCATTTATATGAAGACATCACATTTTTTAAAAATTCCCGTAGGACCGATGGATGAAGGAGGGATGAACGATGCGAAGCGGGGTACCTTGGAGTATGCCGGGGGAGTAACTAAGTTCGTGATCGGGGCCACGAGTTCCCGGTCGTTGAGCATGACAGAATATTTGTATTTTCCATGTTCTGATTGCAGGAAGGAGAGACAGTTTCCCGCAAAACAAGTTCACGAGCATCTGCTAACAAGAGGTTTTATGCGTAATCACACATGTCAGGACAATCACGGTGAAGATGAGAATGACAGTGTGGACAATCATGGCGATGCAATGCATGAAGACAATGTGGAGTTACCTGGCGCGAAGGTGAATACGACAATGACGAATCGGATGGGTTGGATCGGATGTTGCGGGATGGAGAGACAGCCTACAGCGATGACGGACAATACGAGAAGTTCAAAGCCATGGTGGAGGACTCAAAAACACCGATTTATCCAGGTTGCAACGAGGAGCACACCAAATCACACGTCGTCCTCTCGTTGTTGCGAGATGAAATCAACAAACGGTGGAGCGACAAGAGCTTCACGAGCTTCTACAATTGATCGGAGACCTCCTTCCAGCGGGTCACGTACTGCCAGAAACGACATATCAAGCAAAGAAGGTTGTTTGTCCACTCGGGCTGGAGGTGCAAAAAATTCACGCATGTCGAAATGACTGTATCCTATACCGGGGTGACTATGCAGACCTGGATGCATGTCCAGTTTGTGGAGCACCGCGGTATAAGGGTGGAGGTAACGACGACGATGCCGATGATGACAGCGGTGGCCCCGTCCTAAAGAAGAGGAAAGTGCCCATTAAAGTTGTATGGTATTTTCCTATAATCCCTCGGATTGAGCGCCTGTATGCAAACAAAAAGCATGCAAAGATGATGCGGTGGCACGCCGAAGAACGTAGGAAGGATGGGATGATAAGGCACCCTGCCGACGGGTCTCAATGGAGAAAGATAGATAGAAAGTACAAAATAAGTGCACCTATTAGTCGAAATAAGTGCCGGTTTGCAATTGAGAACCGATACCTATTAGTCATAATATGTGCCGGTTTTTAATAGTCGCCGGCACTTATTACTCCGAATAGGTGTCGGTTCTCAATACAAAACCGGCACCTTTTTGGCCCAATAGGTGTCGGGTGAAGAACCGGCACCAATAACTCTTGTCATTGGTGCCGACCAATAGGTGTCGGGTACAAAACCGATACCTATTGGGGGTTCCGAACCGCCACCTATTACACATTCTGTACTAGTGGTTGATCTACTCCTACGCCGTTCCATCATCTCGCCGTCGCCGTCCTTGTCATCGCTGCCGCACATCGCACCCGTCGTCGCTGTCGCTGCCGCATGCCGCCGCACACTCGTCGCCTCGGCCAAACTGTGTTTTGATATATACATGATATGAATGTGTTGATCTCGGCCGCACATACCTAATTTTGCTCTGTTTGGAAAAAAACTTAGAGATATTTGAAATATATGACCGTGAATTGGGGAGAAATTGTAAATATATGAATGTGTTTTTGCTCTGTTATTTTGAATGTGTGGATGATTGTGAATTTTGGCTGCTCTGCCAACCTGTGAAGACTACATGAACCAATTTTTGTATAGCTTTTGTCATATTTTATTATCTCATAAATATGAGTTAGAAATAACAAAGAGAAAAAGATCGCTCCAAGCTTAAGGGGTCCCAAGTCGTTGTTTATGCTTCGGATTGGAACAAATGACTCTAATTTGTTTATGCCTACGAATCAGTCGACATTTTGTACAAATTTTACGAACAAAAGCTCTTATTTTTCATATTTCCGAATTCCTTTCTTAAACTATGAATTTACTCTTTTGGAAGAAAATAAGTTTCCTTGTTTTAGTTTTAGAACATTAAATTTATTACCCTAGAAAAAAAGAAAAACCTAACCCTTTGAATCTTTGGTATCCTTCAAATCTTCGGTATCCTTTGAGTCTTCGTTACACTTCGAATCCTTATGCAGAAGTCTATAAATTATACGCCCCTTGCTTGAATCATAACAACTTACTTCAATTTTGGCCCTATCCCCTATCACTATTTGTATAGAACTAGACTGGATCTTTCCTCAAATATAGCCCAGGATGATGGTGTCATTCTCTAGGCGAACGTGGAACATTTAGTTGGGTGGGGATTACATAACTAAACCCTCGAAAGTAATTTTTGCTTCTCTCGGTTTTTTCTCTCCTATTTTTCTTTTATGTCATATTTTTCTCCTATTTTTCTTTTTCTATTTTCAAATAAAAACATTGTATTTTTGTTTGAAAAATAAGAAGTTCAAGGTAGAATTTGGGTATTATGACTATAGGTGGGGCGATTACCACTATAGGCAGGGCGATTACCGTATATAACATAAGGCTTCTTGCCTAATTCTGTTTACTCGAGCTTCTCGATCTGTCATTATAGCTCGAGAAGTAGAAAGAACAAAAATTCCCATTCTGCCCAAAACCTTAGGAATTCCTTGATAGTTGGCATAAATTCGTAAGCTAGGTCGGCTGATACGCTTAAAAAAGATTCTAGTTCTATATATTCCATTTCTAATCCTTCTCTTTTGATGTCGCAAAGTTGAAACCAAGAAATATCTGTTACCTTCCTGATGTTTCCTAACACTTTCAATAAAACCCTACCATAGAAGTATTTTAACAATGTTTTCAGAAATATTTGTGTATACTACCCGAACTGTTCCTTTTTTATTCATGTCCATGTTTCTTATAGAGGTTAATAAATCAACAATAGTGTCCTTACCCATAAGACTCTAATTCTAGGTTCCTCCTAATTTTTCTATAATCAACATGTTCTCTTTTTTCTTTTCATTTTGGATTGTAAAGCATATACGTGAAACACAATCTACTACTTGTTTATTTGATCTATATCTTGTTTAGTAGTATTTATAATACTTCGGAGCTAATGAAACTATTTTAGTAAAATTCAATTCTCTCAACTCCTCGCGATCGCGCCAAAAACGCGAGTTCCCTTTGGATTTCCTATTTGATCAATGATAATCGCTGCATTGTCGTCATAGCGTATTATTACACCGTATTCACATTTCACCTCTTTACATGTGCGTACAATTACAGCTCGAATTACTTCGGATCTTTCTAGAGGAATTTGGGGCACTACATCTTTGATTACATGTATTAACTAAATAAATTTTTTCTTGTTAGAATTACTTGATCCAATTGCTGACAGCCGCCGTTGCTCAAGCTTAAGGGGTTTAAGGGGTCCCAAGTCGTCCAAGCAAAACTAACAAATGGCAGATCGCTTGGACGAACAGATCATCTTCGACGAGATCGTAGAGAGGAGCAGCCAATACTGGGTAGCTGAGGAGGGGAACAAGGATCCCAACCAGTACCTCATTGAGGAGGGGAACGAGGAGGGCAACGATGAGGGGACTGAGGGCACCCCAGCCGTTGGAGAGAAGAGGGCACGTGGACAACGCGGTGTCACCAAAAAAATTGAGGGTCGGCATATTATAACTGAAGCATGACAGTCGACCATGTGCCCCAGCTGACGCCACAAGAAAGTTTGTCACACACAGCGGATGGGTAGTGAGGGATCATGTGCCCATCAGCACGGTGAACTGGCATTGAACAAGGGCAGGCGGGAATGAGCAAAGCTATCTTCCAGACATGGAGAAAGAGATGTTAGGGTCCATAATGCTCGAGACCTTCACAATCCCTGAGACAGAACATGCCAAGCTAAAGGAATGAATACTTAAAAAAATGGCCGAATTGTTCAAGAACTTTAAGAAGGAATTAAACAAGAAGTATATCCTGAAGGGCTAGACACCGGATTTTGACAAATTCCCAAACCTAAGAGATCACTGGGATGCTTTTGTCCAATACAAGACAGGAGAGCAAGCACAAACGCTAATTGAGAAAAATAAATCCAATGCCGCTAAGAACAGTACCATCACAGGCTAGGGTCAGGCGGCTATAAGAGGGCATTGCCAAGATGGGAGCAAATGGAAGCCGACCTGATAGCAAGAGATATCGTTCCGGCCACAGCTGACTGGCCAGAACGATCAAAGCATTGGTACTACTCTCACGGTGGATGGCTCAATCTTGGCAATGGCTCCCTGATATTCAGCGATGTGATTCGAGAAGCCACCAGCCGATTGAAGGACGCAGTGGAGGCCTCTACCTTGGGCTCATTCTAGCCTGACAGAGAGAAGGACGAGCTTACACTTGCACTACAGAACCCTGAGCATCCATGACGAATGCAAGGAAAAGGTGTCGCTCCTAGAAATATGGATTCCAAGAGGGCCTCCAAACATACAGGAGTCGCATGAGGAGCAAGTGAGATATGGAGGCGAAGCTAATAGATATGGAGCACCGACTCGCGGCCTACGAGCACAGGATCCAAGAGGAGGTGTCCAACAAGTGGAACAACGGATGGCCGAACTGCGAAGCCATCAAAGCCAAGTAGAAGTACCACTCGTAATGGTGAGCCCCTCAGGCAAGCGCAGCGGCTGCACATCTACAGGCCAAGAATCTGAACAGAACGTTGAAGCGGAAGACGTACCCCCATGCCCCATTGATGAGATCGCGCGACGGACACCTTGTGAGCTGCATATTCCCTTCAAGAACTTGTCAATCAAGGTATGCTCATAGTTTTATGATATATGACTTGTACATTGCGAAAGTGGGTGTGTAGGTTGATGTCACGCACTGATTTTCGTTTGGGATTAAAAATAATTAAATAATTCATTTTCTAGAAACTAAATAAATTGAAAAGCAAATTAATCAAGTGAAAGTACTAAGGAAATTATAAATTTCCTTTCAAAATCATGGCAAAAAATATTTTTAAAATATTCTCCATACCCTAAAGTATTCTCTGAAATTTTCCATGAAATTTTGGAGCTCGAAATAATTTTAATAATACAAATAACATTTTAGTAATTATTTAAATAAATAAATTAATTAGTAAATAATCTAGTTATATTTTTATTAAATACTTTGAGTGTTCAACTATTTTCAAGAATTTTATGGAAATTATTTGAGCATTGGAAGTATTTATGAAAATTCAAAGATCAACAAATTAAAAGCTCCTTTCTGTTCCTGGGCCAAAAGCGACCAAAATCCCACAAAGTCTGCTTTGCCTCCCAAGTGTGCCCCTCCCTTTCTCTCTCCTTCCCGTGGGCCGCTCGAGAGGCCATGGCCCACTTCTTCCTCATGTGTGCAAAAAGTCTGCTCTGCGTCCTCCTTTGCCGAGCCGATGACAGGTGGGGCCCACCAGTCATCTTCTAGCTCCGCCCGTCCCCTTCCTTCCGCGCGCAAGAGCCGCCGCCGACCACACGTCTTGCCGCAACACCCGCGCTCTTTCGCCACTACCGAGTGAGTCATCAAGCTGCTTAATTCCCTCCTCCCGGCGAAACCCGTCGGCCGCCGCCACGCCATTACCGCTGTCGCGCGAACCCCGCCATGAAATCCACTACCTCCCAGCCGAATCCGAGCCCCAGCGCTATAAAATCCCCCCTCCCGAACTCTTCTGCCATTTCCCCAAGTTCTCGAGCTTGTCGCGCCCCCTAGCGTTCTCCTCGTGCTTCTCCTCTCTCCGCCTCTCGCCGTTGCTCTTCCCTGTGTCTCGCTGAGCCCCGGCCACCCCTCTGCCACCGGTGGGAGCCACCGAAGCTCGCTACCCGTGCCGGTCTTGTGCGCTGGCCATCTCTACTCATCATCGTCGCGCCGCCTCCTTTTCATCGGTGCCGTAAGCCCCTCTCTCTCCCTCTCTCGCTTGCCCGTGTGAGCGCGTCACTCCACGCCGCGCGCCACCGTCCGTTGGCGTCGGCCGCCGCCTGCCGTGCCCGTGTCGCACCCTCACACGCCATGCCACGCCCGCGTTACCCTTCGCATCAAATCAGCCCCCGCCATCTGATCTGCCCCAGGGTAGATCGGGGCCTTCCCCTCCCAGCCGCTCGCGTGGCGCTATGTGGCTGCCACGTCGGTGCCATGTCAGCGTCACGTGGCACGCTAGCCCCGCGCCCGCCCGTGGACCGTCATGGACTCGGTCCACGATGGACCGGCCGTGCGCCCTCGTCCCGCTGACGTTAGCCCTCGTCCCGCTGACGTCATCCCTAGCATTTTTCTTGTAAAAATAATTAAAAATTATGCAATAAATCATTTTAATTTCTAGAATTCATTTAAATGGTCCAAAACTTCTAAAATTCATATTTAGTCCATTCGAACTCCAAATTTGGCCATTCAAATTGCAAAATTAATCTAAAATTGAGCTCTACATGTTTGTTTAGTTTCTATGTTTTGTTTATTTTGTTTTTATAAGTGTTTATCCTGGTTTTGCATGCTAGCATGTTTTGCATGGAAAGTTTGGCTGTTTAGCTATGGCAATAAATGTCACCTTCAAAATTCCCTAAACATGTTTTTGGTTGGGCTTGGGGTGCTTGGTTTTGCTAGTCGCACCTACTACGGCCGCCTCTGCTACGGCTGACATCAGCCCTTGTCCCGCTGACGTCATCGCTAGCATTTTTCCTTATAAAAATAATTAAAAATTTTGCAATAAATTATTTTAATTTCTAAAATTCATTTAAATGGTCTAGAACTTCTAAAATTTGTATTTAGTCCATTCAAACTCTAAATTGGGCCATTCAAATTGCAAAATTCATCTAAAATTGAGCTCTACATGTTTGTTTACTTTCCTTGTATTGTTTATTTGGTTTTTATTAGGGTTTTTTCCTTCTTTTACGTACCAGCATGTAGACTTTGTCATTTCGGAGGTTCACGCTAGCGAAGAAAGAAGATGTGTTCGAAGGAGCAAGGCAAGTCATGTCATTTTGATCATATTGTTGTCCCAACTTATAAAATTATGTTTATTTAAATTATTGCATTTTGCTTTATTAAATCCCGCGTTTATCACTGTTTTATTTAGTCTTACCAATTCTCCTTGTTATAGTCCAATTACTTGTATTATTATGATCCTTGATAACTCTAGGAAAAATAAAACTAGTGAGCATTTTATATATGTGGTACTCACTAGCAAAACTTAGGAATATGCTTAGCCCTGCTTGAATAGAAACAATTAGATGTTTTTGATAATTAGACTAAGGAATAACTTGTAAATAATGGAAAGATTGGCTGCTTAGCTATGGCAATAAATGTCTCCTTCAAAATTGCCCAAACATGTTTTCGGTTGGGCTCGGGGTGCTTGGTTTTGCTAGTCGCACCTCAGCCATCATAAGGACTGGTCTTCGGGCCTCTGTTGTAAAGCATATTTTGTACTACCACCTATCTAATGGGTAAGGTTTAACACGTCGTCTAGTGCGGTCATGAACAAAAAAGACACGGATAGGGGCTGACGTCTCTAGCAAGTGAAGGCTCAGAACGAGTCGAGATGCCCGAGGGCATAGACTGTCTGCTCGACCGAGGCCACCTGGCGGGGAAAGTCTATGTCGGTCTTCTTTGTTTAGGGTAGTACTAAGCGATGAGTTATGTCATGGCTTCCGCCCATATGCCGTGGTGTCATGTGGCACGTTGCAACACATGAGAAGGACATGTGTGATGGGTAAAGATGTACACCTCTGATCAGAGTAAATCTATTCTTATAGTCGCGCCGTCGGTTATGGGCAAGCCGAGCAATGTACCCAAGTTAGAATTTAATTCTGTTTAAAACTGAAAGAATTGGAATTAGCACTTGTTGGCCTGAGTTAAGGCAAGATCGCGATGGAGCGCGGCTTGATAAATATTGACTAGAGATAGGCTCGCATTTTATTGAAATGCCTTAAAATATTTAAATGATTGGAAAAGCGGATTTTCTACAAAATAGCCCTATATATGAATTCTTTGTACTCCCTTGCATTATTTGCATTTTCCCGGCATGGCTTGTTGAGTACGGTGGTTGTACTCAGCCTTGCAAATTCCTTCCCCTTTCAGAAGTGTAGTGCTTTTGAGGATGGTGTTAGAGGACCAAGGCTCAGACCCTAGTTGAGTTTGTGTGTGGAGTGGAGCTGAAGCCCCGCTAGGATTGTCCTTTCTTTTCGCTGCTGCTTTCCTTCGAGTGCGAGGACTAAGTGCCTCTTCTATAAGTATTTATATGCTTTATTTTATGTTTGGATCTGTGTATTGATTTCTCACTTTGTGTACCCTGGCTGGTCCTGGAGAGGGATTTAATACACAAAATAGTCTGGAAATTTGGGATAAATTTTTGGGTGTGACAGTTGATTACTAATTAATAACCTCTCTTCTCGTGAAGGTGGCGTCGGGCATGGATATACTAGTTGAACGAGATGGGACATATCACTGCATGCCCGTTCCACCTAGGTATTCTAAGGTTAAAATTGAACAGGTGGAACAAGGCTTTGAAGATCTCGAACTAGATATCTCTAGAGGAGACGGGGAGACTACACTAGGAGATACGACACACGGAATCATACTATGGTGCAAACCATTCATCGTGTTTCCTGGGAAAGTAGCTGCTTTCGTTCCTCTGTCTCCTCCACGTGGACTGTCTCCTCCGCTTCCTCCATCACCTCCGTGTGGGGTCTCCTAAAAGGATCAACTCCCACAATACCACATAACCTCCCAAGATGTCTGGTTATGCGTGAGACAATACAGATACAAGAACTTTGTGTATTTATACAAACTTATAAAGTTGAAATACAACTCATACAATACAAGAAAAATCGTGACACTTCCACAGGGATAGCCCGAGTGTAGGGTCGACCTAGAAATCGTACTCGTCTTCCCAATCCTCTAGGGTACTTGGGAGTTCTTCCTCTGCTTCTGGGTTACCTGAATTTAATTATGCAAGAGTGAGTACCGAAGGTACTCAGCAAGACAAATGGGATATAGTTCTATTTTTATACTTATGCATGCTATATCAACAAGAGAAACATTTTATTAAGAATAAATCTAATACCTCGATATGTTCTATTTCTTAATAGAATGTCTGATGCATCTAACCATGAGTATGAAGTATAAATTTTAATTCTATAATTCACCCCATTCCTACAGACACCTCGATATGCATATTTCCTGTTAGCGATATGCCCTAGAGGCAACATGGATATGTTGGATATCACGTCAATGTTTATGTATTTATGAATAGAGTGTTATTCAGTTCCATGAAATAGACATCTTATATTGATCAATAAGTACGTGACTTATTTATGAGACTCGATATGTATGAATCTATTTCTAAATGATCCCTGATCATATATCATATTATTGGAACTAATATGATTCTAAGATCGGCATGTCTATTGATTGATGATCATGTCTCATAGATCATGGGTATGGAGATACCAAATCAATAAACATGGACATATGTGTTAGAGAACACATTGTTGGATAGACCCACCATGAGACACTACAGGAATTAATGTGCCATTAGTTGGTCTCAGGTAGTGTTGGTACAAAGTCCTTAGACCTGAGATCACCATGGATTCCAACATGTGTAGTAGCCTACTTTGGGACTACCAAACGCTATTTCGTAACTGGGTAGTTATAAAGGTAGTTTTCGGGTTTGCTATAAAACATGGAGTGAGATGTGAGTGATCAAGATGGAATTTGCCCCTCCTTTGGAGAGATATCTCTGGGCCCCTCGAGGTAATGGATTATGGAAATGCATGGCCATGCTAAGTTGATTGAGGAGTCAATCAACAAACAGATAATCCAATACGGTTCGAGTGAATGGTTAAGCTATTAAAGGGATGGCACACATCTTGCCTATAGCTTAATTGGTATCGTGAGGAAAAGGGATTTGTGTACACATTACAGGTTCAGAGCCGATATTATATTCTTGTATACTATGGTGTCAATATGTGTTGCTAGGCGCCGCTATTGACAGGTCGGCTGAGTTGGACTCGAGCCGACGATTGGCTAAGTTAGACTATAGCCGAAACCGAGTATACCTGAACCTACAGGGTCGCACGCCTAAGGGGATAAGAACAGGCATTCGAGTTGGACTTGAATACGGCTCGATCGGATAGGGATCCGATCGGATAGAGTCACATAGGCTTACGACGTATGGGCGGCCAACTCAATGAGATTCGGATGGGATCCGATTCAAAATAGAGTCCTGATCAGCCACTAGTCCCAGTCGGCCAACTCTATATAAAGGAGGGAGGGGTGGAGAGCTACGACACGTCAATTGCATCGCATTGAACCGAATCCGCAACAGAAGTCGCCGAGATCAATCTCCACGGAAACCCTCCCCACTTTCGAGCCAAACCCTAGCCTTGCATCGCGTGCTAGCACACGGGTGTTCGGCGTTCTGTCCCCGGACGTGTGGATACCGGTAGAGGCGCTGCTACGTTGCGCGCTGTTCATCGGCTGTGGAGGAATCGGCTGCGGTCGAGCGCATCGGAGCGAGGCGCGAGAACACAGTCAGACGACTCGGATCGGCTACGGCATCTACGAATCGGCTGATTGGTGAATCGGTTGTCCCGGGTATCGGTGTCGGCTTGCGGGAATCGGCTACTCATTCCGAATCGGATAGCCACGATTGGCATTTCATTGCACACTCCAATCGGTAACGATCTATCGGCCCTTACTTGCAAGTGTTCCTAGTTTGCGCGGTTAAAAGTTTTTGTTTTCGGCTAGCGTAGCCTCCGCGTAACCCTTCATTTCCTTTAATATTATTTAGAAAAGTTGCTCATGCCATTGTACTGGATTCACCCATAGACATAACTCCATTAACCGGGAGTACGACATATTCGAATACCAATCGACTCTGCGGTGTCTGCCCAGCTTTACCCGAGGATTAACCCTAGGTTGCAAAACTAAGGATAACATGGCTTTTATATAGTTATAACCTTTTCTGATGTGTGAAGGAGCCTTGAGTTCTATCTTAATAGGAGCACCAATTCTAACCAGTAATTGGTGGATTTGTCTCCTATTTAATAGCTGCTCGTCACACACTTGCCCCGGCTTGGTAGAACCTGGATTCTATCTTAACAGACGGTACCGATCTGGTTAGTATCGGCGTTGTTACCCGTTGTTTACATAGCTGCCCACCAATAAGACTTTATCAACACTACAATCTCCAAATGTGTTATGCGCATTATAAATCTCCTGAGTCCCCAAAGAGATCGGAGAGAAATATATAAATGTCATGCCGGTTTAACCGGTCCATCGGATGGACGAAACTATGTCCTTATTTTGGCATAAGTATTTTTATAGTTTTCTGGCATATAGCCAAAACCATTTTTATATCACATGAATTGATAGGACTTATGTTTGCCTATCACATAAAATAGTAGATCATCTTTCTACTTTACTACATGAAATGACTTTATGAATAAAATACTATTATATGCAATGAGGTTTACTTTATCATAAGGATGGTTCATGATTAGTCCTAGTTATCTAGATAGCTTTTAAGGAGAAGGAGAATATATCTGAATACATAAAATAACAAACTCCTTCTTCTTTACATATAAGTTGTTCTTAGTGCATGAAATATCTCTAATGCATGAAATATTCTTTTTATGTACTAAGGTACATGGAATACTAACACATGAAATGATACTTTTCAAGATTGCTTAAGGAAAAGAAAAATATATCTATAAACATGGAATAATAGTCCTCTCCTTTTATACATAAAATGATATGATGCTTCTAATGCATGGAAAAATATTCTATATGAACTATATAAAATCTAAAGAGGACTACATGAAATGATAAAATTATGGCTATCTAACCCATCCCACGAAATATTTCTAAGTAAACTAAATATATTGTTAAAACATGATAGTTTATTATTTTAAAATTAAATGATCAAAACAGTTTGACTTTCCTTGAGTGTCAACGGTCTCAAAACTCGTATTTGGTTGAAGGGCGATAAGAGTGTTTATATCAACCTTCGGGTCGAGTTCTAATTCTTCGAGGATATAACATCACGGTCTATCGATAAATAAAATAAAAAGAACTAACAAATAAATCCAAATAATAATCAAAAATACTATGAAAGAAAGAATATTTTAGAGTAGGTAGATCTTTTTAAAATTTAGAAAATATCATTCTTTTGTTTTTAGGATTTTAGATTTTATACTATAAAAAGGTTTTGAAGTAAGAAACTATATTTAAAAGGTTATAAAGATTTAAAAGAGGGTTTAAATGAGTTTGAAAAAGTCAAAGTATTTTTCTAGGGTTTTCTATTTTCTTTGCCTCCTTTTTACTTAAAAGAAATAAAAATAGAAAAAAAGAAAATTTAAAAAAGAGATATAACATCATGATATATCGATAAATAAAATAAAAGAAACTAACAAATAAATCCAAATAATAATTAAAAATACTATGAAAGAAAGAATATTTTGGAGTAGGTAGATCTTTTTAAAATTTAGAAAATATCATTCTTTTGATTTTAGGATTTTAGATTTTATACTATAAAAAGGTTTTGAAGTAAGAAACTATATTTAAAAGGTTATAAAGATTTAAAAAGAGGGTTTAAATGAGTTTGAAAAAGTCAAAGTATTTTTCTAGGGTTTTCTATTTTTCTTTGCCTCCTTTTTACTCTAAAAGAAATAAAAATAGAAAAAAAATTTAAAAAAAGAGATATAACATCACGATCTATCGATAAATAAAATAAAAGAAACTAAGAAATAAATCCAAATAATAATAAAAATACTATGAAAGAAAGAATATTTTAGAGTAGGTAGATCTTTTTAAAATTTAGAAAATATCAATCTTTTGTTTTTAGGATTTTAGATTTTATACTATAAAAAGGTTTTGAAGTAAGAAACTATATTTAAAAGGTTATAAAGATTTAAAAAGAGGGTTTAAATGAGTTTGAAAAAGTCAAAGTATGTTTTTAGGGTTTTCTATTTTTCTTTTGCCTCCTTTTTACTCTAAAAGAAATAAAAATAGAAAAAAAGAAAATTTTAAAAAAAGAGATAGAGCGGGTCGAACCCCAAGACCTCCCCCTTTCCTTTCCACTGCGCCACTGTACACTTCCTCACTTCTTTTTTCCCTTCTATTATTTTCTCTATTCTTTCCCCCCGTCTACTATTCATCATCTTCTACCTCTGTTCTCCTCTCTCTCTCCCGAAGCCGGAAATTAAAGAACTGCTTGCGCACGACATGGAGTGGCTAAATCTTAGAATTTAATGGATTTTTCTCCACCTAGGACTCATGGCTGTTCCATTTTTGTGGTTAAATGGGTCGGCAAAACTCAGAGGCGAGCCGGCGGCGGCGCTATGGCTCCGGCGGTGGAGAAGCTCGTCGTCGGCACACTCCGGTAAGACTTTTATCAAAAAAAAAAGGGTATACAAGCATCTATGAACCTTGGGGAAACTTTCTAGCACACTGGTTGAACCGGATACGCACTAGAGGAAGCTAGCACCATGCGGGCTACGGCCGAAAAACAGAGGATGGCCGGCGACTATCGTCGACAGCGTTCCTCAAAGAGCTAATGCCTAAATATTTTTAGGGAAAAGTAATATTAGATCCTTTAGAATGTCGGAATACCTTGAATTTGAAGGATTATTGGCCGAAGATTCTCAATTTTGAAATTCCCTTGATGCGGCTTGTTCTAGGGTTCTTCGGACCCGGTTCTCATCTTGAGCGAAATTGGCAGAGTATAGGTTATATTGGTTGGGGATTATTGAGGGGTATTAGAGAGGGAAAGGTGGCGATCAGAAATGGTATACAATATTCAAGCTACCGAGGTCTATTTATAGGGTTTGTATGTCAGTTTCTCCAGAGGATATGTTCGTCGGCTTATGGCGTTGCAGTTTAGGTCAATTTATCGGCGATGAGAACGACGCCGTGGCCGGACCAATGGCTTGGCAACACGTTCACTAAGTTGAGGTCACGGTTTTGGATTGATTTGATGTGCCAATGAACAAAGCATGTATTTCTTAGGGAGCGAAACTCCGGCGGCGATGGTTTTCTTCCCATGTCGGTTCACCGGAGATTGCGGCAATGACTCACTGATTCGATCCAAGATAGCTATGCCTGTATAGATATGGTAGTGACTATGTCGGTTTGAATTGCTTCAGTGGGCAAAGATTAGCCCACAGGCCGTTGGCCGTGGTATGGTTTAGCCGTGGATCGGCTAAGACCAATGAAGAAGGTGACTGGGAAAGAAGAAGAAGGAAAGAGATAGGAAAAGAGAGAAAATAAAAAGAAAAAGAAAAAGAAAAAGGGAAAAGAAAAGATTAAAAGTAGAAGGAAAACTTTTTGGAAAAGATTTGATAAAATTTTATCTCGATTTTAAAGTTGATTTTAAATTTTAACTTTGATGAATTTTCTTAATTTAAGAATTAAATTTAAGATTTTCCAAGAATAAAAACCAATTACTAATATTATTTGATCTTCTAATTTGAATTTAGAGATATTTACAAATGTTTGGGGATATTTTGAATACTTTATCTAAGCATGGTACAAAATTAATTCACGAAAATTTTCTTCACTATTTTATTCATATTTGAGGTTACAATTTTGAGACTGTTACACTCCGTGAGCATTGATTCCTCAACGGTCTCCGACTCCCCAGCCTCCTCCATCGCCTCCTTGAGCATCGACTCCTCCCCCTCCTACGCGCACAACTCGATCCGTGCCGTCAATGTCAACGAGACAAACAAAGAAGCAAAGAATTGACGAGCCAAGCCTCCCCGCTCTAAAGAAAATGGTGTATGACTAAACTCCCGAGGAGAATGCGGCGAACATAGCTACGCAAGTGAAGGCACATTTCAAGTGTCGGAGTCCTGAAAAGCCGATCCCAATCGACCCGAAGGCTAAGGCCTTCTTTAAGAAGATGTCCGCGTCACCGGCAAAATTGGCCTTAGAGTCTGACTATGACAGAACAATGCGGAATGCTTTTTAGAAGGCGAAAGGAAAGGCGAATGATGTCCCACAGCTCAGGAAGCACCCACAAAAATTCCTTGAGCCCTTGCTACAACCTGGTGAAGATGAGTTAAGAAAATTTATGACAGAGGCGGGACTAACGAGGGCGCAACTGTTTGGAGACGCAGAAATCAAGAAGGCGACAAAAGAGGATTTGAAATACAAGTTTAGATCGGTGAACCTTTTGTCAAGCCTTCTCAGGTCAAAACTCTCTCTACACAGATGTACCGATTCCATCAATGGTACATGCAAAATTCAGAAAAGGTAGAGAGTTGTTTGGCGTGTGAATCAGAAATGAAGATTTCTTCCAAGGAGATGACATCATGTGGATCCGCTTCGAGGATGTGTTCAACCTGTACCAACAAGATGCCCTCGGCGTCTCTATTATCAGCTGTTGCGTTTTGTAAGTATTGTTTAGTTAAATTTATTTCGTTACTTAGCTCCTTGTATGTAGCTGATGAAAATTCCTTTTATCCGTTGTAGAATGTCGACACAATAGTGTCGTAAGCGGGGATGGTTTAGTATAGGATTCACGGACCCCTACAAAATTAACACCGGACATGATAGATAATTATTCAAAGGAAACATAGGATATTATCGTCCAAATGCTGACACAGCAGCATTACAAGACTTGGATATTATTGTCGTACAATACAAAGTGAGTTTTTACTATCTTCCATACCAATTTTCATCTCGTACATATAGAGTTTCATATATATCTTCTCAGGCAATTTGCAGATTCCACTGGGTGCTTTTCCTTTTTGATCTTTCCTCGTGCAAAATCCATATCTACAATTAAATGGATAAACTAGAGTCTACCTTCAAAGATTTTTTAAATGATAGACAGGTAATGTCATCTTAGTTGCTATTGCTACTATACGGTTCTCGGATAATTACTCACTAGCTTACAACTATATGTAGGGCATGGGCACGGTTCCGTGCATTAGTCTGCGGGACATGGAAAGAAAAACTCGTTGTGAGAACGAAATTTCCAGTGAGTATAAGTTCCAACATTATATTTAATCATTAATTTGTTCTAAAATAGAAATGTATATTAAATATCTCCTCGTTTCTCCTTTAGTGTGCAAAACAAAAGCAGGGGATGAACTTGTGTGGCTACTACGTCTGGCAACTATATTCACCGCCTAGTTCACCAAGTCACATGTCCCAAGGATCTGAATGTACGTATAACAATCATTCATACATTATGTCTCGATTTATTATTGATTTCATATACTTATTTCTTATTTTTTTCAAATAACAGATTATTTGCATGAGGAACAAACTCACCCACCATGATTTCATAAAGGCTGCTCAAGAATAATTGACCCCGCGGGAGAGTTCCACTATGTTGGACGTCCTATTGACCATTAACCCCACATAGATTAGATTTTGTAATATACGATATAGAACATTACAAATTATGTAGGAATATTGTAATGTATATATTTATATTTGTGTGTACATATTTTGGTAAAATATTTACTTAAATTTATACATATATATATATGCATATATATACATATATATATGTATAAATATATATATGTAATATATATATTATGCATATATATGTATTCTACACATATATATGCATAATATATAAACAAGCAACAAGCGAGGAGCAAAATTAAAAAACCATATATAGTCTAAATATATATTATGCATATATATGTATTTATAAATATATATGCATAATATATAAACAAGCGTAAGCAACAGGAGAAAAATTAAAAAAATGATCTTTAGTCCCGGTTGGTAACACCAACCGGGACTAAAGATGTCTGTGCCAGCCACGTGACGTCGCTATCTTTAGTCCCAGTTGGTGTTACCAATCGGGACTAAAGATGAAGCTTTAGTCCCGGCTATTTCAACTGGGACTAAAGATCAACATCTTTAGTCCCGTTTTCGTGGTCCCGGTTTGCAATCCGGGACTAAAGAGGGTTGCAAACGAGAAGTATACAGGGTTTTCCCGACAGTGTATTGTTACGCCGATACTTGTAAGTGGGAGCGAATAGGGGTAAAATGAAAGATTTAAATGAAAATTGTAACATATGTGTCCAATGCATATGTCACATGATCCAAGGTCGGCCGACGTATATTCAAATTAAATAAAAACCACTTTGTAGAACCACCTTAGGTGGCCATATGAATGGTATTGTGGCCATATGAATGGTATTGTGCAATTTAGGAGGTTGAATGTCCAGTTTTAAAGTTTAGAATGCTAGATGAACTTTTCAATTAAAGTTTTAAAGTGTAGGAGTTATTTGGACTCCTTCCATACATATATGATGACGTCGTATATTTGGTGTTATGTACTGTCAATGTTCCGTTTTATAGCACTAGAGTGGCATGCATGTAACGGTAAATTGTTTGAGGTTGACAAAACATTCCGAAGATGAAGCGACAAGAGGAACAAGAATTTAATTATAGAACTCTAGAAGAAGTGGCGGAAGTAATTGAAGACAAGTTAATTAGAAATCCCTAAAATCAAACTCCTACTGCATAATCTGCATTAATCTGTGCATTGTTAATTACGGATATTTGGATGATACCTTTGTATTATACTTCGACCAACAACTACAAATTTTAATATCATATGAAATAATTTTAAATATGAATCTTCTGATACTACATGGCACTATAAACACATTATAAGTTTTTAGTTTAGTTACTTATAAAAAAATTTAAATGTTGATTTTTTTGGAAAATAAGGACGTGTATAAGTTTAAACAGGAGGAGTAAGTGTGTATATATATATATACCGGTTCATATAAGGTATTTACCTAATTTAGACTGTCTATATAATCTTTTCATATTAACATTAAAAAAATATTCTCGTGACGCCACACCATTGTTTATGCCCTTATACGTCATGCCATCGATCTCCACATTCTTCCATGTTGGCATAAATTAATTTATACTACCTGAGTGCATACATATCACAACTTGAGTGCATACATATCACGTCTTATCACATCTTAGAACTAACGTCAAGGCATCCCTCCAGTTGAAAAACTCGAAACATCCACCCCCTGATACACCCATATCTGTCCAAGTTAGGAAACCACATCCCTGTTGCTGTGTTTAGTGGCGCAGTAGGATAGAGATAGAGCCAAGATTGCAGTACACTAGTGAGAATGGGAACCAATGGAGGAGAATATTGTTGTTGGGCTAAGATCGAGTGATCGATCATCACAAGAAGAGAAGAAGATTAATGCATGCACATTAAGGCCGTGATATGGAGTATATCTGATCTCTCTGCCACATTAAACGCCTACCTCCTGTGATCACGCCATATCTTCTTTCATTTGGCAACTTTGCTAACATTCCTCTCCGATCATCTCCGCGTTTAACCCCTCCAATCCCTTGTATAAGTAGGGATCCGATTCATCCCAAGAACGTATTCTCTTGTGTCGTGCCACCGAATTAAGCCAAATTAGTTGTGTTGCGTTGTGTTGCCATGGCTTCCAGCTCGCAGACCACCTTGTCCATGGAGGTGGCGGTGAAGGTTGAGGGTGCTGGTGGTGGTGGTGGGGACGAAGTCGAGGTGGTGGCCAAGGAGGAGGCCGGACAGGAGGCGCCGGCACCGGCGGCAATGGAGCTGGACCTTCTTGGTGTGCTCCGAGCGGAGGAGACGGCGGAGAAGGGGAAGGCAGCCGCCGTGCTGGGCGAGGCGACCACAGCGGCGGCGGCGCCGTCCGTGGAGGAGAGGGCTTCTGTGGCGTCGGCGAATGGTGGCGCCGGCGAGGTCAGGCGCCGGCTGTTCAAGTGCAACTACTGCCAGCGCAAGTTCTACACGTCGCAGGCGCTGGGGGGCCACCAGAACGCGCACAAGCGGGAGCGCTCCCTCGCCAAGCGCGGCGCCGCCGTCGCGGCGGCGGCCGCGGCCGGGCGCGGCCTGTATGGCTTCGGGGACCCGTTCGTGCCGCACCACCTCCGCTTCCGCTCCCTCTGGCCCTACCCCGCCGGCGCCAGGACGACGCCGTTCCTCGGCCGCGGCTCCGCCTCCGCGCCGGCGGCGCCGTTCTACGGAGCCGTGCACGACGGGTGGAGCGCGCAGCCGCCGTCCTCCCTGCATGGGATCGCCGGCAGTCACGCCGCCGCCGGACGCCCGGTGTACCAGGCCGACGCCTTCGGCTACGGCGCCGGCTCGTCGTTGTCCAGGGCAGCCCCTGCCTCCTCCTTCCCTAGTCCAGCGGCGGCCGGGCTCCGGTGGGCCGAAGGAGGCGGCGACACCATCTGTAGCACAGCCGCCACTGCCGCCGCTGCCGCCGCCGGCGGCGGCGACCACAAAGTGCCGGGAGAAGTGAAGACGCAGGAGGAGATCTCAAGCAGCAAGATAGACCTGACTCTCAAGCTCTAGGTTACTAGGGTTCCATTTCTTGATTATTCAGCCTTAATCTGATCGTGTTGTTAGAAAAGCTAAATTCTTAATTTCGTCGTCTAATTGTTGTTAATTTATTCATTCATGTATGCATGTGGTCAGATGATTAGGGCCCTTGCAATTGGTTGTTAGAAGTGCAAGGCTTGATTGGGATGTTCGATTCTTTCTATATGCATTCGTGTATGCTGGCTTAATTTTTCTCCATTGGAAAATTAGGGTTCTACCTTAGTTGTCGCATTCTTCCTTCACGGAACTGATCAAAATCCGTCTTTTCTTTAATGTATCAGAGTGCAATGCATATATTGTGTTTCATTATTTTATGAAATATTGAGTTTCACTTTGGATGTCAGTGACAGTGGGAAAAAAAGAGTTGGTACTTGGTAGTCAAAATGAAGGAATGTTTTAAAAATAGACTAATTTAAATACGGAACATAAGCATGGTCGTGATATCTGTCAGTGTTTGGTTTGTACTTATCTTAATCGTGTTCTATACTTGAATTTGTTGAATATTTTGGAATGTAGGTCAGTTACAAATCAATCATTTAAAATACTTCCATTTGAGTTTCGACACGTATGAATGCATATCCCCCACATTTCTCATCATCTGTCAGAGTGTCTCATGGATATCTTGATGATCACTGTTATCTCACACCAAATATAAACCCCTGAAATGTCGCCATGCTTAATTACCTACGCAGTAATATACATATTAATTATGTGTAAATTCAACTTTTCCATGTATATATGTATCCTGATCTTCACCATGTCGTTGGGCTAGCTGTTGCCAAACTGGACAAATTAACATTTAAGCTGTCGATACCTCAGTTGTTAATAATGGGAATTAAGCTTGAGATCCAAAGCAGTAAATGGGATTAATTAATGGATATCATCATCATCATCATCTACGTACTAAGCTACCTTCTGCTTTCATCTTCAGGTGTACTACTGCACATACTGGCTTTCTAAAGAAGATGAGATGAAGGTGTAAAAGCTTCCTTGTTGCCCAGAGTAACTTCCTATTTACCCGATGTGATAGTTTAGACGACTAAGTCTGTCCAATATAACGATATTGTGCCATGTGGGTGGGTTCCAGTCATGTCCGCCACCACGGCGTTAAGTTTAAGGCGACGCCACGCAACTTGACGGTTCTGGGTTATATTTTCTAGTATGCCAAGGATGGGAGAACACATATCATGCTAGTGCAAGGCTAGAGATTAGTTAGTATAAAGGTTTCGTTGTGACCTCTAGTATGTACTCAATGTGCAGAGTATGGTGGTACCGATGGGTACCGAGCAAAACTAGAGCGCTTCACTTCATGTGAGCGATTCACATCATGTGGGTAAAGTATACAAACTCAGCAGAGTAAAAACTAATCGATTAGCCATGCTCATGGTCATGAGCGGCGTGTGGATAGTATTGAGTATAGACTTATGTTTATTCTTCTAAATGCTAAAATTTACCTTCAGATTATGTTGAGTTTTGTGAAAGATCTCCTTGGTGCCATGGATGACAATGAGGCGTGTATTTAGACATGATTAATGACTACTTTATTGCCCATATGCTAAGAACTTGCCTGCTGAAATTACATTTGAAAGCAAAACTGATTTGAAAGTGTTTTACACAAGTAAAACTTGCTTTGTGCTAAAACGAACCATATTATGTCTTCCTTGATTATATCCCTATATGTAGAATGTTAGGCTTGTCTTGGTGCTTGCCAGTATATTATTTCTAATAATGTACTGGCGCCACTAGAATATCCACTTTGCTTGCAGGTCTTAGACTTTTGAGTGATGTGGGTAATCGACTGTTTCTTCTAGGATTGAACTTAATGGGGTAAACCCCTAGTTGGTGTGCTTGTGAATGGGTAGTTAAGCTTCCGCTGTTCTCTGATTTATATATATATTTGGCCGGTCGGCCTATGTATTTATTAAGTCGATGTAAGTCTTTAAATACCTTTCATCTTATATGTATTAGCTATGAATGCCCGTGCTTGAGATGAAAGTGTGAATCTAGTGCACATCCTGGGGACTAGATTCATATGAATATGAGTTAAGGATATTTAAGATGTTGTAGAACTTTAGCCTTTTTGTCAAGTCTCCTGAATGTGTAACACATCTGGTCGCCGCCTTCGAGTTGTTTGACGGGCACATCTCAGGCTGGAGTTGACTGGCAGGCTAAAGGCTAAGCAATGTCTCACGTATCCTTCTCTCGAGGCTCCGGATGTTTCTTTATAAATGGGAGAATGACTTGAAATATTAACTTCATTTCTCAATTATAATGAAAGGTCCGGGTGCCTTCGACAGAACTGTAGGCCAAAAGAAGCAATCGTTTAGAGGATGGCACAAAGTTGGCAACGAGGGCATCCGCTCTACCGGGTCTCCATAAGTTGGCTTGTGCCATGGTTAGGGGCCAACCCAAAAAATAAATTGTAGGCTGCCAGCAAGAGCCGTTTTGTTGACCAAGCTCAACAATGTTGGTGGCTCCACAACCACCGCACGTAGGGTAGTTCACCAGTGAGCTATAGGCAAGATAGAATTGAAGGATTGTGGGCTACGAAGATGGTACGTGATGAAGATTATTACAACATGTCATTGTTGATGTGACAGTATAAATGTGGATGCAATGAGCAGTCGGCCACTACCATAGGGTAGGAACACTGTCGGCCCCCTATTTTTGAGACTTGAAACCTTATGTGCATTACATACCAAATCCTAGATTAGTAGTTTGGTACACACATAATAGTGTTGATACATAGTCTTCATCATTATAAAGTCTTACAACATATTAGGGATACATAAGGTTGCCCAACAAGGACCCAAATAGATTTGTCCAAAAGTTCAGAACTAGCAGAAAAGGTAGATAAGATAGAGAAAACTAAGTTGCAGCAGTCCTATGCTTGTCCACAGGCATCAACTAGGAACTTAGATCCTATGGCACCTCCTTCGGTTCCTCCTCCTTCAAGGACTGCTCACAAGGGTCGCTTACGGTATCTAACTCTAGAAGGGGGAAAATAGCAACTGTGAGGATATAAAGTACTCGTAAGCCATCACTACAAAATGCATTAGTGCTCATAGGGCTCAAAGGAAGGTTGTAGGGTTGTTTGTGCAAAGCAAGTTTTCACAATTCATTTCACAAACCTAAGACTTAGCCATTTTACTAAAACGGGTTCACTACTGTTCAGTAGTTGACCATTCTACAAAGGTTGTGTCCACCTTGCCAACTTAGTTCGGTTTACCTTCGTGGTGTATTTCTTTTATCTCATCCCCAATTCCAACCTTCTCGCCTCCCGAGAATTAGCCAGATTTTCAACCCATCCTAGTCAATTAAAATTTACAAGACTAGTCAAGATTAGTACAAGTCCCGACGCTCAATTAACCGCGAGCACAACTATTCGAATAGATCAACTTTATTTACACTAAATTGGATGTACGCTTTACCCGCAATCCGTGACATGCCCAACACATTAGCAAAGTCCCAACACATGAGACGAATCATGACCTAGAATTTTGGATCTTTTAGCATTGTAGCACTCGCTCCAAAGACTATAAATCGTCATGCAATCCTTGGCCCTTCCTCCCGCGGCGCCAGACGTGTGGGGAGCCTTGGACACCGAGGTATCGAAGGAAAGATAAACAAGCAATGGTTCATTTTACTCGATATGTCATTAACATAAGCACTATCCTATTTCTCCATTCTCAATACAAAACATGATGTTTGGAATCGACCATGACTGGGGTGTCTCCCCACTAGGTCTAGGCCCACACGAGAAAAGCAGTCGTAACTGTGTTCATTTCCTGCCTGTTTTCTTGACTCAGTCCTTACTTGACTAGGGTCACTGCAAACCTTTTCTAGAACCACCCAATTCAATCCATGTGTTCCAGCCAAAGTATTGTTCATTAACTTTGGTTTTTCTCAAACAATTCACATGTGCATCGCAAATAACATTTCATGTCTCCACTTGCATAAATGCAACCACTCCCTACCCGGAGTAATTACTCTCATCCCATCCAATAATCATATAGAATATGAATCAACTATAAAGCATGGCTAAAAATTTGTCGATAATTGACTAGGGACATAGTAATGCATGACATCAAGGTATATGGCAACAATATCAAAGAATAGGCTCACACAACAATATAGGAACACAGTTTTACATAGCATGCAATTTAGTTGCAAACATAACATTTTGCGATAGGATCAACATGTTCAAAGGAGGGGGACATAGTGACTTGCCTTGCTCAGGTACAACAACTTCCTCCTCTGCATCAAAATGTTCGTTCTCACAAAGGTAACCTAAATGATGAATCAGTTAATTCAAAACACGGTCCCATGACTAACTATTAGAGAAACAAATGCCAATAAAAATGGGAAAATGTCAAACTAGTGCCAATGGATAGCTCTTGATTTTCAATGAATTTATGTGAAAGTTTCACTAGATTTGGAGTTAGGATGAGTGAGTTATGAGTGTATAGAAAGATTCAAATTTGAATTAATTCAGATAATTGCGAAAAGTTATTGTGTGCTATTTTGTCTTCTATCGGCTGAGGGCATTTACTCACTGACATGTGGGTCCCACATATTTTCAATTAATACCCTAAATATTTTGTTAAAGGAAAAGATTCTAGTCACTGACAAGTGGGGCCAGGGTCAATGTTGACTTGGTCAGTTTGACCAGTCAATGGCCCATGGCCCACATGTCAGTGACATAGATGTTTCACTATGTTCTAATTAGATTTTCTAAATAACTGGGTCTCACATGTCATATTAAGGATTAGGGGAGTCATTAACTTAACACTTTTAATTAGTGATTAACTAACATCATTAAGTAGTTGGCCCACATGTTAGTCGGAGAGTGGAGTTTATCCCCTTCTCCTTTTCCTCAAATGGCGCGGGAGGCCAGCGGTGTCCCGGGAGGAGTCACCGGGTCTCACCGTTCGATGGGTGAGCACCGGCAGGCCTAGGCAGTGCGTGCGAGGACCAAGATGGTCGGTCGCATGGCTCTATGCGGGCGGGGAGGCGACCCAGGGGAGCGGTGGTGGCCAGAGAGAGAGAGAGAGATGAAGACGACAGAGGATGCTCATTGTGCAGCGGCCGGGAAGCGGTGCAACCGGTGGGAAAGGAGTGGAACGACGGGCGACAAGGTTTAGTTTGGGGGCAGTTGGTGCAGAGTGTTGGTATTTCTTACGACCAGAGATAAAATCCAGAAGCGCACGGAATACAGTTGTAGCACTTCATCCAAGGAGTATTCCAAGGGTATCGAATTCACGAGGAACGGTGTGGATTATCTAAGGGTTAGGTTCATCCAAGGACACCAAGAATATGTAGATGGAGAGGTAAAGAGAGGATTTCTATGGTTGTTGCTCTAGGAGGCTGGTAATTTACTCTACTTTCTTTACTTACTTCGGGTGCCGGCTTACACTCGGTCTGTCGAGTGACTCCAGCCTACAGCTCTACGACTTACCCAAACATAGAGGATTACAAAGGACGAACATGGCTGTCACCACCTGCTGTCTACCTCTACAACCCATGGAGTATGTGACAAACAAAGGTAAACTCTAGCCTAGACACCACGTCTACACCATCGAATACTACTCTAGCCTCGGCCAAGAGCACCCGTCTTCATCAGGGGTCTTAGACTAGAGCATCCACGAATAGACGATGATCCCATTAGTAAATACAGTAAAGTAATTATTGAAGGTAAAGTATAACAACCATAGTAAATCACGAACACTTACTTTATTAAAGAAAGTATTCGTCGAGGTACAAAGCTGAAGGTCGATGCTGAGATTCCCAGCACTCCTCCGAACTACCCCTCGAAGAGAACTCCGACATTTGGGGCACTCCTTTTGGAGCTTCCCTTCACTCTCTAACATATTTTCTAAACACTAGAGACCTAGCACTAAGCCTTTGGAGTGAAGCTTTATTCTTCTTGAAGTGTGTCTTGAAATGAAGTGAGTGCCCTCCTTTTATAGCCCTCTATGGCAGTTTGAGGTCGGTTACAAACTGTCATAACCTCGTAACCGCCATTGAGGAGGGCTAGGGAGACACCACGTGGAAGATGGGGCTGAAAGGCCTCAGCCATGGTTCAGCCGAACCAGGGGTCCGGTCGAACCCTGGTTTGTGCCATTCCCCACCGACTTTCTCTGGTGGCTGACATGTGGGTCCCTAAGGTGGTTCCCAGGTGTTTGGCCCCACTTTAAGGCGGTTTCATCTGATTTGTGGGCCCTTTGATAGGAAGCTGATGTGGCGATCGCCGATTGATTGGAGTTATGTTTCGTCACCACGAAAGCACACTTTTGCTTCATTTCGATATATTATTCACCTATATACAAATGATCACCAACACTCGTGAAAAAGTTTAGTAAATAACCCTACCGCTATGTTGATGTACATATGTAGTTCCATTTGTGCAGGGATTGATGGTGGTCGGATATTAGTTGTTAAGGACCGTCAGCAAGCTCCCCCACACTTAGCCCTTTGCTCGTCCTCGAGTAAAGGTTGAGATTCTAAGGTGGATCATGATAAATTTTGGTATAATGCTAACATATAAGTTATTCCTAGACCTACTCATAATTGTGAATCTGTAAGTGTACCATGATATTTTAAGTTATTAAAAATGGAACAGTCTAGGCGTAAGTCACTTCGATTTCTTCTGCTTAAATGTCTTGGGGTTTTTGATAAGGTTTTCAAAAATGAAAAACATAACTTCATTCCTTCGATTCCTTCGATGAATCTCTCGAGTCGCTCAAAGTGTTTGATTCCTCACCAAGGCAATGCTCGCCTCATTTTCTCCTACTTCTAATAAGGCTTATGTGGAGCTCAAGGTAGACAAAATCATGCGGCACACTTGCATCAAATATTTTGTAAAGTCAAACAAGAGATCTAGGAAAAAACTAATCATGTAATCACGATCAAGCTTGTGCATATTTATGTGGATAGGAATATATGGGTGGAAAATTGGAAAAAATAAAAATAATTGTGTTGGTGACTCCTTTAATTGTATGATCCTCCTCCTACTTTATTTTAAAGATCGGGGCTATGAAATATATTTCTCTCTTTTTTATTTTTTTCTTTTTTTCAAATCACGCTGCTCGAGAAGTGTCACGCCCGATTTTGTTTGTGGTTAAAAATAATTAAATAAAGAATTTTATAGAAATTGAATAAAATAAAAAGCATTGTAATCAAGTGAAATTATTAAGGAAATTAATTTTTCCTTTAAAAGTCATGGCTGGAAATATTTTTAAAATATCCTCCATTCCCTAAAATACTCTTTGAAATTTTTTTTGAAATTTTGGAGCTCCAAAAATAATTTTAATAATACAAAGAACACTTCAATAATTATTTAAATAAATTAATTAATCTTTAAATGAGATGGAAATATTTTTATTAAATACTTTGGGTGCACATCTATTTTTAGGATTTTTCTTGGAATTATTTGAGAACTGTATTTGAGAACTGAAAGCATTTAAAAAAAATTCAAAATCCATTTATGCGATTAATTTAAATGAAAAACAAACTAAAATCCTCCTTTTGTTCTGGGCCGAAACGGCCCAAAAATTCCACCTTTGCTCCCTTGCGGCCCAACCCGGCCGGCGCCGCCGCCTCTCTCTCTCCTCGGCTCGTCCCAAATGCGGCCCGTCATCCTCTCGCCTTCGTGCAAAGTCCAGTCTGCGTCCCTCCCTCTCCGAACCATTGACGCTGGCCCCGCTTGTCAGTCCCTGTCCTCTCTCCCCGAGACCCCGATAGGTGGGCCCCATCTGCCGTGGTCGTCCCCGACCTCGGTCGCGCCCTACCGCCATTGCTCTCTATCTTGCTTGCACGTCGCCGTGTTTCCCGCACATTTTGGTCTCCTCGCACGCGCCCGCTTAACCCTAACGCTGCCGCTCGCTTTTCATGCTCGCGCAACGGCCAAAGCCAAGTTTTTCACCGCCGCATTATCCGCCACCAGCCGAACCGCCCGCCGCGTTTTTCGCTCGTACCCGAGCCAGACTCTGCCTTCCCGCTACATAAAAACCCTCCCCGAGCCCTAATCTCTGTTTTTCCTCCGCCGCCCGAGCTCCCCGTGCCCCCTAACACGCTCGCCGCGCTCGGCCTAGCTCTGCCGCTCGTTGCCAAGCTCCGGTCATGCGCCGCCGCCGCTCCGTGCGTCGCCGTCGCACAACGAGGCCACTGTCGCCTTTCCCGCAGCACCCCGTAGCACGGTCGCTGCTTCTCGCCCATCGCTAGTAGCCGGAACACCCTTCCCGCCGTGTTTCCCGATCCACCACCCTCCCGCTCACCTCTGGCCATCGTTTCTCGCCGCCGCGCTGCTTCCCGAGCATCGTCATTGCACTCTCCGGCTCCACCGCGCCTTGCCACGGCATCCTCTCCGTAGCCTCCCATCGTCGGAGCCCACTACCCGCGATAGTCCCGAGCACCGGCCGCCGTCCCCGCTCGCCGCGCCGTTCGTTCGCCGTCCCAAGCGCTCAGTAAGGACACCTCTCTCTGTTTCCCGTTCCTGCGCCGCCCTTTGCGCAGATTGTTAGTGATATGCCCTAGAGGCAACATGGAGATGTTGGATATCACGTCAATGTTTATGTATAAATGAATAAAGTGTTATTCAGTTCCATGAAATAGACATCTTGTATTGATCAATAAGTACGTGACTTATTTATGAGACTCTATGTATGAATCTATTTCTAAACGATCCCTGATCATATGTCATATTGTTGGAACAAATATGATTCTAAGATCGGCATGTTTATTGATTGATGATCATGTCTCATAGATCATGGGTATGGAGATACCAAATCAATAAACATGGACATATGTGTTGAAGAACACATTGTTGGATAGACCCACCATGAGACACTACGGGAATTAATGTGCCATTAGTTGGTCTCGGGTAGTGTTGGTACAAAGTCCATAGACCTGAGATCACCATGGATTCCAACATGTGTAGTAGCCTACTTTGGGACTACCAAACGCTATTCCGTAATCGGGTAGTTATAAAGGTAGTTTTCGGGTTTGCTATGAAACATGGAGTGGGATGTGAGTGATCAAGATGGAATTTGCCCCTCCTTTGGAGAGATATCTCCGGCCCCTCGAGGTAATGGATTATGGAAATGCATGGCCATGCTAAGTTGATTGAGGAGTCAATCAACGGACGGATAATCCAATACGGTTCGAGTGAATGGTTAAGCTATTGAAGGGATGGCACACATCTTGCCTATAGCTTAACCGGTATCGTGAGGCAAAGGGATTTGTGTACACATTACAGGTTCGAGCCGATATTATTCTTGTATACTATGGTGTCAATATATGTGCTGCTAGGCGCCGCGTGGATGTGCGGCTGAGTTAGACTCGAGCCGACGATCGGCTAAGTTAGACTATAGCCGAAACCGAGTATACCTGAACCTACGGGTCGCACGCTTAAGGGGATAAGAACAGGCATTCGAGTTGGACTCGGATACGGCTCGATCGGATAGGGATCCGATCGGATAGAGTCCTATGGGCTTACGACGTGTGGGCGGCCAACTCTATGAGATACGGATGAGATCCGATTCAAAATAGAGTCCTAATCGGCCACTAGTCCCAGTCGGCCAACTCTATATAAAGGAGGGAGGGGTGGAGAGTTGCGGCATGTCAATTGCATCGCGTGCAATAGAAGTCGCCGAGATCAATCTCCACGGAAACCCTCCCCACTTTCGAGCCAAACCCTAGCCTTGCATCGCGTGCTAGCACACGGGTGTACGGCGTTCTGTCCCCGGACGTGTGGATACCGGTAGAGGCGCTGCTACGTTGCGCGCTGTTGATCGGCTTCGGATCGGCTACGGCATCTGTGAATCGGTTGATTGGCGAATCGGCTGTCCCCGGGTATCGGCTGTCGGCTTGCGAGAATCGGCTACACTGTTCCGGATCGGATAGCCCTGATTGGCTGTTTCTGCTGCAACACTCCAATCGGTAACGATCTATCGGCCCTTACTTGCAAGTGTTCCTGGTTTGCGCGGTAGAAATTTTTGTTTTCGGCTAGCGTAGCTTCCGCGTAACCCTTCGTATCGAGCTAATCTTGCTTAGTTCGGGTTTTAGATTGGATCGGAACAAGTTTTGCGCACGGGTTGATTAGATCAATCGGTTTTACGGGATCTGTTGAGGAGAGTTAATGGTAATTGCGTTCCTTGATAGTGTATCGGAACGGCGTAATGTGATTACGTCGAAGCAATTTCCATATAACTCGGTTTGAGTCGGCTTCGAGATAGCGTTCCTTGATAGTGTATTGGAACGGTATAATGTGATTATGTCGAAGCTATCTTGTAGTCCGATCTTGTTAGCTGCCTCGCGCCTGCGCAAACCATCTCCCTTGATAGTGTATCGGGACGGCATAATATGATTATGCCGACATGGTTTCCGTATCGGGACCGCCGTGTGCGTACCCCCTTATAGGTCGTCTCGATACCGTAGCTCTGCGATAAGTAGAAAACGTTTCTACGCCTAACTTGTTTTTGCAGAGAATGCTTTGAGATGGTATGGCCCTATTGTATGTATGAGATGTATGAGATGCATGTGATGCATGTAATATTCTTTCATATGTGCAATCCCGTAATATTCTTTCATACGTGCAATGCTTGTAATATTCTTTCACGACCTGCAAGTCGATGTAATCTTCAATTAGAGCTTCTATAGTAGTAGCTTAGTTTGAAGAAATCAAGCATTCGGCACTCGAAAGAACGGTGATGAAGATGGAGATCCTGTACACCGGCATGGAGATGGAGATCACCATGTGAAGGGGGCCATACTATTTCATGATATTCTACTTGCTTTCATATGTGATATGTTTGTTTGATAGGATAGCATCCCTCACAAAATTAAGTAGTAATGATGCCCTTCCAAATGTTGCACCCGTCCACCGTTATGCTCGTCAATGGTGGGTCTGCAAAGCAGAGTGCCATTCTCTATCATAACACGAGGGGTATATGTCGACATATACAGAGGAGCATTTGGTTTACTTAACAAGGCTATCAAAACAGTTTTGGGCCTTGGGGCATAGGTTGGGGCCGGGGCATGGAGATGCCACACCAACAACAAGAGTCACATAGAGATGTGATTAGCAAGGAGTTGCTTACCGATGTTATTAATCTTCTAGCAAGATGCCAAAGCTCACTAGAAAATTAATTAACATGTGGATCTTGACCCAATATGTAACCTAGAGGGAAGGTGGAAAATACGTAATGGGAGTCTAATGTTAAATTGTTTAACAATGGACATAGCATAAACATTGTGCTAAACTTTGCTTTTTCTTTGTAGAATAAATGGCGGCTAATACTACACCCAAGTGCTTTTAATTTGCGATCTATTCTCGAAAAGGAAAAATTAAATGGAACAAACTTTATGGATTGGTATCGCAACTTGAGAATTGTTCTCAAGCAAGAGCGTAAGGAGTACGTTCTTGAAGTACCCTATCCCGAGGATTTGCCAAATAATGCCACTGCAACGCACGGAGAGCTTACGAGAAGCACACTAATGATGCCCTAGACATAAGCTGTCTCATGCTTGCTACAATGTCCCCGAGCTTCGAAGCAATATGAGAGCAAAGTGATGCTCACACTATTATTCGGGGACTGCGTGGCATGTTTGAGAACCAAGCTCGGGCCGAGAGGTTCAACACCTCGAAGTCCTTGTTTGCGTGCGAGCTTGTTGAGGGGAATCCCGTCGTCCGCATGTGATAAAAATGATTGGCTACATTGAGAGTCCGGAAAACTAGGTTTTCCCCTTAGCCAAGAGTTGGCTACGATGTGATTCTCCGCGCTCCCTCCGAGCTTCGAGCCATTCATATTGAATTATCACATGAACAATATGGATAGGACCTTGGCTGAATTGCATGGGATGCTAAAGACATGAGGATAGTATCCGAAAAACGGTCATCATGTGATGATGATGCGAAGGCAAAGCGCAAACCACCGTCAAGAAACTTTGTACCAAGAGGAAGTTAACTCCCGATGAGATCGCGAGTGCCTCTAATGCAAAGAAGGGCAAGAAGGGGTCGGCGGCATCGGATGCCGTTTGCTTCTATTGCAAGGAGACAGGCCATTGGAAGAGGAACTGCAAGAAGTACATGGAGGATCTCAAAAAGAAGCAAAGTACGACTTCGCTTCGGTATTAATGTTATAGACATTAATCTTGCTACTTCACCTACGACTCTTGGGTATTTGATACCGGATCAGTAGCTCATATTTGCAAATCGTTGCGGGGAATGAGAAGAAGTAGAGGATTGAGAAGGGGCGAGGTGAACTCGCGTCGGCAATGGAGCAAGCGTTGCTACGCTCTTGTCGGCACATACCACTTCATCTACCTTCGGGATTAGTTTTGGAATTGAATAATTGTTATTGTGTTCCAACACTATGTCAAAACGTTATTTCCGCTTCATGTTTGCAAGCGGAAGGATATGATTTTAGATCAATGGACAATGGTTGTTCAATATATCTTAGAGATATGTTCTATTTTCATGCTCCATTGGTGAATGGATTGTACGTTTTGAATCTTGAAGCGTCTCCCATCTATAACATTAATACGAAAGGCAACTCTCTAATGATATAAACCCCACGTTTATCCGGCATTGTCGCTTAGGCCATATAAATAAGAAACGCATGGAGAAGCTCCATAAGGATGGATTGCTTCACTCTTTTGATTTTGAATCATTTGAGACATGTGAGTCTTGTTTACTTGGTAAGATGACAAAGGCACCTTTCACGGGACACGGTGAAAGAGCAAGTGACTTGTTGGCACTCATACATACCGATGTATGTGGACCAATGAGCTCAACGGCCGAGGTGGTTATCGACTTCATTACCTTTACCGATGACTTTAGTAGATATGGTTATATCTACTTAATGAGGCATAAGTCCGAATCCTTTGAAAAGTTCAAAGAATTCCGAATGAAGTACAGAATCATTTAGGGAAAACAATCAAGTTTCTACGATCGGATCGTGGAGGGAATACTTGAGCCAAGAGTTTGGTAATCATCTCGAAAGATTGTGGAATTGTTCCACGCTGACTCCGCCAGAACTCCACAATGGAACGGAGTGTCCGAACGGAGAAATCGTACCTTGTTGGACATGGTGCGGTCGATGATGAGCCAAAGTGATCTTCCGTTATCCTTCGGGGATATGCTCTTGAAACATGCGCTCACACTAAATAGAGTTCCATCTAAGTCGGTTGAAAAGACACCATATGAGATATGGACAGGGCAACCCCTAGTTTGTCTTTTCTCAAAATTTGGGGATGTGAGGCTTATGTAAAACGTTTACAATCTGACAAGCTCACACCCAAATCGACAAGTGCTTCTTTGTGGGATATCCTAAGGAAACTAAGGGATATTACTTTTATAATCGGGAACAAGGCAAAGTGTTTGTCGCCCGACATGGTGTCTTCTTGGAGAAAGAGTTTCTTTCAAGAAGGGTTAGTGGGAGCGAGGGTGCATCTTGAAGAAGTTCAAGAAACACCGAAAACGTTTCAGCGACCACGAACAACAACAGGAGGAACAAAGTGTTGCGCCACCGGTTGTAGATACACCACCCCACGGAGGTCGAAAGATCACGTCGTGCGCCGACAGTACACAGGCGGAACAACGTGACATATTGTTGTTGGACAACGATGAACCTAAGACCTATGAGGAAGCGATGGTGGGACCCGATTCCAACAAGTGGCTTGGAGCCATGAAATCCGAAATAGAATCCATGTACGACAATCAAGTTTGGAACTTGGTTGATCCACTGATGGTGTCAAAACCATTGAGTGTAAATGGGTTTTTAAGAAAAAGACCGATATGGATGGAAATGTTCACATCTATAAGGCGCGATTGGTGGCGAAAGGTTTTAAACAGATTCAAGGAGTTGATTATGATGAAACCTTCTCGCCCGTCGCAATGCTTAAATCTATTCGGATTATCCTAGCGATTGCTGCATATTTCGATTATGAGATATGACAGATGGATGTCAAAACGGCTTTCCTAAATGGAAACCTAAGCGAGGATGTATACATGATACAACCTCAGGGTTTTGTCGATCCAGAATCGATCGAAAAGATATGCAAGCTACGAAATCCATTTATGGATTGAAGCAAGCATCTCGGAGTTGGAATATTCGTTTTGATGAAGTAATCAAAGGGTTTGGTTTCATCAAAAACGAAGAAGAGGCCTGTGTTTACAAAAGGTCGGTGGGAGCGCAATTGTATTTCTAATCTTATATGTGGATGACATATTACGATTGGAAATGATATCCCTATGCTTGAATCCGTCAAGTCTTCATTGAAAAATAGTTTTTCCATGAAAGACTTAGGGAGGCAGCATATATATTGGGCATTCGGATCTATAGAGATAGATCCAAGAGGCTAATTGGATTAAGCCAAAGTACATACATTGACAAGGTGTTGAAAAGGTTCAACATGCATGATTCCAAGAAAGGTTTCTTGCCCATGTCACATGGCATTAATCTTAGCAAGAATCGGTGTCCTCGGACACATGATGAGCGGAATAAGATGGGTATGGTTCCATATGCTTCGGCAATTGGATCCATCATGTATGCCATGCTTTGTACACGCCCGATGTCTCGTACGCTTTGAGTGCTACGAGCAGATACCGCGAGATCCAGTGAAGGTCACTGGATGCCGTAAAGAATATCCTTAAGTACTTGAGAAGAACTAAGGATATGTTCCTAGTCTATGGAGGTGAAGAAGAGCTCGTTGTAAGTGGTTACACCGATGCTAGCTTCCAAACAGACAAGGATGATTATAGATCGCAATGCGGGTTCGTGTTCTCGCCGAACGGAGGCGCAATCACGGAAGAGTTCCAAGCGGGATACTGTTGCTTGATTCTACAACGGAGGCCGAGTACATTGCTGCTTCGAAGCTGCAAAGGAGGCTGTTTGGATCAAGAAATTCGTTTCGAGCTTGGTGTGATGACTAGTACGATCGGTCCAATGTCTCTCTATTGTGACAATAGTGGAGCCATTGCACAAGCCAAGGAGCCGAGGTCACATCGAAGTCCAAACACATACTTCGGCGATATCATCTCATCCGCGAGATTGTGGACAGAGGTGATGTCAAGATATGCAAAGTGCACACGGATCTCAACATAGCCGATCCGCGACAAAACCTCTCCCTCACCGAAGCATGAGGCGCACACAAGAGCAATGGGTATTAGATACTTACATGATTGACTCTAGTGCAAGTGGGAGATTGTTAGTGATATGCCCTAGAGGCAACATGGAGATGTTGGATATCACGTCAATGTTTATGTATAAATGAATAAAGTGTTATTCGTTCCATGAAATAGACATCTTGTATTGATCAATAAGTACGTGACTTATTTATGAGACTCTATATGTATGAATCTATTTCTAAACGATCCGATCATATGTCATATTGTTGGAACAAATATGATTCTAAGATCGGCATGTTTATTGATTGATGATCATGTCTCATAGATCATGGGTATGGAGATACCAAATCAATAAACATGGACATATGTGTTGAAGAACACATTGTTGGATAGACCCACCATGAGACACTACAGAATTAATGTGCCATTAGTTGGTCTCGGGTAGTGTTGGTACAAAGTCCTTAGACCCGAGATCACCATGGATTCCAACATGTGTAGTAGCCTACTTTGGGACTACCAAACGCTATTCCGTAATCGGGTAGTTATAAAGGTAGTTTTCGGGTTTGCTATGAAACATGGAGTGGGATGTGAGTGATCAAGATGGAATTTGCCCCTCCTTTGGAGAGATATCTCGGGCCCCTCGAGGTAATGGATTATGGAAATGCATGGCCATGCTAAGTTGATTGAGGAGTCAATCAACGACGGATAATCCAATACGGTTCGAGTGAATGGTTAAGCTATTGAAGGGATGGCACACATCTTGCCTATAGCTTAACGGTATCGTGAGGCAAAGGGATTTGTGTACACATTACAGGTTCGAGCCGATATTATTCTTGTATACTATGGTGTCAATATATGTGCTGCTAGGCGCCGTTGTTGTGCTCGGTGAGTTAGACTCGAGCCGACGATCGGCTAAGTTAGACTATAGCCGAAACCGAGTATACCGAACCTACGGGTCGCACGCTTAAGGGGATAAGAACAGGCATTCGAGTTGGACTCGGATACGGCTCGATCGGATAGGGATCCGATCGGATAGAGTCCTATGGGCTTACGACGTGTGGGCGGTCAACTCTATGAGATACGGATGAGATCCGATTCAAAATAGAGTCCTAATCGGCCACTAGTCCCATCGGCCAACTCTATATAAAGGAGGGAGGGGTGGAGAGTTGCGGCATGTCAATTGCATCGCGTGCAATAGAAGTCGCCGAGATCAATCTCCACGGAAACCCTCCCCACTTTCGAGCCAAACCCTAGCCTTGCATCGCGTGCTAGCACACGGGTGTACGGCGTTTTGTCCCCGGACGTGTGGATACCGTGCAGAGGCGCTGCTACGTTGCGCGTGTTGATTGGCTTCGGATCGGCTACGGCATCGTGAATCGGTTGATTGGCGAATCGGCTGTCCCCGGGTATCGGCGTCGGCTTGCGAGAATCGGCTACAGTTCCGGATCGGATAGCCACGATTGGTACATTTCGCTGCACACTCCAATCGGTAACGATCTATCGGCCCTTACTTGCAAGTGTTCCTGGTTTGCGCGGTAGAAATTTTTGTTTTCGGCTAGCGTAGCTTCCGCGTAACCCTTCACAGATGGCCGCCACCGGTGATCATCGGGGCGCGCGCTACCCGGCTGGCCGATCGACGGTTGCTGCCACCCCTAGGTTGCCCTAGGCGGCGCTACCCCTCGGCATCGGGGCCATCGGTTCCCGTGGCCGCCCGATACCCTTCGGGTGATCCGGGCCGTCCCACGTGGTAGACCCGTGGACCGGTCCCCGTGGACCGAGTCCACCGTGGACACCATGCGCCGCTGCCACCGCGGGTGACGTCAGCCCTCGCATGCGTTAGCATCCGGTTGCTAACGTCATCCCGTGCCCATGCCGCTGACATCAGCCCTCGGCTACTAACTTTAGCATCAACCTCGGCTATTGCGCAATAAATCATTTCAATTTCCAGAATTCATTTAAATGGTCCAAAAACTTCTAAAATTCATATCCAATCCATATGAACTCCAAATTGGACCATTCAAATTGCAAAGTTCATCTAAAATTAAGATCTACATGTTTGTTTACTTTCTATGTACTCTTATTTGGTTTCCATTAGGGTTTTCCTTGTTTTGCGTGCCAGCGTGTAGATTTCGTCGTTTTTGGATTTCGTGCTCGTGAGGAAAAGAGTCCAAAAGTTTGTTTGAATAAGCAAGGCAAGTCACATTTCCCTTGAAGCATATTGATTCTATTTTTATAAATGTTTTACGTTTGCAAATCAAATTGCATTGCTTTGCTAATTACATGAAATGATGGATTACCTATCTGCTTGTCTGAGATTACCTATCTGCTTATTTGAGCCTTATTTACTTGTTATCCGTCCTTTGTTAACGTTGGGTGTTAATTTGACTAGCTTTAGTCATTGATGTTGATTTTAGCTAGAATTATATGCTTTGCCATGCTTAATAACCACTAGCTCACTAAATGGGATAATTACACTATTTATTATAGTCTCTGATGAGCTGCAAGCTCGATAAACCTGGCCATGTCTTATTGTTCATAATTATCTCAACTAAAATATGACTTAATGGTGGGCTGTGGGTGCATGGTTTTGGATTGTCGCACCCATGGAAATTAAGGACCGGTTCATGGGAAACCATGGAAGAATTACAACGCTTACCACAAGCAAGAATGTGCAACTGCTTGACTCGTAGTATAGCTTTCTTCTGGCCGACGTACCCTAGTGAGGGTGGGCGTGATGGAGTTGGGTCAGCCCCAGTTAAAGGGGTTGATAGGCTTCCGGATTCACCATGGCACGCTGGGAGGGGGGAGGCGGGGGGCTGCCCATTTTCTTTCGAGGAGTAGGGGCAAAACCTTGGTGTGGTATCACTTGGTTAGGGCGAGTTATGCGAAAGGTCTTGTCACCATTTCCCCCTTTGCAGTATCGCGGTGATACTTCGGGGCATGGTAACATGTGTGAAATCGTGTCTTGTGGGTAAAGTTGCACACCTCTGATTAGAGCAAAACTATTCGAATAGCCGTGCCCGCGGTTATGACGATCAACCAGATTCACTATGATTAGTCACACACTACTTAATAATTGGAATTAATGGAACTGGTTAGTTTAGGTGGAATGGATGTGCCTGTTCAACGTGGGACAACGTTGTTCAGTGAAGGATAAAACATGACTCAACTTAATCAACTATTTTACTATTTTAAACATTAAATGTTTATAACCGCATTTATGCAAAATAGCCAGGCCACTCTTGTCTTCCCTTGCACGTCCGCATTTCTCGGTGTGGTTTGTGGTGTACGGTGGTTGTACTCGGCCTTGCGATTTTCCTCCTTTCGAAGTGTAGTGCTTCCGAGTGAAGATGGTGTTAGAAGACCAATGCTCAAACCCTAGCCGAGTTTGCCTATGGAGTGAAGTTGAAGTTTCGCTAGGATCGTTTTTCTTTTCCGCCAGTTTTTGGGTGTGAGGTCTAAGAGCCTTTTCAGTAAATATTTTTGTTTTTTGCTTTATTTTTATGTTTGGATCTGTGTATTAATTTGTCATTTTGTGTACCTTGGTTGATTCCTGGACAGGGATTTAATATGGAAAATAGTCTAGAAATTTGGGATGAATTTCCAAACGTCAAAAGTTGGTATCAGAGCCATCTCGACTGTAGGATGAGCCAAATGGTCAAACCCTAAGGACAAGTTTGCAAAAATCTTATTTGCAAAAATGTCTCTTCTATTCCTCCGGAGTCTTTGCAAAATGATTTGCCAAAATTTCTCTCCCTTCCCATCCACCTCTTTTAGCTGTTGAACCTCGAGGACAAACCTAGTTGCTCGTCAACCAATGGAAGTCAAATCAAGCCCAAAGCTTCCAGCAAGAAGATCAAGCCAAGCAGCCCCCGAGCCAGTGCTTCCTCGAGGATCAAGCAAAGTTTTCCCGAGCTCCCCTAAAACCCAATCCTTCCCAGAAGAGTAGTATCGGTAGTTCCTAGGTCGTGTGTTGTTTGCTATGTGAGGTGTATGGTTTACATCAGTGGTGGGGATGTGACCATACTAGATTGTTTGCCTAAACAATTTGAACAATAAAAGTTCACCACCATCCAAATCTAAGAAGAGAAAGGCACCAGAATGGAATACAAGATGTGCCAGCAAGATGATTGTCACCGGCACAAAGTTTACTATCGAAGATGCTGAGAAGATTCCTGTGGGGGGTGTCACCCCAGGATACCCTATGGACAGGAATCTATGTCCCACTAAAGTGAAAACCGAGAGTCCTCGGGACGTGGTCGATGGCCCGACCCCCTCTTGCAGGGTCGGACGTCCTGACCTTACCCCGAGTCCGACCTCGGTTCTCCTCTCTCGACCCCGACAACTACGGCCCGACCTCGACCATCCTTGAGACAAGACTTGGTGCACAAGAAGGAAGAGGGAGGAGACAGCCCCGGCGGAGACTGACGTCACCCGACAGTACATCACAGGTATCTTAGACGGAGGAGGGATCCCAAGGCAAGATAGAGATAGCACAAGATGCCCATGGTGTGTAGGACCTAGCAGACCGCTTTGTACCTTTTCAGATGTAGTTTTGTACTCATCTTTTAGCACATTAGACATAGCTTTATTGGCCCCAAGTTCACCTGTAATTGCCTCCTTGAGCTATAAAAAGGAGGGCGAGGCGAGGGAGCCAGGAGGACGAAGGATTTCAGATTCCCTGTTCTTGGCCAAGCTTGCTTCAAGCCCCAAGAACCCCTCCTTGTAACTCTTGTTCATCACACACCCCAACAAAGAATACATGACGTAGGCTTGTTATCCTTCGGGAGGGCCGAACCAGTATAATTCCCTGTGTCTTACTCTTTGGCTCGTCCCCAGACTCGAGTCGACCATCGGATCCAACGGGGAACAACCTCTGTACCGTTCTCTTTCACCTCTTTGGACACCCCCCTTTGAGGACTGTAGACCCACCCGTCGACAGATGGCGCGCCAGGTAGGGGGCACTATTCTTCGTTTCATGCGATTTGATGGAGGTCTTCTTCCACGCCGATTCTCATACAGATACATGTCTTTTCTTCATATCTATCTTCAAAAGCAACTTTGATACTCGCACTTTCGGCGTTTCTTGCTTCCCGCCTAGCCGTCGAGTAGTTTTTTGTGTACTCGACAGCTTCCATGCAAGAACTCATGACCAGCTCTGAGGATCGCGGCCCCGGCCCCTGTTTGGTCCGGGTTCCCAGGAAGGAAGTCTTTTGTCGAGTAAACACTAGCTGCTCGAGGGCTCGGCGCTGTCTCCCGAGCGTCAAGAAATGCTCTAAGCAACCCGATAGCTCTCGTGCAAGGACTCATGACCAGCTCTAAGATTCACGGCCCCGACCCCTCAAGGTCCGGGTACCCAGGACGAAAGAGTATCGGGCGGGCTTGAGACAATTTGACACTTCGGAAAGTTTCCTCGAGTATCTGATCAATGCTTCCCAGCCCGCAGCAATGGCTCGATGACATGCCCTCCGGTCAGAGTTGGACTCTTTCCCTCCCGGAGTTGGACTTGGGACGGGTTTCAAAACGCGTTGGCTTAGGCGTATTATCAAACTACTCGGGGAACTTGGTATTTCGAGACCTTCAGACTCGCCTATTTTCGCAAAGCGAGCGACAACGGTGCTAAGGATCAGTTTGCAACCCATTGGGGTCCGGTCAGAGAATCCTCCTGGATCCTGCGAGCCAAGATCGCTATCTGGACGCTCGGGGTTGTGAACGATGTGAATAGGCGAAGCTACCCCTGCTCGTCCTAGGCAAATATTTTTGTTGGCTAAAAAGGGTAGAATCCTTAAAATAAAGAGGACCTTAAGTTCCAACTTTAACACAAAATTGTCTCCTGTTTGATAGGAATCATTATAGGGAGGCTCGGCTAGAAATCCAAGAGGGCGGCGATCTCATCCGCGGTCGCCTCAACTTCAGCGAGGATATCCTCCACGTCGCTAGGCTGCACGCTTGATGGCCACCTGTTACCAAGGTTGTGAATCCCAATCTCAGGATACTGGCGGTTCAGGATGCCGGCCTTCGCTGCGTCATTCACAAAAATGTTGAGACGACGAGGGCCATCCTGCAGGCATTCCAGGAACTCGGTGTCGGACTCTCGGGTTGGCGGGAGTTGGGGATCGGCCTTGTCCAAGATGGCAAGGGCGCCTTCTCGGATTTTGGTCAACCAAGCTTCCGCCGCGTCCAAGCGCTCCTTGATGTGCCCGATCTGTTGAAGGGAGATCGAGGCGCACTCTACACAAGACAAGGTTGAGAGACGGGGTAAGTGTAAACGAAGGAAGTCAAGAAGGCAGAAGAGGGTGTCGGGCTAAACGCTTACCTTCTGCGGAAGCTGTTGGCAACTATTTTGGCAAGAAGACAAACACGGTCGACACACCTAAACGCCTTGCGGTGATATGGAGTCGCCAACCACCTCAATCTAGCAAAAACTAAACCAAGATGGGTTTTGTAGATTAAACCGGCTAGCGAAGCCGATTTGAGTAGAACGATGGATAAATACCCGTCTCATGGGCAAACGGAAGGTTCTCAAGACAAACCTACAAAGAGGTGTCACACTCTCGTAGCGGCGGTAGACGATTTACAGTGCAAATCGACAAAGATGGATGAACTAATGTGGAAAAAGTAAAAGAACTATTCAATTGGCTAAAAACTAGAAACTAGATTGATGTTGAGTATTGTATATATTTATATTGCCAATTGAACCAGCCTGAACCCTTAAATAGGGGTTGGTCTTGCCTTCTACAGGCCCTCCTCCACGTTCAATTCGGGATAAACATCTCAAAAAACCCGAAACATATCTTATGAAGCAAGGAAACCCGAGTACTGATAAAATCGTCTAGGTTTCGGACTCTGTCTGTCAGATCGACCACATGCCGCCGGTCTGACTGGCCCTTAGTCCCGGTCTGACCGGCCCGTAGATGTGGTCAGACCGGCCCTCTGAAGGAAACCGACAAATTTCCCAAATATTGGCAATTTTCCCTATTTCAATCCTAGGTGCCAATTTTGGGTGTAAACACATGCCACCCTGCCTTTTATGATGAACATCATGAATCTAAAAGCATAGAACATGTTTGACTCAGGGCGATAATCTAATTATCGCCATAAAACTTCCTAAGCATTTTGCCAAACACTCGTGAAGTATTTCTTTAGGTATTTACCATTGATAGCTCGCTGAAAACGCTCTCCTTGAAGTGTCTCCAAAAAAATACGCATTCCCTCAAACGATTCCGCATATCCGATAAGACCCTTTCCAACTTGGTGACCACTTACCGAATTCTTTAGATCGAGAACCCAAAGGCAAAATTGTTTTCCATACTAGATCTCCTACATGGAACGTCTTTGCCTTCACCCTTTTGTTATATGCTTTAGCCACTCTCTTCTTCTCTTTCTCTATTTCTTCCAAAGCCTTCAAACGCTTGTCGATCACCTCATCAAGATTATCTCCCATCAAGGTCTTGTAGTCTTCAACTGACAAATCGTCTTGCTTTATATATCGAAGAGAGCCAAGATTCACCTCAACCGGTAAAACGACTTCTTGTCCATAGACCAACTCAAAAGGGGTTACCTTGGTAGCACCATGTTGAGATATTCTATGCACCCAAAATGCCTCAGAAAGCACCTCATGCCACCTCTTTCGATGTTCCTTGATCTTCTTTTTGACTAGTTTTAACAAAGTTTTATTACTCGACTCGGCTTGTCCATTAGCCTCCGTATGAGTCATATTCTTGAGCGGCACGGCTTCGGCCCACTTGGTAAAGTAATCTGTCGCAACTAACACGAACCGATGCCCTTTCGATGACGAAGGATAAATTTGACCAATGAAATCCAAAGCCCAACCTCAGAACGGCCATGGTTTAATAATAGGATTCAACACCACAGCTGATGCCAATTAACATTGTCGAACCATTGACAAGCTTCGCATCCTCTATAATATTTGAAACAATCATCAATCATCTTCGGCCAATAGAATCCCACTCTCCTAAGCAACCAATTCATTTTATGGGTCGATTGATGAGTTCCACAAACACCCTCATGGACTTCTCCCATCGCAACTTTAGATTGATCATTATCTAAGCACTTTAATAGCACCCCATCTACATTTCGGCGATATAACTCTCCATCAAGCAAAGTATATTTGAACGCTAGCCGCCAAATTTTTGATCAACCTTAAGACTAGGATCTTTCAAATATTGAATCAAAAGAATTCTCCAATCTTCTGCTGTTTCTAGGGCACAAACGTCCGAATTTAAAATTAATTCGGCCTCTGTATCAGATAAGTCGTGCCCCCAGCACCTTCTGTGAACCCGGCCTGACCGGCCAAGCAACACCGGTCAGACCGCTGACCACCCGCGGTCAGACCGGAAGTAACCCACCAGTCAGACTGCCTGCAATCCATGGTCAAACCGGCGGCAATGCACCGATCAGACCGCCTGCGATTTGTATCTTCACCAATTTCGCCCAAAAATTATAATCAAGCACCGATTTTTCTAATATAAGAAACATCCCTCTCTTGACATTATAACCAGATGCTTGCTGAGCGAAATCATTTGCTCTAGAATTTTCACTCCTAGCAATATGTTTAATAGCAAAATCATCAAAATTGGCCATAATATCTAAACATTGATCAAGATACCTGTTTAGCGACCCATTAAGGCATTTGTAAACTCCAGCAACCTGTTGCACCACCAATTCTGAGTCACCAAACGCTTCCACGTGTGTTGCTCCAATGATCTCCATCACTTGTAAACCGAATAATAAAGCATTGTATTCGGCTTGATTATTTGTACAAAAGTATTCTAGACGAACCGATGCTTCAAACCATTGACCATTGGGCGAAATCAAAACTACACCTATACCTTGACCTTCTTTGCATGAAGAACCATCAAAATAAATCTTCCAAGGTGTAACACTAAGCAAGCAAACCTCATCTTCATAAGCAATATCTACATGATGGTCCACTATAAAATCTACTACAATTTGGCCTTCCATAGATTTCAAGGGTTCATAAGACAAATCATATTCAATCAACGTATACGCCCATTTACCAATTCTCCTACTCAGAATTGGTCTTTGCAACATATGTTTAATTACATCGGTCTGACAAGCAACTATGCAAGTACTAGATAACAAGTAATGACGCAACTTGGTACAAGCATAGTACAAGCAAAGATAAAGTCTTTCCACAAAAACATACCTCATATCGGCATCTAAAAGACGGCGACTCAAATATGTGATTATGTATTCCTTTCTATCTTCCTTTTGTGTCAAAACGGCCCCAATAACTTTGTCCTCGGCGGCAATATATAACAGAAACGGAATTCTGGCTTTAGGCGCTCGCACCACAGGTGGAGTAGATAAATACTTCTTCAATTCCTCAAACGCCTCTTGTTGTGTTGCCCCGCAAGTAAAATCGGTTTCTTTTTTCAAACGTAAGATAGGAACAAAAGCATCGATTTTACCCGCTAGATTAGATATAAACCTCCTCAAGTAATTTACTTTACCTAGCAACTTTTGAACTTCTCTTTTGCATGTCGGCGTTTTTAAATCTTTAATCTTCTCAACCTTCTTAGGATCAATCTAAATCCCTCTCTCATGTACCGTAAATCCCAAGAACTTTACCACCGACACGCCGAAAGCACACTTGAGTGGATTCATCTTCAAACCATACTGGCGCATTCTCTCAAAAGCTAACCCCAAATCGGATATATGACCATCCATGCCATCCGATTTGACAACAATATCATCAATGTAGATTTCTAAGATAAAACCTAGCAAATCATGGAAAATCAAGTTCGTCGCCCTTTGATATGTTGCGCCGGCATTCTTCAATCCAAACGTCATGACAACCCACAAATAATCCAACAAATCCCGGACACCTAAAAGCCGTCTTGTACATATCCTCTTCTTCCATAAAGATTTTATTGTAGCCAACAATGTCATCCAAAAAACTAATCACCTTATGGCCCGAAGTATCATTTATCAACATGTCGGCTATAGGCATAGGATATTCATCCTTAGGAGTAGCTTTATTCAAATCTCTAAAATCTATGCATACTCTAATCTTGCCACTCCCCTTCTTCTCCACCGAAACAATGTTGGACACCCACTCCGCATAAGGACATGGGCTTATAAACTTCACCTTCAATAATCGGTCTATCTCTTCTTTGACACGATCATATATGAGGGGGTTAAAGCGACAAGGTGGTTGTTTATGAGGCCTAAATCCTGATTTTATAGGAAGCCGATGCTCAACAAGATCACGGCTATGTCCTGGCATCTCATGGTACTCCCACGCAAAACAATCAACATATTCTTTAAGCAGCTTGATTATTTTAACCTTATAATCGGCTTTCATGTTTTTGTTTACAAAAGTCGGCCTTGGAATACTTCCATCGCCTATGTCCACTTCTTCTAATGGATCAGCCGATGTAAACCCTTGACCAAGTTTCTGTACTTCATCAAAATCTTCAATAGTTTCTCCAATATCGTTCTTTGTAGACCGATATTCTTGCACCCTCCTTTGCAACCACTCCAAATTGGCTTCTTTACTCATTATACAAAGTAATACCACCTAGCCATGCTAAACTACCCGGCTTTACAGAGATAGGTACAAAGCCACCTTTGCAAACATTAATAAAATCAAAGCTAGAGAGATCTAACCCTGATAGGCATTGCATATTCCAATGTTGCCACCCCATCGAAACATCGGCCATTGCAAGATCAGCCGATGCATCCGCTTGAACTACTTCAATATCATCGCCGTCCCATTGAATCAAGCATTGGTGCAAAGTAGAAGGAACACAACAGTTGGCATGAGTACAACAACGTCCCAAAATAACGCTATAATTATCTTGCACCTCGACGACGAAGAAAGTGGTAGGCAACGTCTTGTTTCCCACTATGAACTCCACGGACAGGATTCCCCTGGCCTCTGTCGATTCACCACTAAAGTCGTTGAGTATCATATTGGTTTTCTTCAATTCAGCTTCTTCGTAATCCAACTTCTTAAATAGCGAATACGGCATCAGATTCACAGCGGCACCTCCATCCACCAGCATCCTCGAGACCGGCTTCCCGTTAATATGGCCTTTGAGATAAAGAGGCTTCACATGACGGTTAGACGCATCGGGCTTCTAAAAAATTGCATCTCTTGGACCTAGTGAAAGCTGAGCAACCTCAGTCTCCTCCAAGGCACAGAACTCCATGGACAACATGCACACCATGCTGATGTCCATTCTCTCACTCGGTGATGATACCTCAGCCGATTGTTCATTTTCTTTCTTGTCCTCTTCCTCTCGAACAACCACCGGCTCTTTCACCCTTCAACGGTTTGGATCTCTATTCCTTCATTGGAGACGGTCGCAACTCATCAAATCTTCTATCTCTCCATTCTTCAGCCTCTTTCTCTTTCAACTCACAAGCCCGAAGACGTTGCAACCATCTCCTGTGTGTAGCCGTCAAATCCAAATCCTTAGGCATCCACCTTGGCTTCAGCTGCGTACCAGGAGGTATGTAATGCCCCCATTGTTCCTTCGTGAAGAAGAGGCAAAACCCGGACCACTTCCAAAAGATCGACGGGCCGACCGACGGGTAACCGCCAGACCGGTCTTATACCGCCAGTTAGACTGGGTGAGAGGACCCTGGCCAGACCGGGCTGCAGACTTTCGGTGGACCCCAGCCAAACGGCCCGGCGGACAGGCTAATGATCTCGGTCGATCGCCAGCAGTCCGGGTCTAAGCTGTTCTCTTGCACAGAACTTGTGTCGACTTTAGTTCGATCACCAAAAACCACCTTAGCTTTCTCTTCAGATGGTATTGGCACATCATGAGACCATATCTTGATAGTAACCACCTCCGAAGTCCTTTCTTCCACCTTAACACGCTTTTGCGTCCTCTTTTTCTCTTCAAACCGATTCCTCAATGGAATCCGGCTTCCGTTTAGCGTAGAAATGCGCTCATGTACTGATCTCCTCTCCCTTCCCCATCCTTGATAAAATTGTATTGGAGGCATATGATCATACATTGGTGGAATTGCCCCCCATGGCATAAAATAAGAGAAAGGATATCTCGGTGGCGGCATTGGGCAAGGCCCCCATGGCATGACTTGAGGACAATGTGGGAACAGTGGCTCCAATGCGCTCGTCGAATGACCAAATCGCTTCTTAGGAGGTGATCTTGGTCTCTTGCCCTTGTTACGCTCCTTCTCCATGCTTCTCTTCTCATATTTGTTCAAGAGCATATCAAAAGAGACCTTCGGCTTCCGGGGGTTTCTTGAACTTGAAGCTTTATCCTCATTCTTCTTCCAAACACCAACCTTCGGATCCTTGGGCACGAGCATCTTGGGTCTAGACTCTCCATCATAACCCCTTTCCCCTTAGCAGATCCAGCTTGTTCTGGCCGAATCAACACTTTTTTGTCATTGAAGTCAATGACATTAATAGGAAAAGGATCGCTGTCAAGCTTCATCTTGGAGCCCTCAATGAACTTCAATCGTCCTTTCTCTATGTCCGATTGAACCTGTCGACGAAACACATTACACTCATTAGTAGAATGAGAATAAGAATCATGCCACTTACAGTAAGACCGACGCTTCAATTCTTCTATTGAGGGTATGACATGGCCTTTAGGCAATTTAATTTGCTTCTCTTGCAAGAGATAATCGAAGATTCTATCACATTTGGCCACATGAAAGCTACACTTAATCTCACTTTGCCGATCCTTGTGAGGAGTCAGCATCAAGCTAGAGCAAACAAAAGGCTTATTTTTATTAGTCCAGGACCACTCAGCAACATACATATCATGATCGCCCTCATCATTATCAGAATCACTATCATTGGAGCAATCAACCATACTAACACACGGTCCTTTGTCATTAGCTCTAACAAATTTCTTACTATCCCTGACTCGGCTTTCCTAAGCCAAAGCCTTTTGGATGACTTGCCTAACATCAAGAAATTGTTGGCCATCTAACCTTTCTTTAATAGGAGCAAGTAAACCACTAAAAGCAAGATTGGCCAAATCTCTTTCAGTTATATTCAAACTAAAACACCGGTTTCTAGCATCTCTAAACCTCTTAATATAATCAGTGACCAATTCATTATACTTTTGCTTAACCGATGTCAAATCGCATAACCTAAGCTCAGTTTCACCAGTATAGAAATAATCATGAAATTTCTGTTCTAATTGAGCCCAAGTATGAATAGAATTTGCCGGTAAAGAAGTAAAACCTGTAAAAGCGGTACCAGACAAAGATAAAGAAAAGAAGCGCAATTTAAAAGCATCAGAAGTACTAGCTTCTCCACACTGCGCTAAGAATTGGCCTATGTGCTCCCATGTAGTCCGATTATCCTCGCCACTGAATTTAGTGAACTCAGGAACTCTATAACCACGAGGATATGGGATATTATCAAAATAATCGGGATACGACTTTTGGTAAACCTTAGCACGATTCCTCGGCTCAATTCCAAATGATTCCCTAATGATGTTTCTAATCCGTCCCTCCATATTTTCAGGCCTTGGTAGATCGGGCAAGTTTGGCGGCCTAAAAAGCGGTTGTTGTGGCGCAGTGCCATATTGGCCATATCTAGTATCATGCGGATAACCCCTATTAGGATCATTGTATTGATTAGGTATATGTGGAGGAATTTGTGGATAAACAGTAGCTACAGGGGATCATGTACGGGAACGTGATATAAAACCGAATTGCCCGTAATTGCATCAACCTCCTGTACTGGCACTAATGCGCTAGTCTAACCGGCCCAGAGCCCGGTCTGACCGACAGTGTGGGGTGCGGTCTGACCGGCCATATAGCCGCCGGTTAGGCTGATGAAGGGGGCGGTCGGACCGACCTGTTGGCCGGACTGACCGATATAGGATGCTCCGGTCATACCGCCCGAAGGTTCGGTCAGACCAGCAGGAGCGGCAGAACTCTCCCCCCCGGCTTGTTGCATGGTCGCCCCATCAGTTTTGGTAAATATTTGATGAACAGAGGATTGGCTAGCACTTGCAACAGACGTAGATGGTAAATCATCCATGAGAGAGCCGAATTTAGAACTCATATAGCATCCAACATTTTATTAAAGCAAGATTCGATAGCAGGTTCAAGTTTATTATTAACGGCAGCAGTAACGGATTCATCTACTGAACTTGCTATGAGTTTTTGAATTGGAAGAGCAACATTATTAGTACTTACCTCATCACAGACGACCTTGAGCGGACTCCCAGATTTGAGGACCACACCTTGACGAGTTTTGGGGCATGATATGTCCAAACTTTCCTGCGTGATTACTTTGATCCGCTCCTCCATGATCTTGCGCCCCTCTCCATCCAGATCATCCAACGATGTGTGGACGACATTAGATGGACTTACCTCCTGTGGGGCTTGCTTCGATATCACGGTGTCGAAGTTGAGATGGCGTTGAACGGATTTCCCTAGCGGAGTCACCAAAAATCGTGTTGGAACCTTTTTTGGCAAGAAGACAAACACGATCGACACACCTAAACGCCTTGCGGTGATATGGAGTCACCAACCACCTCGATCTAGCAAAAACTAAACCAAGATGAGTTTTGTAGATTAAACCGGCTAGCGAAGCCGACTTGAGTAGAACGATGGATAAATACCCGTCTCGTGGGCAAACGGAAGGTTTTAAGGACAAACCTACAAAGAGGTGCCGCACTCTCACGGTGGCGGCATTTGATTTACAGTGCAAATCGACAAAGATGGATGAACTAATGTGGAAAAAGTAAAAGAACGATTCAATTGGCTAAAAACTAGAAACTAGATTATCTTGAGTATTGTGTATATTTCTATTGCCAATTGAACCGGCCTTAACCCTTAAATAGGGGTTGGTCTTGCCTTCTACAAGCCCTCCTCCATGTCCAATTTGGGATAAACATCTCAAAAAACCCGAAACATATCTTATGGAGCAAGGAAACCCGAGTACGATAAAATCGCCTAGGTTTCGGACTCGCCGGGTCGACCGGCCACATGCCGCCGGTCCGACCGACTCTTAGTCCCGGGTCCGACCGACCCATAGATGGCGGTCAGACTGGCCCTCTAAAGGAAACCGGCAAATTTCCCAAATATTGGTATTTTTTCCCTATTTCAATCCTAGGTGCCAATTTTGGGTGTAAACAAAAGCCTTGGCAGCCTTGGCCTCCTTTAGCTCCTTGGCCGGGTCGACCATTGACCTTTCCATCGAGGAGAGTTCCTTCTATACCCCGGCCTTTGCCGCCACCGCCTCGACTTTAGTAGCCTCAGCCTCGGCCTTGGCCGCCGGTCTCGGCCTTGACCGAGCCGGCTCTCAACCTCGGCTCTTGCAGCCTCGAGGTCGATCGGATTTTCTCCAGTCCTTCTTCCGCCAAGCCGCGAGCGGCTTCGGCCGTCTTCAGGGCGCTGTTCGAGAGCCCAAGGAATTTGCGAGCACTATCCCGCTCAGCCTGGTACACCTCGGCCAACCTATTGGCTTCCTCAGCGCCTGTAGAAATATCGTGAGTCATTTTGGGGTTAAAGAACAAGGACAAAGAATGGAAGAAGGGAGCTTACGGCGACAAGCCTCCTCCAATTTTCGTTCAAGCTCCCGCTCGACTGCCGAAGGTCGAGTAGGTTGAGCGTCCTCCTACAATGATGAGACGTCGCGTGGCTCTGAATTGCGGATGAGAAAATTCGGTCTTACCAAAAATAGCCTTTGAATGCCGCAACGAATGGTCGAGCTCCGCAAATGCACGATTGGGTCCCCGAGCCTTCCCCAACCTCCAAGATGGTTCCGTGAGCCTCCAATGCCACAACCCGATTTTCATTCGGGATTAAAAATCATTAAATAAATCATTTTCTAGAAATTAAATAAAAAGGCAAAAAAAGTTATCAAGTGAAAGTATTAAGGAAATTAAAATTTCCTTTAAAAATCATGGCTGAAAATATTTTCGAAATATTCTCCATGCCCTAAAGTATTCTCTCAAATTTTTTGTGAAATTTTGGAGCTCCGTAAATAATTTTTAATTATACAAAGAGCATTTTAGTAATTATTTAATAAATAAATTAATCACTAAATGGTCTGGATATATTTTTATTTAATACTTTAAGTGTCGTTATATTTTCAAGAATTTTCTTGAAATTATTTGAGCAATGGAAGTATTTATAAAAATTCCAAAACCATTTATGCGATTATTTTAAAAAGAAAAATTAATTAAAAATCCCTCCTATTCTCGGCTGCTTTTGGCCCATTTTCCTTGAAAGTACTTTTCCTCCTCTTCGCGTGCACGCCTTTCTCTCTCTCTCCCCGGGTCGACCGAGTGGCCACGGTCCGTTCCCGCTCGTGCGCGCCAGCAAGTCTGTCCGGACTCCCTCCCGCTCCGAGCCGATGACAGGTGGGGCCCACCTGTCATCTTCTTCCTTGCGACCCTTCTGCCATGGCCACCGCAAGCTGCGCCTTGCCGTCGTGATTCCCGCCGTCCCGCTCGTCCCGCGCTCGCCCTAACGCCGCACCAATCACGCCGTCGTGTTTCCCCCTATTTTCCCCCAAAACCCGCTGCCATTAATCGTCGCATTCGCTCGCTGTGTTAATGCCGCCGGCCACCGCCTCTCCCCGCAAAATCCGGTGAGCACCGACCTTACCCGCGCCTCCACGGCCTATAAAACGCCTCGCCGCGCTCCCTCTCCCATTTCCCCAATTTTCTCGAGCCTGCGAGCCCCTCTCACTCTCCCTCGCGCCTGCCCCTCTCTCGCGCCGCTCACCGCCGCTTCTCCGGCCGCGTGCCACCGCCGTTCCCGAGCCCGCCGTTGAGCGCCACGGCCGCCACCACCTCCCTCGCATCACCCCGCACCCGGCCGCCGCTCCTGCGCTCGGATCTCCGCCGGAACGCCCCGTCGCTGTGCTCCCCAAGCCGTCGCCGCCATTGCCACCTCCGGTCGCCATTTCCGGCCACCGCGCCGCTCGCCGGTCTACGCCGCCCCTCCCTTCAGCTCTGCTGTGTCTCCCCGAGCACCGGCCGCCCTCGGCCATCGCCAATCTTGGCCGGACCGCCGCCGTACCGACGTCCCGAGCGCCGGCCACCGCAGCCCGCTGTCGTTCGCCCGCCCGCCTCTTTTTCCCGTCGGCCGGTGGGTCCTCCCCTCTTTTCGCCTCCTCTGCCACCTTCTGCTCCTCGCCGCCGCGTCGATGGCCGCTGCCGGCGACCATCGAGCTGTGTGCGCCGCTGTCGCGTCGCCGTCGGCCATCGTCGGCCGTCGCCGCTCCTCCGTAGCACGATCTGCCTCGTGGCAGATCGTGGCCGTCCATTCGGCCACCCGCGTGGCTGCCGCGTGGCCGCCGCGTAGCTGCCGCGTCGACGCCACGTGTGCGCCACATGGCATGCCCGCCCGTGGACCACCGTGGGCTTGGTCCATGGTGGACCGACCCATGGACCACGCCGTCGCCCGCCGCGCCCTCGGTTGCGACGTGAGCATCAACCATTTTCCGTTCAAAAAAATTAAAAATGGCGCAATAAATTTAATTAATTTTTAGAATTCATTTAAATGATCCAAAATTTCTAAAATTCATATCTAATTCTTACGAACTCCAAATTGGGCCATTCAAATTGCAAAAATTATCTAAAATTGAGCTCTACATGTTGGTTTACTTTTCATGTACTGTTATTTAGTTTTTATTAGGGTTTTTCCCTCATTTTGCATGCCAACGTGTAGTTTCCGTCGTTTCGGAGTTCGCGCTCACGAAGAGTTCGGAAGTTGGTTGCAAGAAGCAAGGCAAGTCACACTCCTCTTGAAGCATATTGAACCTATTTTACAAATGTTTCACTGTTTGCAAATAAAATTGCATGTTTTGCGAATTACATGAAATGTTGGGATTACCTACCTGCTTGCTTGTGCCATACCTCTTGATAACCGTCCTTTGTCAAACATTGGGTGATAATTTGACTAGCTTTAATCACTTACGTGACTTTTGCTAGAATTATATGCTTAGCCATGCTTAATTACCACTAGCTCACTAAATGGGATAATCACACTATCTATAATTAGTTCAGATGAGCTGCCAGCTCAGAACACCTGGCCATATCTTTTTGGTCATAATTATCCCAACAAAAATATGATTAAATGGTGGGCTGTGGGTGCATGGTTTTGGCTTGTCGCTCCCATGGCAATTAAGGACCGGTTCATGGAAAACCCCTGGGAGACTTACAGTGCTTACCACAAGCAAGAATGGGAAACTGCTGGATCTGTAGTATAGCTTTTCTCTAGCTAACGATCCCCGACAAGGGTGAGCGTGATGGAGTCGCAATCGGCCCCAGTATAAGGGTTGTTGGGCTGCCGGATTCACCGAGGGTCTGAGAGTGGGGGCGAAACCTTGGTGTGGTTCGCTTGGTTAGGAGGAGTTATGCTATAGGTCTTGTCACGATTCCCCCCTTTTGCAGTATCGTGGCGATACTTCGGGGGCATGGCAACATGTGTGGAATCGTGTCTTGTGGGTAAAGTAGCGCACCTCTGATCAGAGTAAAAACTATTCGAATAGTAGTGCCCACGGTTATGGGCGATCGACCAGCTTCACCATGATTAGTCCCATCCTTAATAAATTGGCTTAATAATCTAGATTAGACCAGGTGGGAATTGGTTGGGCCTGTTCAACGTGGGGATAACGTTGTTCAGTGGAGAATTAATATTGACCTAACTACTCAACAATTTTCCCAGTTTTAGAAATGAAATGTTTTGCAACCGCCTTTTCGCAAAGTAGCCCCAAGCCTCTCCTTGCCTTCCCTCGCATTTCTGCATTCTTTGGTTTGGCTTGTTGAGTACGTTGGTTATACTCAGCCTTGCAAATTCTTCCCCCTTCAGAAGTGTAGTGCTTCTGAGTTGAAGACGGTGTTTGAGGACCAAGGCTCAGACCCTAGTTGAGTTTGCCTGTGGAGTGGAGCTGAAGCCCCGCTAGGATCGTCTTTTCCCGCTGTCGCTGCTTTCTTTTGAGTGCGAGGACTAAGTGCCTCTTTTCTTGTAAGTATTTATACGCTTTATCTATACGTATGGATCCATGTATTGATTTGTCATTTTGTGTACCCTAGTTGATGCCTGGACAAGGATTAAATACACAAAATAGTCTGGAAATTCGGGTTTGAATTTCTGGGCGTGACAAGTTGGTATCAGAGCCATCTCGACTGTAGATTGAGCCAAATGGTCAAAACCCTTAAGGACTAGTTTTGTAAAAACCTTATTTGCGAAAATATATTTTCTCTCCTCGGAGTCTTTGCAAAATGTTTTGTCAAATTTCTCTCCTTTCCCCTCCAACTCTCTAGTGGTTAAGCCCGGAGCGCCATCCGAAAGCTAAGTCCAGTCCAAGTTTCTAGCAAGGAGTTCAAGCCGAGCACTCGAGTCGGCGCTTCCCGAGGTTTCAAGCGAAGTTTTCCTGAGCCGGCTGAACCCAATCCTCCCTTAAGAATAGTATCGGTAGTTTCTAGGTCATGTGTTGTTTGTCAGTGTGCGGGAGTATGGTTTACATCAATGGTGGGGATGTGACCATACTAGGTTGCTTGTTTAATCAACTTGAACAATAAAAGTACACCCACATCAGATCAGTTATCAAGCGGACTAAGGTCTCATCTTTAGTTTAACCTCTTCTATCTCCTCTCCCATCTTCTCCAGCAACAGATGGGTAAAGTGAGGGGTAGTGTCAGTGGATCAAGACCACAGCAGTCCCATGGGTTAGCTCAGAGCAACCCTACGAGCACTCCACTTCCTTCTCCCTGGAATCCAACCCTAGCGCAGGTCGTGGCCAATCAGACGTAGTTAGTGGCCAGGATGATGCAACTGATGCAATGGAAGAATCAACAGCAGCAGCAGATGTTAGCCCTAGTGACTCCCATGAGTTTGTCGTCAAGTTTTCAGGAGATGAAGGCACCAACCCCGCCATCAAGCCAAAGGGAAACACATGACCTCTGCTATGGTGTAAGGAGCAAGGTCATGATGTAAGACACAATTCATGGAAAGTGTACGCCAGAACACAGACCAAGGATGAGATGCAGTGTCCCCGAAGGAAGAAAGTTTCCGGTCAACTAATTAGCCAGAGTTTTGGAATGCCACCATCCAACCCTAAGAAAAGAAAGGCAACAGAATGGGATATAGCATGTGCCAACAAGATGATCGTCACTGGTACAGAGTTTACCCCCAAAGATGCTGATAAGGCTCCCCGACGCTCGAGAGGGAATACTTTTCGTGGTGCACGTCAGCTAACCCGTCATCTCAGGCTTTATGGTCCACCCAAGCCAAAGGATGATGAGTCAGAAGAGGCATCTTCTGATGAGGAGGAAACAATCTTTGAACGCGCCAGTGAAAAAGAAATGGAGCTCAAAGCATGTAGTCGCTGTGGAGAAGTTGGACACACTGCGAGCATGTGCAACCACACCTGTCTTTGTGAGGATGACACCCATGTATCGGAAGAATGCCCCATGAGCAAGGTCACATGTTTCTTGTGTGAGGGAACAAATCATGTGCCCAAGAGCTGTCGGTTGAATTCGGTTCTAACCAAAGACGAGGAAGACCATGGGACAACCCGACAGTCTGTCTGTCCACTCGAGGATGGTACCATCTATGGTGATGATGCTCCTGATCATCAACTAGTTCCAACCCCAATAAAGACCATCAGTAGTAACAAGGACATGGAAAACGAGGATTGCAAGCTAGTGCATATTTCAATTCCAGTTTTGAGTCTGCAGACCCAGACGAGTGCACACCATGATAAAACGGGTCTGATTGGTTTCAATTGTCGCAATCTAGGACATTATTTCAACGAATGACCATTTTCAAGGCCAGCAAAAGATGCTCGTTGCTTCAACTGTGGGGAAACAGGACATGTACACGGAAGATGTCCAGTGCCCAAGCGCCACCATCCTCTAAGTACCAGCGCTGCATGCAACGCCAGAATTTTGCAAGTTGTTTTAGTTCCAGCGCTACAGGGTCCAATCCAACCAAAAGGCGCTCGTCAGCCCAAGGATATCAGTCATCGCCTGTGCATGAAACCTCCACCACAACGTATTGTTGTTAATGGCACCAGTAAAGGCTCTAAGGTTCACCCGCCAACCTATCCCCAAGCTACAGAATCAGCAGTAGGGCAAGCAGTGCCAAGGAAGCAGTGATTCACCCCAGCTGAGAAGGAACGATACTCTCCTTCAGCAGAAACCGCAGCGATTGTCGCCAGCACCAAGTCATGAGGTTACCATGAAAACCAACAAGGCGCCTCGTGTTGCCTCAGCCCAGATGCTTAGCAATTCACCGATCAAGAGTAACACCTCAAGCAAGAAGGTCCTACCTACTGCAGCTACTAAGGAGGTAGAAGTGTCTCCATGTGAAGCAGTGTTCCTGTTGGAACACCTGAATGTGAGCAAGGACAAACCAAGTGAACCCGGCCAGAATTACAGGAGTGAAGGTCACACTGGTCAAGACGCCTGCTAGTCAAGCCAACAACAGTCTACAAGTTTGTAATCCTTTAGGAAATTTACGCTTGTACAGGGAAGTTTCATGGCGAGTTATGTAATAAGAAGGGATTATGGAATAAAGGCTAAGAGGTATAGTCTCTCTCATGTTATGATTTATCACGAACATCCAAAAGCAAGTTAACTTGTTCAACCGCCAGTGTTATATGAAACCTAGAGTTTCATTCTTCCCATTCAGTCCAGTTTTGGTTAGGCCTCAAGACATAATTGCTAACCGCAAAACGTAAATGGTCAATCAAGGAAGTGTGAATGGTGAGACCATTGAAACCTTTAACCTCAGTAGATACATCAAAAGGTGTTAGTGATATGCCCTAGAGCCAACATGGAGATGTTGAATATCACGTCAATGTTTATGTATTTATGAATAAAGTGTTATTCAGTTCCATGAAATAGACATCTTGTATTGATCAATAAGTACGTGACTTATTTATGAGACTCTATATGTATGAATCTATTTCTAAATGATCCTCGATCATATGTCATATTGTTGGAACAAATATGATTCTAAGATCGACATGTTTATTGATTGATGATCATGTCTCATAGATCATGGGTATGGAGATACCAAATCAATAAACATGGACACATGTGTTGGAGAACACATTGTTGGATAGACCCACCATGAGACACTACAGAATTAATGTGCCATTAGTTGGTCTCGGGTAGTGTTGGTACAAAGTCCTTAGACCTGAGATCACCATGGATTCCAACATGTGTAGTAGCCTACTTTGGGACTACCAAACGCTATTCCGTAACGGGTAGTTATAAAGGTAGTTTTCGGGTTTGCTATGAAACATGGAGTGGGATGTGAGTGATCAAGATGGAATTTGCCCCTCCTTTGGAGAGATATCTCTCGGCCCTCGAGGTAATGGATTATGGAAATGCATGGCCATGCTAAGTTGATTGAGGAGTCAATCAACGCAGATAATCCAATACGGTTCGAGTGAATGGTTAAGCTATTGAAGGGATGGCACACATCTTGCCTATGGCTTAATTGGTATCGTGAGGCAAAGGGATTTGTGTACACATTACAGTTCGAGCCGATATTATTCTTGTATACTATGGTGTCAATATGTGCTTGCTAGGCGCCGTCGTTGACGGGTCGGCGAGTTGGACTCGAGCCGACGATCGGCTAACTTAGACTATAGCCGAAACCAAGTATGCCTGAACCTAGAGGGTCGCACGCTTAAGGGGATAGAATAGATATTCGAGTTGGACTCGGATACGGCTCGATCGGATAGGGATCCGATCGGATAGAGTCCTGTGGGCTTACGACGTGTGGGCGGCCAACTCTATGAGATACGGATGAGATCCGATTCAAAATAGAGTCCTAATCGACCACTAGTCCCATCGGCCAACTCTATATAAAGGAGGGAGGGGTGGAGAGCTTCGGGACGTCAATTGTATCACATTGAACCGAATCCGCAACAGAAGTCGCCGAGATCAATCTCCACGGAAACCCTCCCCACTTTCGAGCCAAACCCTAGCCTTGCATCGCGTGCTAGCACACGGGTGTTCGGCGTTCGTCCCCTGGACGTGTGGATACGGTAGAGGCGCCGCTACGTTGCGCGCCGATTCATCGGTTGTGGTACTTGAGCAAGGCGGCCGCAGCAGATCGGCTGCGGTCGAGCGCATCGGAGCGAGGCACAAGAACACAGTCGGACGGCTACGGCATCTGCGAATCGGCTGATTGGCAAATCGGCTGTCGGCTTGTGGGAATCGTCTACACTGTTCCGGATCGGATTGCCCTGATTGGCTATTCCGCTGCACTCTACTCCAATCGGTAACGATCTATCGGCCCTTACTTGCAAGTGTTCCTGGTTTGCGCGGTTAAAAGTTTTTGTTTTCGGCTAGCGTAGCCTCCGCGCAACCCTACAGTGGTATCAGAGCTAATCTTGCTTAGTTCGGGTTTTAGATTGGATCTGGAACAAGTTTTGCGCACGGGTTGATTAGATAAATAGGTTTTACGGGATCTGTTGAGGAGAGTTAATGGTAATTGCGTTCCTTGATAGTGTATCGGAACGGCGTAATGTGATTACGTCGAAGCAATTTCCAAATATCTCGGTTTGAGTTGGGTTCGAGATAGCGTTCCTTGATAGTGTATCGGAACGGTATAATGTGATTATACCGAAGCTATCTCGTAGTCCGACTTTATTTGCTGCCTCGCGCCTACGCAAACCATTTCCCTTGATAGTGTATCGGGACGGCATAATGTGATTATGCCGGCATAGTGTAGCGGGACCGCCGTGTGCACCCCCCTTTTAGGTCGTCTCGATGTCGTTTCTCTGTGATAGGTAGAAAATGTTTCTACGTCTAACTTGTTTTTGCAGAGAATGCTTTGAGATGGTATGGCCCTATTGTATGTATAAGATGCATGTGATGCATGTAATATTCTTTCATATGTGCAATCCCTGTAATATTCTTTCATACATGCAATGCTTGTAATATTCTTTCACGACCTGCGAGTCGATGTAATCTTCAATTAGAGCTTCTATAGTAGTAGCTTAGTTTGAAGAAATCAAGCATTCGGCACTCGGAAGAACGGTGTTGAAGATGGAGATCCTCTACACCGGCATGGAGATGGAGATCACCATGTGAACGGGGCCATACTATTTCATTATATGTTATTCTACTTGCTTTCATATGTGATATGTTTGTTTGATAGGATAGCATCCCTCACAATATTAAGTAGTAATGATGCCCTTCCAAATGTTGCACCCGTCACCGTTATGCTCGTCAATGGTGGGTCCGCCAAAAGCGAGTGCCATTCTCTATCATAACACGAGGGGGTATATGTCGGACATATACAGCAGAGCATTTGGTTTACTTAACAAGGCTATCAAAACAGTTTTGGGCCTTGGGGCATAGGTTGGGGCCGGGGCATGGAGATGCCACACCAACAACAAGAGTCACATAGAGATGTGATTAGCAAGGAGTTGCTTACCGATGTTACTAATTTTCTAGCAAGTGATGCCAAAGCTCACTAGAAAATTAATTAACATGTGGATCTTGACCCAATACGTAACCTAGAGGGAAGGTGGAAAATACGTAATGGGAGTCTAATGTTAAATTGTTTAACAATAGACATAGCATAAACATTGTGCTAAACTTTGTTTTTTCTTGTAGAATAAATGACGGCTAATACTACACCCGACCTTTAATTTGCGATCTATTCTCGAAAAGGAAAAATTAAATGGAACAAACTTTATGGATTGGTATCGCAACTTGAGAATTGTTCTCAAGCAAGAGCGTAAGGAGTACGTTCTTGAAGTACCTTATCCGGAGGATTTGCCAAATAATGCCACTGCAACCGCACGGAGAGCTTACGAGAAGCACACTAATGATGCCCTAGACATAAGCCGTCTCATGCTTGCTACAATGTCCGCCGAGCTTCGAAGCAATATGAGAGCAGCGATGCTCACACTATTATTCAAGGACTGTGTGGTATGTTTGAGAACCAAGCACGGGCCGAGAGGTTCAACACCTCAAAGTCCTTGTTTGCGTGCGAGCTTATTGAGGGGAATCTCGTCATCCGCATGTGATAAAGATGATTGGCTATATTGAGAGTCCGAAAAACTAGGTTTTCCCCTTAGCCAAGAGTTGGCTACGATGTGATTCTCCGGTCGCTCCCTCCGAGCTTCGAGCCATTCATATTAAACTATCACATGAACAATATGGATAGAACCTTGGCTGAATTGCATGGGATGCTAAAGACAGCAGTGAGGAGAGTATCCAGAAAACGGTCATCATGTGATGATGATGCGAAGGCTAAGCGCAAACCACTGTCAAGAAACTTTGCACCAAGAGGAAGTTCACTCCCGATTAGATCGCGAGTGCCTCTAATGCAAAGAAGGGCAAGAAGGGGTCGGCGGCATCGATGCCTTTGCTTCTATTGCAAGGAGACATGCCATTTGAAGAGGAACTGCAAGAAGTACATGGAGGATCTCAAAAAGAAGCAAAGTACGACTTACGCCGGTATTAATGTTATAGACATTAATCTTGCTACTTCACCTACTCGACTCTTGGGTATTTGATACCGGATTAGTAGCTCATATTTGCAAATCGTTGCAGGGGAATGAGAAGAAGTAGAGGATTGAGAAGGGGCGAGATGAACCTACGCGTCGGCAATGGTGCAACCGTTGCTGCGATTCTTGTCGGCACGCATACCACTTCATCTACGTTCGGGATTAGTTTTGGAATTAAATAATTGTTATTGTGTTCCAACACTATGTCAAAACGTTATTTCCACTTCATCTTTGCAAGCGGAAGGATATGATTTTAGATCAATGGACAATGGTTGTTCAATATATCTTAGAGATATGTTCTATTTTCATGCTCCATTGGTGAATGGATTATACGTTTTGAATCTTGAAGCGTCTCCCATCTATAACATTAATACGTAAAGGCAACTCTCTAATGATATAAACCCCACGTTTATCGACATTGTCACTTAGGCCATATAAATAAGAAACGCATGAAGAAGCTCCATAAGGATGGATTGCTTCACTCTTTTGATTTTGAATCATTTGAGACATGTGAGTCTTGTTTACTTGGTAAGATGACAAAGGCACCTTTCACGGGACACGGTGAAAGAGCAAGTGACTTGTTGGCACTCATACATACGATGTATGTGGACCAATGAGCTCAACGGCCGAGAGGTGGTTATCGTACTTCATTACCTTTACCGATGACTTTAGTAGATATGGTTATATCTACTTAATGAGGCATAAGTCCGAATCCTTTGAAAAGTTCAAAGATTTCGAATGAAGTACGTAATCATTTAGGGAAAACAATCAAGTTTCTACGATCGATCGTGGAGGGAAATACTTGAGCCAAGAGTTTGGTAATCATCTCGAAAGATTGTGGAATTGTTCCACGTTGACTCCGCCAGAACTCCACAATGGAACGGAGTGTCCGAACGGAGAAATCGTACCTTGTTGGACATGGTGCGGTCGATGATGAGCCAAAGTGATCTTTCGTTATCCTTCGGGGATATGCTCTTGAAACATGCGCTCACACTAAATAGAGTTCCATCTAAGTCGGTTGAAAAGACACCATATGAGATATGGACAGGGCAACCCCTAGTTTGTCTTTTCTCAAAATTTGGGGATGCGAAGCTTATGTAAAACGTTTACCGACAAGCTCACACCCAAATCGACAAGTGCTTCTTTGTGGGATATCCTAAGGAAACTAAGGGATATTACTTTTATAATCGGGAACAAGGCAAAGTGTTTGTCGCCCGACACGGTGTCTTCTTGGAAAAGGAGTTTCTTTCAAGAAGGGTTAGTGGGAGCAGGGTGCATCTTGAAGAAGTTCAAGAAACACTAGAAAACGTTTCGGCGACCACGAACCACAACAGAGGAGCAAAGTGTTGCACCACCAGTTGTAGATACACCAGCCCCACGGAGGTCTGAAAGATCACGTCGTGCGCCTGACAGGTACACAGGTGCGGAACAACGTGATATATTGTTGTTGGACAACGATGAGCCTAAGACCTATGAGGAAGCGATGGTGGGACCCGATTCCAACAAGTGGCTTGGAGCCATGAAATCCGAAATAGAATCCTTGTACGACAATCAAGTTTGGAACTTGGTTGATCCACTGATGGTGTCAAAACCATTGAGTGTAAATGGGTTTTTAAGAAAAAGGCCGATATGGATGGAAATGTTCACATCTATAAGGCGCGATTGGTGGCGAAAGGTTTTAAATCTATTCGAATTATCCTAGCGATTGCTGCATATTTCGATTATGAGATATGGCAGATGGATGTCAAAACGGCTTTCCTAAATGGAAACCTAAGCGAGGATGTATACATGATACAACCTCGGGGTTTTGTCGATCCACAATCGCCGGAAAGATATGCAAGCTACATAAATCTATTTATGGATTGAAGCAAGCATCTCGGAGTTGGAATATTCGTTTTGATGAAGTAATCAAAGGGTTTGGTTTCATCAAAAACGAAGAAGAGGCCTGTGTTTACAAAAAGGTCGTGGGAGCGCAATTGTATTTCTAATCTTATATGTGGATGACATATTGTTGATTGGAAATGATATCCCTATGCTAGAATCCGTCAAGTCTCCATTGAAAAATAGTTTTTCCATGAAAGACTTAGGGGAGGCAATACATATTGAGCATTCGGATCTATAGAGATAGATCCAAGAGGCTAATTGGATTAAGCCAAAGTACATACATTGACAAGGTGTTGAAAAGGTTCAACATGCATGATTCCAAGAAAGGTTTCTTGCCCATGTCACATGGCATTAATCTTAGCAAGAATCGGTGTCCTCGGACACATGATGAGCGGAATAAGATGGGTATGGTTCCATATGCTTCGGCAATTGGATCCATCATGTATGCCATGCTTTGTACATGCCCGATGTCTCGTACGCTTTAAGTGCTATGAGCGAGATACCGCGAGATCCAGTGAAGGTCACTGGATCGCCGTAAAGAATATCCTTAAGTACTTGAGAAGAACTAAGGATATGTTCCTAGTCTATGGGGTGAAGAAGAGCTCGTTGTAAGTGGTTACACCGATGCTAGCTTCCAAACAGACAAGGATGATTATAGATCGCAATGGGTTCGTGTTCTGCCCGAACGGAGGCGCATCAGTGGAAGAGTTCCAAGTAGGATACGTTGCTGATTCTACAACGAAGGCCGAGTACATTGCGCTTCGGAAGCCGCAAAGGAGGCTGTTTGGATCAAGAAATTCGTTTCGAGCTTGGTGTGATGACCGGTGCCGGTCCAATGTCTCTCTATTGTGACAATAGTGGAGCCATTGCGCAAGCCAAGGAGCCGAGGTCACATCGAAGTCCAAACACATACTTCGGTGATATCATCTCATCCGCGAGATAGTGGACAGAGGTGATGTCAAGATATGCAAAGTACACACGGATCTCAACATAGCCGATCCGCCGACAAAACCTCTCCCTCACCGAAGCATGAGGCGCACACAAGAGCAATGGGTATTAGATACTTACATGATTGACTCTAGTGCAAATGAGAGATTGTTAGTGATATGCCCTAGAGCCAACATGGAGATGTTGAATATCACGTCAATGTTTATGTATGTATGAATAAAGTGTTATTCAGTCCCATGAAATGGACATCTTGTATTGATCAATAAGTACGTGACTTATTTATGAAACTCTATATGTATGAATCTATTTCTAAATGATCCCGATCATATGTCATATTGTTGGAACAAATATGATTCTAAGATCGGCATGTTTATTGATTGATGATCATGTCTCATAGATCATGGGTATGGAGATACCAAATCAATAAACATGGACACATGTGTTGGAGAACACATTGTTGGATAGACCCACCATGAGACACTACAGGAATTAATGTGCCATTAGTTTGTCCCGGGTAGTGTTGGTACAAAGTCCTTAGACCTGAGATCACCATGAATTCCAACATGTGTAGTAGCCTACTTTGGAACTACCAAACGCTATTCCGTAACGGGTAGTTATAAAGGTAGTTTTCGGGTTTGCTATGAAACATGGAGTGGGATGTGAGTGATCAAGATGGAATTTGCCCCTCCTTTGGAGAGATATCTCTAGGCCCCTCGAGGTAATGGATTATGGAAATGCATGGCCATGCTAAGTTGATTGAGGAGTCAATCAACAGACAGATAATCCAATACGGTTCGAGTGAATGGTTAAGCTATTGAAGGGATGGCACACATCTTGCCTATAGCTTAACTGGTATCGTGAGGCAAAGGGATTTGTGTACACATTACAGGTTCAGAGCCGATATTATTCTTGTATACTATGGTGTCAATATGTGCTGCTAGGCGCCGCGTTAACGGTCGGCCGAGTTGGACTCGAGCGACGATCGGCTAAGTTAGACTATAGCCGAAACCAAGTATACCGAACCTACGGGTCGCACGCTTAAGGGGATAGAATAGATATTCGAGTTGGACTCGGATACGGCTCGATCGGATAGAGTCCTATGGGCTTACGACGTGTGGGCGGCCAACTCTATGAGATACGGATGAGATCCGATTCAAAATAGAGTCCTAATCGGCCACTAGTCCCAGTCGGCCAACTCTATATAAAGGAGGGAGGGGTGGAGAGCTGCGGGATGTCAATTGTATCGCATTGAACCGAATCCGCAACGAAGTCGCCGAGATCAATCTCCACGGAAACCCTCCCCACTTTCGAGCCAAACCCTAGCCTTGCATCGCGTGCTAGCACACGGGTGTTCGGCGTTCGTCCCCGACATGTGGATACGTTAGTGATATGCCCTAGAGGCAACATGGAGATGTTGGATATCACGTCAATGTTTATGTATTTATGAATAAAGTGTTATTCAGTTCCATGAAATAGACATCTTGTATTGATCAATAAGTACGTGACTTATTTATGAGACTCGATATGTATGAATCTATTTCTAAACGATCCCTGATCATATGTCATATTGTTGGAACAAATATGATTCTAAGATCGGCATGTTTATTGATTGATGATCATGTCTCATAGATCATGGGTATGGAGATACCAAATCAATAAACATGGACATATGTGTTGGAGAACACATTGTTGGATAGACCCACCATGAGACACTACAGGAATTAATGTGCCATTAGTTGGTCTCGGTAGTGTTGGTACAAAGTCCTTAGACCCGAGATCACCATGGATTCCAACATGTGTAGTAGCCTACTTTGGGACTCGCAAACGCTATTCCGTAACGGGTAGTTATAAAGGTAGTTTTCGGGTTTGCTATGAAACATGGAGTGGGATGTGAGTGATCAAGATGGAATTTGCCCTCCTTTGGAGAGATATCTCTCGGGCCCCTCGAGGTAATGGATTATGGAAATGCATGGCCATGCTAAGTTGATTGAGGAGTCAATCAACGGACGATAATCCAATACGGTTCGAGTGAATGGTTAAGCTATTGAAGGGATGGCACACATCTTGCCTATAGCTTAACCGGTATCGTGAGGCAAAGGGATTTGTGTACACATTACAGGTTCGAGCCGATATTATTCTTGTATACTATGGTGTCAATATGTGCTTGCTAGGCGCGGTTGACAGTGTGGTGAGTTAGACTCGAGCCGACGATCGGCTAAGTTAGACTATAGCCGAAACCGAGTATACCTGAACCTACAGGGTCGCACGCTTAAGGGGATAAGAACGGGCATTCGAGTTGGACTCGGATACGGCTCGATCGGATAGGGATCCGATCGGATAGAGTCCTATGGGCTTACGACGTGTGGGCGGCCAACTCTATGAGATACGGATGAGATCCGATTCAAAATAGAGTCCTAATCGGCCACTAGTCCCGTCGGCCAACTCTATATAAAGGAGGGAGGGTGGAGAGCTGTGACACGTCAATTGCATCGCGTGCAACAGAAGTCGCCGAGATCAATCTCCACGGAAACCCTCCCCACTTTCGAGCCAAACCCTAGCCTTGCATCGCGTGCTAGCACACGGGTGTACGGCGTTCTGTCCCCGGACGTGTGGATACCGGTAGAGGCGCTGCTACGTTGCGCACTCTTGATCGGCTGCGGTCGGGCGCATCGGAGCGAGGCGTGAGAACGCGGCCGGACGACTCGAATCGGCTGTCTCCGGGAATCGGCTACACTGTTCCGGATCGGATTGCCCTGATTGGCTATTCCGCTGCACTCTACCCCAATCGGTAACGATCTATCGGCCCTTACTTGCAAGTGTTCCTGGTTTGCGCGGTAGAAATTTTTGTTTTCGGCTAGCGTAGCTTCCGCATAAGCCTTCAGTGGTATCAGAGCTAATCTTGCTTAGTTCGGATTTTAGATTGGATCTGGAACAAGTTTTGCTGCCTCACGCCTGCGCAAACCATCTCCCTTGATAGTGTATCGGGACGGCATAATATGATTATGCCGACATGGTTTCCGTAAGCGATTTCATAGATTGGATCTATGAATTTCGTGTGGTGTTCCGGGCGCTGCCCCTTTTAGGTCGTCCCGGTGCCGTATCTCTGCGATAGGTAGAAAACGTTTCTACGCCTAACTTGTTTTTGCAGAGAATGCTTTGAGATGGTATGGCCCTATTGTATGTATGAGATGTATGAGATGCATGTGATGCATGTAATATTCTTTCATATGTGCAATCCCTGTAATATTCTTTCATACGTGCAATGCTTGTAATATTCTTTCACGACTGCGAGTCAATGTAATCTTCAATTAGAGCTTCTTTAGTAGTAGGTTAGTTTGAAGAAATCAAGCATTCGGCACTCGAAAGAACGGTGATGAAGATGGAGATCCTCTACACCGGCATGGAGATGGAGATCACCATGTGAAGGGGGCCATACTATTTCACTATATGCTATTCTTCTTGCTTTCATATGTGATATGTTTGTTTGATAGGATAGCATCCCTCACAAAATTAAGTAGTAATGATGCCCTTCCAAATGTTGCACCGTCACCGTTATGCTCGTCAATGGTGGGTCCGCAAAGCGAGTGCCATTCTCTATCATAACACGAGGGGTATATGTCGACATATGCAGCAGAGCATTTGGTTTACTTAACAAGGCTATCAAAACAGTTTTGGGCCTTGGGGCATAGGTTGGGGCCGGGGCATGGAGATGCCACACCAACAACAAGAGTCACATAGAGATGTGATTAGCAAGGAGTTGCTTATCGATGTTACTAATTTTCTAGCAGTGATGCCAAAGCTCACTAGAAAATTAACTAACATGTGGATCTTGACCCAATACGTAACCTAGAGGGAAGGTGGAAAATACGTAATGGGAGTCTTATGTTAAATTGTTTAACAAAAGACATAACATAAACATTGTGCTAAACTTTGTTTTTCATTGTAGAATAAATGGCGGCTAATACTACACCCAGTACCTTTAATTTGCGATCTATTCTCGAAAAGGAAAAATTAAATGGAACAAACTTTATGGATTGGTATCGCAACTTGAGAATTGTTCTCAAGCAAGAGCGTAAGGAGTACGTTCTTGAAGTACCCTATCCCGAGGATTTGCCAAATAATGCCACTAACGCACGGAGGGCTTATGAGAAGCACACTAATGATGCCCTAGATATAAGCTGTCTCATGCTTGCTACAATGTCCCCGAGCTTCGAAGCAATATGAGAGCAGCGATGCTCACACTATTATTCGGGGACTGCGTGGCATGTTTGAGAACCAAGCTCGGGCCGAGAGGTTCAACACCTCAAAGTCCTTGTTCGCGTGCGGCTTGTTGAGGGGAATCCCGTTAGTCCGCATGTGATAAAGATGATTGGCTACATTGAGAGTCCGGAAAACTAGGTTTTCCCCTTAGCCAAGAGTTGGCTACGATGTGATTCTCCGCCGCTCCCTCCGAGCTTCGAGCCATTCATATTAAACTATCACATGAACAATATGGATAGAACCTTGGCTGAATTGCATGGGATGCTAAAGACATGAGGAGAGTATCCGAAAAACGGTCATCATGTGATGATGATGCGAAGGCAAAGCGCAAACCACTGTCAAGAAACTTTGCACCAAGAGGAAGTTAACTCCCGATGAGATCGCGAGTGCCTCCAATGCAAAGAAGGGCAAGAAGGGGTCGGCGGCATCGATGCCGTTTGCTTCTACCGCAAGGAGACAGGCCACCTGAAAAGGAACCGCAAGAAGTACATGGAGGATCTCAAGAAGAAGCAAAGTACGACTTCGCTTCGTGTATTAATGTTATAGACATTAATCTTGCTACTTCACCTACCGACTCTTGGGTATTTGATACCGGATCGTAGCTCATATTTGCAAATCGTTGAGGGGAATGAGAAGAAGTAGAGGATTGAGAAGGGGCGAGGTGAACTGCGCGTCGGCAATGGAGCAAGCGTTGCTACGCTTCTTTGTCGGCACGAGCACCACTTCATCTACCTTCGGATTAGTTTTGGAATTGAATAATTGTTATTGTGTTCCAACACTATGTCAAAACGTTATTTCCGCTTCATGTTTGCAAGCGGAAGGATATGATTTTAGATCAATGGACAATGGTTGTTCAATATATCTCAGAGATATGTTCTATTTTCATGCTCCATTGGTGAATGGATTATACGTTTTGAATCTTGAAGCGTCTCCCATCTATAACATTAATACAGAAAGGCAACTCTCTAATGATATAAACCCCACGTTTATCTGGCATTGTCGCTTAGGCCATATAAATAAGAAACGCATGGAGAAGCTCCATAAGGATGGATTGCTTCACTCTTTTGATTTTGAATCATTTGAGACATGTGAGTCTTGTTTACTTGGTAAGATGACAAAGGCACCTTTCACGGGACATAGTGAGAGAGCAAGTGACTTATTGGCACTCGTACATACTGATGTATGTGGACCAATGAGCTCAACGGCCAGAGGTGGTTATCAGTACTTCATTACCTTTACCGATGACTTTAGTAGATATGGTTATATCTACTTAATGAGGCATAAGTCCGAATCCTTTGAAAAGTTCAAAGAATTCCATAATGAAGTACAGAATCATTTAGGGAAAACAATCAAGTTTCTACGATCAGATCGTGGAGGGGAATACTTGAGCCAAGAGTTTGGTAATCATCTGAAAGATTGTGGAATTGTTCCACGCTTGACTCCGCCAGAACTCCACAATGGAATGGGGTGTCCGAACGGAGAAATCGCACCTTGCTGGACATGGTGCGGTCGATGATGAGCCAAAGTGATCTTCCGTTATCCTTCGGGATATGCTCTTGAAACACGCGCTCACACTAAATAGAGTTCCATCTAAGTCGGTTGAAAAGACACCATATGAGATATGGACAGGGCAACCCCCTAGTTTGTCTTTTCTCAAAATTTGGGGATGTGAGGCTTATGTAAAACGTTTACAATCGACAAGCTCACACCCAAATCGACAAGTGCTTCTTTGTGGGATATCCTAAGGAAACTAAGGGATATTACTTTTATAATCGGGAACAAGGCAAAGTGTTTGTCGCCCGACACGGTGTCTTCTTGGAGAAAGAGTTTCTTTTAAGAAGGGTTAGTGGGAGCAGGGTGCATCTTGAAGAAGTTCAAGAAACACCAAAAAATGTTTCAACCACGTAACCACAACAGAGGTGCAAAGTGTTGCGCCACCGGTTGTAGATACACCAGCCTCACGGAGGTCCGAAAGATCACGTCGTGCACCGACAGTACACAAAGCGGAACAATGTGATATATTGTTGTTGGACAACGATGAACCTAAGACCTATGAGGAAGCGATGGTGGGACCCGATTCCAACAAGTGGCTTGGAGCCATGAAATCCGAAATAGAATCCATGTACGACAATCAAGTTTGGAACTTGGTTGATCCACTGATGGTGTCAAAACCATTGAGTGTAAATGGGTTTTTAAGAAAAAGGCCGATATGGATGGAAATGTTCACATCTATAAGGCGCGATTGGTGGCGAAAGGTTTTAAACAGATTCAAGGAGTTGATTATGATGAAACCTTCTCGCCCGTCGCAATGCTTAAATCTATTCGGATTATCCTAGCGATTGCTGCATATTTCGATTATGAGATATGGCGGATGGATGTCAAAACGGCTTTCCTAAATGGAAACCTAAGCGAGGATGTATACATGATACAACCTCGGGGTTTTGTCGATCCAAAATCGCTGGAAAGATATGCAAGCTACGAAATCCATTTATGGATTGAAGCAAGCATCTCGAGTTGGACTATTCGTTTTGATGAAGTAATCAAAGGGTTTGGTTTCATCAAAAATGAAGAAAAGGCCTCGTGTTTACAAAAAGGTCTGTGGGAGCGCAATTGTATTTCTAATCTTATATGTGGATGACATATTACCGATTGGAAATGATATCCCTATGCTAGAATCCGTCAAGTCTTCATTGAAAAATACTTTTTCCATGAAAGACTTAGGGAGGCAAAGACATACATATTAGGCATTCGGATCTATGGAGATAGATCCAAGAGGCTAATTGGATTAAGCCAAAGTACATACATTGACAAGGTGTTGAAAAGGTTCAACATGCATGATTCCAAGAAAGGTTTCTTGCCCATGTCACATGGCATTAATCTTAGCAAGAATCGGTGCCCTCGGACACATGATGAGCGGAATAAGATGGGTATGGTTCCATATGCTTCGGCAATTGGATCCATCATGTATGCCATGCTTTGTACACGCCCGATGTCTCGTACGCTTTGAGTGCTACGAGCAGATACCGCGAGATCCGGTGAAGGTCACTGGATGCCGTAAAGAATATCCTTAAGTATTTGAGAAGAACTAAGGATATGTTTCTAGTCTATGGAGGTGAAGAAGAGCTCGTTGTAAGTGGTTACACCGATGCTAGCTTCCAAACGTACAAGGATGATTATAGATCGCAATCGGGTTCGTGTTACGCCGAACGGAGGCGCAGTCACGGAAGAGTTCCAAGCGGGATACGTTGCTGATTCTACAACGGAGGCCGAGTACATTGCCTTCGGAAGCTGCAAAGGAGGCTTTTGGAACAAGAAATTCATTTCGAGCTTGGTGTGATGACTAGTACGATCGGTCCAATGTCTCTCTATTGTGATAATAGTGGAGCCATTGCGCAAGCCAAGGAGCCGAGGTCACATCGAAGTCCATACACATACTTCGGCGATATCATCTCATCCGCGAGATAGTGGACAGAGGTGATGTCAAGATATGCAAAGTGCACACGGATCTCAACATAGCCGATCCGCCGACAAAACCTCTCCCTCGCCGAAGCATGAGGCGCACACAAGAGCAATGGGTATTAGATACTTACATGATTGACTCTAGTGCAAGTGGGAGATTGTTAGTGATATGCCCTAGAGGCAACATGGAGATGTTGGATATCACGTCAATGTTTATGTATTTATGAATAAAGTGTTATTCGGTTCCATGAAATAGACATCTTGTATTGATCAATAAGTACGTGACTTATTTATGAGACTCGATATGTATGAATCTATTTCTAAACGATCCTCGATCATATGTCATATTGTTGGAACAAATATGATTCTAAGATCGGCATGTTTATTGATTGATGATCATGTCTCATAGATCATGGGTATGGAGATACCAAATCAATAAACATGGACATATGTGTTGGAGAACACATTGTTGGATAGACCCACCATGAGACACTACAGAATTAATGTGCCATTAGTTGGTCTCGGGTAGTGTTGGTACAAAGTCCTTAGACCCGAGATCACCATGGATTCCAACATGTGTAGTAGCCTACTTTGGGACGCCAAACGCTATTCCGTACGGTAGTTATAAAGGTAGTTTTCGGGTTTGCTATGAAACATGGAGTGGGATGTGAGTGATCAAGATGGAATTTGCCCCTCCTTTGGAGAGATATCTCTGGGCCCTCGAGGTAATGGATTATGGAAATGCATGGCCATGCTAAGTTGATTGAGGAGTCAATCAACGACGGATAATCCAATACGGTTCGAGTGAATGGTTAAGCTATTGAAGGGATGGCACACATCTTGCCTATAGCTTAACGGTATCGTGAGGCAAAGGGATTTGTGTACACATTACAGGTTCGAGCCGATATTATTCTTGTATACTATGGTGTCAATATGTGCTGCTAGGCGCGCTGTTGACAGTCGGCGAGTTAGACTAGAGCCGACGATCGGCTAAGTTAGACTATAGCCGAAACCGAGTATACCTGAACCTACGTGGTCGCACGCTTAAGGGGATAAGAACGGGCATTCGAGTTGGACTCGGATACGGCTCGATCGGATAGGGATCCGATCGGATAGAGTCCTATGGGCTTACGACGTGTGGGCGGCCAACTCTATGAGATACGGATGAGATCCGATTCAAAATAGAGTCCTAATCGGCCACTAGTCCCGTCGGCCAACTCTATATAAAGGAGGGAGGGGTGGAGAGGCGTGACACGTCAATTGCATCGCGTGCAACGAGAGTCGCCGAGATCAATCTCCACGGAAACCCTCCCCACTTTCGAGCCAAACCCTAGCCTTGCATCGCATGCTAGCACACGGGTGTACGGCGTTTTGTCCCCGGACGTGTGGATACCGGTAGAGCGCTGCTACGTTGCGCACTCTTGATCGGCTGCGGTCGGGCGCATCGGAGCGAGGCGTGAGAACGCGGCCGACGACTCGAATCGGCGTCTCCGGAATCGGCTACACTATTCCGGATCGGATTGCCCCGATTGGCTATTCCGCGCACTCTACCCCAATCGGTAACGATCTATCGGCCCTTACTTGCAAGTGTTCCTGGTTTGCGCGGTAGAAATTTTTGTTTTCGGCTAGCGTAGCTTCCGCGTAAGCCTTCAGATACCGGTAGAGGCGCTGCTACGTTGCGCGCTGATTCATCGGTTGTGGTACTTCGGAGCAAGGCGGCTGCAGCAGATCGGCTGCGGTCGAGCGCATCGGAGCGAGGCACAAGAACACAGTCGGACGGCTACGGCATCTGCGAATCGGCTGATTGACGAATCGGCTGTCGGCTTGTGGGAATCGTCTACACTGTTCCGGATCGGATTGCCCTGATTGGCTATTCTGCTGCACTCTACTCCAATTGGTAACGATCTATCGGCCCTTACTTGCAAGTGTTCCTGGTTTGCGCGGTTAAAAGTTTTTGTTTTCGGCTAGCGTAGCCTCCGCGCAACCCTACAAAAGGGTCGTATGATGGACACGTGAAGAGTATGGGAAGGGCACAATATGTTCGAGTGAAACATTATATAAGGATTACCGGAACTCTTTGACCTCGGAAGTCATGTGGAAATAGTAAGTGGGAGTAGCACTCTGGTGGTGTGAACACAGATCAAGGAAATGCGAATGTTCAGACCACAGTAATATTCAGCTGATACAACCTCCTTAAAAGTCAGAATTAGGGGCACCTCAAGGAAATGAGAAGAATGACGAAAGTTTGGTAATGACATCATGGGAGAAGGGTCCGCACTCTCAATCTTAGAAGTTTCTCCAGGAAATAGTAAGTGAAACTGCACCCTAACGATGAATATGGATCGAGAATGGCTATCCTTAGTTCGAAGCGGCCACTCCAGTTCTTGGAGACCACCTCGATGCTTCCTGGAATATGACGTTGGAAAACTTTCCATCACCCTGATCAAGAAGCGCATTGATCCAAATGTCAGGCTAGAACATCCAGACAGTCAAGTATGTTATGGAGAATTCATCTCGGCAAACCATCTCTACTCAAGGGTTGAAAGTGAAATTGTTAGATTAACAACAGGAACCCTTGGTTGTTTCCAAGGCAGTTCCCATCGGTTCACTAATCTCGACATTTGAGGGAAAGCAGCTTCAAACCTTCGGTCCCGTTAGTCTTCAAAACTAGCAAAGCGATACGGGAACCAACGAAATAAGAAGTTACTAAGAGTGCCATTTCGAACATGGTTTGATAAGTAGCCAGTGTTTGATTCACAGACCAACCGCTAAGCAACCCAAGCAGAAGGTTGACTGCCTTAGTAAAGCCAGAAGCAGAAGGGTCATGTCAGTAGCTACAACTGATGGGAATGTCAATCAAGAGTCTGGATGCTCGAGAGTGGTATGAGGGTCACTTTTACGAGGACCTCCCATTGTCAATTGGATGTTATCTTCCCAGCCTTCCCGGAAGGAAAGAGCTTTGTCGGTACCTCATTTTGAGGGAATGACGAAGCGTCAGTTCTACGGATCAAAGTTCCTAGAAATCAGAGAGGTTGGTTATTCCCAAGGGCAGTAGCCTCATCAATCACAATCGGGCTAAAGCCTATCTACCTTAGTAAATAGATAGGGTTGTAATCAAGGGAGTCCGTTGCAAGCGGTTAGCGGAGCTACATCAATCCTAAGTTAACAAGCTCGAATCTAAGACACGCCAAGCAATCATGGCCGCAGTTCAGCCAAAAGAAGCAAAAACTCAAGGTACACACAATTCCAAAAAAGGTAGATCACACCACTTCTTGAAATGCTTGTCGTCAACCTCAAGAGCAGTTCGAAGCGGAACTCAGAGACCGTGGTTCCCGAAAGTGAATTTCAAGGTTTCCAGAACAATTTCATCGGTTCAGGTCAAAGGTAATTCTCGGATTGCCGAAGATGCGGTTGTGAAGTGTGCAATCTAAAGGAATTGCAGAGGTCAGAGTGTTCAAGACCTGCTAGTGCAGTTTTGGCAAAGGCAGTAAAACACCAAGTTTGATGCCAGCAGGTTCAGCTGTCCGAGTTCGGTTAGTTTCCATCAGTGTGAGCCAGAAGAAAACCATAGAAGTCAGTCGTCCAACCCAATCCAACCATACCTTTTTCTTTCTAGCCCCGAATCTCGGGACGAGATTCTGTAAGGGGGTAGATTTGTCACAACCCGATTTTTGTTCGGGATTAAAAATCATTAAATAAATCATTTTCTAGAAATTAAATAAAAAGGCAAAAGAAAGTTATCAAGTGAAAGTATTAAGGAAATTAAAATTTCCTTTAAAAATCATGGTTGGAAATATTTTCGAAATATTCTCCATGCCCTAAACTATTCTCCGAAATTTTCCGAAATTTTGGAGCTTCAAAATAATTTTTAATGATACAAAGAGAATTTCAGTAATTATTTAATAAATAAATTAATCACTAAATGGTCTGGATATATTTTTATTTAATACTTTGAGTGTCCTTATATTTTCAAGAATTTTCTTGGAATTACTTGAGCACTTGGAAATATTTATAAAAATTCCAAAACCATTTATGCGATTAATTTAAAAAGAAAAACAAATTAAAAATCCTCTCGTTCTCGGGCCGCTTGGCCCATTTTCCTTGAAAGTCCACTTTTCGTCCTCACCGCGCGCGTGCTTTGTCTATCTCTCCTCGGTTCGGCCCAGTGGCCACGGCCCGTTCCCGCCCGCGCGTGCCAGCAAGTCCGTCCGGACTCCCTCGCGCTCCGAGCCGATGACAGGTGGGGCCCACCTGTCATCTGCTTCCTCGCGACCCTTCTGCCATGGCCGCCGCAAGCCGCGCCTCACCGCCGCGATTCCCGCCGACCCACTCGTCCCGCGCTCGTCCTAACGACGGACCAATCACGCCGCCGCGTTTCCCCCTATTTTTCCCCCAAAACCTGCCGCCATTAATCGCCGCATTTGCTCGCCATGTTAATGCCGCTGGCCACCGCCTCTCCCCGCGAAATTCGGCGAGCTCCAACCTTGACCGTGCCTCCCCGGACTATAAAACGCCTCGCCGCACTCCCCTCTCCCATTTTCCCAATTTGCCCGAGCCTGCCGAGGCCCCTCTCGCTCTTCCCGCGCCGCCCCTGTCTCCGCGGCTCACCGCCTCTTCTCTGGCCACACGCCATTGCCGTTCAGAGCCCGCCGGAGCGCCACGGCTGCCACCACCTCCCTCGCATCACCCCGCACCCGGCCGCCGCTCCTTGCTCGGATCGCCGCCAAAACGCCCCGCCGCCGTGCTCCCGAGCCACCACCGCCATTGCCACCTCCGACCGCCATTTCCGGTCGCCGTGCCGCTCACCGGCCTGCCCTGCCCCTCCATTCGACTCTGCTGCATCTCCCCGAGCGCTGGCCACCCCTCGGTCGTCGCCAATCTTGGCCGGACTGCCGCCGCGCCGTCGTCCCGAGCACCGGCCATCGCCGCCCGCCGCCGTTCGCCCGCCCACCGCTTTCCCGCCGCCGAAGAGCCCTCCCTCTTTCCGCCACCTCCACCGCTTTCGCCGCCGCGCCACGGCGACCATCGGGCCACGTGCGCCACCACTGTGCCGTCGCCGGCCGTCGTCGGCAGTCGCGGCCCCTCCACCGCCCGATCTGCCTCATGGCAGATCGTGGCTATCCATTCGGTCGCCCGTATGGCTGCCGCGTGGCCGTCGCGTAGCTGCGCGCGGCGCCACGTGTGCGCCACGTGGCATGCCCGCCCGTGGACCACCGTGGGCTTGGTCCACAGTGGACCGGTCCATGGACCGCGCGCCCTCGCCTGACGCGCCCTCGATTCGACGTCGGCATCCTTTTCTCGTTCAAAAATATTTAAAAATGGCGCAATAAATTTAATTAATTTTCAGAATTCATTTAAATCATCCAAAACTTCTAAAATTAATATCTAATTCATACAAACTCCAAATTGGCAATTCAAATTGCAAAATTTATCTAAAATTGAGCTCTACATGTTGGTTTACTTTTCATGTCTTAATTTTGGTTTTTATTAGGTTTTTCCTCGTTTTGCATGCCAGCATGAAATTTCGTCGTTTTGGAGTTTGTGCTCGCGAAGAGTTCAAAAGTTGGTTGGAAGAAGACAGCAAGTCACACTCTCCTTGAAGTATATTGAACCTACTTTACAAATATTTCATTGTTTGCAAATAAAATTGCATGTTTTGCAAATTACATGAAATGTTGGGATTATCTACCCGCTTGGTTGTGCCATACCTCTTGATAACCGTCCTTTGTCAAACATTGGGTGATAATTTGACTAGTTTTAGTCACTTACATGACTTTTGCTAGAATTATATGCTTAGCCATTCTTAATTACCACTAGCTCACTAAATGGGATAATCACATTATCTATAATTAGTTCAGATGAGCTACTAGCTCGGAACACCTGGCCATATCTTTTTGGTCATAATTATCCCAACTAAAATATGATTAAATGGTAGGCTGTGGGTGCATGGTTTTGGCTTGTCTCACCCATGAAAATTAAGGACCAGTTCATGGGAAACCCCTGGAAGACTTATAGTGCTTACCACAAGCAAGAATGGGCAACTGCTGGATCTGTCGTATAGCTTTTCCCTAGCCAACGATCCCTGGCAAGGGTGAGCGTGATGGAGTCACAGTCGGCCCCGGTATAAGGGTTCCTAGGCTGCCGGATTCACCGAGGCACTCGGGGGGGCTGACAACTTCCCAGGGTCTGGGAGTGGGGGCGAAACCTTGGTGTGGTTCGCTTGGTTAGGAGGAGTTATGCTATAGGTCTTGTCACGATTCCCCCCCTTTGCAGTATCGTGGCGATACTTCGGGGGCATGGCAACATGTGTGGAATCGTGTCTTGTGGGTAAATTAGCGCACCTCTGATCAGAGTAAAAACTATTCGAATAGCCGTACCCACGTTTATGGGCGATCGACCAGCTTCACCATGATTAGTCCCATCCTTAATAAATTGGCTTAATAATCTGGATTAGACCAGGTGGGAATTGGTTGGGCCTGTTCAACGTGGGGATAATGTTGTTCAGTGGAGGATTAATATTCACCTAACTACTCAACAGTTTTCCCAGTTTCCAAAATAAAGTGTTTTGCAACCGCCTTTCCGCAAAGTAGCCCCAAGCCTCTCCTTGCCTTCCCTTGCATTTCTGCATTCTTTGGTTTGGCTTGTTGAGTACGTTGGTTATACTCAGCCTTGCAAATTCTTCCCCCTTCAGAAGTGTAGTGCTTCTGAGTTGAAGACGGTGTTTGAGGACCAAGGCTCAGACCCTAGTTGAGTTTGCCTGTGGAGTGGAGCTGAAGCCCCGCTAGGATCGTCTTTTCCCGCTGTCGCTGCTTTCTTTCGAGTGCAAGGACTAAGTGCCTCTTCTCTTGTAAGTATTTATATGCTTTATCTATACGTATGGATCCGTGTATTGATTTGTCATTTTGTGTACCCTGGTTGATGCCTGGACAGGGATTAAATACACAAAATAGTCTGGAAATTCGGGTTTGAATTTTTGGGCATGACACCGGCCCGGCAGCCGCCGAGGCTGGTTTCTCCGATCCTCAGGCCGTGCTACTCCTCGGTGCTTCCCACCGGCTGAGCCGTAGGCCTTATGGCACATGGGTCGGAGGTCTCCGCTGCGGTTGGCTCGGTCCCGATCTCCTCCTCGATGATGTGGGGGAAGTGGTCCCAACTGATGTCGACCAAGCCCTCCTCCTCTGCCACTGGGCCTACCGGGGCCCCAGCAATTGCCTCGGCAGCCAACTTGGCGATGCCCGTGGCAGCCTCCACCACCCACTCGATGACCTCGGCCTCAGTAGCCGTCGTTGCTGCCAACTCAGCGTTGACAGTCGCCTTGGCCGCTTGTTCGGCCTCAGCGGCTACCTTAGCCGCCAGCGCAGCCACACTCTTGGTCGCCTCCCTCTCGACCCCGCCGGCGGTCTTTACCGATGGGGGCTCCGCCCCTGAACGTCCATCGGTGCGTAGACCCAGAGCCCGTGGCGGGTGGAGCTGAGCCAGCCGCCCCCGCCGTGCTTGGTACGGCAACCTCGGTCGCCCTCGAGGATGATTCGGTGTGACACCCGACGCCTCCGGCTGGCCTGATTGCGAGGAATAATCAAAACAAGAGCAGAAGAAGAGAGCGGTGTCAGAGTCAAGGTCTATACTTACGAGGCGAAGGCCTTGAACTTTAAACCAATCTGCTTCGCCACCTTCCGTGGTGGTAGACCCGGTGGGGAGAGCACTATCAACGTCCTCTTTCGAGGAACCCTCCACAAGCTCGGGGTCTCACCCTCCGCTCTCGAGCCCACAGACTCACCGTTCTATGACATTGTCCCCGGGCGGGCAAGCTTGCCCCTTGGGGTCATTTCCCTCCCTGCTACATTTGGGACGCGGGAATACTTCCACACCTAGTTCATCAGGTTCTATGTGGCGGACTTTGAGATGGCTTACCACGCGGTGCTCGGCCGACCGACCCTCGCCAAACTCATGGCGGTCCCCCACTATACGTATCTGGTCCTCAAGATACCATGGCCCCATGGGAATTCTCTGTGCAAGAGGATGTCGTGACATCTCATGCCTGTGAATACGAGAGCCTCGCCCTGGGTGAAGCCACTGACCCTTCGTCTCGTGTCAAAGGATTGACGCCCCTGCATGCCAATCCCAAAGGAAAGGCGCTGATGGGGGAGGACGACACCGGCCTTGAGCGGCCCGTATCGAGACCCTCTACGGGTTTCGCTGAGTCCAAGATCGTCGTCCTCTCAGATACCGATCCCTCCAAGATGGCATTGATCGACTTGCACCTCAGGAAGAAATAGGAAAGCATGCTCGTCGACTTCCTGCGTGTGAACATCGATATGTTTGCTTGGAAGCCGGCGGACATGCCGAGAGTACTGTCACGCCCAAAAATTCAAACCAAAATTTTCCTGTCCAGGACCAGCCAGAGTACACATACGACAATTGTTGATATTATAGTTCCACGTCTTAAAAACATTACAATTGGATTATAAAATTAGTGGAAAAATAAAAGGAACTAAGCCTAATCTTGACGCTTGCAGCGCAGCTTGAACGACTCCAGAGGCATCTTCCAGAGTGCAGGACAAAGCCTACTCAACTTCTTCTTCTTCTTCAGCTTCTTGCTCAGGTTCTAGTGATGAGGCAACTATGAGTACTTCCACGTACTCAGCAAGTCATACCAGAAGATAGAAGGTATGAATGCAAGGGAGAGACAAGGATTTGGCTAGGGTTTGCCTTTAGCACAAACAGCTAGGGTTTTCACAAATAAGAGGATATTTGAACACGATAAAACAATGGTAAAATAATTAATTAATTCATATTAAATCCAACACTATCCAATGTTATCCCCACGTTGCGACAGGCCACAACCATCCATCTATACTAGTCATGTTCCATTAATCAGGTTTCAGTAGTGTGGGACTAATCATGATGAATTTGGTCGATCGCCCATAACCACGGGCATGACTATTCGAATAGTTTTACTCTGATCAGAGGTGTACATCTGTACCCACAAGACACATGCCCACAACATGGTCTCCCATGCATCGGAATACCGCCACGGTACCCCGGAAAGGGACTGTGATAGGACCTTTCGTATAACCCCCTCTCTAACCAAGCGAACCACACCAAAGTTTCGCCCCCACTCCCGTTCCTGGGCCGTGGGCAGCCCCCCCGAGTGCCACGGTGAATCCAGCAGCTCAGCAACCGGTAAGCCCCCGGCCGACTGCAACTCCATCATACTCACCCTTGCGGGGGTTCGTCGGCTAGGAAAGGCTACACTATGGGACCCACCGTTGCCCATTCTGGCTTGTGGTTTGTATAGTCATTCTTCCGAGGTTTCCCGTGAACCGGTCCTTAAATGCCATGGGCGCCACTATCAAAACCACAGCACCCACAGCCCCCATTTGTCATGTTTTAGTTATTAGTCCGGTCCACAAAGTCCTCAGATTATATCCTTCATTTCATGTGTCCAAAATAATGTCGATTAGATGAAATGACCCATTTAGTGTGCTAGTGAGTCTAAGCAGCTCTAAGCATAACCTAGGCCTATAAACTAGTCATGTTGTTGCCCAAGTATATCAAAGGTTTAGGGTGGCAAGCCTAGGGCTTAATACTAACCATAAGGTGTAATATTCCCCATAAAATGACATTTCAAAATAAATGCAGTTTAGTAGAATAAACATGATATTTTAGCAAAATGGAGCAATATTATCAATAATATAGCATGACTTTCCTTGCTCTTTGCACTGAGGAAACTCCGCGATGACTTCGAAGTACACAGGATCGGAGGAACTACCGGGTTCTACACGAAAAACAAGGCACTTCAACAAAACAGGCTAACAAACTACTGAAAAATGAAATAAAACCATTTTTAATGGATTCTTGGCATTTTTATGAATTTAATGAAATTTGAATGGGCTTAAACGGAGCTCGGATTGAAAAGATATGAATTTTAGAAGATTAATTGTGTTTTTACTAAAGCAGAAAAATCTTAAATATTTTATTGTGCAATAAATCCCGGAATTGCGTCAGCGCTAGGGCTGATGTCAGCGATGGCATCATCGGTCGCGGGAGCACTGGTCCACGGTGGACCGGGTCCATGGGCCGAGAGGGCGGTGCACCACATGACGCACACGCAGCACCGACGCGGCAGCCACGTGGCGTGCCACGCGGGCAGGCGAGGATGGACGGCTCTATCTGCCGAGGCAGATCAGACCGCCGCGAGAGGGGCGCGGGTGGCGCGATCGGCCGGCGACGACGCACTGTGGCCGGGAGAGTGCCGCGACTCACGTGTGGACAGAGCTACGCGCACCCGGGAACGGCGGCGCATGCTTGGGCCGAGAGGAAGAGGGGAGGGGCTCACCACGGGGACACCGAAGATGGGGAAAAATGATGGCGCGGGCAGTTCGGGAGGCGACGGGGAAGGGCAGCCAAGAGAGCTCGGGCTTAGGGGGTGGAGATGAAGGTGGCGGTGAGGTCTGGGGTGGCTCGAAACGGCGGGGAGTCACGACCGAAGGCCGGCGGGAGGCGACGGGGCTCAGGAGCTTGGCGCTAGGACGAAGGGGGCCACAAGAGAGCTCGAGAGTGAGGTTGGGAGGATGGGGAGGACGAGGGCCGGCTTTTATAGGGGACGGGGAGTTGGTTTCGGCCGCGAGGCAGCGTAATGGCTCGCCGAAGTTAAGAGGGAGAGGGATTTGGGGAATTAATGGTCGGCAATTAACTTTGGCCATTAGAGGGCACGAAAGCGGTAGCCAGGGCGATTAAGGCCGGCGGGAGAGGTGGGAAGTGATGGCGGGGTTTTAAGGCGTGCGGGGATAGCGGGGATGGCCGGGATTCGCACGGGGAAGGGGCAGTGCAAATTGCGGCGGTGCGGCCAGAGGTAGGGGACGGGCCTGACAGGTGGGCCCCACCTGTCAGTTTCCCGGGAGCCAAGGGGGAAAATAGACTTGTTTTTACGGGCGAGAGGGGAAAACGGGCCGTGGCCTACGGCCGGCCCGAGAGAGAGAGAGGAAGGCGCGGGCGTGAGAGAGGATGGGCCATCGGCTCGGGCCGGCGGACCAAGGCCGAAAGGGCGGGAAAGATCGGGAAAAGGACGGAGGAGAGATAAAAGGATTTTCCTGGGATTTATTAATTCTGATTTTGATTTTAATTGGTTAAAAATTATTTCTATCTGAAAATTCCACTATAAATCCTGTTAGTGTATTTTGACATGTAGAATTTAGGAAAAATCCTACCATGCCATTTACAATTAGAGTTTGTATTTTTAAAAAATATTTATTTGCTCCAGGTTAATTTCCCACTATTTCCTTTGTGATTTTGTTTTAGGATTTTAAAAGAGGAAAACACCTCAGGGTGTGACAAACCTACCCCCCTTAAACAGAATCTCGACCCCGAGATTCGGAGGTACTGACGAAAAGATAGGGATGAGCGGCCTTTAGCTCAACTTCCCTTTCCCAGGTGGCCTCTTCTTCTTAGTGATGAGTCCACTGAACCCGACAGAACCTTGTATCCTTGTTCCACTGGTTTCGAGGATACGTGCTGGTTTCTCCACATAGGTCAAATCTTTCTGAATATTGATCTAATCTAGACTTGCCTATTCTTCTGGCACTCGTAGACACTTCTTGAGTTGTGAGACAGAAATACATCATGGATACCAGCCATGGAGGGTGGAAGCTCAAGCCGGTATGTTACTTCTCCTCCACGTTCCCGAACCTGGTATGGTCCCACAAAACGTGGTGCTAACTTGCCCTTAGTTTGGAAATGATGCACTCCTCGGAGTGGAGTGACATACAGATACACATAATTGCATGCCTTGAAAGCTAGATCCCTTCGACGGTTGCCTGCATAACTCTTCTGCCGAGACTGCGCAATTCTTAGCCTTTTCCTTAATGTTCTAACCTTTTCTTCCGCATCACTTATCACTTTTGTCCCAAATAGCTGACGCTCACTGGTCTGGTCCCAAAAGAGTGGAGTATGACACTTCCGTACATACAACGCTTCAAAAGGTGCCATCTGTAAATTTGCATGATAACTATTTAAAGGGTTACGCGGAGGCTACGCTAGCCGAAAACAAAACTTTTTACCGCGCAAACCAGGAACACTTGCAAGTAAGGGCCGATAGATCGTTACCGATTGGAGTAGAGTGCAGCGGAATAGCCAATCAGGGCAATCCGATCCGGAACAGTGTAGCCGATTCCTGGAGATAGCCGATTCGCCAATCAGCCGATTCGAGTTGTCCGGCCGCGTTCTCACGCCTCGCTCCGATGCACCCGACCGCAGCGATTCCACCACGCCGATCGCTCCGATTGCGGCCGATCCGAAGCCGATCAACGCGCGCAATGTAGCGGCGCCTCTACCGGTATCCACACGTCCGGGGACGTAACGCCGTACACCCGTGTGCTAGCACGCGATGCAAGGCTAGGGTTTGGCTCGAAAGTGGGGAGGGTTTCCGTGGAGATTGATCTCGACGACTTCGTTGCACGCGATGCAATTGACATGTGGCAGCTCTCCACCCCTCCCTCCTTTATATAGAGTTGGCCGACGGGACTAGTGGCCGATTAGGACTCTATTTTGAATCGGATCTCATCCGTATCTCATAGAGTTGGCCGCCCACACGTCGTAAGCCTATAGGACTCTATCCGATCGGATCCCTATCCGATCGAGCCGTATCCGAGTCCAACTCGAATATCTATTCTATCCCCTTAAGCGTGCGACCCTGTAGGTTCAGGTATACTCGGTTTCGGCTATAGTCTAACTTAGCCGATCGTCGGCTCGAGTCCAACTCAGCCGACCCGTCAACAGCGGGGCCTAGCAGCACATATTGACACCATAGTATACAAGAATAATATCGGCTCGAACCTGTAATGTGTACACAAATCCCTTTGCCTCACGATACCGTTAAGCTATAGGCAAGATGTGTGCCATCCCTTCAATAGCTTAACCATTCACTCGAACCGTATTGGATTATCGTCGTTGATTGACTCCTCAATCAACTTAGCATGGCCATGCATTTCCATAATCCATTACCTCGAGGGGCCCAGAGATATCTCTCCAAAGGAGGGGCAAATTCCATCTTGATCACTCACATCCCACTCCATGTTTCATAGCAAACCCGAAAACTACCTTTATAACTATCCAGTTACGGAATAGCGTTTGGTAGTCCCAAAGTAGGCTACTACACATGTTGGAATCCATGGTGATCTCAGGTCTAAGGACTTTGTACCAACACTACCTGAGACCAACTAATGGCACATTAATTCCTGTAGTGTCTCATGGTGGGTCTATCCAACAATGTGTTCTCTAACACATGTGTCCATGTTTATTGATTTGGTATCTCCATACCCATGATCTATGAGACATGATCATCAATCAATAGACATGCCAATCTTAGAATCATATTAGTTCCAATAATATGATATATGATCAGGGATCATTTAGAAATAGATTCATACATATAGAGTCTCATAAATAAGTCACGTACTTATTGATCAATACAAGATTTCTATTTCATGGAACTGAATAACACTTTATTCATAAATACATAAACATTGACATGATATCCAACATCTCCATGTTGCCTCTAGGGCATATCACTAACACTATTGTTGTAAGAGAATTCTGCGTAGGGAAGACTCTTGTCCCATGCTCCTCCAAAATCAAGAGCACGGGCTCACAACATATCTTCCAAAATCTGGTTCACGCGCTCAGTCTGACCATCGGTCTGCGGGTGATAGGCCGTACTGATGTTCAACCGGGTACCGAGTTTCTCTTGTAACTTCTGCCAAAACTTGGAGGTGAACTAACTTCCTCGATCTGATACTATTTTCTTAGGTACCCCATGAAGACACATGATACTTGCGAGATACAATTCTGCTAGTTTCTTTCCCGAGTAGGTGGTATGTACTGGGATGAAATGAGCCACTTTAGTGAGTCGGTTGAAATAACCCAGATAGAATCGTGCCCTGATGATGTCCGAAGTAATCCGGTGATGAAGTCCATTCCGATTTCTTCCCATTTCCACTTCGGGATCTAGAGCGGTTGTAGTAACCCTGCAGGTCGTTGGTGTTCTGCCTTCACTCGTTGGCATATGTTGCACAGTGCCACGAACTCTGCTATTCTCTCTTCATAGTGACCCACCAAAACTTTTCCTTTAGATCCTAGTACATCTGGTACTTCTTGGATGGATATAGTACTGACTCTGATGGGCTTCGGTAAGAATCAACTTTTTCAATTCCTGGTTCTTTGGTACGCACAACCTTGTGCCCATCCAGATTGTTCCATGCTCATCCTCCGTAAAGTCGTGAGCTTTCCCAATTCTCATGTTCTCCTTAAGCTCGGCTATGACAGGATCCGAGGCTTGAGCTATTCGGATTTGGTCTATGAGGGTGGGTTGGGATTCAAGAGCGGCCACAAATCCGGGTTCAACAATTCCTAGATTTAGGCACTCTAGGTCCCGTTGTAACTATTCACATCTCCCTTTTGTGTGGATAGAGTTACAGTAACTCTTCTGGCTAAAAGCATCAGCTACCACGTTAGCTTTGCCAGGATCGATGGTGTATGCTTAGGTCATAATCCTTGATCAACTCTAACCACCTTCGCTGACGGAGGTTCAAGTCTGGTTGGGTGAAGATGTATTCAGGCTCTTATGATCCGTATACACTTCACGTCAATTACTGACTAGGTAATGTCGTCATATTTTCAAAGCATGGACGACTGCCGCTAGTTCCAAGTCATGGGTTGGATAGTTAGACTCATGTGGTCGCAACTGGCAGGAAGCATAAGCGACCACTTTTCCTTCTTGCATCAACACACAACCTAACCCTTGGCGAGATGCGTCACAATAGACTTGAAAATCCTTGGTTTGATCTAGCAGGATCAATACTGGTGCGGACACAATTTTCCTCTTAAGTTCTTCAAAACTATTGTCACACTCAGCGATCCACTTAAACTTTTCATCCTTTTTCAACAACTGGGTCATTGGCTTCACAATTTTAGAGAAATTCTCAATGAACCGACGGTAATATCCCGCAAGTCTAAGAAAACTCCTGATTTGGGTGACGGTTTTGGGTGGTGTCTACTTGGTTACTGATCCACAATAGAAGGATCCACCGTGACTCCTTGGGCATTCACGATATGACCAAGGAATTGCACATCCTTTAACCAAAAAGCACACTTGCTAAACTTAGCATAGAGCTGATGGTCTCTTAACTTCTCGAGTGCCAAACGGAGATGGTGCTCGTGCTCTTCTTCCGATTTGGAGTAGATCAGAATGTCATCGATGAACACTACGATGAACTTGTCCAAGAATTCCATGAACACCTTATTCATCAAGTTCATGAAGAACGCGGATGCATTGGTAAGTCCAAAAGACATGACTGTGCACTCATACAAATCATACCGAGTGATAAAAGCGGTCTTAGGGATGTCTTCCTCTCGAATTCTTAGCTGATGATAGCCTGATCGTAGGTCTATCTTAGAGAACACCTTTGCTCCCTTTAGTTGACCAAACAGATCGTCGATCCGAGGTAGTGGGTACTTGTTCTTAATGGTGACCTCATTGAGTGAGCAATAGTCGACACACATCCTCTTAGTCTTATCCTTTTTCTCCACAAATATTACTGGAGCACCCCAAGGTGACGTGCTCGGGCGGATGTAACCTTTCTGCAGTTGCTCATCAACTTGCTTCTTTACTTCCGCTAACTCATTGACTCCCATCCGATAGGGTCTCTTGTGGATCGGAGCAGTTCCAGGGATCAGGTCAATCTGGAACTCTCTCTCTCTCTCTTTTGGGTGGCATTTTGGTAAGGTCCTTTGGGAGGACATCAGGATATTCGCAAACCATGGGGATATCCTCTAACTTCTTTGGGTTTTTTTCCTTCCCCTTCAAGTTTCTCCTTGACCGAGATCCAATTCAAGCTGGCTACTAACTCTATTAGTTTAGGGGAGTGGAAGATCACTTCCTTCCCTTAACCATTGGTCAAGGTGATCGCGCGACTCGCGCAATTGATCAGGCCCTTATAACGGGTTAACCAGTCCATCCCAAGGATGATATCTAGGCCTTTTTATTCCAAAAGGATAAGATAGGCTAGAAATGGGGACCTTGGATTTCTATTGACATTGAAGGGCAAAAATGGGTGGTGTTCAAATGCTGGGGTTTTGAACCCGCATGGGTATCTTAAGTTTCATTACAGACATCCCATGTGTCCCAACGAATGCTTTTGATATGAACGAATGGGTTGCACCTGAATCAAACAAGACTGACGTGGTAAAAGAGTTCACAGGGAACATACCAAATATTACTTCCGATGCATCCTAGGCTTCCTCTGCCAAAGCATGATTCACCCTTGCTTGGAGGAATCGAGGTGCACGCTTGGGCTTTGGGCACTTGTCAGCGAAATGTCCAGGCTCTCCACGTTGAAGCAATTGCCTGGTTTGGTCCTGAGGTCCTTCTTCGATGGTGCTGGCTTAGGCTGTTGTTGTGGTTGCGCCATTGGAGGACGCAGGGCAGGATTCCGTTGCTGCTGCCCATTGCGACTACCATTGGCTTGGAAATTTCTTGGGTGGTAGGGTCGATGCTGTCGGACGATCATGGTGGTGGGTCCACCCTGACCTCCGGGAGTGAAATGTGGTTGTTGGGGATTCCCCTGCTGAGGCTGAGGCCTGATCTGAACGGCCTTTCTCTTCTTGAGCATTTTATTCTGTTGGTCTTCTTGGCGGATAGCTTTGTCGACCAACTTTTGGAAATCCACGTATTCTCCTGAGATGAGTTTGTCCGTTAACTCATCTCTAATCCGGCCAAGAACTTCTCTTGACGCTCGGAGTCGATGCGCACGTCTTCCGAAGCATAACGTGCCAGTCGATTAAACTCGTGAAGGTACTCTATGACCATCCGGTTGCCTTGCTCAAGATACATGAACTCCCTCTTCTTCTGTGCCACAATCCCTCCAGGAATGTGTGCCTTCCGGAATTGGTGGAAAAACTCTGCCCAAGTCACGATGGGTGCATCTGCCCGGCGAGTGACCAGGAGGTTATCCCACCATGGCGAGGAGGGGCCTTGAAGTTGGTGGGTGGCAAAGGACACCCTTTCTTGGTCTGTGCACTGCAATAGGTCCATGTTCTTCTCTATGGCATTGAGCCAATCGTTGGCTTCCATAGGATTCGTGGTGCTAGAGAAGGTTGGGGGTCGGACACGGAGAAATTCTGACAGCTTGTTCTGAGGGGGAGGTGGGGGTGCGAACTGGTTGTTATTGTTTTGGTTCTACCGCTGAAAGTGCTTCATCATCTGCAGCTACATCTGTTGATGTTTTTGCTACATTTGCTGCATCATTGCGGCCATCATTTGGGTTTGGTTGGCTAAGACTTGAGCCAAAGTGATGTTCTCAGGTGACGGAGGTGGGGTGTTGCCATTAGCCCTGGTGTTGTTCTCAGCTGACCCAGAGTTGGTGTTGGTGTTGTCGTTCCTGGTGTTCACCATCTGAAGGAGAGGGTCGAACAAAGAGGGGAAAGGAGTAAAATAGATTGTACTAAGAAGTTGAACTTTATTAATCTATAATTGCATTGATCTGTGTTTTCTTAAAACACTTAAAACACACTCAACATCCTTAACTGGACAACCCATACCCACACTTGATAGAGGTTGACCGCTACCCCACACACAGCACTCCTAGCACACAGCAACTAACAAGCAGGAAAACTAGGAGCCACTCTAGTGGCCGGAGCGGCTTCTGCGGTCAGTGAAGTTGAATCCACTCTCCTGGGAGTCTCCGACTTCTCCTTCGAGCGACTCCGGGAGTTTGCAAACTCCACTTTTCCGCCGGGGTCTTGGAGCTGCCACTGCTATTGCCTCCGCTGCTGCTGGACACGGAGATCCATCCTCCTCTTTCTCCTTCGCTTAGGGTCGGAGCAAGAGCCAGAGGGGCAGGAGCTGTCACGGGCACTGGTGTAGGAGCTGGGAAGGTGGCGGAGTAGAAGGGGGAATCCTGGGCGCCAGCTGCATCCGCACAGGAGCCTTGGTGGTCTTCCGAGGCGTGATCCTGATCCGGAGGATGTTGGGGACCGAAAGTTAAGCAATTTGCAACAATAGGATCAGAGTATCATGATGATGGAAGCACTAACCCCGATAGCACAAACCGCTTGTAACAAGGAATTACCTTGCTTGGAGATCGGAATCCGATACAGCCCAAAGACGAGGCAAGAACTTGTCGAGATTGAAAGTAAAAACAAAAGGTGGCGATGCGTCGAGATTGTATTGAGTTGTGTTTTTTTAATTACATGGGCTCGGGTCATATTTATACCCGCATATACAATGAGTCCATAACGGAAACGATTCCTATTACAGATTGGATTATAAATATTCTAAACAAACCAACATTATCTATAAGGAAACTATACAAAATATCATAATTTAAAGATACAATTGCCGTTGTAGGACGTTATCCGTAGATGGCAATGTCTTCAAAGCACTTAGCAACCGAATCCAATGATTATCTTCACGCTTTCCTTCCATGATTGGTCTGATCCGCTTTTCCCAATCAGAATCGGCTATTGGCTATCCTGTCCGACCCGAACTCAGCCGACTGGCTCCTTAGCCGATTCGGACTCAGCCGACATAGCTTCTGTTTCCGAGGTTCAAACGCTCCCTTGATTCCACTTCAATCCTTACTTGAAACTTGGGGATTTGCTTATCAAATTTGGTCGTTAACGAATGCCCCCCAAGTCCGCGATATTGATAATGTTGTGGATTTTGTGCAATCCCATCCTCGGAGAAAACCTAAGTCGAGTTTGTTTCGGCCGTTACAATAACTCTTTAAATAACGCCCCTTCCACACTGAACAAACTCACGTCGTCACCTTTGCAATCCAAAAAGCCCTAGCTAGAAACGCTCTCCGGCTCTCCAGTGATTTTCTCGATGCTCTCAACCCCATTGCAGCGATCCCCTTCGTCTAGTGACCGGAATCAAGCTAATGGAGGCCTCCGCTGCTCCCTCTGGTTTTTCTCCTGCCGAGTTCACTGAGGTACATCCCATCGGCTAAATCCTTCCTTTTTCTGCTCGTAATCATAGATATGAATTTTAGGCTCCATGAATCTTGATTTAGCCTCATTTTTCCATTTGTAGCATCTTGCCCACCAAATAGTCATTGTGAGTCTGATTAGCGACAAGAGATACTACCTAGGGCCTACCGGCAATAAAGACCCAACTGACATTATCATTGCCAAAACTAATAGGATGCCCTATAGAATATCAAACCCCACCCTAGGCCACTGGAATGGTACCTTCAAATCTTGGCCTTCGACTAACAAATCCTGGCCCTCTTGGTATAAGAGAATGGAGGTCAGCATGCACAACCATTGGGAAGAAGTAGGCATAGCCCAATGTTTAGCTCTCTCTGTAGCCGATATGCCTAAAGATGAACCATTGGTATCGACTGCCTGCTATTTTTGGAACAATACCTTCAATGTCTTTCTTTTTCAACAAGGCCTAACGACCCCAATGTTAGCCAACGTATTTATGATAACTGGATTGGACATACTGTCATCGGCTAACCCAAATCGGTTGGACAGCAAAGTCCAGTTCTCCTTCGAGACCAAATCTATGGGAGGCTAGAACGACTATGTTAATATGAATATGGTTACTGGGTCCATCAGCCCTAGAGAGCACACCGCATTCCTTATGATGTGGTTAGAAAAATTCTTCTGTGGCTCCAGTTGCGGCCCAACAACAAATTGGCAAGTGGTAGCCGAACCCCTAGTCAACAAGACAAAAATCCCCTTGGGCAAGTTCCTCTTGGGTTACCTTTATTACACCTTGAACCAGGCATCGGCTAAGATAGCAGCCGGCGTAATGATAGGCACTGGAGGCCCTTGGTTGTTTCTGCAACTGTGGTTAGTGCTGTTGACTCAGAAGATTTCTGGTCGGCCACGGCTAGCCGATGCACAATTACCCTTAGTAGAGCCGGTAGAAGATGATGAGGGGGAAGAAGTAACCACCCAGAGATGCTTATCTTTCGGAGAGGCTGCTGCTGTTCACACTGGATCCAAGTTGACAGATGAACTGCTAGCCGACTTGGTTCTTTCATGAAGACCGTGCAGAATTCAAACTACTGATTGAATTAAACTTTGATGAAGTGAACTCAGACGAATATCCCAAGTGCAGAGAACTTTTCACCACAGCACTCACTCCATGCATTCTGCTGATTGGGATCCATCAAGGCCGCAATGTCACAAAGTCATATGAATTTTACTATCCCATGTCGGCTGGTAGGGAACTTGGCCTTGGACAACTGCCAATCGGCTTCTATTATGCCGATAAAATCGAAACAAGAGGAGAGATCAACTCAAAGATCATGATGGATCGGCTAATGAATATGGAGAGCCCCCCTCTCAGCAGCATTGGGATACTGGAGCTGGCCCACAAGAGAAGTGCAGCCTATGACAAATGGTGGACTGAACTTAAAAGGCATATCTTCCATCAGCATGCCTCCATGTACCTCACCACTCTGCAGCCGGAATCAATCCCTGTTTTAAGTACTCTTTACCTTCGTGCACTTTTCTTTTTAAATAATCGGCTGTCGTCATCATCTAATACTTAACCGATTTCTTCCTTGCAGACGACAGACTCAGATCCTCCTGCGGTGAGCAACTCAGGAGTTGAAATCAACTACCGCCGAGGGTTGATTCCGAACGGTGGAGGATACGCTCCATCGCTCATCGGCTTCAAAGCGCCGAAAGTCAAGACTCTGCTTCATGGCCAGACTCGTGAAGCTGTGTCAAGGAAGAAGAGGCCAGCCTCGTCGGCTGCAGGTCCATCGGCTGCATCAACCAAGAAACAAAAGAAACCGAAGCCCAACGCACCAGCCGACAGCCTGCCCTCCCTTGATCCAAGCATAGAAGAAGCCCTTGACAAAGAGGTCATTGAAGAAGAAATTTCTCGGATCATTGAAGAAGCAGCCAAAACAAGCAGCTCAAGCCATAGTGCATCAACACCGTCGGCCGATGACCAACCCCAACAGACACCATTACCTCCTAGATGCCCTGCTTGCCCATTGGTATGCATCTTGATTCCTCAAGTCTGATTCAAAATTATAATCATTTGATCCCTAACCGAACTCCTTCTTGCAGTACAAAAGATTGGCAAATCGGCCTCCACGTCTAGCTTCTCTAGTAATTTCTAACTCTGTATTCTTCTTGCTTCCTTTTTACCAGGCCGATTTAAACTAACACCTGTCTTTTGTAGCCCCCCGATCTCCATCGGCTAGGGGCAGCCACAATATCAAAGAAGAAGAACAAGCGCCAGCTCCTGCCGTCCGAGTAAGAACACTTTTTCCTAAAGAATTTATATCGGTTGTTTGCCCTTCACTTTAAACCTTGATCACCTCAATTTTTTGCCTGCAGACTCTAGCCGAAATGCTCCCTTTCGACATCAAAGAGTTCATCAGTGAGGACGAGGAAGTCACAAGCCAAGACTAGGCCCAGATAGCCGACGAGCTCAAAGAAAAGCTCTTGGACATCATCCGTCGACTGGACATCAACCTGGATGAGCTGGTCACTGACTGTGGGCCGATCAGGGTGCGCTTCAACGACCATGGCCAACTCCCTAAAGAACTTGCCGAAACAATCTCCTATGCTGCCTATATCGATCAACACCGATTCAAGCTAGAGCGGGCAATACAAGAAAGCACAAGCCGATCTGAAGATTATGATCGATGCCACCCTGCAGAGCATTATCAATGACAAAGCAAAGTTGGACGAGCTAGCTACTGGACTGTCAGCTACTCAAGCAGAGATCGACCAGCTGGAAATGGAGAAAGCCGAGTTAGAGGCGAGGCTGGAGCAATGTAATGCCAAAATTGCCGAGAGAAAGAAGATAATAGCCGATCTCCCCAAGGCTACCGAGGACCAAAAAACCAAGGTGGCAGCATCTACCAAGTACTTGGGAGACTTGAACAAATCGGAAAAAGTGATTCAGGGCACCGAAGAAGAAGATATCGTGACAATCGACCAAATTAAGGCTATTAAGCAAAAAGCGATATCGGCCATCCAGCACTTTCTCGGCATGTCAAAAAAAACTAGTCTTCGAAAATTTTCTGCAACACTTTGTAATGTATATAACTTTTGTAATCGGCAAGCTGTGTCTTGAATGCTTATGCCTCGTAGGCTATAATATCTCCCTTGTCGATTTCTTGTCTTGATTGTCTCGAAAGTTTTCAAAGTCCCAAAAATTTTGAAGTCTTGAAGTTCTGATTTTGTATGATATATGCCCCCCTAATTATTCAATGTTGCCTCCAGCATTGATAAAATTATAGAATAACACCAACTAACACCTGTCAGCCAGGATCAGTCGATTTGAAAAATCAAAGGGGAAAAACTTGTAGTAAAATATTTGATTTCACAACACATCGGCTAGCATGGATCGGCAAGGACTTAGTCGAATCATGAATTGATCCAAAAGCTGGGCTAATATTTCTTCAAATATTTGCCGTTAAGAGCCCTTCCAAACACCTCTCCATCCAATCCTTCCAGCATATAGGCTCCTTTAGAGACACACTTGTGGATCTTGAAAGGCCCTTCGCAGTTAGGTGACCACTTGCCGAATTTGTTATCTCTTGTACCAATCGACAGTATCAACTTCCAGACCAACTCGCCATCTTCAAAAGACTCGCCATCTTCTGATACTCGGCTTGTTGTTCGACAGTAAGTTTGTCCATCGTGACGGGGATGATGTTTTCCTGGTCCACGTCAATAGACTTGACTTCAACCATCGTGTCGGACTTGGAAGTTGCAGAGGTCCCATCGGGCGTGCCAAAAGCGTGTTGATGAGAAATTTTCCCACGCACTGGCCCGAGATATTTGCTTAGCTCTAGTGGAGGTCCAAATTGGATTGCCTTCGGTGTGTAGGGCGTGCCAGTTGGTTTGATCCTGTAACCAACAAGAAAACAAAGAATAAACAATTAAACTGTGATTAGATCCTACTCGATCGGTTATAGATATCCATAATATATAATTATCATTCCAAAGGACATTTATACTAAGTGATTGGGATAGACCGGTAGTATACCAAGACAGTATAAATCACTTATATCTAAAAACACATTAGAACAATAATTATATATATTTATAACTTAACCGATGTCGTAGATCTAATGTTAATCGGCTAGTACTCCGATACAGTTTTATACCAAGATATTATTCTGAGCTAAATATACTAAACAAGGATCAATCGGCTGTTAATATGGCTTAACAGATTGATATCAGACTTAGCAGATTTAACTAGAATAAGATCTTAATATAAAAGGCAGCTTTAACACATCTAGCAATAACAAAACATATAAGATGGCTAAAACATGTAAGATCGGCTGAAACCCCGATACTATCTCTAATAGCAGTCATTGAGCCGAATAGATCTATATGATTCTAAGAGCGACTTGGTAGATCAGACTGATGCAGCAATAAGTACAAAAAGAAGCATGAGATGTATATAAGCTAATGAAAACCTTTCGAGATGGTAGATACGCCATATAACCTAAATCAACCTCTAGATCTAGCTCTGTCGGCTGTTGTCTTTAGGGAAACGCTGCCGATCGTGAGATAGATCTTGACATTGATCTAGATTATATGTCGTATATGATAAGTTAAGCAATTTGCAACAACAGGATCAGAGTATCATGATGATGGAATCACTAACCCCGATAGCACAAACCGCTTGTAACAAGGAATTCCCTTGCTTAGAGATCGGAACCCGATGCAGCCCAAAGATGAGGCAAGAATTTTTCGAGAACGAAAGTAAAAACAAAAGGTGGTGATGTGCCGAGATTGTATTGAGTTGTGTTTTTTAATTACATGGACTCGGGTCATATTTATACCCGGATATACAATGAGTCCGTAACGGACACGATTCCTATTATAGATTGGATTATAACTATTCTAAACAAACTGACATTATCTATAAGGAAACTATACAAAATATCATAATTTAAAGATACAATTGCTGTTGTAGGACGTTATCCGTAGATGGCAATATCTTGAAAGCACTTAGAGACAGAATCCAATGATTATCTTCACGCTTTCCTTCCGTGATTGGTCTCATCCGCTTTTCCCAATCAGAATCGGCTATCGTCTATCCCATTCGACTCGAACTCCGCCGACTGGCTCCTTAGCCGATTCGGACTCAGCCGACGCAGCTTCAGTTTCTGAGGTTCAAAGCTTGCCTGATTCTGCTTCAATCCTTACTTTAAACTTGGGGATTTGCTTATGAAATTTGATCATTAACAGCGTCACCCGACACAGCAAGCAGTATGTCATGGTAGGCTCCGAGCTGAGCATCCACCCGACTTGTTGTGCGTCCCCCGGGACCATGGAATCCAGATCCTCGACGAGATTCACTCGGGCATCTGTGGCTACCATGCGGGCACTAGGACGTTGGTCGGCAAAGCCTTCCGAGCGGGCTATTAGTGGCCGACTGCCAATGGAGACGCCAAGGAGCTAGTTCGGTGTTGCCAGGGGTGTCAGTTTTACACCAAGCAGCACCATCTCCCGGCACAGGCTCTCCAGACGATCCCTCTGTCATGGCCCTTCGCATGCTGGGGGCTCGACATGGTCAGTCCGTTCCCAAAAGCGCCCGGGGGTTTCACTCACCTATTTGTCGCAATCGACAAGTTTACAAAGTGGATTGAAGTAATGTCGTTGAAATCTTGCACTGCCAAGAAGGCGGCCGAGTTCATCGAAGGCATTACCTTCTGCTTCAGCATCCCGAGTGAGAACATCACCGACCTCGGTACGTAGTTTACTGAGAACGATTTCTGGGAGTTCTGCGAAGAAAGATGCATCAAGGTCAAGTATGCCTCGGTGGTGCACCCCCGAGCAAACGGGCAATGCGAACGCGCTAATGGCATGATCCTGCAAGGCCTAAAGGCCTGGGTCTTTGACCCGCTCAAGAAGCATGAAGGCGCTGGTTGCGCGAGCTCCCTGCTGTGCTCTGGGGGCTCTGCACTCAGCCAAGCGATGCCACAGGGCGATCCCCGTTCTTCCTGGTCTATGGCTCAGAGGCAGTTCTCACGGTCGACATGCTCCACAAATCCCCAAGGATTCGGCTCTATGAGGAAGGCACGACAGAGCAAACACGGGCCGAGGACATCAATAGCCTCAAAGAGGAGTGAATGGTAGTGGCAATCCAGATGGATCGGTACCAGTAGGCGCTTCGCCGATATTATGGTAGGAACGTCCAAGGGAGGTCCTTCAAGGTCGGCAACCTCGTCCTCCGGAGCGTGCAGTCTTTGGCCGACATGAAAAAGCTATCGCCTCCATGGGAAGGTTCTTTCATCATCTCCGCCGTCACGCGTCCGAGCTCCTACAGGCTGATTCACGAAGACGGATAGGAAGTGCTGAACTCGTGGAACATCGAACACCTGCGTTGATTCTACGCGTGAACAGCTAAGTGCCTAGCCCTCCATCCTATCAATTTAGCAGTTTCGATCACCCCTTGACCTTTTTGCAGGTCATTTACCCGACCCCCAAATGGCACGGGGGCTCGGAAGCCTTCCCGAGTAGTATCGTCGGCCACGTTGATCCCTTCTCACGCGAACATACTCATGGCAAGTCCTGAGTGACGCGGCCCTAGCCTAACAGCGAAGGGTTCCAGAGAAGATGTTCCGCTTGCTGAGCTTGAGCTGCTCGAGGGCTCATTCATTATCGGCTTCGTCTGAACGTGGTTGAGTCCCCCGGATAGTGACTTCATTCCTACTCGGGGCTGGCTGGGGTCGGGACTGGCCGTGTTTCGGTCAAGTGCCGGCGAATGAGCTCGAGGGTCCTAACGACTAAATCCTATGTATACAACTAAGATGCCAGGAGCTCGACTTGGGTCACCCGAACAATGTCTGTCGATGGACCAATTCACTCTACTCTGAGGGTTAGACACACAGAGATTGGTCAGATGATGACGACCTCGCATTCATTCGCTATGTACACAACTAAGTGACCTTGCTCGACTGAATTCCCGCCCGGATTTGTCCCGCCGGCTTCCGCTGCTTGGTCATGAGAGTTATACGTGTACCAGATGATCGCCGATCCTCCCCCACCCACCTATTCCACCTGCACTCGGCTGAGTCGATCCGAGCAGCCTGAGGAAGCCTTCAGATCCGTCTGTTAAGGCCCGAAGAACGCTTGACATCAGAGGTCGTTCACGTGGCGAATAGAAGCGTCTCTTTGTGTTCCGACCCGCTATGAAGGAGAAGGATCTACTTGGAGTTTGATCGGTAGCCCTCCAGACTTGGTCGGTAGAGGGTCGAGATCGCTCAGCAGGATCTACTTCACGAGGCAGACGTCCTTGAGTTTGACCGGAAGCCTTCCGGTCGACGGTCCGTTGACGGCCTAAGTCGCTCTGCGCGAACTACCCGAAGCGGTAGCTTCCCCCGAACTCAACTTCCTGCCTTTTGGATTCGAACTGTTGAAGGACAAGGTCGCTCGGACGGTATGTCGCATAGCGACGTGTCGGGTATTCCAAAAAAAGAGAGGTTCGGACATATCGCAATCGCAGATGGCATACAAAGGAGACTAAAAAAGTTTTCTTTATTACATTTTGCGGGGTGACGATCATACATAGGGCCCGATGTCCCCCTAACCTACAACTCCATTTCGGCTACGATCTTTCCCGCCATTGGCTTCATGGCAGCATAGACGTTATCGACGTCACCCTCCTCAACGTTAGCAGGCCACCCATTGGCAACCACATTGGCGCCAACCCAGGGGTACAACTCCTGTGCCACTCCGGTGGCATGTGCTCACGCTGGAATGATTGGAACTACAAGTCCAACACATTATCATGTTTTTAAAGCACCCCAACATGAGCTCATGTTGTTCCACACCAAGTACGTGTGTCACCACCATCTCTGCCACACCCAGAGGGTAGGCTCGGAGAACATCCTTCAGGTCGGCTACCTTCACAGGAACATGCGTCTTCACAAACACCAGCTATGGCACAACACCAACATCCTGCCATGGCACCAAACCTGGCAGGTGAGGTCCCAACAAAGGAACAAAAAGACAACAAAAGGAGAAACACTTGAATAGAGGATGAAATCCAAGACTTACCTATTGGCGATGGCTTCTGGGGGCTCCCGCTCCCGCTCCAACCCTCGGTGGAACTCAGCGATGAGGCTATGAGCCCTAGAATGCCTTGAGGGAGCAGAAGGTTATGGGGCAACGGCGGAGCCATGAGTTTTTTCTTTCGAACTAAAGAGATAGGTGGAATAAGAAGAAATGGACCTGAAATGACTGGGTTTAAATAGGGAACAACGATGGGTTGGGTGGCATAAATCTTGGAAAACGTGTGTGACGTCGTTTATGACTAGCGCGGAGCATTCGAGGGGCCCCCCATCCATCCCTCTCCCTGGCGTGCCATGTTGCCCTGAGGAAAACCCTGATCGTCGGATCTCCAGAATGGCAAATGGCGCCTGCTTGGCTTCCATTCCCTGTCCCATCCCATCGCAGAATGTTGCACTGGCTTTCGTGCTCTCAACGGGACATGGCAGGACTCTGCTCAGGGATGTTAGAAGACCCCTACTACCTCAGGGTAGTGGCAATCACCGACTCAGGGGCGGGCTTCCGGGCTAACCCCTGGTCGGGTTTGGGACTACTATAAGCCTCCAGGCAGTAGTCCCGACCACATTCCGTGTTTCCGTTGCTTCAGGGCAATGGATTTCGAGGACTCGCGCATGGGCTTCCAAGCTAGCCCATCACCGAGGTCGAGACTATTGAGAGCCTCTAGGTGGTAGTCCCAACCGAATGGCCAACCTTTATTACCTCAGCGCAGTGGCTTCTGGGCCATGATTGGGACAACACGAGGACTACTGTATGCTCCTAGGAAGTAAGCTTGTCGGGTCCCAAAGAGCCTTTGCTAGGTCATCGGGCTATATCCAAGCCAGAAGTCCAACGAAGGACACTCCAGACAACTTGACCCTAGGCTCGAATGTGCCATTCGATCCTAGGCTCAGGGGCTACACCTGCCAGGTGCACCTGTAAAACTGAGAATTCCCAAAACCTTGATGACCTGCAAGGAACTAGCACCTTGGAAAGGAACTTGACCCTAAGGACCAATGTTCCATTTGCCCTTATGCTCGACGGCTACACCTGGCAGGTGCATCTGGGCGGTGCACCTTCCAAAACCTTGGCTCGATGCTTTGAGGATCCTTTAAAGATGATGACAAAGAAGAAACTCTGATCCTAAGGATGGATGCTCCTTGATCCACCTTAGGCTCGAGGGCTGCTGTGGGGGGTGTCATCCTGGGGTACCCTATGGACAGGAATCTATGTCCCACTGAAGTGAAAACCGAGAGTCCTCGGGACGTTGTCAATGGCCCAACCCCCTCTTGCGAGGTCGGACGTCCCAACCTTACCCCGAGTCCGACCTCGGTTCTCCTCTCTCGACCCCGTCAACTACGGCCCGACCTCGACCATCCTTGGGACAAGACTTGGCACGCAAGAAGGAAGAGGGAGGAGATAGCCCCGACAGAGACTGACATCACCTGACAGCACAGTACATGTATCTCACATGGAGGAGGGATCCCAAGGCAAGATAGAGATAGCACAAGATGCCCACGGTGTGTAGGACCTAGCAGACCGCTTTGTACCTTTTCAGATGTAGTTTTGTACTCACCTTTTAGCACATTAGACATAGCTTTCTTGGCCCCCAAGTTCACCTGTAACTGCCCCCTTGAGCAATAAAAGGGAGGCAAGGCAAGGGGGCCAGGAGGATGAAGGATTTCAGATTCCCTATTCTTGGCCAAGCTTGCTTCAAGCCCAAAGAACCCCTCCTTGTAACTCTTGTTCATCACACACCCCAACAAAGAACACTGGACGTAGGCTTATTATCCTTCGGGAGGGCCGAACCAGTATAATTCCTTGTGTCTTACTCTTTGGCTCGTCTTCGGACTCGAGTCGACCATCGGATCCAACGGGGAACAGCCTCTCTACCGTTCTCTTTTACCTCTTTGGGCACCCCCCTTTGAGGATTGCAGACCCCACCCATCGACAATTCCCCTATGCCTGACAAAGAATACCTTCTGTGGTGCATGCCAGCTAACCCGACATCTCAGGCTTTACGGTCCGCCCAAGCCAGAAGATGACGAATCATAAGAGATGTCCTTTGGTGATGATGAAGCGAACTTGGAAGACGATAATGTTGATGAGAATTTTTCCCACGCGCTGGCCTGGGAGATCTACTTAACTCCAGTGTAGGTCCAAAATTGGTCGCCTTTGGTGATTGAGCGGGCGTGCCAGTTGGTTTGATCCTGCAACCAACAAGAAACAAAAACATAGACATTCGGTTAAGATTAGACCCTACTCGATCGGCTATGGATATCAATAAATATATAATTGCTATCCCAAAGCATGTTTAGACCAAGTGATTGGGATAGATCGGTAGCATATCGAGACAGTATAAAAATCACTTATATCTAAAAGTATATCAGGATAATAATTATATATATTTATAGCCTAGCCGATGTCATAGATCTAATGTAAATCGGCTAGTACTCCGATATATTTTATAAAAAGATATTAATCTTAACTAAATACATTAAACCAGGATCAATCGGCTATTAATGTGATTTAATAGATTGGTACCGAGTTTAACACATTTAAGTAGATTAAGATCTTAATATAAAAGGCGGTTCTAATACATCTAACAGTAATAAAACATAAAAGATGATTAAAACAGGTAAGACCGGCTGAAACCCCAGTACTATCTCTAATAATAAACATTGAGCCGAATAGATCTATATAATTCTAAAGGCGACTTAATAGGTCGATTAAATGCAACATTAAGTACCAAAAGAAGCATGAGATCTATTTAGGCTAATGAGAATTCCTCGAGATGGTAGATATGCCATATAATCTGAATCAACCTCTAGATCTAGCTCTGTCGGCTGTTATCTTGGAAGATATACTAGCCGATCATGATATAGATCTAGACATTGATCTAGATTATATGTCACATATGGTAAATTAAGCAGTTTGCAACATCAAAATCACAGTATCATGATGATGGAAGCACTGGCCTCGATATCACAAGCCGCTTGTAACAAGATATTACCTTTCCTGGAGATCGGAACCGATGCAGCCCAAGAACAAAGCAAGAACTCATCGAGAAAAAGTAAAAACAGAAAGATTGGCGATGCACCGAAGTTGTATTGATGTGTGATCTATTTCTTACAACAAACCATCGGGTCTTATTTATACCCGATTACAACAACATCCATGCAGATCACGGTTTCCATCTTATTTACTATTTACAGTACGAAAATATCCTGGGACGGGATCCCATGCCGCGTTACAAAAGAAATATATACAAAATATCCTATTTTATAGATACAATTGCCGTTATAGGAACTTATCCATAGATGGCAATATCTTTAATGTCTTCTGGAGACCGAATCCAATAATCATCTCTAAGCTTTCCTTCCAGGATTGGCCCCACCTTCGGTCTTCAATCAGAATCGGCTATTGGCTATCCTGATCCGACTCGGACTCAGCCGACTGGCTCCGTAGCCGATTCGGACTTAGCCGATGCGCAGATCGCGCGTTTCCTCCACTTCCACTTCAATCCTTATTTCAAACTTGGGGATTTTCTTACCAAATTTGATCGTTAACACATGCACCCCAAGTCCATGGCATTGATAATGTTGCGGATTTTATGCAATCCTATCTCTAGCGTAACTCTAGGTCGAGTCTATTTCGGCCATTACAAAAACCCTTTAAATAACGCCCTTCCACGCGAAACAGACTCACACCGTCAAACGCAATCCACAAAGTCCTAGCCAGCAATCGCCCTCGAGCTCTCCGGTGATTTCCTCGGCTTCCCCACAGCATCGATCACTCCTCTTCGATGACCTCAACTATGGCAATGGCGGCCCCTGCTGCTTCGTCAGGTTCTGCTCCCGCTGAGTTCCCCGTGTTAGTGATATGCCCTAGAGGCAACATGGAGATGTTGGATATCACGTCAATGTTTATGTATAAATGAATAAAGTGTTATTCAGTTCCATGAAATAGACATCTTGTATTGATCAATAAGTACGTGACTTATTTATGAGACTCTTTATGTATGAATCTATTTCTAGACAATCCCTGATCATATGTCATATTGTTGGAACAAATATGATTCTAAGATCGGCATGTTTATTGATTGATGATCATGTCTCATAGATCATGGGTATGGAGATACCAAATCAATAAACATGGACACATGTGTTGGAGAACACATTGTTGGATAGACCCACCATGAGACACTACAGAATTAATGTGCCATTAGTTGGTCTCGGGTAGTGTTGGTACAAAGTCCTTAGACCCGAGATCACCATGGATTCCAACATGTGTAGTAGCCTACTTTGGGACTACCAAACGCTATTCCGTAATCGGGGTAGTTATAAAGGTAGTTTTCGGGTTTGCTATGAAACATGGAGTGGGATGTGAGTGATCAAGATGGAATTTGCCCCTCCTTTGGAGAGATATCTCTGGGCCCCTCGAGGTAATGGATTATGGAAATGCATGGCCATGCTAAGTTGATTGAGGAGTCAATCAACGGACGGATAATCCAATACGGTTCGAGTGAATGGTTAAGCTATTGAAGGGATGGCACACATCTTGCCTATAGCTTTATTGGTATCGTGAGGCAAAGGGATTTGTGTACACATTACAGGTTCAGAGCCGATATTATTCTTGTATACTATGGTGTCAATATGTGCTGCTAGGCGCCGCTGTTGACGGGTCGGCTGAGTTGGACTCGAGCCGACGATCGGCTAAGTTAGACTATAGCCGAAACCGAGTATACCTGAACCTACAGGGTCGCACGCTTAAGGGGATAGAATAGATATTCGAGTTGGACTCGGATACGGCTCGATCGGATAGGGATCCGATCGGATAGAGTCCTATGGGCTTACGACGTGTGGGCGGCCAACTCTATGAGATACGGATGAGATCCGATTCAAAATAGAGTCCTAATCGGCTACTAATCCCAGTCGGCCAACTCTATATAAAGGAGGGAGGGGTGGAGAGCTGCGACACGTCAATTGCATCGCGTGCAACAGAAGTCGCCGAGATCAATCTCCACGGAAACCCTCCCCACTTTCGAGCCAAACCCTAGCCTTGCATCGCGTGCAAGCACACGGGTGTTCGGCGTTCTGTCCCCGGACGTGTGGATACCGGTAGAGGCGCTGCTACGTTGCGCGCTGTTGATCGGCTTCGGATCGGCTGCAATCGGAGCGATCGACTATGGTGGAATCGGCTGCGGTCTGGCGCATCGGAGCGAGGCGTGAGAACGCGGCCGGACGACTCGAATCGGCTGATTGGCGAATCGGCTGTCTCCAGGAATCGGCTACACTGTTCCGGATCGGATTGCCCTGATTGGCTATTCCGCTGCACTCTACTCCAATCGGTAACGATCTATCGGCCCTTACTTGCAAGTGTTCCTGGTTTGCGCGGTAAAAGTTTTTGTTTTCGGCTAGCGTAGCCTCCGCGTAACCCTTCACCCCGAGGTACGCCCCATCGGCTGAACCCTTTCCTTTTCCGCCTTTAACCATAAATCGGACTGCTAGGTTTTACGAATCTTGATTTGGCATCTTTCTTCCGATTGTAGCACCTTGCCCATCAAATAATCATCCCAAGCTTACTCAATGATCAAAGATAACCTAGGACCCATCGGCAACACAGACCCAACCGAGTTCATCATTGCCGAAACCAACAGGGTACCTTATAGAGTCAGAAGCCCTAGTTTGGTTCACTGGAATAGCACCTTTAAGTCCTGGCCCTCAACGGACAAATCCTGGCCGACTTGGTCCAAAAGAATGGTACCAGCAAACAAACCCACTGGGAAGAAATAGTGTTAACGACCGAATTTGGTAACCAAGTCCCCGGGTTTGAAGCAGAGATTGGAGCGAAATTGGGAAAGATGCATGATCGTGAAGAGGCGGAAACAGAATCAGCTGAGTCTAAATCGGCTACGGAGCCAGTCGGCTAGGCGCGAATCGGACTAGGACAGTTGATAGCCGATTCCGATTCAGAGAAGAAGATGGGACCATTTTCGATGGAAAGCTTGAAGATAAATGGTAGATTCGGTTCCCAAATTGCGCATTAAAGATATTGCCATCTATGGATAGAGTCCTGTAACGGCAATTGTATCTATAAATTAGGGATTTGTTTAGATATTCCTATTGTAGTGCGGCATGGGACCATGTGCCGGGATATTGTCGTACCATGTACAGTAAATAGATTAGAAACCGTGTTTGATATGGGTTTTGTTGTACTTGGGTATAAATAGGACCCGAGACCCCCTGTAAATAAAAACACACACAATCAATACAATCTCGGTGCATCGCCTCATATTTTCTTTTAGACGAGTTCTTGATCCGGCTTCGGGCTGCATCGTTTCGATCCCCGATTAAGGTAAGTGCTTGTCGTTAGTGGTTTATTTCGTCGAATCTAGTGCTTTCATCATCATGATACTCTAGGTTTGATGTTGTAGACTACTCAAGTTATCATATACGGCATATAATCTAGAACAATGTCTAGATCTATCTTGCCATCGGCTTGTTCTTCTTAGGAGGCAGCAGCCAATAGAGCTAGATCCAGATGTTGGCCTAGGTTATATGCTGTATCCACCGTCCTGAGGAGTTTACATCGGTCGATATAGATCTAATGCTATCTTTTTGTACTTAATGCTGCATCATCTATGATCTGTTAAGTCGCTTTTAGAAGTATTATGATCTATTCGGCTAGATGTAAACTTGTAGAGACAGTGTTGGGGTTTCAGCTGACCTTACCTATTTTAATATTTCTTTTAGTATTATTTGCTATTAGATTTATTAAATCTGCCTCTTATATTAAGATCTTAATCCGATTAAATGCTTTAAGCTGGTATCAATCTGTCAGCATCAGCCGACAGCCGGTTGATCTAGGTTTAACTCATTTGGGTTAAATTAATATCTTTTCATAAGAAGTATCGGAGTACTAGCCGATCCATAGTTAGGTCTATAGTATCGGTAGGCCATGAATGCATATATTTATTATCCTAGTGTATATTTAGATTGAGTGATTTATACTGTCTCGACATAGCCGATCTATCCCAATCACTTAGTTTAAATATGCTTTGGGATAGCAAATATATGTAAATTTGTTTCCTTAGCCGATCCGGTAGGATCTAATCCTAACTTTAACGCATATCTATTTGTTTCTTGTTGGTTGACAGATCAAACCAACTGGCACGCCTGTTTACATCAGACAGCCGAGAAAAGGACCTGCACTAGAGTTAAGTAGATCTTCCAGGCCAGCGCGTGATAGAATTTTCTCATAAACAAATAGGCATAGCCCAATGCCTAGCCTTATCTGTAGCCGACATGCCCAAAGATGAACCATTAGTGTCGGCTGCCACATACTTTTGGAACAACACTCTGAATGCCTTCCTTTTCCAGCAAGGCCCAATGACCCCAACCCTAGCCGATGTCTTCATGCTAACAGGACTTGACATCATGTCATCGGCTAGTCCCAACCGGCTAGATAACAAGGGTGAGTTCTCGTTTAAAACCAAAGCAATCGGCGGCTGGAACAGATATGTTAGCATGAACATGAGGACTGGACCAATTACTCCCAGAGAGCATACCGTCTTCTTGATGATGTGGCTGGAGAAATTCGTGTTCTGCGGCTCAAGTTGTGGACCAACTGCAAACTGGCAAATAGTAGCCGAGACCCTGGTTAACAAGACAAAACTTCCTCTAGGCAAATTCCTCCTCGGCTACCTTTATCAGACCTTAAACCAAGAAGTGACCAAGATAGCAGCTGATACAACAATCGGCATAGGAGGCCCTTGGTGGCTCCTTCAGCTCTGGCTTGTGCTATTAACCCAGAAGGTCTCTGGTCGGCCAAAGCTGCCCGATGCTTGCTTCCCTCTCTTGGAGCCGACTGAGGATGATGAAGGGAACAAAGTGACCACTAGGAGATGTCTATCCTTTGGGAAAGCCGTAGCCACTCACGCCAGGTCGAAACAATCAAGCAAACTCTTGGCCGATTGGTTCATATCCTTTTACGATGGCCTTGCGAAGAACAATCGGACTTGATTTTTCTATGAAGACCAAGCGAAGTTTGAATTACTAGTCGAGCTGAACTTGGATGAGATAAACTCGGATCAATACCCCAAGTGCAGAGAGATTTTCACTACAGCGCTCACCCCTTGCATACTGCTGACTGGAATACATCAAGGCCGAAACGTGCTGAAGACTTATGAATTTTATTATCCTGCATCGGCTGGAAGGCAATTCGGACTTGGGCAGCTGCCGATCGGCTGCTATTATGCCGACAAGATTGAGGCCCGAGGGATGATTGACTCAAGGCTGATGATGAACAAACTAATGGAGATAGAGAGCCCACCCCTCAGCAGCGTCGGGATCCTGGAGCTGGCCGACAAAAGGAGCACGGCCTATGACAAGTGGTGGGTGGAGATCAAGCAACACATCTTCCATCAACGCGCCTCCATGTATCTCACCACCCTCCTGCCAGATGAAATCCCCTCTACAAGTATTTTCGTCCTTAAGCATCTTTCCCTCTGATCAATTGGTCATCGTCTCTCGCTAACACTCTAAACATTATTCCTTTACAGAAGACAGAATCGGATCCCCCCACAGTGAGTAACTCTGGATAATTTCCATTGAGTACCGCTTGGGCATTCTACCGAACGGATGTGGATATGCTCCATCGGCCATCGGCTGGGACACGCCGAAACTGAAGACATTGATGCACGGCCAAACTCATCAAGCCGTGATGAGGAAGAAGAGAGCAGCCCCATCGGCTATGCGGCCATCGGCTGCTCCTGTGAAGAAGCAAAAGAAGCCAAAACCGACTGCACCAGCTGACAGCTTGCCTTCCCTTGATCCCAGTATCGACAGAGCTCTCAACAAGGAAATCATGGACGAGGAAATCTCTCAAGCTGTCAAAGAGGCGGCTGAGTCGAGCAGCTCAAGCCATAATTCCATCAGCCCGCCAGCCGATGATCCAGCCCCACCAGTCTCTTCTCCTCTGAAGCGATCGGTATGTGTTCTCCCCTTCAAATCTGATCTTTAAATCATTCAAACCCTGACCAAATTCTTCTTGCAGTACAAAATACTAGCTAATCGGCCTCCTCGCCTAGCTTCACCAGTAGTTTCCAGTTTCATCCTCTTTCTTTTTTACTTATGCTTGCTTTGGCCAACTCGTACTAACACTTATCCTTTTTCTAGCCTCCACGGTCTCCGTCGGTTGCCCCCCATGTATCAAGCGAGAGAATTGCGTCAGCTTCGGGCAGCCACCACACCGAAGAAGTATCTGCGTTGGCTCCTGTTGCACGAGTAAGTTTGCTTCCCTTCTTCCTCAAAAGTTTGGCATCGGGTGTCACGCTCCGTTTTAATTGGTCTGACTCTTTCTACAGATTCTAGCCCACCTACTTCCATTCGACATTAAAGAGTTTGTCAGAGAAGAAGAAGAGGCCACTAGCCAAGACCAGGCCACCATAGCCGACGACATCAAGGAGAAGCTTCAAGACATTCATTGTCGGCTCAGCATCGATATAGATCAACTGGTCATGGAGTGCGGGCCAGCTCGAGCGCACTTCAATGATGTTTAGAGTCAGCTCCCCGATGACTTGGCCAAAAAGATCTCTCGAGTCGTCTTCATCGACCAGCACCAGTTCAAACTGGAGCGGGCTGTACAAAGAATGGTCAATGGGCAAGCTCAAGCTGACCTGGCAGCCTCAATCGACGCCATTGTGCAAAACATAGTGGCCGAGAAGGCCAAGTTGGATGAGCTGGTGGCTGGGCCATCGGCTACATAGACCAAGATCGGCCAACTTGAAGCAAAAGAGGCCGACTTGCTGGCGAAGCTAGAGCAGTGCAGGGCCAAGCTCGCGGCAGAAAAGCAAGTGCTAGCCGATCTTCCCAAGGCTACCGAAGATCAGAGGGCTAAGGTGACTTCCACCATCAAGCACTTGGGAGAACTCCATAAATCGGCCAAAGCGATCCTGGGCTCCAATGAAAAAGACATGGCCACGGTCGAAGAAATCAAAGCCATCAAAGAAGAAGCCACGTCGGCCATCGAAAAATTTTTAGGGATGTAATAGGGCTTTAATTCTCAAAAACTTTTGATGCCTTGGCCTGTATATATAACTCCTGTAGTTGGCCTGTTGTGCCTTAAATATTATCCATATCCCTTTTGCCGATTCATTTGTCTTCTATGTCTTGACTGCTTGAAAATTTTCAAAACCCCAAAAAATTTGAAGTCCTGCAACTCTGATTTCTGACTTTGTATAGTGTATGCCTTCCTAATTTTCTCAATGTTGCCTCCAGCATTGATAAAATAATACGTCAAAGCCATCCAATACCTGTCGGCTAATTGCAGCCGATTTGAGAAATCAAAGGGAAAAACGTGGAGGTAAAATATTCTAAACACGATGTATATGATTACACAACACATCGGCTAGCATGGATCGGTGAGGAGTTAGCCGAATCATGAATTGATCCAAACACTTGGGTAGTATTTATTGAAATATTTGCCGTTAAGAGCCCTTCCAAACATTTCTCCGTCCAATCCTTCCAACATGTAGGCTCACTTGGAGACGCATTTGTGGATCTTGAAAGGTCCTTCCCAGTTAGGTGACCACTTGCTGAATTTGCTATCTCTTGATCTGATCGGGAAGACTAGCTTCCAAACGAGCTCGCCTTCTTCAAACGACTTAGGCACAACTTTCTTGTTATAATGACGAGTTATGCGTTCTTTGTCTCTAGTCACCTTTCCAAGGACACATCCTTGACAAAACTAGGTCTTCAGACTCATCCACCATTAGATTATAATAGTCATTGACTGTTAATTCGTCCTGCAACTGAATCCTTCTTGAGCCGATGATATTCTCCCATGGCAAAACTGCTTCATGTCTGTAGACCAACTTGTACGGAGGCACCTGGGTTGATCCGTGGCAAGCCATCCGATAAGCCCACAGTGATTCGGCCAATCGGCTATGCCATTGTTTCAGGTACTCAGAGATCTTCCTCTTTATCAACTTGATCAAACTTTTATTGGAAGCTTCAGCCTGTCCATTAGCCTGAGCATAATACGGTGAAGAATTTAGTAGCTTGATCCCATGCTGTCGGCAAACTGAAAAAACTCATCTGAGACAAAGATGGATCCCTGATCCGTAGTGATAGTCTGAGGGACGCCAAATCTGTCTATGATATGCTCTTTAACAAATTCGATTGCATCCCTAGAGTCAACCATCTTCAGGGGAATTGCTTCCACCCACTTGGTAAAATAATCGGTTCCTACCAAGATAAACTTATGTCCCTTGCTCGAGGGAGGATTGATCTGGCCGATCATATCGGTTCCCCAACCTCTGAACGGCCAAGGCTTTATGATAGGGTTCATAGCCAATGCTGGTGCCTCTAGATAGCTCCAAACTTCTGGCAATCCTGACAGCCCTTGTAATACTTGAAGCAATCTTCCAGCATAGTCAGCCATAAATATCCAGCTCTTCGAAGTAACCACTTCATCTTGTGAGGCGATTGATGAGTGCCACAGATTCCTTCGTGCACCTCTCCTATGGCAACTTTGGCTTGATCGGCACCTAGGCACTTGATTAGCACACCATCAATCGTCCGATAGTATAAGTCATTGTCGAGCAAGACATATCGCAAAGTGTTGTAGTGCAGTTTCCTTGAAGCCGATTGAGAAGGGTTCTGTAGATAATTGTAGACATCACACCTCCAGTCGTCGGCTGAGATGGTTGCAACCTCCACTTCGACATCTTTTGTCATCAGCCTGTAGCCTGATGCCCCTTGAGCCAAATCAGTTGCCTTGGAATTTTTCTCCCTAGGGATGTGTTTTAAGGTTACTAGCCGAAAACTATCCATGAATTCCCGACATTTTTGATAGTAGATCATCAGCGCGTCATTTTTGCATTCATATTCCCCTGATAACTGGCTGATAACCAACAGTGAATCGCCCATTATTTTGATGGCATTGGCTTGAACCTCTTTCACCAGCTGCAAACCTTTGAGAACGGCCTTATATTCGCCTTGATCGTTTGTGGCATGAGGCGCAATGGAGAAAGCAAACTCAAAGCTTGCCTCCCTGGGAGAGATTATCACCAAGCCAATGCCGCATCTGTTCGTGCATACCGAACCATCGAAAGTGAAAGTCCAAGGCATGATATCGACTGAGCCGATTGAGCTGCCTTGTCCTTTTATTGCACGATGAAATCAGCTATGGATTGTCCTTTTATTGCCTTGGGTGCCTGATACCTCAAATCAAACTCTGTTAAAGCAAATATCCATTTCCCAACTCGTTCTTTCAGAACTAGAGCCGACAGCATGTATTTTACTACATCGACTTTGCAAACTATGGTGCACTTGTTGGATAACAAATAATGCCTTAACTTTGTGCATGAAAAATATAAGCACAAACACAACTTCCCCACGGGAGAGTACCTTGTTTCTGCATCCAGAAGTCTTCTGCTAAGATAGAAAATTGCCTTCTCCTTTCCCTCAATCTTTTGAATCAGAACTGAGCCGATAGACTTCTCCTAGGCTGACAAATATAACTTGAACGACACTCCTTTTTGTGGAGGAATCAATACCGGAGGGGAGCTCAGATAATCCTTAATGTTCTCCAAAGCCTTCTGCTACTCTGCCCCCTAGGGGAACGCTTGATCGGTTTTCAGCCGTAGTAGAGGCGTGAATGGCTCCAACTTTTCTGATAGATTGGCTATGAAGCGTCTGATGAAGTTGATTTTGCCGATCAGAGACTGCAATTGCTTCTTGTCCTGCGGGGGCTGAATAGTCTTGATAGCATTAATGCTTCTTTATGTCACCTCAATTCCCCTTTCGTGAACAAGAAACCCCAAAAACTGGGCAGCCGAAGACGCATTTTGTGGGATTCATCTTCAAGCCATATTTTCTCGTTCTCTCCAACACCTTTCTTAAATCGGCTATGTTGTCTTCCACTTCCTTGGTTTTGAGAACGACGTCATCGATATAGATTTCCACCAAGAAGCCGATTAGGTCATGAAAAATATAATTCATGGCCCTCTGATATGTAGCTCTAGGATTCTTTAAGCCAAAAGTCATGACGACCCACTCGTATAAGCCGATTGCCCCATGGCATCTAAAAGATGTTTTATGGATGTCCTCCTCGACCATAAAGATCTGATTATAACCAGCATTGCCATCCATAAAACTTATGATTTTGTGGCCGGAGGCTGCATCTACCAGCAAGTCGACTATAGGCATAGGGTACTCGTCCTTAGGGGTGACCTTATTCAAATCTCTAAAGTCGATACACACCCTAAGTTTGCTGTTTTTCTTTATCACTGGAACTATATTTGAAACCCATTCTGTGTATCGACAGGGCTGTTGATGAGAAATTTCTCTCACGCGCTGGCCTGGGAGATCTGCTTAGCTCCAGTGCAAGTCCTTCTCGACTACCTGTGCTGTACAGGGCATGTCAGTTGGTTTGATCTGTTAACCAACAAGAAAAATAAAGACATATGTGTTAAAGGTCAAGTTAGATCCTACTGGATTGGCTGTGAGAGTCAATTTACATATATATGCTATCCTGAAGTGCATTTAAACTAAGTGACTAGAATAGATCGGCTGCGCCGAGAAAGTATTAACCACTTAATCCAAATATACAACAGGATAATAAATATATGTATTAACAGCCTAGCCGATACTGTAAGTCTAACTGTGAATCGGCTAGTACTCCGACTCATCTTATAAAAAGATATTGACCTAAGCTAAATGCGCTAAACCTAGATTAGTCGGCTGTTGGCTGTGGCTGACAGCTGATTCTGGCTTAGGGCATTTAACTGGAGCAAAATCTTAATATAGAGGCGGTTTTAATAAACCTGATAATAAATATACCAAAAGAATATTAAAATAGATAAGGCCGGCTGAAACCCCGGCACTGTCTCTAAACATATACATCTAGCCGAATAGATCATAAAAGCTCTAAAAACAACTTAATAGATCAAATTGATGCAGCATTAAGTATAAACAGAACAATCGGATATGCTATAGCTGATGTAAATCCCTCGAGACGGTGGATATCGCATATAATCTAGGCCAACCCTTAGATCTTGCTCTGTCGGCTACTGATTCTTGACAAAAACAAGCCGATGTCAAGACAGATCTAAACATCGTTCTAGATTATATGTGATATATGATAACTACCGCAGCATAAATCATCGAATTTAGAGTATCATAGCGACGGAAGCACTAAATTCGATGAGATACACCACTAACGACAAACATTTACCTTAAATCAGGGATCGAAACGATGCAGCCCGAAGCCGGATCAAGTGTTCGTCTAAAGAAAATAGGAGGCAATGCGCCAAAAGTTGAATTGATTGTGTGTGTGTTTTTATTTACAGGGGTCTTGGGTCCTATTTATACCCAAGAATAACATTATCCGTGCGAACCACGGTCTCTATCTAATCTACTATTTAAAATACGACAATATCCCGGGATAAGGTCCCATGCCGCATTACAATAGAAAATCTAAACAAATTCCTAATTTACAGATACAATTGCCGTTACAGGACCCTATCCATAGATGGCAATATCTTTTAACGCACAATTTGGGAACCGAAACTTCTATTTATCTTTAAGCTCCTTCATTGGAAACGGTCTCATCTTCTTTTCTGACTCAGCATCAGCTTTCGGCTATCCTCATCCGTCTCAACCTCAGCCGATCAGCCTCGTAGCCAATTGTATCGCAGCCGACTTGACCCCTGTTCTTCCGATCCGATTTCGTTTCTATCTGGGCAGGGACTTAGGGATTTGGTTACCAAATTTAGCCATTAACAAGGGCCGAATGAAACCAGCATCATATAGCCGAGTGATTCGGCCTTAATCGCATCGTACATATCGGCTTTAAACCTCCTGGGAGGCTGTTTGTACTACCAATATCCAAGCTTAATAGGGAGCCGATGTTCAACAATAGATCGGCTGAGACCAGGCATCTCAAAATACTCCCAAGCAAAGCAATCTTTATATTCCTTCAATAAATCAATAAGCTTGGTCCTAAAATGAGAAGACAATTGCTAATGTATGTCGGCCTAGGCCTATCCCCTAGACCTATATCAACTTCTTCTAACTCATCGGCCGAAATAAAACCTTGCCCTAGTTTATCGTTGATGTCGTCCACAGTGTCCTTGGTGTAGACGCTCGAGCCTCCACGATGCCTTCAAACTAATAATTGAGGCTCTTCGTCCCCAATTGACTGCATGTCAGAATCGAACAACTTCAGAAAATCGGCCTGCCAAACTTTACTAGACATGCAATCAATGTCATCGACTTCCCATAAAGTTAAGTCGGCGTTAGCAACATTGACTGACCTATCGGCTGGCACGATCTCTATCTTATCGCCTTGCCCTTGGATTAAGCTTTGATGCATTGTAGAAGGGATGCAACAGTTGGAGTGGATCCAATCCCTTCCGAATAGTAGACTATATGATCCCTTCCTGTCGATGACGAAAAACGTTATAGGCATAGTTTTGCAATTGACGGTCAGCTCAACGTTTAAAACTCCCTTGGCCTCCGATGGGTTGCCGCCGAAGTCCTTGAGCACCATGTTAGTTTTTATCAAGTCATCAGTTTCTTTGCCTAGCTTCCTGAAGGTTGCGTAGGGCATGAGGTTGACAGTAGCTCCTCCATCGACTAGCATCTTTGACATCGGCTTCCCATTCACAAATCCTTTAACATGTAGGGGCTTCAAGTGCCGATTTTTGGTCCCCTCGGGTTTTTCAAAGATGGCCTGTTCTAGGGACAAGACTAGCTTGGCTGTGGTGTCTTCGACGGTTTCGCATCGGCCTCGCGGCCTCGAATTCGGTTGGCAATATGAACACCATGTTGGCCGATGCAAAAGCTATTCCTTTGCCTTTTGCCGTCCTTTTGGCCTGGTCGGCTTGGGTCTCATTGGTTGGGGCTGTATGCCTCTTGACGCGCCATTGTTTCCTGCCTCATCGTTGTTGTTGATGCTGGATCATCTCCTGGACCTCTTCCTCCTGTCCTTCGCTTTTCAGCCTCTGAATTCTCCTTTTCAGAGTTTTGGTGAACAGGTCCGAAGGGCACCATTGGGGTTTGGCCGATTGCTCCTCTTCAGCCTCCTCCTCGACCTCCTCTTGGAAGAAGTCCTGGTGAATTGGGCCCAATTGTTGATGGATGGGCAGTTTCCTCTGATTAAGCTGGACGGCCCTGGGGACGAATCAGCTAGAGCTATCTTTTGGTTGGTCTCTGTATTCATCCTCCCTGTAATCGCTGCAGGCTGGGCAATTTTCACATGTGGGCAGCCTCATCCTCGATTCCCAGCAAAATCGGAAGAATTCGCACCGCCAATGTGGATCGTAGTCGTCGTGGCGGCGAAAATAGGCCACTCCTAGCCGATCTGGTGTCCTCTGGTACGGCTTGCCGCGTCGGGCCTCTTCCTCCTCTTGAACCCTTAGTTGAAACCGGAGTCGGCTGTCCATGTGCTTGGGCCGACTATCGGCCGATCTGCCACTCGTGTAGACCATGTTGATTGGCACGGCGTCGGTTGCAGTCGGCTTCCTGGATGGCTCCTCGCGAGCTGAGCCAGCCGCGTTTGCTTGTTGGGCTTCGGCTAAGCTTTGCGCCATGCTGTACTGCCAATCAGCTCGCCTTGGGCCGGCTTGGACTACGTTGATAGGGAAGGGGTTGCCGTCGACTTTTATCGGCTTAGCTGATTCTTCAAACTTGATTTTCCCTGCCTCTATTGCCGACTGGATTTGCTGGCAGAAGATTTTCAGTCGTTGGTGCTGTGGGACGTGGTGTTGTGCCACTTGCAATATTTCTTCTTTTTGAGCACCTCGGCCGATGGAATGACGTGGTTGGCCGGAAGCTGTATTTGTTTCTCCCTTAGCAGTAGATCGAAGAGCCTATCGGCTTTTGTGATGTCGAAGTCATATCTTTCTTCCTTAGCCAATTTCTTCAGCCATTGACACGTGACTGCTTTCTTGTTCCTGGTCCACTCGGCTGCTGCTACCTCTGTGTCGCTGTCACTTGATTCGAAGTCTGTTGCATAAGCAACGTGGGTGACTTTCTTGAAGGCCTTCTTTGATTCTTGAAAGCGTTGTTCGTGTGCCGTCACCTTTTCGGCCAAATGGGCCAAGCTCTCAAAGTCTTGGGCTGAAAACCTCTCCCGGATGGGGGCCAAAAGGCCATGGAAGGCTAAGTCGGCTAGCTGCGAATCCAACAACACCAGGCTGTAACAACGGTTCCTCATGTCCTGAATCGCTGGATGTAGTCTTGAACCGATTCTTCATGTTTCTGCCTGACGCTGGTCAAGTCCAACAACTTCAACTCATGTGTGCCAAAGTAGAAATAAATGTGTAACTACTTCTCGAGATCGGCCCAGCAATGAACCGAGTTGTAGGGCAGGGATGAAAACCATGTGAAGGCCGATCTTGAGAGAGACAATGGGAACAATCGTACTCTGAGCGCGTCGGTAGGTGATGCTTCTCCACACTGAGCCAGAAATCAGCTGACATGTTCATGGGTCGAGACATTGTCTTGCCCAGAGAATTTCAAAAAATCTGGTACCTTGTACCGGTTTGGCAGGGGCACCCTCTCGAAATATTCCGGGTATGGGTACCGGTACATATTGTCAGAGTCCTTCGGCTTGAGGCCAAACTGATCACGCATGACATCTGTGATCAGATAGGCCCAAGGCTTATTTTCTTGAGCTTGTAGCTGTGGCATTTGAAGGATTGCGCGGAGGCTACGCTAGCCAAAAATAAAATTTTAACCGCGCAAACCAGGAACACTTGCAAGTAAGGGTCGATAGATCGTTACCGATTGGAGTAGAGTGCAGCGGAATAGCCAATCGGGCAATCCGATCCGAACGTGTAGCCGATTCCCGGAGACAGCCGATTCGCCAATCGCCCGATTCGAGTCGTCCGGCCGCGTTCTCACGCCTCGCTCCGATGCGCCCGACCGCGGCCGATTCCACCACGCCCGATCGCTCCGATTGCAGCCGATCCGGCCGATCAAGAGCGCGCAACGTAGCAGCGCCTCTACCGGTATCCACACGTCCGGGGACAGAACACCGTACACCCGTGTGCTAGCACGCGATGCAAGGCTAGGGTTTGGCTCGAAAGTGGGGAGGGTTTCCGAGGAGATTGATCTCGACGACTTCTGTTGCACGCGATGCAATTGACGTGTGGCAGCTCTCCACCCCTCCCTCCTTTATATAGAGTTGGCCGACGGGACTAGTGGCCGATTAGGACTCTATTTTTGAATCGGATCTCATCCGTATCTCATAGAGTTGGCTTCCCATACGTCGTAAGCCCATAGGACTCTATCCGATCGGATCCCTATCCGATCGAGCCGTATCCGAGTCCAACTCGAATGCCTGTTCTTATCCCCTTAAGCGTGCGACCACGTAGGTTCGGGTATACTCGGTTTCGGCTATAGTCTAACTTAGCCGATCGTCGGCTCGAGTCCAACTCAGCCGACCCGTCAACGGCGCCTAGCAGCACATATTGACACCATAGTATACAAGAATAATATCGGCTCAACCTGTAATGTGTACACAAATCCCTTTGCCTCACGATACCGGTTAAGCTATAGGCAAGATGTGTGCCATCCCTTCAATAGCTTAACCATTCACTCGAACCGTATTGGATTATCGTCTGCATTGATTGACTCCTCAATCAACTTAGCATGGCCATGCATTTCCATAATCCATTACCTCGAGGGCCTAGAGATATCTCTCCAAAGGAGGGGCAAATTCCATCTTGATCACTCACATCCCACTCCATGTTTCATAGCAAACCCGAAAACTACCTTTATAACTACCCGATTACGAATAGCGTTTGGTAGTCCTAAAGTAGGCTACTACACATGTTGGAATCCATGGTGATCTCGGGTCTAAGGACTTTGTACCAACACTACCCGAGACCAACTAATGGCACATTAATTCCCGTAGTGTCTCATGGTGGGTCTATCCAACAATGTGTTCTCCAACACATATGTCCATGTTTATTGATTTGGTATCTCCATACCCATGATCTATGAGACATGATCATCAATCAATAAACATGCCGATCTTAGAATCATATTTGTTCCAACAATATGACATATGATCGAGGATCGTTTAGAAATAGATTCATACATAAAGAGTCTCATAAATAAGTCACGTACTTATTGATCAATACAAGATGTCTATTTCATGGAACTGAATAACACTTTATTCATTTATACATAAACATTGATGTGATATCCAACATCTCCATGTTGCCTCTAGGGCATATCACTAACAGCATTAGCTAAAACTGCTCATACTGCATGGGAGGCTGCCGATGTCGTGTCTGTGGTGAATGAGGTTGATAATACTGCTCATAGTTGCCCCCTAGGTACTGATGTTGGACTTGATTCATGGCAGGAGGCGGCTGTGGTATAAACGGAGGGCGCTACTCAGGGGGAGGCCGAACGCCGTTGGAGTTGTGAGGTAGGTCTAGCGTGTAACTGCCGATCGACATTTTGTGCAAGAAGGATTGCTGATCAGTGCCGAACATGCTTTCCACCTGTTCTTGGGGAAGTATTGGAGCCCCGTGACCCTCATGCGAGGGCTGTTGCCTGATTAGGAGCTTGGGCGGTGGTTTCACAGCCGATGGTTGTTCATTCGGCTGAATAAGGGCTCCCCCTGGAGGAGTCGGCTGTCCCAATGGAGGGATTGGCAGCCCTTGTGTTGACAGAGTCCTGTAAGGTGGGAATCGGACATCAGGGAAATAGGTCAGCCCCCTTGGCAGCTACTCGGCTATCTTTGAATCAACCACGATGCTTATCATGTTGTTCAATGTGTTCACCAGTATCCCTGACTGGTTGACAAGTGCGTGGTGGACAGCCGAGTCGATCCGGTCTTGAAGCTTGTGCAGCCCCGAGTCGTCCTGCTCCTGCTTGACGTCTTCAATCTTCTTTTTCCCTTTCTTGTCCTCGCTGGAGGCAGCTCCAGAGTCGAAGTCTTCTGTGATCACGAACTCGTACTTCTGAACAATTGATCCGGACATGGTCTGGGTGTAGGATCACAAATAATGTGCTTGCAATCATTCCACCATCTGCTGATAGTCGGCCTGCTATTCAGCCGATAGTTTGTCCATAGTCACAGGGATGATGTTGTCCTGGTCCAGCTCCGTGGTCGTGGCGTTCACCATTGTACTGGATCTGGAAGTTGGCGTCCCATCGGGCGTGCCAAAAGCGTGTTGATGAGAATTTTTCCCATGCGCTGGCCTAGAAGATCTACTTAACTCGAGTGCAGGTCCAAAATTGGTCGCCTTTGGTGATTGAGCGGGCGTGCCAGTTGGTTTGATCCTACAACCAACAAGAAACAAAAAGAATTTCGTTAAGATTAGACCCTACTCGATCGGCTACGGATATGAATAAATATATAAATGCTATCCTAAAGCATGTTTAGACCAAGTGATTAGGATAGATCGGTAGCATACCGTGACAGTATAAATCACTTATATCTAAAAGTACATTAGAATAATAATTATATATATTTATAGCCTAGCCAATGTCGCAGATCTAATGTAAAAAAATTGGCTAGTACTCCGATATATTTTATAAAAAGATATTAATCTGAACTAAATACGCCATATAATCTAAATAAAACCTCTAGATCTAGCTCTGTCGGCTATTATCTTGGAAGATATACTACCGATCATGATATAGATCTAGACATTGATCTAGATTATATGTCGCATATGGTAAATTAAGGAGTTTGCAACATCAAAATTAGAGTATCTGGCCTCGACACCACAAGCCGCTTGTAACAAGATATTACCTTTCGTGGAGATCGGAACCGATGCAGCCCAAGAAAAAAGCAAGAACTCGTCGAGAAAAAAGAAAAAACAGAAAGGTTGGCGATGCACCGAAATTGTATTGATGTGTGATCTATTTCTTAAACCAAACCCTCGGGTGGTATTTATACCTAGTTACAACAACATCTGTGTAGATCACAGTTTCTATCTTATCTACTATTTACAGTATGACAATATCCCAGGACGGGACCCCATGCCGCGTTACAAAAGGAATATCTACAAAATATCCTATTTTATAGATACAATTGCCGTTATAGGACCTTATCCATAGATGGCAATATCTTTAATGTCTTCTGGAGACCGAATCCAATAATCATCTCTAAGCTTTCCTTCCGGGATTGGCCCCACCTTTGGTCTTCAATCGGAATCGGCTATCGGCTATCCTGATCCGACTCGGACTCAGCCGACTAGCTCCGTAGCCGATTCGGACTTAGCCGATGCGCAGATCGCGTGTTTCCTCCACTTCCACTTCAATCCTTATTTCAAACTTGGGGATTTGCTTACCAAATTTTGTTGTTAACAGATAATGAAGAAGAAATGGGGCTCAAAGCATGTACTTGTTGTGGAGAAGTTGGACACACTACGAGCATGTGCATCCACATCTGCCACTGCGGTGAGGACACCCATATGCCAGAAGAATGTCCCACGAGAAATGTCACGTGCTTCCTATGTGAGGGAACAGATCATGTGCCTAAGGACTGTCAACTGATTGTGGTCCTAGCTAAGGACGAGGAAAACCAAAGGATATCTCGGTAGTCTGTCAGTCAACTCGTGGTTGGTACCTCCAATGGTGATGATGTTTCTGATCATCAACCAGCTCCAACCCTTGTGAAGACCATTAGTGATAACAGAAGCGTGGAAAACAAGTCTCATGAGTTAGTGCACAATTCAGTTCTAGCTGCTAGCCTACAGACCTAGAAGAGAGCATAGGGTGAACAACCAGGTCCGGTTTGCTGCAATTGTCTCAAGTTAGGACATCATCTCAATAAATGTCCACTTCCGAGACTAGCAAAAGAAGCCCGTCGTTGCTTCAACTGTGGGGAACCAGGTCATTTAATGGAAGGTTGCCCAATGCTCAAGCACCAACATCCTCAAGGTACCAGCATTGTCTGCAACACCATTACTCTGCAAACTGCCCCAGCTTCAGCACAATGTGATCAAATCTAGTCAAAAGGTACCCATAAGGCAAAAGATACCAGTCATCGCCCGTACGTGCAATCTCCCCCACGGTGTATTATCGTTAAGGGCACCAGCAAAAGTTCTAAGGTTCACCCGCCAACCTATCCCCAAGCTACAGGACCAGCAACAGCAAGGCAAGCAATGCCAAAGAAACAGTGGTCCACTCCAACCACAAGGTCACCATGAAAACTAGCAAGGCATCTCGTGTTGCCTCAGCGCAGATGCTTGGCAATTAATCAGGTCCACACACAAGGCAGTGTTCCCGTTGAAGCACCAGTTTGTAAGCAAGGTCAGATCAAGTCAACCAGGCCAGAATCACAAGACTAAAAGTCGCCCCAGGCTAGTCAAGTCTACGGCAGTTTACAATTGTTTAATCTTCAAGTACCTTTGTTTCTACATAGAAGTTTCGTGGCAGTTATGTAATAAGAAGGAAATATTGAATAAAGTCTGAGATACATAGTTTCTCTTCTTTTGGGATTCATCTTGAGAATTCGAAAACATGTTAACTTGTGTAACCGTCGGTGTTATAAGAAACCTAGAGTTTCATTTTCCCCGATCTTTCCATTTTTGGTTAGACTCCAAAAATGATTGCTAACTAGGGGAAGTAAATGATCAATCAAGAAAATATGAAAGTTCAGACCACCGTAACATTCGGCATGATACGAACTTCTTAAAAGTCAGCATTAGTGGCACCTCAAGGAAATGAGAAGAATGACGAAAAATTTGTAATAACGTCATGAGAGAAACGTCCGCACTCTTAATCTTGGATGTTCTCCGGAAAATAATAAGTGCAACTGCACCTTAGTGATGAACATGTATCAAGAATGGTTATCCTTAGTTCAAGGCGACTGTTATAGTTCTCGAAAACCACTCCGATGTTTCCTAGAAAATGTCATTGGAAAATTTCCCCATCACCAAGCTCAGAAGCAAGTGGATCTAAATGTCAAGCTAGAGCATCCAGCCATCCAAGTATGATTTGGAGAAATTGTCTAGGCAAACCACCTTTACTCAAGGGGCAAAGCAAACTAGTGAGATCAAAAGCAGGAAGCCTTGTTGTTTCAAAGGTAGTTTCCAACAGCTCTCTAGTTTCGGCATTTGTGGGAAAGCAACATCGAAGTTTGTGTCCTGTCAGTCTTCAAAGCTAGCACATGATACAAGGACCAGCGGAATGGAGGAGCTCTGCCAATACTTCGTTACGATGGAATGGCGAGGAATCAGTTCTACGGATCAAGTTGCCTATAAATCAAGAGTAGTAGCCTCATCAGTCATAGTCGGTCGAAAGACTATCCACCTTGGTAAAGCAAGCTTGAAGTCCAATTTGGTTAATCCCATAACCGATTTGCTTGGAGGTTAAACCCTATGAAACATATTGGGTTGCAACCAAAGGAATCAGTTATGAGCTGTTAACAGAGCTACATAAATCTCAAGTTAGCAAGTTTGAATCTAAGGCACACCATAAGCGTCCATGTCAACCGCTTAGTCAAAAGAAGCGATAACTCAAGACAACCGCAGTTTAGGTAAAAGCAGATCAAGCAGTTTCTTGAAACACCTGTCGTTCAGGTCAAGAGCAGTTGAAGCGAGTTTGTGAGTCCATGGTTTCAGGAGAGTCAGTCTCGAGGTTTCATGAACAACTCCGCCGAAGACAAGTCAAAGCGAATTCTCAGAATACCAAAGGTGCCCATGTAGTTGTGCAGTTTGAGGATCTTTGAACCACTGCATCTAGGTTCGAGTCAGTGCGAGCACAATCAGTGAGTGTGAGCCAGCAGAAACTATAGCGGTTAGCAAGCCAACCCGATCTCGACCCTACCTATTTCCATTCTAGCCCCGAATCTCGGGACGAGATTCTTGTAAGGGAAGATTTGTCACACCCGATTTTCGTTTGGGATTAAAAATAATTAAATAAATTATTTTCTAGAAATTGAATAAAATGAAAAGCATTGTAATCAAGTGAAATTATTAAGGAAATTAAATTTTCCTTTAAAAGTCATGGCCGGAAATATATTTGAAATATCCTCCATGCCCTAAATACTCTCTGAAATTTTCGTGAAATTTTGGAGCTCCAAAATAATTTATAATACAAAGAACACTTCAATAATTATTTAAAAAATAAACTAATCCTTAAATGAGCTGGAGATATTTTTATTAAATATTTTGGGGTGTTCATCTATTTTTAGATTTTTTTTCTTGGAATTATTTGAGCACTAAAAGCATTTATAAAAAATTCAAAGTCCATTTGTGTGATTAATTTAAATGATAAACAAATTAAAATCCACCTTTTGTTCAGGCGAAAAAGGCCCGTAAAGTCCACCTTGCTCCCTTGTGGCCGAGCTCGGCCGGCACCGCCTCTCTCTCTCTCTCTCCTCGGCTCGGCCTAGTTGCGGCCCATCACCCTCCCGCGCTCGCGTAACATCCGATCTGCATCCCTCCCTCTCCGAGCCACCGATGCACGGGCCCCGCTTGTCAGCCCTTGTCCTCTCTCCCGAGCCGCCGACGGTGGGCTCCACCTATCGGGTCGTCCCCGACCTTCGGCCGCGCCCTACCGCCATTGCCACCGTTAGTCTCGCTTCCATGCCACTGTATTTCCCGCACCTTTCGGTCTCCTCGCACGCGCCTGCTTAACCCTAACGCCGCCACCCGCTTTCCCCGCTCGCGCAATGGCCGAAGCCGAGCTTTCCGCCGCCGCATTATCCATCCTCGGCCAAACCGTCCACCGCATTTTCCGCTCATACCCGAGCCAAACTCCGCCTCCCCGCACCATAAAAACCCTCCCCGAGCCGTAATCTCCATTTCCCCTCTGCCACCCGAGCTCCCCGTGCCCCCTAACACACTTGTCACGCTCGGCCTAGCTCCGCCGCTCGCTGCCAAGCTCCAATCGCGCGCCGCCACCACACATCGAGGCCCACCGCCACCTTCCCCGCAGCACCCCGCACCTCGGCCGCCGCTCCTCGCCCATTGCTATTAGCTGGAACACCCTTCCCGTGGTGTTTCTGAGCCGCCGCCTTCCCGCTCGCCTCCGGCCACCGTTTCCCACCGCCACGCTGCTTCCCGAGCGTCGTCGTTGTCTTGTCGGCTCCACCGTGCCTTGCTACACCTCGGCATCCTCTCCGCAGCCTCCCATTGCCGCCGGAGCCCGCTGCCCTTGCCGTTCCAGAGCGTCGGCCGTTGTCCCCGCTCGTCGTTGCTCGCCGCTGTCGGGATGCCTCCGGACCTCTTACTATATTTAAGGGACGAATAGAAAGTATCAACTTCCCCCCATAAGCATAGGAAGGTATCCGGCGTTCCGAGAGAGAGATAACTGAGACATTGCTGCGCCTTTAGCCTGCCAGTCAACTTCAGCCTGGATTGTGCCCGTCAAACCACTCGATGGTGGTGACCAGATGTGTTACATGAAGGATTACGCGGAGGCTACGATAGCATAAAACAAAACTTTTCTACCGCACAAACCAGGAACACTTGCAAGTAAGGGCCGATAGATCGTTACCGATTGGAGTAGAGTGCAGCGGACTAGCCAATCAGGGCTATCCGATCTGGAACAGTGCTGGCCGATGACAGTCGATTTGCCGACAGCCGATTCCCGGGGACAGTCGATTCACCAATCAGCCGATTCGTCGATGCTGCAGCCGATCCGAGTCGTCCGACCGCGTTCTCGCGCCTCGCTCCAATGCGCTCGACCTCCGCCGATTTCACCAAAGCCGATCGATCCGCCGCAGCCGCGCTTGCGTCGTCGATCTGCCGCAGTCGCCTCACTCCGATTGCAGCCGATTTTTAGCCGATCAACAGCGCCGCAACGTAGCAGCGCCTCTACCGGTATCCACACGTCCGGGGACAGAACGCCGAACACCCGTGTGCTAGCACGCGATGCAAAGCTAGGGTTTGGCTCGAAAGTGGGGAGGGTTTTTGTGGACCCCCGATTTTGAGTCGGGAATCTTTCGTGTTCATAGTACCATTTCCCTGGATCAAGTAGTTGGTACCCACGAATGCAGTACTGGATAATCAAGTGCGCATGCACGGATAGTCTTACAATACCATTATTACATAAATAGGCCCGAAGGCATTGTTCATCCCATAGGACCTTATGGTCCGAATACAACATAAAAACGAGTTTAGATAAGGCGGCGGAAAGAGGCGGCTTGTCCATTGCCACGAGCAACGACCGGGACTAAGGTCTAATATGCGCCGTCGGTTCCCTCGCCCTCCGGTGGTACGCGTAGGGGTCTTCGGCTCTTCATTTCCATCACGAGGTTTGTGCGTATAGCAAGGGTGAGTACCAACCGTACTCAGCAAGTCAACACAGAATTGATGCATATGATAGGGTTATTCAAAGAACATGGCTAGGGTTATTTTTGCGTAAAGCCAGTTTTCACAATTCTTTTCACAAGCCTATCGTCTAGCCAAAACAAGTTTTAATTTCATAGTTCATTATCCCGGCGACGGTTCTGTCTACCATCCATCGTGATTCCAAGGATGGCTTCCCGTCTCCGGTTCGTCATGATTTTCTGGGGAGTCCACCCCTTCTCGCATTCTCGAGAAGTTGATCCACCAGCGAATAAAATCATCATGCAAACCCATCCCAGCATTTTTAAGTTCAAAGTCTAGCCAAGCGAAAGTCTTGTCACGATGCTCAATATCCGCGAGCACGGCTATTCGAATAGATTGATTCATTCACACTGCAGTGGATGTACACTTTACCCGTACTCCGCGACAGCCCAACAAATGAGCCTACGTCTCAACACATGAGACGGCCACGGCAAAGCCTTTCGATAACCTCACTTTGGCAGTACCCGCTCCATGAACTTAAGCCCTCATGCACTCTAGCCGTCCTTTTCTAGCAGTGAGAGGAGTTCTGGCGCACCCGGGGTAAGGGAAGTCTTTCCAGATCTTTAAGTTTAATTAACATCGGTTTAATCCCACCATTCATAACAAAGGCCGCAGCCTCATCCTCATCCCATAACCACATCATAGAGAACCATCTATGCAAGGATACTGCCTCCGCTCGGCTATCTAGTCAGCTAGGTCTATACCCATTCGAGAAGTACGGTTGTACCGGCTCGTTTCCCGGCTATCTCATGGCTCGGTCCTTAATTGACCAGGGTCGGCACTTGCCTTTTCCGGAATCCACCCAAATCATCCGGCCGCCCCAGTCTAAAACATTTGTATAGTACTTTCAATTTTCATCAAACTTAATTCATCATGGTCATGTGGCGCTCATGTCTCCACATGCCGAATCTCAACTACCTCCCCTAAGGTAGTTGCCCAAGCACAAAGCTTTTTCATAAAGTCATGAGTATGCATAAATCTAAGTATAGCATGGCTAAGCAGTTTACCGAAGTTATGCTTCGGTTATTTGTATCACATCGCGAGTTACAAGGAGTAATTCTAAAGGTAAACAATAGCAAGGTATGGCACAACAAGTATAGGTAACTCGGTAGAGCATGCATGTTTAGAGTTTAAAATAACATCATTTCGCGAATGGGATCAATATGTTCAAAGGGTGTGAAGACTTGCCTTGTTCGTACGCTTCTTGAGTGGGGTCTCCTGCGGGGTCGGTGTTCGCCTCCTGGTCGCTAATCATACGAGCGAAAAGGAAAAAGAAAAATGGATTCCGTTAAAATCCGATAAGAACGAACGAAAAAGCATGAAAAATCATAAAGAACTCTCCAAACCATTTTCCCCTACGACCCTAATCGAATTACGGAGGATTTTTATAGCAAAATCGGCCGTAGCGACGAGTTTTCGAGTTTTTAGGGTTTTTGTAAAAAGGGGTCGATAAAACGACGAAGCGGAAATTTTGCGAATGTTGTTCAAGAGGTTCGTTGATATATCTTTGCCGAGTCCGGTGGTTAAACGTAGTTTAAAGAAAAGAAAAGTAATATTAAATCTTCAAGAAAATTTCCGCAAACGGAATGTTTCAAAAAAATCGTATATAGAAAATCATCTTACTCGAGAAAAATACCCGAGAAAACTATTTATTTTTGCACAAATATTCTCCAAAATTCCCTAAAAATATTCCCCAAATTTTTCTGAAATTTTCCCTATTTTTTTCTAATTTTTTCCCTTCTTTTCTTTTCTCTTTCTCTCTTTTTTTTTCTTACTCCACGCAGCCTTTTTCTTTCTCTCTCCTCTAACCCCCTCCTCGTCTACCCCCTACCCGCTCGGCCGAACCGTAGCGGCGGCGCGACGTAGAAGACGGCGGCGACTGCGATGGTGCGGACCAAGGGGAAAAATGGAACGGCGCGGGGCTCACCTAGCGGCGGCGGGTGACGGTGAGCGGCGGCGTGCAGTGTATGACGGCGAACGGCGGTGGCACACGGCTCGGCAAGCCGGCGCGGCTTCGGCGTTTCTGCTGGTGTGGGCGGGGAGGAAGAGGGGAAGAGTTGGCGGCGGCAAGGTGTGGAGGGGAAAGGAGAGCTCGCCCTCCCTTTATACTTGGCGAGAGCGCACGGGAACGGTGAGAGAGCGGCCGGCACCGGCGAATGTCGAGCGGCCACGCGGCGGTCGGCTGCGGAGCGCGCGCGTGCGTTTGCACGTCGCGGCGGAGTGGCTGACGCGCGCGACCGTCCTGGCGCCACTGTGCAAGCGAATCCGTGATGCCGGCGAGCTGTGCGTGCGCGCATATGACGCTGGCGAGCGACGACTTGGCGATCGCGGGATGGCACGGCGTTGGCGCGGACTGGCCCATGCGGAGGCTGACGCGGCGCACGGGTACGGTGATGGCATGGCGCGTGCGTGCGCGGTACGGCGGCGACTTCGGCGTGCACCGGGGCGGTCGTCGGCGGTATGGCGACGGTGTGGGGGCATGGTACGGGCGACAAGACGCGGCACGGCGAGAACGCGCGTGCGCGGGGCCTTGGTACGGCGCGGCGACGCGTGGTGTGCGTGCGCACGGGTGCGAGGACGTCGTCGAACACCTGCCTACGCATGAACAGTGCACTTTCTCAATTTCCCGAATTTGATTTTCTATTTTCCATTCCCATTTCCTTTTACTCTAAAAATTCAAAATAAATTTCAGTATTTCCAAAATAATTTTGAAATTATATTTTCAAACTTTTTTCCCCTACTTTTTATTTTTCAAAATATATTTTTCCTATTTTTATTTCTTCTTTTAAAATCAATAATTTGGGATCTTTGATTAATTTTTAAATTCATAATTCCTTGTCAAAAATATTTTTATCCCAAATCCAAATATTTATTATTTTTCTCCCACCAGTCAGGGTTTAAACCAAAGTATATTCTTTTCAAGAATCTTTTGTAAATCTCCAAAATTAATATGTTACCCTTCTTCAAATATATATATATATATATTGAATTATTTCCCCACAGGGATCTCAAAGATTAGGGGTTTAATTCAACTTCACTTTAAAGCAATTCCAAAAGAAATTCTTACGCAACTGAATTGGCAAATAAAATTGAAAAACACGATAAGAAGCAATGATTCCAAAAAGTTTTTGCGAGTTCCGATTTTCACGTTCCGAATTCTACTCCTTCGATTTCCGGATGTTACAAACCTACCCCCTAACAATAAATCTCGTCCCGAGATTTTCTTACCGATCTGAATAGTTGTGGATATTCGTCCTCGGGAATTCTTCGCTCTCCCGGTAGCTTCTTCTTCGGTGTGATTACTCCATTGTACTTTGTACATGCGCCACGACTTGGTTCATGTCTTCTTTTCGCTTCGTCTAGTATCTTGATTGGATGTTCGGGTAGGTAAGATCACTGTGGACTTGGATGGTTTCTAACGGGGTTTGCTCTTCGGTACCCGCAGACATTTCTTCGCTGCGATACGTGGAATACGGGGTGGACATCCGAGATTCTCGGGCGCCCAATTGGTAGGCCACTTCTCCCCTCCTAGCGCTTATCGAATGGGCCCACGTATCGTGGTGCGAGTTTCCCTTTGACTTTGAATCTCTGTGTTCCCCGTAGGGGTGAGACCTTTAGATACACGTAGTCACCTTCTTTAAATTCCAATTCTCTTCGTCGGGTATCCGCGTAGCTCTTTTGTCGTGATTGAGCAGCTTGTAGTCGGTCCCGGATCGCGAACCTTTTCCTCAGCCTCCTTGATTATGTCGGGCCCGAATACGGTTCGTTCACCGGTTTCGACCACATCAATGGGGTTCGACATCGGCGACCAAATAGAGTTTCGTTTGGCGACATCTTCAAACCGGCTTGATAGCTATTATTATAAGAGAACTCGGCGTACGGTAAGCATTTTCCCAATCCTTGGTGAAATCCAATGCACAGCTCTCGGCATATCTTCCAAGATTGGTTCGTCCTTTCGCCCGCCCATCGGTGCGTGGATGGTAGGCGGTGAAAGCGAGATGACTTCCGAGTGCCTCGTGGACTTTGCTCCAAAAATGAGATGTGAATTGGGTACCACGATCTGATATGATCCTCTTTGGTACACCGTGAAGACATACAATCCTACTCATATATAGTTCCGCTAGCTTGGCACTGTTGTAGTTAGTTTTCACGGGTATAAATCGGCGATCTTGGTGAGCCGATCTACTATTACCCAAATGGAATCGTAGCCGTGGCATTTTGGGTAGTCCCACTATGAAATCCATGCCTATCTCGTCCCATTTCCATTCGGGAATCTTGAGTGGCTGCAGCAAGCCCCGGCCGTTGATGCTCGCTTTCACCCTTTGGCACACATCGCACACGGCTACGTATTCGGCTACATCCCTCTTCATATTAGGCCACCAATATTCTCCTTTCAAGTCTTGGTACATTTTCGTGCTTCCGGGATGTAACGAATATGCCGATTCGTGGGCTTCCTTTAAGATCAATCCCTCAAACCGCCTTGTTCGGCACACGATTCTTTTCTTGTACCACGATTCCCTTGTCATCCACGAAAACTCCCGAGCGCGTCCAGCGCCATGCGTTCCTTAATTTCCTGGGTTTCCTCATTCCCTTTTTGGGCTTCCTCTATTTGAGTTCTCGAGGGGTTGAATTTCCAATGAGTTCACTTCTCCGTGAGGAATCGGGTGCGATTGAGTCGGCCATTTCTTCTTGAAGTTCGCTGGCCATACCTCCCAATCCCATGTGGTTGCATTGGGCTTTGCGGCTCGGCGCATCGGCCACTACATTTGCCTTGCCGGGATGATAATGGATTCCTAGATCGTAATCCTTGATCAACTCCACCATCGCCTCTGTCGTAGATTGAGATCAGCTGAGTAAAGAAATATTTTAGGCTCTTGTGATCGGTATACACATCACGGTGGTTTCCGATCGATAGTATCTCCAAATCTTCAATGCGTGTACAACCGCGGCTAATTCCAGTCGTGTGTGGGATAATTCTCTTCGTGGGGTCGTAATCGCCGAGAGGCATACGCTACGACCTTCCCCTCTGCATCAATACTCCTCCCAATCCTTGCCGGGATGCATCACAAGTACATCACGAAGTCCTTCCGGTTGTCGGGTAAAGTCAAGATTGGAGCGGTGGTTAACTTTTCTTTTAATTGGTCGAAGGCTTTTGGCACTTCTCATTCCATTCAAACTTCTTTTCCTTCTTCGAAGTTGAGTCATAGGTCGGGCTACGGTGGAAAACCCTTCGATAAACCGTCGGTAATAACCGGCCAAGCCCAAGAAACTCCAAACTTCATCACTCGACTTGGGCGCCTTCCATCCCGTAACGGCTTCGACCTTGGCGGGGTCTACGGCTACTCCACGGCTGAAACCACGTGACCAAGAAAAGCGACTTCCTTGAGCCGAACTCACATTTGCTTGAACTTTGCATACATGGTGCTCTCGTAGCTTTTCCGGACTAGTCGTAGATGCTCCGCGTGTTCCTCATCGTTCTTGGAGTAGATAAGTATATCGTCGATGAACACCACCACGAATTTGTCCAGGTATTCCATGAACACCTTGTTCATCGATTCATAAAGTAGGCGGGGCATTGGTTAATCCAAAGGACATCACTGTGAACTCGTATAAGCCATAACGTGTAGAGAACGCCGTCTTAGGAATATCTCCGGCTCTAATCTTCAACGATGATATCCGACCGTAGATCAATCTTTGAGAACACCTGTGCACCCTTAAGTTGATCGAATAGGTCATCGATCCGGCATGGGTACTTGTTCTTGATGGTTACTTCATTCGGCGATCGGTAGTCTACACACATTCTCATACTCCCATCCTTCTTTTTGACAAAGAGTACGGGGGCTCCCCAGGGAGAAGAGCTGGGGCGTACAAATCCCTTCTCTTGTAGTTCCCTTATCTGCTTCTTGAGTTCCTCTAACTCATTGGCCGGCATTCGATAAGGTCTCTTGGATATGGGGGCAGTACCAGGCATTAGATCTATGATAAATTCTACGTCGCGATCCGGGGCATTCGGGTAATTCCTCAGAAATACATCCGGGTATTCTTGTACTATGGGCATTCCGCCTAAGGGCAGCATGGTGAACACTCCCGCAGCTTGTTCACATAGCTTTGGGTTTTGATCCATAGTTATGCTCATCGGTGATCCCCACGGGGTGGATACCGTGACTTCCCTTCGACTGCAGTCTATAATTCCACTATTTTTGGTCAACCAATCCATTCCGAGTATGACATCTATGGTCTGAGGTGATAGCACCATAAGGTTTGAGAGAAACACCACGTCTCTAATCCGTATGGGCACATTAATGCAGGCATGGGGTACGGTTATGTCTCCCAGGTGAGTGTACCAACATAGGCCTCTTAAGTGCTACTTGGTGTAGGTGGTGTTGTTTGCTTACTTGGGAAGATATGAATGAATGCGAGGCTCCGAATCGAATAAAACTTTAAGCTGGTGCGAGTTGATAGAGAACATACCCATCAATACGTTCGGTCCTCCCGAGCTTCTTCGCCCGCACATGATTCACTCCGACCACGTCGAAACCCGGTGGCAGCCTCGTTGGGTAGCGGGGTCTGACGAGACCTCGTCCGCGCCGCGGGGTGGGGGTTCCTCGACGGGCGTTGCATTGGCGCCGGTGCGTACGGGGGGCATTGCGTGGTTTTGGGCAGCTATTGGAGTAGTGCCCGAATTCTCCGCAATTAAAACAGCTCACATTCCTTCTTCTGGAGCGGCTAGGGTTGGTGTGGGCGTACGGAACCGAGGTGTAGCTGACTGTTGACATGGTCGGAAGCGGAGAACGTCCGTGCCGGGACGTTTGGCTTCCATCCGCACGTGGTGGCTCCCTTGGGGCGTTGTGGCGTTCCACGAAATGGGCGAGCCATAGCGAGCCTCTCCTCTTGCGGTTATTGTCTACCACCTTTTGGTCATGCTCAAGTCGGACGACCTTGTTGATGAGGCTTTGGAAACTGGTGTGATCCTGCCCGATCATTGGTCCCCTCAGTTCGTCATTTAGTCCCTCAATGAATTTGTCTATCTTTTCTTCTTCGTCTGCCAGGTCACTGGTGGCGTAACGGGCAAGCTGGGTGAACTTGTTCAGATATTCTTGTACTGAGGTGTTCCCTTGACGCAGTCTGCGGAACTCGTTTTTCTTCATCCTCATCACTGCAGCTGGCACGAAATTCTCACGGAACGCAGCCGTGAATTCCTCCCATGTTGGTTCACCGGCGTCTTCAGCTCGTGTCTCCTTGTAGGTGTCCCACCGTCACTCGCGGGACCCTCCATGGTTAGTAGCGAAGACAACTCTATCGCTTCTCGGACTCGACGAGAGTTAGCTTCTTCTCTATCACTCTTAGCCAATCTTCGGCATCCATAGGTTCTTCGGCCGTGGAAAAAGTGGGCGGCTTAGCTCTCATGAATTCCCCCAGACTCGATCCTCCTCGACCTCCTTGATTATTGGCAATCGCTTGGAGTAGCTGGGTCTGCATAGCCATGACCTCCGCCAGGGTGGAGGGGTTGGGTTCCGGCGGGTTTTCGTTGGTTGCCGCGGTTCTGCGACGATGTGCCATCTGAAGAAGGGAGATGAATTAAGAGAGCGGACTAGTTTAGGTTATGGTTCACAGGGAAATTTTTCTTCAAGTTCTTTCGAATGATCTTCAATCAACAGACAAGGTGAAATAATAATAAGCATACGAATTAAGACATCGCAAGGCGATGCCCAGGTTCATCATATTACATAAGGGGGTACATGGACCGTACATACACAGTCCTTCATGCCAGGATAGCAATAATAACTATATCGTTCAACTACATCAACTAATTAAGGGTAAATAGGAAGTGCTGCCGAGCTGGGAAGGTCCTTCCGCCTAGTCATCCAACCACCCGCAAGAGCCAGGCGCCGGAAGTGGGTGGTCTGCCGCTGAAGCAAACCGAAGTCCCCACGGCTCGGAGGTGGTGGCCTCGGAGTCACGCCGAATCTTCCGACTCGGTGGCCGCGTACTCTTGCGAGCGATCGGCGGGTGAGGGGCCTCCCGTGTGAGTCGCGACGAGGGGAACTTCCTCCTCCATTGAGTCGGTGTCGCTAGACTCCCATTTGATCTCCATGGGCTCTGCCTCGGACTCCGTATCGGTGTAGATCTGGATGGGGTTACCCTCTCCTGATCCCGGCTCGGATGGTACCGGTATGGAGCTCGGGGTGGGTCCCATGGATGTAGCAGCAGTGGGGTCGACCAGGTATGGTGCAGGCTCTGTGCTCAACATGAAAGCTTGCTCCATCATAGCTTGAAAAGTATCAAAGCTTGCTGGAGTCATATGGTAATAGTGGTCGGGCACAGGGGCAGGATGTGATGGTACAGGCTCAGTGGAAGTACCTGCAGCGTAGACAGGACGAGTGCGCAGCTGTTCCTCTAGCTGGTTGATCTGCTGTTTGCTCTTCCTGAGCTGCTCTTCCAGCTCCACCAGAGCCTCCCCTCGGGCCATGTGGCGGTCCGAGAGTTGCTCGTACTGAGCACCATTGGCCTGCAGCTGAGTCTGCAGCATGCTTATCTGGTCTCCGCAGCCTTGGTGGCTGTTGACCAGATCATTGAGGCGTGACTGCTGATCGTTGATCTCGAGAAGGGCCTCCTCGTAACAGTCGTCTGCTGTCTCTGCCCAACGCGATAGACGCGTGACCATCGGGTTGTAACAGCAGGGGGTAGCCTCCACAGTGCAGACTGGGTTGCCCTCTTCGCGGTAAGGATGATGCACGAACTCTGTCATTGTGAGTTCGGCACGGTGTTCCGCATTAAGGCGAAGGAAAGCCTCGCGAGCTGCATCCTGAATAGCTGCTTCTGCTAGGTCCCGGTGGTAGCGGGTATGGAAGCAGTAAGATGTCTCGCTTCCCATACGGGCTTCTATGGATACAGCTGCCTCCCAGGCTGGATACTCTTCGGAGCCATGCCTTTTGATGTGATAGGTGGGTAGCTCCGGGTATCTCAAGCACCATAGTAGGGACTGGAGTTGGACCACGAACCCCTCGTCCCGCGGAACAGTGACTTCCCAAGTCCCGTCGTGGTTTGACATCTGCTTTTACAAGCAACTTAGGGTTAGCGGGAGGGAGCTATCATAATCATTTGGTAAAAAGGAAATACAGATGTAGAAAGGATATATTTGCATTTTCGAAAATAATAGTTTAAAACCGATCCTATGTAGGGATATTTCCCTTTAGCCAACCGGTTAGGGGTAGGGCGCCATTTGGTCTTAGCCTACGGTCGCATGGCTCGATACCAGCTCGTGGACCCCGATTTTGAGTCGGGAATCTTTCGTGTTCATAGTACCATTTCCTGGATCAAGTAGTTGGTACCCACGAATGCGATCTTGATAATCAAGTGCGCATGCACGGATAGTCTTACAATACCATTATTACATAAATAGGCCCGAAGGCATTGTTCATCCCACGGGACCTTATGGTCCGAATACAACATAAAAACAGAGTTTAGATAAGGCAGGAAAGAGGCGGCGGCTTGTCCATTGCCACGAGCAACGACCGGGACTAAGGTCTAATATGCGCCGTCGGTTCCTCGCCCTCCGGGTGGTACGCGTAGGGGTCTTCGGCTCTTCATTTCCATCAGTTGGAGGTTTGTGTGTATAGCAAGGGTGAGTACCAACCGTACTCGGCAAGTCAACACGAATTGATGCATATGATAGGGTTATTCAAAGAACATGGCTAGGGTTATTTTTGCGTAAAGCCGTTTTCACAATTCTTTTCACAAGCCTATCGTCTAGCCAAAACAAGTTTTAATTTCATAGTTCATTATTCCGGCGACGGTTCGTCTACCATCCATCGTGATTCCAAGGATGGCTTCCGTCTCCGGTTCGTCATGATTTTCTGGGAGTCCACCCCTTCTCGCATTCTCGAGAAGTTGATCCACCAAATAAAATCATCATGCAAACCCATCCCAGCATTTTTAAGTTCAAAGTCTAGCCAAGCGAAAGTCTTGTCACGATGCTCAATATCCGCGAGCACGGCTATTCGAATAGATTCATTCATTCACACGTGGATGTACACTTTACCCGTACTCCGCGACGCCCAACAAATGAGCCTACGTCTCAACACATGAGACGGCCACGGCAAAGCCTTTCGATAACCTCACTTTGGCGTACCCGCTCCATGAACTTAAGCCCTCATGCACTCTAGCCGTCCTTTTCTAGCGGTGAGAGGAGTTACGGCGCACCCGGGGTAAGGGAAGTCTTTCCGCATCTTTAAGTTTAATTAACATCGTTTAATCCCACCATTCATAATAAAGGCCGCAGCCTCATCCTCATCCCATAACCACATCACGAGAGAACCATCTATGCAAGGATACGCCTCCGCTCGGCTATCTAGTCGGCTAGGTCTATACCCATTCGAGAAGTACGGTTGTGCGGCTCGTTTCCTGCTATCTCATGGCTCGGTCCTTAATGACCAGGGTCGGCACTTGCCTTTTCCGGAATCCACCCAAATCATCCGGCCGCCCGAGTCTAAAACATTTGTATAGTACTTTCAATTTTCATCAAACTTAATTCATCATGGTCATGTGGCGCTCATGTCTCCACATGCCGAATCTCAACTACCCCCTAAGGTAGTTGCCCAAGCACAAAGCTTTTTCATAAAGTCATGAGTATGCATAAATCTAAGTATAGCATGGCTAAGCGGTTTACGAAGTTATGCTTCGGTTATTTGTATCACATCGCGAGTTACAAGGAGTAATTCTAAAGGTAAACAATAGCAAGGTATGGCACAACAAGTATAGGTAACTCGGTAGAGCATGCATGTTTAGAGTTTAAAATAACATCATTTCGCGAATGGGATCAATATGTTCAAAGGGTGTGAAGACTTGCCTTGTTCGTACGCTTCTTGAGTGGGGTCTCTGCGGGTCGGTTTCACCTCCTCGGTCGCTAATCATACGAGCGAAAAGGAAAAGAAAAATGGATTCCGTTAAAATCCGATAAGAACGAACGAAAAAGCATGAAAAATCATAAAGAACTCTCCAAACCATTTTCCCTACGACCCTAATCGAATTACGGAGGATTTTTATAGCAAAATCGGCCGTAGCGACGAGTTTCGAGTTTTAGGGTTTTTGTAAAAGGGGTCGATAAAACGACGAAGCGGAAATTTTGCGAATGTTGTTCAAGAGGTTCGTTGATATATCTTTGCCGAGTCCGATGGTTAAACGTAGTTTAAAGAAAAGAAAAGTAATATTAAATCTTCAAGAAAATTTCCCGCAAACGGAATGTTTCAAAAAAAATCGTATATAGAAAATCATCTTACTCTGAGAAAAATACCCGAGAAAACTATTTATTTTTGCACAAATATTCTCCAAAATTCCCTAAAAATATTCCCCAAATTTTTCTGAAATTTTCCCTATTTTTTTTCTAATTTTTTTTCTCCCTTCGTTTCTTTTCTCTTTCTCTCTTTTTTTTCTTACTCCAGCCGGCACTGTTTCTTTCTCTCTCCTCTAACCCCCCCCTCGTCTACCCCCCCCTACCCGCTCGGCCGAACCGGTAGCGGCGGCGCGACGGTAGAAGACGGCGGCGACTGCGATGGTGCGGACCAAGGGGAAAAATGGAACGGCGCGGGGCTCACCTAGCGGCGGCGGGTGACGGTGAGCGGCGGCGTGCAGTGTATGACGGCGAACGGCGGTGGCACACGGCTCGGCAAGCCGGCGCGGCTTCGGCGTTTCGCTGTGTGGGCGGGGAGGAAGAGGGGAAGAGTTGGCGGCGGCAAGGTGTGGAGGGAAAGGAGAGCTCGCCCTCCCTTTATACTTGGCGAGAGCGCACGGGAACGGTGAGAGAGCGGCCGGCACCGGCGAATGTCGAGCGGCCACGCGGCGGTCGGCTGCGGAGCGCGCGCGTGCGTTTGCACGTCGCGGCGGAGTGGCTGACGCGCGCGACCGTCCTGGCGCCACTGTGCAAGCGAATCCGTGATGCCGGCGAGCTGTGCGTGCGCGCATATGGCGCGGCGAGCGACGACTTGGCGATCGCGGGATGGCACGGCGTTGGCGCGGACGCCCATGCGGAGGCTGACGCGGCGCACGGGTACGGTGATGGCATGGCGCGTGCGTGCGACGGTACGGCGGCGACTTCGGCGTGCAGCTGGGACGGTCGTCGCGGTATGGCGACGGTGTGGGGGCATGGTACGGGCGACAAGACGCGGCACGGCGAGAACGCGCGTGCGCGGGGCCTTGGTACGGCGCGGCGACGCGTGGTGTGCGTGCGCACGGGTGCGAGGACGTCGTCGAACACCTGCCTACGCATGAACAGTGCACTTTCTCAATTTCCCGAATTTGATTTTCTATTTTCCATTCCCATTTCCTTTTACTCTAAAAATTCAAAATAAATTTCAGTATTTCCAAAATAATTTTGAAATTATATTTTCAAACTTTTTCCCCTACTTTTTATTTTTCAAAATATATTTTCCTATTTTTATTTCTTCTTTTAAAATCAATAATTTGGGATCTTTGATTAATTTTTAAATTCATAATTCCTTGTCAAAAATATTTTTATCCCAAATCCAAATATTTATTATTTTTCTCCCACCGTCGGGTTTAAACCAAAGTATATTCTTTTCAAGAATCTTTTGTAAATCTCCAAAATTAATATGTTACCCTTCTTCAAATATATATATATATTGAATTATTTCCCCCAGCAGGGATCTCAAAGATTAGGGGTTTAATTCAACTTCACTTTAAAGCAATTCCAAAAGAAATTCTTACGCAACTAAATTGGCAAATAAAATTGAAAAACACGATAAGAAGCAATGATTCCAAAAAGTTTTTGCGAGTTCCGATTTTCACGTTCCAAATTCTACTCCTTCGATTTCCAGGATGTTACAGTTTTCGTGGATATTGATCTCGGCGCATTGCAATTCGATTGACCTTCGCAGCTCCACCCCTCACCCCTTTATATAGAGTTGCTGGCTGGGCCTAGAGGCCCATCGGGACTCTATTTTGAATCGGATCCTATCCGAATCTCATAGAGTTGGCTGGCCGGACTTCGTAAGCCCATAGGACTCTATCCAATCGGATCCCTATCCGATCGAGCCATATCCGAGTCCAACTCAAATGTCTGTTCTTATCCCCTTAAGCGTGCGACCCTGTAGGTTCAGGTATACTCGGTTTCGGCCTGAGTCGAACTCAGTCGATCGTCGGCTCGAGTCCAACTCAGCTGACCTATCAACAACGGCGCCTAGCAGCACATATTGACACCATAGTATACAAGAATATAATATCGGCTCTGAACCTGTAATGTGTACACAAATCCCTTTGCCTCACGATACCAATTAAGCTATAGGCAAGATGTGTGTCATCCCTTCAATAGCTTAACCATTCACTCGAACTGTATTGGATTATCTGTATGTTGATTGACTCCTCAATCAACTTAGCATGGCCATGCATTTCCATAATACATTACCTCGAGGGGCCCAGAGATATCTCTCCAAAGGAGGGGCAAATTCCATCTTGATCACTCACATCCCACTCCATGTTTCATAGCAAACCCGAAAACTACTTTTATAACTACCCAGTTACGGAATAGCGTTTGGTAGTCCCAAAGTAGGCTACTACACATGTTGAAATCCATGATGATCTCAGGTCTAAGGACTTTGCACCAACACTACTTGAGACCAACTAATGGCACATTAATTCCTGTAGTGTCTCATGGTGGGTCTATCCAACAATGTGTTCTCTAACACATGTGTCCATATTTATTGATTTGGTATCTTCATACCCATGATCTATGAGACATGATCATCAATCAATAAACATGCCGATCTTAGAGTCATATTTGTTCCAATAATATGACATGTGATCAGGGATCATTTAGAAATAGATTCATGCATAAAGAGTCTCATAAATAAGTCACGTACTTATTGATCAATACAAGATGTCTATTTCATGGAACTGAATAACACTTTATTCATAAATACATAAACATTGACCATGATATCCAACATCTCCATGTTGCCTCTAGGGCATATCACTAACATTACACAACCAGGAGACTTGACACCAACCGGCTAAAGATCTACATTGTCTCAATTATCTTTAACTCATACTCATGGCTACTACATTCCTAACAAACGGAACATACTAACCACTTTCATCCAAGCAGTTGGTAAAGCTAACATTCCAAAGGTTCAACATATAGCATAAGTAATTTCAACATATTAGTCTCATAAAAACATATGGCCATCAGGCCAAATAGTTATATAGATAGATTTAGTAAGCGGAAGCAAACTCCTGTCCCGAGGGTCTTTACTTCAACTGACTAGGGAGTGCCCTAGTAAGAACTGTCTAGGAAGAATGACCCCTCCTCGGTGAACTCATCCTCCTCGGGAGAAAATTCTCCTGCAGCCAAGTCTATGCAAGCAACCAAGTATAGATACACAAACAAGTGTCAGTACAATGAATTGTACTGGCAAGCAATCATCAAGCCTACACGCTACATGTTTGGCATTATCAAAGGGTGTTCATATCAGGTTCTTTTAGCACAAAGCAAATTTTATTTTGGTAAAACCCATTGTAAATCCCAGATTTGCACAAATAAATTCCAGCAACCAGACACTTTGTTAAATTGGGAATTTAGTAGATAGTAATACACATATATCATCCTCTCTTTGCATTTCAGGGCAGCAAAGGAGTTACATAAGCAATCATCGATCGTCCTTTGCATTATCGGGGCAGCAAAGGAAATAAATAGGATAGCAATCATATTTGAATATTTTTAATCAAGTTTTTCAGAAAAACATTTTTAAACACACAAAACTATACTCATGACACATTCACACGACGCTTGTAACCGTGAGGACGGCTAATCGATTAGTTTTAACTCTGCAGAGTGTGTACACTTTACACATATGATGTGACATAATAATCATGCAAAGCATGGCACGCGATACATAAGTATCCGATTTATTACACACAACAAAGTCCTTCTAATATTCGTGATTTAGCCTTACACCAGCACGATATGTGTTTCCTGCATCCTATACCATTTTGGAAGTACGGCATAGGACCGTTAAATGGTGGGCCCATGCCTTAACTTAACACCGTGGGTGGAAACGACAGGAACCCACCCACGTGGCACAATACCGTTGTATTGGACAGGCTGAGTCACACGTGGCACAATACCGTTGTATTGGACAGGCTGAGTCACCTAAACTACCACATTGGAGCGTAAAGGAAGCTCCTCTGAGTTATATGAACTCATACACTTTGGCCTACCTAAATGTAAGGCTAAACCACAAATAGTATACTAAGCTAGGGCTATCCCATACTAGCACATGTAGTTGTACTGTATTCGAGATGAACATACGTGGAGTGAAGTCCTTAGGGTAGTCTGGGCACACACTCCCCCTATCGGTATACAACTAGTCACCATATGTATACCACTTGTGGCCCAAACCTGAAGTTCACATTTTTCACCTCTTTGTTTTGGCAAGTAACATTTTTATCATAATATAATTTTTAAGAGAAATTTTAAAGTAAAACATAGATACTTTGCCCAATAAGCATGGGAAAATTGCACTACAAGCAATACTAAGCATAAGGGTAAATCATCCATGGTTTTAGATTTTTCAAACACACATTAGCATCTTGATCATTCTTAGGGTTAGGAATTTGGCTAAGTAATTATGTGGAGTTTGAGATGGCATGCAACATGGGTGGTTGTACTAATCATCTTCTCCTGGATTTTAGTGTCATTATAACCAACATCATTCAAAGTTCCCAACCATTTTGAAATAACCTCAATAGATATAGGATCAAAGTGTTGAAAGAGGGAGGTAGGACTTGTCTGGTTCTCCTTCCTCCTATTCGTTCAGATATGAGAGATCCTCGAAAAATGTTGCCGGTTCATCTAATGCATACATACGACAATTTCATGTTACAAGAATTTATGAAAACTTTCATGATGTAACATGAATGCATATGAACTGAAAGTGTTTAGTTTCAGGTTGTCCTCCTAAGTGAAGTTGTTTCTTTTCTTTTTATTTCCTACCAAAATGGAAGATTCTATATAGTCCCTTATAGGTCAAGTGTTTAGCTTTATACTTCTTAAATTTGTCCAGGGCTAAAGTATAGGCTTTCTGGTACGTTAATTATTTTTAGTCAATAAAGCTCAGGAAGGTGGTCCTAACAAAAATTTAGTTTGAATTTTTAAGAATTTTAATGGGTTCTCTATAATTCTTAGAAGTTGGAGTGCACTAAAATACCCCTTTCTCTTAATAAATCTCTAAGTGATTTATTTATCACAGAAAGTACGTAGTTTCATAATTTTAACATAAAGTACATCTCTTGCTGATTCTACAGAATTTTAGTTCACCTCATTCAGAGCTAGGATGATTTTCTTATGATTTTTATAAGTTAAACCTATCTTATTTTGCTAAGTTCATAAAAAGGATTTCTATAGATAAATTTCCTAGTGTGTGTAGTTGTTTTTGTCCCACAATACCAAAGTTTATAATTTGGTAATCTAACAAAATTTGTCCCAAGTCAAAATGTGATGTTTACAATTTCTATGAATTTTCAAAGTTAGGCTATTTCTTTGTTGAAAAATCCCTCCTCGGATTTAATCTTTAATCCGCGTGGGCCCTACGTGTCATTGGCTGTCTAACGTTTAAACCATTTGACTTGGCGCCTGACTAGTGGGTCCTATACGTCAGTGGCTCAGTGAGGGAGAGAAAGCAGAGCAGAGGCGCGTGGTGACACTCTCACCGGCGCCGGCGACGAATGTCGGCCGGTCAGCGGTCGTGACCAAAAGGGAAAACGTAGTAGAGATTACGGCGAAGCTGTCGGTGGTTCTCTCGCATGCTACCATGGCCGGAATGGTCGTCGGCAACGGAGCGGGCGATGTCGTGGTTTGGGTAGGTAATGCATGTACGTTTTGGGCATTGATCTATTCGCGCATGCGCAATGTAGTGCATCTACGGGCCACTAGGGAGCTTATCGAGCGAAGACTTGGCTCTGGCGAGGTCTGGATGAAGATGGCTTCGTGCAACGTCCTGAAGCAGCAATCATCGACAGAGCGTCTCAGCGGTCAGCTGTTAAAACCAAGTGCGGGCCTTTAATCTAGGGGACCTAGTGTTGTTTTGAGTAAAAGGAATTGACCCATGGCTTACCAGGGAGGAAAAGAGATGGTGTCGACGGCGGTGGCCGGAGTTGGGGAAGAAAAGGGGAATTTCTTCCACAGAGCGATTCACGGCGATCCCTTCGTTTTTAACCAATTTCAGGCATTGTGTAGCATGGTGGCGAAAGGATTCGACCAGAGATTTACTGTGGAAGGCTGGCGACGTGCGAGCTCACTACGGCGGTCGACACAGAGCGCGTTGTTCATGTGCCTCGGCTCGGTGGCATTCCCAATCGCCGGCTACATTATTTGGAATGGAAATGGGTCAGCAGAGAGAGAAAAGAACAAGGATTTGGGAACATGCATTGATCAGGAGAGAACTTCACCGAGCATCAATGGCGACGGGGGTTTTGCTTGCCGGTGGCGAGGTTTCTTCGGTCGTTCTCGACGCTCTCGAGGTGGACAGCCTCGGTTTCTTCATGGAACGAGACAAGGGTGAGAGAAAGGTAGCAACAGTGGTTCGGTTGGGCTTAAATATTGTCGCCAGCGATGGAGGAGAGGCGAGCCCGTAGGCTTGCCATGCATCCGACGCGCGCTCCCGCGCGCCACGCAGCCGACGCCTGCTCTCGCGCGTGGCGTGCACGTTCTGGCACGTGGGACCGGGTGGAGATCGGTGCATCTGTCACTAGCTTCGTGGCCCACATGGCGGTGAGTGGAAGCGAAGGAGAAGTGGAATTCCGAAATTTTCTTAAGTCCAGTTACAGTGGCGACTTTACCATTTTAGGCTTCGTTTAAATACACATCCAAGCCGCATTTGGGCGGTGTCCAATGGCAAATTTGTAAAGCATGACTCAGTCTATAATACTGCCAAATCTCACCGCTTGAAGTTTGATGAATTGTTCTCGGCATTAATTCAAAGTTAGCTCCAGAACACAGTTTGCAGGCTAAACACTTAGGAAATTTTCATAGGGTTAAGTCTAAATTTTTGATGTAATTCATCCCTTTTAGCTTTGTAATGTGTTCCTAACCTTTTAGGTGATTGATAATGTCTCTCCTATATTCTTGGGCATTTTTCTAAATTTTTCCTTTGGACCTCTTTTGTTTAAATTTTTGGATAAAAATTTATATCCCTAATATGCCCATGCAACTTTCTTATATGCACAATATCGAACATCCACATCTCACTCAAGGGAAACTTATGGTTCATAATTACATCTTACTTTCCTTCTCGATCTATCAGATACAGGTTTTCGGTGAGATGTGACAGCTCTACCCCCTTACAAAAGAATCTTGACCCCGAGATTCGTTCTTTCTAAAAGAAGCTAGGGAATTTGGTTCTGAGTCGGTCTTCTCGTTCCCACATAGCCTTATCCGCTGTGTGATTACTCCACTGCACTTGGAGCATCTTGATGGATTTCCTTCGGGTTCGACGTTCTTTCACTTCAAGGATCCGGATTGGATGCTCTTGACATGAAAGATTTTGATTCAAATTTATGTCTTCAAGGATAGTATGCTCGATTGGAGTCCATAGGCATTTCCTAAGTTGTGAAACGTGGAATACGTCATGTGTGTTTGAGAGTTGAGGGGGCAACTCCAATTGGTAGGCCACTTGTCCGCGTTTGGCAATGATCCGATATGGTCCAATGTATCACAGAGCAAGTTTGCCATGTATCTGAAAACGTTGAGTACCCCGCAGAGGACAGACTTTAAGATAGACGTGATTGCCTATAGCAAAGCTTAGCTCTCGTCGTCTGTGATCAGAGTAACTCTTTTGGCGGGTTTGTGCTTCTCTTAATCGGTCTCTGATAAGAGTGACATTCTTTTCAGCCTTGTTAATAACCGTAGGTCCGAAGAATTGTCTTTCTCCTACCTCCGACCAGTAAAGAGGTGTTCTACATTTTCTTCCGTATAGGGCTTCAAATGGTGACATTTGAAGACTGGATTGGAAACTATTGTTATAGGAAAATTTCGCAAATGGTAAACATTTTTCCCAGTTGGTGTTATGCTCAAGCACACAGGCTCGGAGCATATCTTCAAGAATTTAGTTTATTCTTTCTACCTGACCTCTGGTTTGTGGATGGAAAGCAGTGTTAAAGAATAATTTTGTCCCTAGGAGCTCATGCAGATTTTCCTAAAACCGGGAGGTAAACTATGTGCCTCGATCGGATACTATAACCTTCGGCATGCCGTGAAGTCTTACAATATGGGTCAAATATAACTCTGCTAACTTGGCCCCACCATAGGTTACATGTACCGGTATAAAATGGGCCACTTTTGTTAGTCGATCCATAATAACCCAGATGGAATCGTGCCCGTTGGGTGTTTTGGGCAAACCAGTGATGAAATCCATTCCGACCTCGTCAAATTTCCATTCAGGAATATGTAAAGGTTGGAGCAGACCAGCAGGTCCTTGGTGCTCAGCTTTAACTCGTTGACAGGTGTCGCATACAACAACATAGGCTGCTATGTCCTGCCGCAGTCTGGGCCACCAATACTGAGTTCGTATATCTTGGTACATTTTTGTACATCCCGGATGGATAGTCAAAGAGATGCAATGGGTTTCTGAAAGAATAGTTTCTCTAAGATTTTCATGGACGAAGATTTGTTTCCTATGCAGAATTACCCCATCCGAGTTGAGTGTGTATAAAGTTTGGGATTTTGTACTGATCTCCTTCATAATTTCAACGGCTTCCTTATCCGAGATTTGTGCAGCTTTTATCTGAGAATAGAGTGTGGGCTGTAATGCTAATGCAGCAACATAGCCATCTTCCACTAAACTCAAATTCAACTTTTGGAACTCAGATGTTAAGGATGGCTGGATTATCGGTTCAATATCAGCCGGGTGGCGTTGTTTTTGACTTAAGGCGTCTCCTACAACATTTGCCTTTCTAGGATGATAATGAATACCGAGATCATAGTCTTTAATGAGCTCTAACCATCTTCTTTGTCTTAAGTTTAGATCTGATTGAGTAAAGAAATATTTTAAGCTCTTATGATTGGTGAAATTTTCATACCGGTTTCCAATTAAATAGTGCCGCCAGATTTCCAGAGCATGCACTACGGCAGCTAGCTCTAAGTCATGAGTCGGATAGTTGATCTCGTGAGGCCGTAATTGGCGTGCAGCATAAGCCACTACCTTTCCCTCTTGCATAAGCACACATCCCAGTCCTTGACGTGACACATCACAGTAGACATTACCAGCACTATGGTTGTGGTATGCCTTTTTTTCAGCTCAAGGAAGCTTGCTTCACAAGCTTTGGACCAAATGAATTTTGTCTCCTTTTTGAGGAGCTGAGTCAAAGGCTGAGATATTTTAGAAAAAATCTCGATAAAATGATGATAATATCCGGCCAAGCCGAGAAAACTTCTAACTTCGAAGACATTCTGTGGTTGCTTCCAGTTCAGTACATTTTGTACATTACTCGGATTAACAGCAATACCACCCTCCGAAAGAACATGACTGAGAAATCCAACTTCTCTTAACCAAAACTCACACTTTGAGAATTTGGCATAGAGTTTGTGTTCCCGCAGCTTATCGAGTACCATGCGCAGATGTTGTGCATGTTCTTCCTCATTTTTAGAATAAATAAGGATATCATCAATGAACACCACCACAAATTTATCAAGATACTCCATGAAGATTTTATTCATCATGTTCATGAATGTGGCTGGTACATTGGTTAAGCCAAAAGAAACTACAGTGTATTCAAACAAACCATAGCGAGTAGTGAATGTCGTCTTCGAAATGTCTTCCGATCTGATTTTGAGTTGGAAATACCCCAATCTCAGATCAATTTTTGAGAAGACATGGGCTTCGGTCAATTGATGAAACAAGTCATCAATCCTAGGAAGAGGATATTTATTTTTGATAGTGACCTCATTCAGGGGTCGATAATCGACGCATATCTGCATGGTTCCATCTTTCTTTGGTGCAAATAGCACAGGACAGCCACAAGGAGATGAGCTTGGGCGAATAAAACCCTTAGCTAATTGTTCATTGATTTGCTTCTTTAATTCTTTTAAATTTTCCATGGTCATCCGGTAAGGTCTTTTTGCAATAGGTGTTGTTCCAGGAACCAGATCGATCACAAATTCAATGTCTCGATCAAGTGGCATCCCTGGCAACTCTTCCGGGAATACGTCGAGATATTTAACAACAGGTACCATTTTCAACTCCGGTACAGCAAGAGATTGAATAGAAAGTTGCTTAGAGGCGGAAGATTTTTCACATGTGAACCTAACCATCTGTCCGTCAGTACTGTAGAGCGTCACCATTCCCCGCGCAGAATCAATAGTCCCTTTGTGCTTGGATAACCAATCCATCCCGAGTATAACATCCAACCCCAAGGTATCTAGTAATATAAGATTTGCTGAAAATTTCACCCCATTCATTTGAAATTATACCCCTTTGCACAATAATCTAGTGGTCAAGGTAGACTCGGGTGATTGTATATGCATGGCATTATGTCATATCCTGAAAATCTTGTACTTGAAAGAAAGAATAAAATGTATACTGTAAATTTTGAACCCAAAAATTTCTTTTGAACAGAAAGCGAGTATTCGGCTTTCATATATAATAGGGTGCATATGCATGGTAAGGAGAAATTCCTTCTTGGAATTTAATTGAAAATAGCCCAAGAAAAACTGAGCAAAATATCTAAAGACTTATAAATGACATCAGCAAACCAACCACAAGAATTAGGGACACATTACAAAGATGAAAACTAGGAATTAACATGAAACTAGACTTGACCCTATGAAAATTTTCTAAGTGCTGTGCTGACCGAGACAGAACTCTGGGGCTGACTTTGAACTGTTGCCAAAATTAATCTAGCAAGCCCCAGGCGGTGAAACTTGGCAGTATTGTAGATTGAATCACATTTTACAAGTTTGACATAGGGCACCATCCCTGAATCTGCCTGGAAATAGGTTCGAATGAAGCCCAAAGTTGGAAAGTTAGCACTGGGACCAGACTTGGAAAAAAATCAGCATGCCTCATCTCTCCATCTCCCTTACACTGGCAAGAGGGCCAAACCGACCTGTGGGACCACATTGCCAGCGTCACACTGTGTTCCAGCTCGTCTCACTTGCGGAGATGCCCTAGCCACGCACACGCGCACGCGTCGCTCACGAGGAACGCGCCGTGCACACGTCACCCCGAGCCCGGCACCTCTCTGCGTTGTCGGCATGCAAACAAAACCCGACCGCCCGACCAACGGTGCGCCCCTCCTCAGTCCGTCCACCTTCCACGAGAGAACCAGAGCTGACTGCTCTCGAAGCACCAAGAAATCACCAGTGAATTCCCTCTGCCGCCGAACGAGATCCGATCACATTCGCGCTCCGGTGAGCGACTCCTTCAGCCAATGCCCGTTCTAAATCCTATGACCAATGTCCTCTCTAATCCCCAAGTCTCGCTCGAAATGGTGCAGCCGGTGATCGGGAACACCGCTGAGCCAAAGCCGTGAACCGCGAGCTCTGCGTCACCCGCCGCCGAACAACCCGCTCGTCGCCGACCGTCTATGGTGAGCCCATGTCCGAACCCTTTCGCCACCATGTTCTGTGATACCTAACGATGGTTGAAACCAAAGGAATCGACCGGAGAAGCACCAAGGAAGGAAACCCCCTTTTCGTCCCCAACACTGACTGTCGCCGTCGATCCTTCTCATTTCTCTCTCCGGTGAGTTTCGTACTGATTCCTCTCAGTTCAAGCACCCCCATTGGTCCCTTGTCAACGTCTCGCATCTGCTTCGTGCAGCCGACCATCAAAACTCGCTGACGCCGTTCATCCGAAGCAAGGAAACGCCGCCGCCGAGAAACCCGCATGGCCCACCGCTGCCTGGACCTCGCCAGCCCCACTCCATTGCTCGGTAAGTACCCTCAGTGCCCCTAGATGCTATTTCCGTTGCATGCAAAGCCCGGCAAACACTAGAATTGCACATGCACGTCGAACCCGAGCCATGGCACCGCCGTCGCCGTCACCGGCCACTATCCTAGCCATGGTAGCAAGCAAGACGACCACCATTAGGTTCGCCATGAAATCTATTATCTTTTCTCTGTTGACCGTGACCTCTCACCGGCCGCCGTTCGCCGCGGCGCCGAACCTCGCCGCGTGTCGCTGCCCTGCTTTCCTCTTACCGAGCCACTGACGACCGGGACCCACATGTCAGGCGCCAATCCCTTGTTTAAACGTTAAGCAGTCACCGACAGCTGGGACCCGCTGAGCCAAGCGCGCCATTAGGCTCTTTAAAACGCCTGTTACTGCTGACATGTAGGCCCCACGCTAAATAAAAGATTAAATCCGAATAGAGGTATTTCAAATAGAAAAGTAGCTGCACTTTGAAAATCTGTAGAAAATTGAAAACAACATCTTTTGACTTGGAATAAAAATTTTTAGATCCGTAAGATTATGTACTTTAATGCTGTGGAATAAAAATGACTACTCCCAGTAGCAGATTTAGCCAGAAAAATTCATTTTGTACACACTGCTAAATAGGACATGTTAAACATGTAAAAATCATAGGAAAATCACCTTAGCTCCCAAAAATGTGAAACAAAACTCTGAAGAAACTGTAGAAGATGCACTTTAGGACAAAAATAGGAAACCATACGCCTTCTGTGGCAGAAGAACCACTTATAGATTTATCTAGCAAAAGAGTTAATTTAGAACACCCAGATTTCCAAAAATCATAGTGGACCCAATAAAATTCCTAAAAATACAAACTAAATTTTGTTAAAACCATTCTCCTGTGTCCTATGAACTAAAAATAAAACACCTATCAGAGAGCCCATAGTTTCATCCTGAACAAATTAGAAAGATACGACGCTATAATCCTTACACTACAAAATGGACTATAAATAAGCCTCTCACTTTAAAAGGGGAAAGTCTTAATAAAAACCTCACTTAATATGCCAAAACTGAAACTAAAACACCTACATCTCATATGCATTCATCTTAGTACGTTAAGGTTCTCACGAATGCTTAAGATCTAAGTTCTTGTACATTTACATTAGACGAACCGTCGGCATCCTTCAAGGAACCCGTGTACTCATACGATCCGAAGGAAGAAGAACCAGGCAAGTCCTCACCTCCCCCTTTGAACAAACTGATCCTAGATTTATGGAGGTTATTTTAAATGGTTGGCAACTTGCATGATGTTTGATGTATAAAACTAAAATCTTGATATAAATGTGTTAGATACTACACCGATGTTGCATGCCCCTGAAAACCCCACTTACCACCTTAGCCAATTCCAAACCTTAGAAATAATCAGAAGCTAAAATATAGTGAACCAATCTGAAGTCTTATGACTTATTTATCCCCATCCTCAGTTTGCTAGTACTATATATTTTCCCATGAATATTGGGCTATGTACCGATGTTTGATTTGAAAAGCTTCTATTTTCAAAAGTCTATGTGACACAAGTATGCTTTATATTAAGAACAAAACATGGTACAACTGGTTTTCAAGTTCGGGCCGCAAGTGGTATACATATGGTGTTTAGTTGTATACCGATAGGGGGAGTATGTGCCCAGACTACCCTAAGGACTTCGCTCCACGAATATAAATCTCGAAAATAGTACAACCACATGTGCTAGTATGGGATAGCCCTAGCTTAGTATACTATTTGTGGTTTAGCCTCACATTTCGGTAGGCCGAAGTGTATGAGTTCGTATAACTCAAAGGAGCTTCCTAATGCCCCGGCGCGGCAGTTAGGTGACTAAGCCTGTCCAATACAACGGTAATGTGCCACGTGGATGGGTTCCCATCGTGTCCGCCCCCACGACGTTAAGTTTAAGGCGTGGGCCCGCATTTTAATGGTCCTATACCGTATTTCCAAAATGTTATAGGGTGGAGGAAACACATATCGTGCGGGTGTAAGGCTAAATCACGGATAGTTGAAGGGCTTTGTTGTGTATAATAAATCAAATACTTATATATCGCGTGCCATGCTTTTCATGATTATTATGTCACATCATGTAGGTAAAGTGTACACACTCTGTAGAGTTTAAAACTAATCGGTTAGCTGTGCTCACGGTTACGAGCGTCGTGTGAATGTGTCGTGGGTATAGTTTTCATGTGTTTGAGAATATTTGTACAACTCTTTACCAAAAGTATTCAAAATTTCTTGCTCTCTAATTTATTTGTTTGCTGCCCTGACAAGGCAAAGGATGGATGGTTTATGAACAATATACTCCTTTGATGCCCCGTAATGCAAAGTGAGAAACTTTTATGAGCTATACTATGTATTAATGCCCAATATAGAGAACTACTTGTTTGCTGGAATTTATTTCTCAAACTTGGGTATTTATAATTGGGCTTTGCTAAAATAAAGATAGCTTTGTGCTAAAATGAAACCCCACATGAGCTTCTTCTTGATATTGCCTTACATGTAGTCTTAGGCTTGATAGGTGCTTGCCAGTATAATTTATTGTACTGATTCTTGCTATGTGTCTATACTGGTTTGTGCATAGACATGGTTGCAGGGAAAACTCCTCGCGAGGAGGAAGAATTTGTCGAGGAAGTACCATTCTACCCGGACGGTTCATACTAGGGCACTCCCTAGTCGGTTGGAGAAAGATCCTCGGGAATGTTGTTCGCTTTTGTTTGCTATGACTATCTACATAGCTATTTGGCCTGACGGCCATATCTATCTCTAAGAACTATTATGTTGTAATAGCTTACGACTCGTAATGGGTCATTAAACCAGTTATCGATACCATATGCTTGGATGAAAGTGGTTAGCCCGTTTCTTTTGTTAGAAACGTATTAACCACGAGTATGAGTTAAAGATAATTGAAACAACGTATATCTTTAGCCATTTGATGTCAAGTCTCCTGATTGTGTAACACATCTGGTCGCCGCCATCGAGTGGTTTGACGGTCATGATCCAGGCTGAAGTTGACTGGCAGGCTAAAGGCCCAGCGATGTCTCTGTTATCTCTCTCTCCGAGCATCGGATGTCTTGCTATACTTTGGAGAAGAATGGATGAGTTCCATTCGGCTCTTAAGTATATCAAGTGGTCCGAAGGCGTCCCGACACATTACTAAGAAATTCTTATTTCAATTTAAGTTGTTGTGCTTTTGATGCTGACATGAAAGAATGAGTTGCACCTGAGTCAAATAAAACTGTTACAAGAGAGGAGTGCAGAAGAACAGTACCAAGTATGACGTCGGGCGCGTCAGTTGCTTCCTCAACGGTGACATGATTCAGTCGCCCTTTGCCAAAGGTCGGAGCTAGATTTTGATTAACAGGAATTCCCCGTTGTCCAGCTTGTGCAGGGTTTGGTGCCCGAGGTTGTGCAGGTGCAGCTTGTGGACGTGGTCCGGGCTTCCCAGTCTTCGGATATGGGCACCTAGGTGAGTAATGCCCCTTTTTGCCACAGTTTTAACATGTAATGTTGGCTGTGCAAGAGGCATCCCCAACTGCTTGCATTGGGCGAGGATTTTGACGATACATCTGAACTTGTGGACATGGTTGTGCATACATTGGCCTTGGTGGCTGAGACATTACGGGTCGGTTCATTGGTGGTGAAGCCAGTCAAGGACGAGTGGAACTGCTACTTCCTGCAAATTTCTTTGCAGCCCATTTATGTTTGTGGTCCTCGTCTACTTCTTTCTCACTAGATTCAACCCGAAGAGCCTTATCTACTAAGGTCTTCATGCTATTGATTTCATGAGCGGCCAGAGCATGCTTTAGTTCAGGTGCCAGTTTGTCTTTGCATGCCTCGACCTTCTTAGCTGTAGTATTTATGTCAGCAGTAGCATATCTACCGAGATAATTGAAATGCTCCATGAATTCCATGAAAGGCATACTCCCTTGTTTTAAATTGAGAAATTCCTTTCTCTTGATCTCCATGAGACCAGCTGGAATATGAGCGGATCGGAACCCTTCCCGGAACACGGTCCATGTGATGGGTTCATCTGATGGAATAAGAGTTTTATATGTCTCCCACCACATAGCAGCAGCACCTTGTAGATAGTAAGCAGCAAATGTAGCCTTCTCAACGGGGTCTCACCGGCAGAGGTTCAATTTATTTTCAATATCCCGCAGCCAATCGTCCGCAGCGAGCAGATCAGCTGCTGAAGAGAAGTGTGGTGGGTGAGTCCGTTGGACATCTAACAATTTGGAGGGCGCTTGATTAGCTTGATGCTCCATTGCGGCCCCCATACTCTCAGAATTCTCCACCATTAGCTCGAAAAGATAATTCTGATGGGCTAAGAGTTGCGCGAGGGTCGGCTCATCGTCATGCCGTTTGGAGGAGGCAGCGCTTCGATTGTTCCCGGCACGAGCTGTAAAATAGGCGTCAGAGCGTGTATGAGTCATCCTGCACTCAAAGTACAACATTACATGAGTTCTTGAGCAAAGAAATGACATATACATACCCTCCGTACGCAAGGTAGATAGGAATGTTGTCTAATAGTCGAGTATGCAAGTTATACTTTGTATATTTGCATAAAACAAATCTTTGGACAGCAAGCAACTCATCCTTAAAAAGAACATACATTTCATTCCGGTACATATATTTAGAAGGAGTCAAGTGTTTTATAATCACCTAGAGATGGAATAATGGTCATAAAGCACCAAGTACACAACTGGGTGTTACAAAAATTTGACCATACAAGGATTACATAGTAGGATGTCATCTCATACATCTTATGAAAAAATAAGAAATGAAAGTTACATCCGATACATTTTTTTCTTCCTTGATATTCCTCTCTAAGAAGTCTGGGAGAATCCGATGGGAGGTTGTGGCACCGTGGACGTTGGAGTGGCCATAGTCAAGCGGTATCGCCTTCCATTCTGTTCAAACACATAGAATGGTCCTAGCAGCTCCGGATCTCCAACAAGTGCGAGGTCTGGCATGGTGTGACGATTGCGATGAAAACCAACTCTCATACGAGCTCGAGTGTTTATGTTTTGATAAATGCCCATTGGAGATGGCAAAGTGTCGGTAAGTGGCTGAAGATCTTGATCTCCATAAATGGTGGCATTATCAAAATACCCTTGATGCCCAAGTGGTTCTATACGCCTATCTAGCATTGTCACCCTTGCTTGCAATCTACGCAGTTCTGACATTGTGCTTGCATGTTATCTATCCATAGCTCGTACTAAGCCGGCCAAGAAAAGCTAGAGTTAATCTCTCTTTCATGCCCCTCTAATCCTGGATAGTAATTAGCAGTGGCTTGAATAGCGCGAGCGGGAAAATAATGGAAAAACCCATCTATCCTCGGCCTATGGTGTCGGTAATACATGATCGCCTGAAAGCAACCTCATTCATTGCAGAAGGTGCATCCCATCCATAAGCCTGAAAATATAGTGGTGTCTCATGTGCCCAAAGTCCAGGTATACGTAACTCAGCCATATATGCTCGGAGAGATGAACTCCAATCCATAGTAAAGAAATGGTACTCCGGTATATGAGCAAAACCAAAATGCTGTAGCATGAGCCACAGAATGTGAGGCAGCGATCCTTCCTCATAACCTCCATAATAACCTAATGGTTGCCACATGGTAGTCACCTACAACATTTAGGAATATATACATACTAATTAGCATTTCATTAAAGGCTCATCAAAGGGTTGGAAATAATTTTGGCGAGTACCGAACCAAAATCTACCTTGGGTAACATAGTGATACTAATGAGTCTTATTTTCGATGAGTGAATATGGTTTCTCTTACTTTGCGCCATACCTGAGAATCCTCTGGTCATAAACCCACTTATACAACTTAAATTTCTAAATTTTGGACACCCGGGATTAGCCGAAATGACCCCTCAACCTAGATGTTGCAGTTCTGGAATTACAGAGTAGGCTGTACTCGTCAAATTTTATCCTATTCTCCAGTCGTGCAAAAATTCCTAAAAAAAATACTGGGGTTTTATTACCAAGTTGGGTAGCTACTGGTAAATTTTCAGAATTTTTGGCGCAATACTTGGGTCTGTACAAAATTGTGAATGCCGACTGCTATAGGTTCTAAAACCTGCGCGACCCGAAACTTTCGTCATTTTAAAATATGATGCATGTATGAAAAATTTTCGTGTCCAGGTTAAGTCACAATGTGGGTTTAATATCGAGGTATTCACAACATCTGGTGGCCTCTATATGCCAACGAAATTAAGGCTTTGACACACAATTTTCATTCCTACCCTGTTCTATCACTTTTCTAGGCTTAACGTAAAACTCAAATTTTGAATTTCGTTTTCAGAAGAGTAGATATTATCCTTTCATAACCAGAGGATTTTCAAATCTTCCCATGGCTGTTACTAATTTAGGTTTTGTTTCTTCCGTACCCTAGTACGAGTTAACACATGTCTTCTAAATTCCTAGGCTCTTTCCCCCAGTCCTTTAGAAGCAAGATGAGATTTTAAAGCCAAAATATTGAACATATAGGAAAGATATCCATCCAAAGGAAGATAAGGAATAAGAATAGATTAGTTTTCAAAATACTTTAACGAGGAAGTTATCCTTCAAATATTTTCTTTTGAAGCCATTCTATCGTCCAGTTCATAAAAGGGTTCCTAGAGTTAGTCTAGGCTCTGATACCAATGATGTCAGGACGCCTCCGGACCTCGTACTGTATTTAAGGAAAGAATAGAAAGTATCAACTTCCCCCCATAAGCATAGTAAGGTATCCGGCATTCCGAGAAAGAGATAACTGAGACATTGTTGGGCCTTTAGCCTGCCAGTCAACTTCAGTCTGGATTGTGCCCATCAAACCACTCGATGGTGGCGACCAGATGTGTTACACAATCAGGAGACTTGACACCAATCGGCTAAAGATCTACATTGTCTCAATTATCTTTAACTCATACACAAAGCCAATACATTCCTAACAAAAGGAACATACTAACCACTTTCATCCAAGCAGTTGGTAATGCTAACATTCCAAAGGTTTGACATACTAGCATAAGTAATTTCAACATATTAGTCTCATAGATACGTATGGCCGTCAGGCCAAATAGTTAATAGATAGATTTCGTACGCGGAATCAAACTCCAGTCCCAAGGGGCTTTACTTCAACTGACTAGGGAGTGCCCTAGTAAGAACCGTTTGGAAAGAATGACCTCTCCTCGGCGAACTCATCCTCCTCGGGAGGAAATTCTCCTGCAGCCAAGTCTATGCAAGCAACCAAGTATAGATACACAAACAAGTGTCAGTACAATGAATTGTACTGGCAAGAAACCATCAAGCCTACACGCTACATGTTTGGCATTATCAAAGGGTGTTCATTTCAGGTTCTTTTAGCACAAAGCAAATTTTATTTTGGTAAAACCCCATTGTAAATCCCGGATTTGCACAAATAAATTCATGCAAGCAGACACTTTGTTAAATTGAGCATTTAGTAGATAGCAATACACATATATCATCCTCTCTTTGCATTTCAGGGCAGCAAAGGAGTAACATAAGCAATCATCGATTGTCCTTTGCATTATTGGGGCAGCAAAGGAAATAAATAGGATAGCAATCATATTTGAATGTTTTCAATCAAGTTTTTCAGAAAAACCTTTTTAAACACACAAAACTATACTCACGACACATTCACACGACACTCGTAACCATGAGCACGGCTAATCGATTAGTTTTAACTCTGCAGAGTGTGTACACTTTACCCACATGATGTGACATAATAATCATGCAAAGCATGACACGTGATACATAAGCATCCAATTTATTACACACAACAAAGCATTTCTAATATTCGTGATTTAGCCTTACACCAGCACGATATGTGTTTCCTCCATCCTATACCATTTTGGAAGTACTGCATAGGACCGTTAAATGGCGGGCCCATGCCTTAATTTAACGCCATGAGGGCGGACACGACAGGAACTCATCCACATGGCACAATACCGTTGTATTGGACAGGCTGAGTCACCTAAACTACCATGTCAGGGCATAAAGGAAGCTCCTCTGAGTTATACGAACTCATACACTTCGGCCTACCTAAATGTAAGGCTAAACCACAAATAGTATACTAAGCTAGGGCTATCTCATACTAGCACATGTGGTTGTACTGTATTCGAGATTAACATAAGTGGAGTGAAGTCCTTAGGGTAGTCTGGGCACACACTCCCCCTATCAGTATACAACTAGTCACCATATGTATACCGGCCCAAACCTGAAGTTCATATTTTTCATCTCTTTGTTTTGGCAAGTAACATTTTTATCATAATATAATTTTTAAGAGAATTTTTAAAGTAAAACATAGATACTTTGCCCAATAAGCATGGAAAAATGGCACTACAAGCAATACTAAGCATAAGGGTATATCATCTAGGGTTTCAGATTTTTCAAACACACATTAACATCTTGATCATTCTTAGGGTTAGGAATTTGGTTAAGTAATTATGTGGAGTTTGAGATGACATGCAACATGGGTGGTTGTACTAATCATCTTCTCCAGTATTTTAGTGTCATAACAAACATCATGCAAAGTTCCCAACCATTTTGAAATAACCTTCATAAATCTAGGATCAAAGTGTTCAAAGAGGAAGGTAGGACTTGCCTGGTTCTCCTTCCTCCCGTTCGTTCGATATGAGGGATCTTCGAAAAATGTCCGCGGTTCGTTTAATGCATACATACGATAATTTCATATTACAAGAATTTATGAAAACTTTCATGATCTAACATGAATGCAAATGAAGTGAAAGTGTTTAGTTTCAGGTTGTCCTCCTAAGTGAAGTTCTTTTTCTTTTTATTTCCTACGAAAATGGAAGATTCTATATAGTCCCTTATAGGTCAAGTGTTTAGCTTTATACTTCTTAAATTTGTCCAGGGCTAAACTATAGGCTTTCTGGTATGTAAATTATGTTTAGTCAATAAAGCTCAGGAAGGTGGTCCTAACCAAAATTTAGTTTGAATTTTTAAGAATTTTAATGGGCTAAAATACCCCTTTCTCTTAATAAATCTCTAAGTGATTTATTTATCACATAAAGTACGTAGTTTCATAATTTTAACATAAAGTACATCTCTTGCTGATTCTACAAAATTTTAGTTCACCTCATTCAGAGCTAGAATTATTTTCTTATGATTTTTATAAGTTAAACCTATCTTATTTTGCTAAGTTCATAAAAAGGATTTCTATAGATAAATTTCCTACTGTGTGTAGTTGTTTTTGTCCCACAATACTAATGTTTATAATTTGGTGAATCTAACAAAATTTGTCACAAGTCAAAATATGCTATTTACAATTTTCTATGAATTTCCAAATGTAGGCTATTTCTTTGTTGAAAAATCCCTCCTCGGATTTAATCTTTAATCCACGTGGGCCCTACGTGTCAGTGGCTGTCTAACGTTTAAACCATTCGACTTGGCGTCTGACTAGTGGGTCTCGTACATCAGTGGCTTAGTGAGGGAGAGAAAGCAGAGCAGAGGCGCGCGGTGACTTTCTCGCTAGCGCCGACGGCGAACGGCAGCCGATTAGCTGTCACGACCAAAAGGGAAAACGTAGTAGAGATTACGGCGAAGCTATCGGTGGTTCTCTCGCACGCTACCGTGGCCGGAATGGTCGTCGGCGATGGAGCGGGCGGTGCCATAGTTCAAGTAGGTAATGCATGTACGTTTTGGGCATTGATCTATTCACGCATGCGCAATGTAGAGCATCTACGGGCCACTAGGGAGCTTATCGAGCGAAGACTTGGCTCTGGCGAGGTCTGCATGAAGAAGGCTCCGTGCAATGTCCTGAAGCGGCGGCGGCCTTTGTCCCGAGCGATCGTCGACAGAGCGTCTCAGCGGTCAGCTGTTAAAACCAAGTGTGGGCCTTTAATCTAGGGGACCTAGTGTTGTTCTGAGTAAAAGGAATTGACCCATGGCTTACCAGGGAGGAAAAGAGATGGGGTCGATGGCGGCGGCCGGAGTTGGGGAAGAAAAGGGGAATTTCTTCCACAGAGAGATTCACGACGATCCCTTTGTTTTTAACCAATGTCAGGCATTGGGTAGCATGGTGGTGAAAGGATTCAGCCAGAGATTTACCGTGGAAGGCTAACGACGTGCGAGCTCACCACGGCGGTCGACACAGAGCGCGTTGTTCATTTGCCTTCGCTCGGTGGCATTCCAAATCGTCGGCTACATTATTTGGAATGGAAATGGGTCATCAGAGAGAGCAAAGAACAAGGATCTGGGAACACGCATTGATCGGGAGAGAACTTCACCAAGCGTCAATGGCGACGGGGTTTTTGCTTACCGGCGGCGAGGTTTCTTCGGTCGTTCTCGGCGCTCTTGAGGTGAACAGCCTCGGTTTCTTCGTGGAACGAGACAAGGGTGAGAGAAAGGTAGCAACGGTCGGCCGGTTGGGCTTAAATGTTGTCGCCGGCAATGGAGGAGAGGCGAGCTCGTAGGCTTGCCACGCAGCCGACGCGTGCTCCCACGTGCCACGCAGCCGACGCGTGCTCTCGCGCGTGCCGTGCATGTTCTGGCGTGTGGGACCGGGTGGAGATCGGTGTGTCACTAGCTCCGTGGCCCCACCGGTTAGTATGGCCCACATGGCGGTGAGTGCAAGCGAAGGAGAAGTGGAATTCCGAAGTCCAGTTACAGTGGCGACTTTACCACTTTAGGCTTCGTTTAAATACACTTCCAAGCCAAATTTGGGGCGGTGCCCAATGGCAAATTTGTAAAGCATTATTCATTCTATAATACTGCCAAATCTCACCGCCTGAAGTTTGCTGGATTGTTCTCGGCATTAATTCAAAGTTAGCTCTAGAACATAGTTTGCAGGCTAGACACTTAGGACATTTTCATAGGGTTAAGTCTAGATTTTTGATCTAATTCATCCCTTTTAGCTTTGTAATGTGTTCTTAACCTTTTAGGTTTGCTAATGTCTCTCCTATATTCTTGGGAATTTTTCTAAATTTTTCCTTTGGACCTCTTTTGTCTAAATTTTTCGATCAAAATTTATATCCCTATTATGCCCATGCAACTTTCTTATATGCACAATATCAAATATCCACATCTCACTCAAGGAAATCTTTTGGTTCATAATTACATCTTACTTTCCTTCTCGATCTATCAAATACCGGTTTTTGGTGGGATGTGACAGCCATGCCATCCGTTCGTCGTCCCAAGCGCTCGGTAAGGACTCCTCTCTCTGTTTCCTGTTCCTCCGCCACCCTCTGTCGCTCGCCGTCGCGTCGATGGCCGCCGCCGGTGACCATCGGGGCACGCGCTTCGCCGCCGCGCTACCGGCTGGCCGTCGGCGGTTCACGCCACCGCCAGTTGCCGGCCGTCCAATCCGTCCTCGCGAGATCAAGGCCGTCGGTTCCACATGGCCGCCCGATCCCCTTCGGGGTGATCCGGGCTATCGACGTGGTAGACCCGTGGACCGGTCCCCGAGGACCGAGTCCACCGTGGACACCGTGTGCTGCTGCCACCGTGGCTGACGTTAGCCCTTGCTCCGCTGACGTCATTCCTCACATGCGTCGGCATCCGGTTCTTGATGTCATCCGCGCCACGCCACGTCGCCCTCGGCCGCGCGTCGCATCAATCTTTTTTGTAAAAATAATTAATAATTACGCAATAAATTATTTTAATTTTCAAATTTCATTTAAATGGTCAAAAACTTCTAAAATTCATATCTAATCCATATGAACTCCAAATTGGGCCATTCAAATCGCAAAATTCATCTAAAATTGAGATCTACATGTTTGTTTGTTTACTTTTTATCTACTGTTATTTGATTATTATTAGGGTTTTTTCTTATTTTGTGTGCTAGCGTGTAGATTCCGTCGTTTCCGGAGTTCGCGCTCGTGAGGAAAAGAGTCGAGAAGTCTGTTTGAAGAAGCAAGGTAAGTCACATTTCTCTTGAAGCATATTGATCTTATTTTTATAAATATTTTATGTTTGCAAATAAAATTGCATTGCTTTGCTAATTACATGAAATGATGGATTACCTATCTGCTTGTTTGAGCCTTATTTACTTGTTGTCCGTTCTTTAGTCGCTGATGTTGATCTTAGCTAGAATTATAAACTTAGTCATGCTTAATTACCACTAGCTCACTAAATGGGATAATTACACTATTTATTCTAGTCTCTGATGAGCTGCAAGCTCGATAAACCTGACCATGTCTTATTGGCCATAATTATCTTAACTAAAATATGACTTAATGGTAGGCTGTGGGTGCATGGTTTTGGATTGTCGTACCCATGGTAATTAAGGACCGATTCATGGGAAACCCTGAAAGAACTACATCACTTAACACAAGCAAGAATGGTCGACATACCCTAGTTCCCCGGGCCTACATTGTCCTCCCTCATGCGCACCCGGGAAGAACTTCCGGGTCGATCACCCATCCCTAAATTGCTTCGAGCCAAGCACGTTTAACCTCGAAGTTATTTGGAAATGAGCTTCCGAAAAAAGTTGCAACTTGTTAGTATGAGTATGTCTATCAATCCTATTAAGCCCTGGGCCAGGATGTCACAGGGTAGGCGTGATGGAGTTGGGTCGGCCCCGGTAAAAAGTGTTGATCGGCTTCTGGATTCACCGCGGCACGTGGGGGGCTGCCCATTTCGTTTTGAGGGGTGGGGGCGAAACCCTAGTGTGGTATCGCTTGGTTAGAGGGAGTTATGCGAAAGGTCTTGTCACGATTTCCCCCTTTGCAGTATTGCGGTGATACTTTAGGGCATGGTAACATGTGTGAAATCGTGTCTTGTGGGTAGAGTTGTGCACCTCTCATCAGAGTAAAACTATTCGAATAGTTGTGCTCATGGTTATAGGCAATCAACCAGATACACTATGATTAGTTTCATGCTGCTTAATAATTGGAATTAATGGAACTTGGTTAGGTCAGTGGAGGATAAAACATGACTCAACTTAATCAATTGTTTCTCTTTTTAAACATTAAATGTTTATAACCGTATTTATGCAAAATAGCCAAGTCACTCTTGTCTTCCCTTGCATGTCTGCATTTGTCGGTGTGGCTTGTTGAGTACGGTGATTGTACTCAGCCTTACGATTTCTCCCTTTCAGAAGTATAGTGCTTCTGAGCTGAAAATGGTGTTAGAAGACCAAGGCTCAGACCCCAGTTGAGTTTGACTGTGAAGTGAAGTTGAAGTTTTGCTAGGATCATTTTTCTTTTCCGCTGTAGTTTTTGGGTGTGAGGACTAAGAGCCTTTTCAGTAAGTATTTTTTTTTATTTTACGCTTCATTTTACGTTTGGATCTATTTATTAATTTGTCATTTTGTGTACCCTGGTTGATTCCTAGACAGAGATTTAATATGCAAAATAGTCTGAAAATTTGGGATGAATTTTCAAGCATGACAAGAAGACTTGTTTCTTCTTTTTCGTGAGTATCATGAACATTTTTATTTTGTATATATTCCTATAGCTCATGTCTGATTTGGCATGGTAAGAGGATCAATAATAATTGGAGTCTTTATTTTGTGGATGACTAAAGTGGATGCAAATCTCCGGAATAGAAATCTACATTTGTGTGGAATATGGATAATATTTTTGGCTAATCCTCTAGTGTAGGGAGAGAAAATTTTTATATGATGGATATGCACAAGACTTTGATCAATGAAAACATGAAAAGATTTTATCGAGGGTACCAAACTCAAAATGATAACAAGTAGTATATGTATAAGGTTTAATCATGAATATCGACATACGACTTTGAGGGAATAAAACATCATCGAGGAATTCAAAGTCATGGTTTTTAGATTTTTCAAAAATAAAATTCCCCAAGCATTTTATGCAGCATGAAACAAAGTTTCTTATTACCAACTATCTCTCATAGATCAATAACTCGAATAGCATGCTTTCCCTAAATAATTGATTTTATAGAGTATGAGTAAATGTCATGGGAATAAAGTGTATGTATGCCAACCAAAATGTGTCATGCTTCCAAGGCTAATTTATTATTATTTTTTTCATCTCATGCTCATGGTGCTTAGAAAAGTTAATACGCGAGGTACTAGAAATATGCATTGCAAACCCGTGCAACTGGAGAGCATGATGATGAGCGGGACCTAATTTGGTTTGAACCATATGAGGTTGCGCTGCATTTTCTTGCATCATCCTCGTGCTAAAATGTGCAACGATGTGGAGGTGGTCCGAGGGATTGCGTGTGTAAATGAGGGACACCCCCACACTTATTTTTGTACCTATGGCTTTATTTGAACACAACACAAGTGAAAACAAGCAAATAATCCTACCGGTGTAAATAACCAGAAAACTTTATTCCATTCATTAAGGCGCTTACAAGGAAGGGAAAATAAACTAACAATTAAACTAACAATTAAACTAAAATTTAAACTAAATTTAACCTAAGCTAAAGTGCCAAATCCTAAAATTTCTAAGATAACTAGGGAATCATGGAGATGGAGCACGATACAGGTCTTTCTTTCCTACGGCCCTGTAAAGTCGCTTGACTTTGGAGCATAGGCCGCGGCGGAGGGTGTCAAGATCATCCTTAAAATCAACGATCTCAAGGCCACCCTCCGCGACTAAGTCGCGCAGCCTCCGGTTTTCAGCTTGTAGATCCTTGGTAGTGGATGTCAACTACGCATATGAGGGCTCAGACGGGGATTTATCCCCACTGCTCTCATACATACCTCCCTCCCTACGGATTGGAGGCGGCGAGATGTGCCGCCTCACATTGTTTGTGGTGGGCAAGGAGTCAACCGATTCTATCGGCGGTTTCCTCTCTAGGATGGAAAGCGGCTTCAACACTTTCCCATAGCCTATCGGAGTTCGCACCCCGTGAACCTAGAATCGTTGTTGCAGTGGCGGGCTCTCCAAGGAAAAGGATACCGGACCCGGGTGGCTGCCATCCTCAAACTTGCATCCACCTATTCCGGCGGATTGACTCGCCGGATGAGTGGACGGACTCGGTGGACCATCTCCATGAAAGAGAAGTTTTACCGGCCGTTTTGGACCTGAAGCCATCAGAACAAGGCGTTCGTAGGGGCTCAGCATGCGGGAGTGCCCTCTCTGCGACTGCATTGGCGAGGGAGTGCGTGCAGCCGAACGAGGGGCCGAGACCTGCCGGCCCTGGTTTGGCCGAACCGAGGTTCGGCCGAACCCTTGCCGAGCCCGAACAGCCTCCCGTCGGTTGGGTCCGGTGGCATGACTGCTAAGGGCTCGATTTCGACTGATCGAACATCTTGTAGCATATAATGGCTGAGGTCGACCATCCGGTTCGCCAGAGTTGGCTCTCCGTCGAGGTCGAATGAAGTGGACGCGTTAAATGGCATGAGCCTTTTGCCAACCATTGGAGGAAGTGAAGGGTTTTTTGGGCTAGATGGAAGGTTGGTGGAGCTTTGGATGTGTGGAGAAGATGAGATTAGATGGAAACTCTAAGGTGAGAGCCTTTTTCTGGAGTCCCAAAAAACCTCGGACCAAGTTTATCGTGCGAAGGGAGGACTTCCTAACAGATGAGAGAAAATTGGAGCGGAGCGGCGGCCGAGGTGGTTTGGCTGAACCGAGGGTTCGGCCGAACTCCTATGGGCCCCACTTCGTTCCAACTTTCTTCGAGAGAAAAAATAACCTAAGGGGATAAGAGAAAAACTAGTCTAGCTAGAGATAATCTATGGGAGCTAAGGCAAAGCATCTAGATCAATCAATTATATCGCATCTACCTCTTTCTCTAGATTATCAATAGGATCAAGAAAAACTTTTAAACGATGACCATTTACCTTAAAGATATTACCTTCGTCATTTTGGAGTGTGATTGCTCCTTGCGATGACATGTTGATGACGGTAAACGGTCCTTCCCATTTGCTTCGATGTTTTCCATGTCCGAATAGCTTGACCCTTGAGTTGAATAAGGGTACATTGTCTCCAGGTTTGAATTCCTTTGACTTGATCTGCTTATCATGTCATCTTTTTGTTCTTTCCTTGTAGATCATGGCACTGTGATAAGCCTTATCTCTCCATGCCTCTAGCTCTGAGAGTTGCATTTTTCCTTAGGGCTCCAGCTTGATAAAAATCGATGTTCCACTTCTGGATAGCGCAGTATGCCCTATGTTCCAACTCGACTGATAAATGGCATGTTTTTCTGTACACAAGTTGATAGGGTGACATGTCAAGTGGCGTCTTGTACATAGTCCGATATGCCCATAGTGCATCGGGTAGCTTCAACTTCCATGACTTTCCTATTTCTTGAATGGTCTTCTGCAGAATGTTTTTGATCTGCTTGTTTGACGTTTCTACTTGACCGCTAGTCTAGGGGTGATATGGAGTTACTATATTTTCTTGGGCTCCAAGCTCCTTCAAGAAGTTTCGGAAGGTCTTATCGATGAAATGAGACCCTCCGTCACTTATCACCATCCTCGGTGTTCCGTATCGAGGGAAGATAATTTCATTAAACAACTTCCGGGCATGCTTGGCATCAGCAGCTCTGCAAGGCATAGCTTCTACCCACTTGGATACGTAATCGACGGCCACCAGGATGTACCCTCCTTTCGAACTATTGCAAACTAAAGTAGGCGATTCGACGGCTGAAGCTGCTGCTTGCTGGCATTAAAGGAAACGATATCTGCATTCGACATCGTAAACTTCAAATGGGTTAATATTTGCTTACAAAGCTGAGATAAACTTGTCAAATAGACCCGCTCACGAAAGTGAAAGTAAGTGTTGATATCACAGTTCACATGTAGCCAGAACAAGCACCTTTCATTATTTCTGGAAGTCAGCCATTCTCAGTAGTTTATAAACCAGATCCTGAGTGAGTATATCCAACACCAACAGACCTCAAGCCTCAATGTGCGAAGTTTTTGTAAGGTGTAATAAAACTGCTATCAACAATGTCATAGACACAAAAATTAAAGTTGAGCAGCCAGCCCTGATTTTCATCCACCACCGGTGTCTTTTCTCCTGCAAAACTGACCATAAGACTGCAAGGCTCTATGGACTGCATCTACTCTACCGCAGGGAGTCAAGCATACGTGTTTAACACCATTCCAGGAGAGTCCCACACTGTTGGACAATAGTGCAATGCAACTGAACCTTCGACTGCATCTATCTATGGAACCGATGCCCATCCTTGATCAACAAAAAAAATCAATGGATGCGTACAACGTATTCCAAGTATCACTCCAAGCGTCAAAAACCAGCAGGATTTATCAACCCTTGGGCTCAGAATATGCCTTGTCTCCATTACCTGTAGGGCTCCGTTGCGTAGAATTTGGTGAAGCGTTTGTAGCACCATTGATGTCCTTACTCTTGACTGACACTACCTGCACATCACTCGCATTACTTTCAGTCTCGCCTTTCTTCATAGCTTCCTCCTTGTTGGAAACACCAGGGACAGGACCTTTCTTTTTGTCATCCACAATCTCATTAACAACTCCCTCCAGTGTATCTAACCTGACTAAAACTGCTGACAGCTTTGAATCAGTTTCATCCTTAACAGAATCTGCTTCAAGCTGTTTTTCTTTCTCCAGTTCCTCATCCTTTTTCTTTTTCTCTTCTGCTTCCTGAAGCAAGCATCATATTATTCAATCATCATATGCTTAGTGAACATGCCTTATCATAAGAATATCACGAGTACAAAAATAACATGCGGGTAATTAGACCATCTGAAAACAGAATTTTCTTGTGAACACAAATATCTCGGGCTAAAATATCTTGTGAACACATGGACACAAATATCTCGGGCTATACTCCCTGTGGTCATAAATACATGTAATTTTGGACACACATGCTGTCAAACATATTATCAGGTTTCATAAAGAGTTAAAGGCAGACACTGCAACATGAGTTAATGGTCAAATTGTTTAAAGGCAGACACTGCAACATGAGTTAATGGTCAAAATTGTTTTTTTTGTAAGACCATGTCAATATCAAAAAAGGCATGTTCAGACCAGAGGGAGTAATATTGTTGCCGCCATCATATGAAGTATTTGAATATTCGACATAATGCCAGTCTAAAAGCAAACATGCAACCTCAAGAGTGTTCAATTTATCAACAATCACTATCCCAAACCAATGAGTGTATTATCCAGTAATAAGAAATGCTAACAGTCTTGAGACAAATGCATTGTTGTGCATACTATTATAGCGGTGGAAGAAAAAAGCAACTGGAATGGAGAAAAGAAACTATATTGACACTTGAAGGAAACATAGTCCCAAATACAGCAATATACTTGCAGCTTCGGAATTAAAATGTTCAGAATCATATATAACTGAAAAAAGTGCCAGTGATGACCTGATGGCACATACTTATCATCCTCTCTACACCATGTACGAGGCAGGCTGCTATCGAATGGTTGCTAAATGTAATCATGCAAATATTTTGAACACCTAAAATGCACCAACTGCTCATTTAAGATGCCCTGACAAGTTCCAGTGTTAATGCATTTAGGTGACAACCATACAACAGAGCATGACCAAAACTGATATTGGAACAACCACCAGCCCAAGGACTCAGGTTTAATGATTTTGCCTGAGATCATTTTAGCAAGAACTAATCTTACACAAGCTATGTTTTTTCACCAAACACAGTTATAGCATTCAAAAATAAAATACATCAGATGAGTATCATAGTCATTTATGAAAATAAGTTGAAACACAATGTTTTAGTATTTACTAACAAGATAGTTGAAACTGAGACTTATGTGAATTTGATGTTTAAGAGGCAAATTGTTCCAATTCGGATCTTCTACTCAAAAGGCAATGGTGCATGAGGGAAGCATAGTTTATTACCGCCTCCATCCTTTTGATCTCTCTTCGTGCATACTGAGCAACCAAATAAACGGCTGTGCATGAAAACAATAGAAATATTGTCACAAGAGAACAACTGAAATTTCACACTATACATTCCAAATAACAAGGCCATAAAGTGAGAGGATTTTTATAACAAAACAAACCTAGAGAAGGCAGGCACACAAAGAAAAGTTGCACCAGGTGGAAGTCCAGCCTAAAACACAAAAGGAAATGTAACACATGTATATATTACAGGTCGCATGATCTTCAGTTTCGGAAAGGCATTCCAAGTTTCATAGACATGTTTACAAGGAGTGTCATGAGAATACAGTAGATATTATGCTTTCTCTGAAATAGTGTTCGTGTTAAATTGAATCTGGTTGCCATGTTCTTGGATCTCTTTACAAACTTACCAGGGATTACCAAGTTAACCATAAAGATCATAAAGTACGGAGTCAACAGGACATTGAACAAGATTTTTTTAAATTTGTCATGTTTCCTGGCTACAGCTGAATGTAAACGAATTAGCAATAACCTTGCACAAAGCATGACCCGCATGATTAATACAAACTATTCGCTATGAGTGCTAGAACAAGGAATTTGGTTGACCAGGGGTTTCCAAAATATTTATGGACCACCCAGGGTTCTCTAAACATCCAAAATTCAACTTGAAATTCGCCTCGACTGCTCAGACACAAAATAGACAAATTTTATGATAGCATTCATTGTGAAGTAACCGTACCATTCGCCTTCATTTTAATTTCAACGACCCTAATAATTTTGAAGTTCAGCTTTTGCAGACTCAACGTTTGAAGTTTTTAGAAATGTCCCAACATTTGCATCACGAATAGCAAAGCAAAGGTGAAAGCTTTGCAACAGAATGGGCTACTGGCATCAGCTCTTTCAAACCACTTTGCCCCAAATAACAGTATAACACCCATCTCTCATCTCGCCTCCAAATTGACCGCTAGTTCTAAACAAATTTTTCAAAAAGGTCTAGATGAAGATGGGGGGTGCTCACCCGAATTCCTTGCGCTTGGGTGGTAAGGTTTTCACTATATCCACGGCCTTCCAGAAGTCGGCGTTGCTGGACCAGTCCAGGTTAGCCACCTGCTTGTACGCCTCCTCCCTCAGCTTTGCCGCCCTCACCGCTTCGTCGGTGGAGGCAACGGCGGGAGGGCCGCCCTCTCCGGAGGAGGATGAGAGGAGGCGGCTCCGGAGGAGCGCGAGGGGGATGCGGTGGAGAGGCCTCAGCGCCGGAAGCATCGCCGCCGCGCGAGGTGGTGGTTGAGGGGTGTGCCGGAGCAGGGATGCGGGCGGCGGAGCAGAATTGTGCTGGGTTTCGGCCTTTTGGGCTTTTTGGGCCTCTGGGAGTCGTGGGAGATCGGGAAATGCTTTTTCCTGGCCATTGGATTGGAGAATTTTTGGCATTTTTAATTTAAATTTTTTAAAGATTTACAAAACTAATTTTCGAATTTCGAAATTTGCAGAACTAGTCTCCTCCCGTTCTCAAGGCGTGATTGGGTAAAACGTCCTCCCAGAGGACGTATTATCCGACGTGGTAGACGCCCGTTGGGTGCCGTCTGCCGCGCGGATAGAATTTTGCAGGCGGCCCCCTTCCCGCCCTTGGTAAGGGCGGTTTTTCACTGTGCATGGGGGGCCGCCTGCAAAAAGGGCGGCCGCCCTGGCATTTTTGCAGGCGGCTCCCTTCCCGCCCTTACCAAGGGCGTTTTTCCACTGTGCATACAGGGGCCGCCTGCAAAAAAGGGTGGCCGCCCTGGCATTTTTGCAGGCGGCCCCCTTCCCGCCTCTGGAAGGGCGTCTTTTGCCCTGCGCAGTATATAAGCCGACAGTCAAAGGTTTTGTGCTCATTTACACCTTCCCAAATCCAGAAAAAGAACAGAGAGAGGTGAGGAAGAGGAAGGAGCGCGGCGAAGCCCTGCTGGATTGTGTACTTCATCCGAGGTAAATGCAATATCCCGTCGTTATTTTGTTTGTTAGTTAGTATGTAAATGCAATATTAGAAAAAATAAAATTTTATAATATTTGAATAGCTATTGAATATTTTGTTATAGATTTGTAAAACAGATGATTTAATTTAGATCAATTTAGATAATTTAATCGACAGTAACATAGGTAGAATAGATAGATCAACAAGGATAATTTAATGGACATTAACATAGGTAGAATAGATAGATCAATTTAGGTAGAATGTGTTTGGATCTATGTGTAAATTATGTGAGTAGATGAGATCATTTCCCATATAAAAAGGAAAAAGGAATCAAAGAAAGATGGGAAGATGTTTTTCCCTTTTTTTCTTATGTTTATCCTTAAAGGAATGACAAAGTATTAATTCTACTCTTGGAATTCTATAAATCAATTTCCACTACTTTTCGAGGATAAAGTCCATTTTCCTTGTCAAATGTAGGCCCTCAGTGGTTGTTTCTTCCACCATCTTTTAACTCCCCTAACAATTTAGATTTCTCTATATATTAGTTGTAAAATATAAAAATTAAATTAGAAGTTAAAAGCTGATAATCCAACCTTTTTTAAATTATCACTCAACTGTTTTTCATGACCTCGAGCTCCCTAAATAAGTAACTAGGGTGTGAATGTGATCCTATGTATTTGCTTGTTTGTACGCCTATTTCTGACTTGCATAGTTGTACTCTCCAAAGAAAAAAATATAAAGTGATTATTGGCCTCCAAATTACTAGATGAATTTAAACAATGTGATGGGTTTGGCTATAGAAGTGTTTCCACTGAGGGAAGCAAATAAGATTAGGAAAAGAAACGAAAGATAAGTGCAATTTAGGATAAGGTAAATTTTGCTCATGGAAATTTGGAAAGTCCATTGATCCCCATCAAAATACAGAACTGGTTATTTGAACCCAAATTTACAAGACGATGTCAAGGAGTGAACCAAAGAAGAGCAGGGAAACGGGAAAAAAAATCTATCGAAAGGAGCCTCTAGGATTTGGATCCTCCACAGTACAACAAAGAGACACCGCAGTTGCAGTAAAATGAGTTTGCTACAGTGATTTAATTCCGAACATTGCTCACTTACAATAGCAACTAACCAACATTTGTACTATGTTTCTAAGACGGTGCTGCAGCGCTCTCATCTTATCCATTCATTTGACAGTGCAAAAGGATAGCAAATGCATCGCACTATTCACCTCAGCCGTAGCAAGTTGCTATGGCAAAGGATCTCAATTCCTACTACAAACGACTGAGATCCCATCTTAAATTTTTGCAAGTGATTTCACTGGTATTGTAAGAGCATGAAGGTAGAGCATGGTATAAGCTCAAAAGCTAAGTTCGTTTTAGCGTTTGAGGAAGCAACTTTCTCGTTTTTCGTTCATGGGTGCGTTTTTTTATAAAAAATTATATATAAGTTCCCAAACGAGCCTATTTTCAAGTTTAAAATAACTATAAATGCTCATGCACTACAATAAGATTTTTAAAAAATAATCAATCATAAACAATAGCAAGACAAAATTATTTTTACTCTCCAATCCATGATCATCAATGGTGTATGTTTTACACATATGTTGTTGCTCCAACTAATAAAACGATCAATCGATGTAAATTATCTACCTAAAAACTAGATTTGATCCATGTAACATGTAACATAATCTGAGACTCGTCAAAAGACGCTCTCCGAAAAAGCAAAATAGTAAAAGAAATGAAATAGGATGAGAGCTAGCCTGCTAGCAACAGGTTACGACAGAAAATCAAGGAATGGATAAAAACTCCTCTTCAGTGGTCCCAATTGTCAGTGGTGGTGATGGTGAGGATGACATAACCACCACCATCACTGTTATCTTTTTACGTAGTATGGATAAATACTTAACTAGTCAGGCGCTAATGGTTTATCTTTTTTTTTACGTGTCACAGATTGTCACCCCAAACGTTTGAAAGTAGAGTTTGGGTGAGTCAATCCCTCATCTACCATGAACACGTTTTCCAAACTGATAAACAATATTTTCGTGTAAAAACTTATTTTCTAAAAAAATCAAATAAATTCAATTTTAAGTTTATAGTGGTTAATACTTTTATTAATCATAATGATTTATTACCCGTGCCAGAATAAGCCGAGTACATTCAGCCAGAACAATGCAGCATTAGTCTTCTTACAAAAACGACCAAAGCATTTTTTTATTATCTTTTTTTACTTTTCCTATTTTTCATGTAGCAAAATTTCATTTTATAAATACTAAACACTAAGAGTTGATATTAAGCTGATGTTAAGCTTAACAACGATATTTTTCTCTCTTTTAAATTTACTTGTTAACAATTTTAGTCGTACATACTCTAATAAGAGAATGAGAATGGACATAGAAAGGGAACATTTTATGGTCACAAATTTGAGAGCGAACAATTTGTGGAGCGAGGGGACATGGAGAATGAGAATGAATAACACATCTCATCGGCAAAAAATGTCTTCGAGCTTTTGGTACTTCCAAATCGAAACGGGGACGATGAAATTGATAGGCGTGAAGATTAGATTCTACTAATATTAATATGGAAGAACTACAATAAAAATGTCTTGGAATCACTTTTTATGTCTTGAAAACTACTTCCCTAGTTCCTGTGGTTACCAGTTACTAGTATATGACCGTAGATTATTGAATGAGACTATCAAAAGCTAAGTTTATGCTATGCTTGCCCCTGCCTTGGATTATAATATCTCGAGAGGGGAATTTGAATTTTAAAGTTTTGACTTTAAAAAATAAATTTAGATAAACTTTTTACGTGTCTTCTTAGAGGTCATGAAAAAAGAGCCGTGCAATGCAAGTGAAAGAGAAACCCTAACAATTATCCTAAAATTGAACTCAAAGATTTCAAAATAAGCTTCGGATTTTCTCACTACCCACTGTGCTGTGATGCAAACTAGCTCGACAAAAATGAAGAATTATTCACAGCCTACAGATTAATATTGATGTTAATGGTTGCCAACATAAGTGTGAGTGGGGAATCAATTAGCTCAAGCAAGCTTCTTTATGCTGCAGAAAGTTGTATCCCTACAAAATAAAAATTCCACCATCTAGCTTGAATTTTTCACAGATTTTGTGCTAATGACTAAATTTGAGCCCATATTTGGCAGAAACCGATCACAGTTAAAAGAAATCCTATCTGAACGCACAATATTTCTGAATGCACATATGCCAAGTATTGGGAATACTACAGCAATTACATCTCCACACATAAACATTATATACTTCTCATTGCAATCCAACAAATTCCACGTGAGTGGTAGTCGACGTATTGTTGGGCATATATGCCAGGGCTTCATATGACGTACACACATCGATAAAACCATTCCACCCAGGAAAAGAAAGTCGAGATGAAAACGATTTGTTGAACATTTTGAAAGGCTGCACATTTTGATGAGGAGCACATAGAAGCAATTTGTTGAACAAACATCACGGATCCCTTTTACAGATACTTGATAAGAAGCCACACAATAACTGCAAGGATCACTATTGCAACGACAGATAGGAGCAGGCACATGCATGAGCAGCCACCTTTGGTGCGCTTGTTCAGAATCGCAAGTCTCTTTTGCACGCGCTGGATGAAACAAGTTTGTTTGATGCTTAATTCATGTGTGTGAAAGAAGTCATAACAAGCAGTAGTAAGAGGGCTTCCACTATTAACAGCAAAGAAGGACAACAGACTAACCTGAAGACGCGAGTTTGTAACATCAACATGATCTTCCAAGTCATCCTGCAATAGGTGGTAAAGCAATTATCATCTAGTTTTAGATACACATGCATGCAGCTGTCATAGGGGGTACTAACAATCAATCTTGTATGCAGGGTAAGTTCTTCATTGACAGCTAACGCAATATGTTTTGTACTCAGGACTGTTTCTTCCAGCTTCTCAAGACCCTCATCTTGTTCTGCAAATTGTTAAATATGCCAAACAATTAACCATGATGCAAATTGCTGTGGTTTGTGGAAATAAAATAATATGTGCCTACAATTACAAAATGCATGCATTGTAAAGAAACAGGACCTCATGCAGAAACTTTTTTTTTCATGTTTTATTTCAGTTCCATTATTTCTTGAACAAAATTTCAATTCCATTATTCACAAGATCATGTTATATGGAAACAAAAAAGGAATAATATTAAGTGAAATATTTGTTACCTTTCATAATTTGCCTCTGAAGGTCAACAATCCCTTGGTTATCCAACCCAGCAACTCTGCTCATATCGTCAGCTGCCTTCTTATTCTGACCAAGCAAATCCTCCCTATATTGTACAAATTTGGCATGATAATTAGAAATAAAATTTCCCAATAATAATTACATGAACATATTTTGATGGATTAATACTTCTCCAAACGAATAGGTCATTGGTACAGCATTATTCCATACTAAGTTCATTACAGATAAATGAAGAACACACCTGTTGGCAAAGTTTGACATGTTGAAACTTGTTGCCATCTGTTTTGCTTTAGATTTCAAATTGGAAACTGTGTCTTGGCGCTTGTGTAACTCCTTGTCAGTGCTGCATGAATTTAAAAGTAAAGGAAAAACCTTAAACTTTTGGCAGGTATAAATTTCAATAATCATTACAACATATTATCATGCCATATAAATATAAAACTATGTGTCAGTGTTGAAATGTGCAGGTTCTTGCATTGGTAAAATATAACTTCAATAAAAAAAACTAACTTGTTTGATGACACATTATTTTTCTATCAGCATATCAGTATCTACTCTATACTGCAAACCATCACAGTGATTAGCTTATTGAGTGGTATTCACCAGATCTTTCTCATAAGCAGGCAAATCAAGTCCTCACCAGATCTAGCATAGTCAGTTTCATGCTCCAAACATACCCAACACAAGCTCTTAAGACTCTACACCAACCAAGGCCATTGACAGAACAACCTAAAACCTGATCATACGAGTACAATATTTCATTTTAAATCTAGTCTGGGGTCACAATAGCCCATAGGTGGTGAAGCAAACATATCAGTTATAAACGAGCAACAACATCATCATCCTCCATTTAAAGCACAGCTGCTAAATTTAATTTTAAAATATGTCACTTTAAGTAAACAGGCTGGCTAACGGTTTGCACAAATTTGCCAGTATTTTACAGTGCCATCTTCTTCATACCTTTCAGAATAAAATGTCAGGCTTTAGCGTAAGGAAATATGCCAGAATCCAAAATTGAAAAAAACTCCACCTATCTTCAGTGTTACATAAAGAAAAAGGTAGTAACAACAGAACATACAGTGACTTTGGAGGAATCTTGGACAACAATGCTTCCAAGCTATCCAGTCTAGTCCCAAGAATAGTTATTTTTCTCCGAATGGCTGACGTGTGCCGCATAATTTCAGGGCCTGATTGTGGAAGAGACCCTCTATCGGCAATCATGGAATTAATATCATCGGCAAGCCTGGATGCCTCGTTGTACTCTTTCATCCATGGGTCCGAAGATGATGCCATTGCTGGTTAATTCAAAATATTGGCATAAATATAAGTAGGCACTCAAAAGAATGATATAATATAAAAAGCTCTAACAGGATGGATACATGTAAGGAAGAACCATGAGATATCACGACACATAATTGCATAATTGTGCAATATCATGATACTAAACTAGTGTATTATGTTTCTTTGATTCACATAAACACAAAACTGTCAAAAATAAGGTATGAGGAATGTGTGCTAATCGAAGGTATTAACAGAGCACAGGGAAGATAACAATCATCATTTCGGACTACCAATGAGTACAAAAGAAAAACAAATATATGCTTTTGCATACATCGAGTGAAGAAATACACCATCAGGCTGGAAAGACTAATGTATGGGGAAGGTAACTATCAACATTTCTGGTTCTGATTTGCCTCTGAAGGTATACACTGTTTAACCTAGTCCAACCTTGATAGTGGACATAAGGAAAAACAGTCTAAAATGCAAACATGCACCTAGGAGCAACCTGTCTATAACTGGGAAAATGATAGACTGCCTTAATATTTTCTACCAAACTTTTTAATAACAACTAATCTCATCTAAGGTCCCATTTATATATAGTACCACATGAGACTTAATAGTTGTTAAATAGTAAGAAATTGTTTCAAGTATACCCGCTGCTCTTTAGGATTGAATGCCCTTAATTCGCTCTGATTCTGCTGCAACTAACCCCAAAATGTTGCCTTTGCGTGTTGAGAGCTAAACTGTTAATGCAAGATGCAATCGCAGGCATTCTTCTAGTCCCAAATTAAACCACATTAACTACTTATTAGGTACAAAGATTGGCAATGAATCTCTTGTAGCAAAAGGGGGGGATTGCAATAAGCTCATAGTAACTAGTAATCGCGAAGTCGAACTTCACGAAATTTGCAGGGAATAACAAAAAAAATCCAATCCTAACATTCTATTCATCAAAACACCAACGGAAATGCTAAGGTTGCTCCAACAATTCAAGAGAACAATCTGTTCCTCTTCCTCCCACCGCGGATCACCCACACGAACGAACAAGCCATCCAGGACCCAACACCGGCCACCCCCCACCCCCCAAAGATCCTAGCTAGAACCCTAATCCGCGCACGGAACAGCACGAAATGGGCACCGATCAGGACGAAACCGGACGGGGGAGAAGGATTCAGGCGGCGAATTGGGGGGAAAACCTGGCCGATCTGGGAACCGGAGATCGATCGGAACTGGGCCTCGGTCGCGTCGGCTACTCCTCCTCCTCTTCTTGCTGCTTTTCCCCCTTCTCTCGCGTTTGTTCTTTTCTCCGTGTCTTTGACGGAGCCGTGGCGAGGATAGCGCTCGTTAAAAGGAGAGAGAGAGAGAGAGAGAGAGAGAGAGAGAATACAAGATGGGGGCGCCGTCGCGTGTGCGTACTTGACGGGGGATAGGGACGACGACGTCGTTGGCGAACGGAAGGCACGGCCGGGTAGGTGTGGGCGGAATGGCCGCGGGGCGCTCCGGCGCCGACGCGGCCGGCGACCGCGTAGGTTGTGGAGGGTCGCGGGCGGGATAGGTGGTGGTGACGGCTCACGCAACGCAAGGTAGGAAGGATTCAGGAAAGTGGGAGCAATAATATTCTTGTGGCTTGGCTTGGGAGAATTGTTACAGGGCGACTATAAATCGGGCTACTAGTACTACTGCTTCCTCCGTCCACAAATACAAGTGAATTATATCCTAAGTGAATAATAAACTAGTTGAAAAGTTAATTGATAGGAAATAAAGTAATACAAAAACTATACCTCGGGATCACAAATCACGACAAATCAAAGGGCAGACCGTGGAAGTCTGCTTTCTACGGGCATCGTATCACATTTTCTTTGTTGGTTGGTTAGGGCAAGAGATGTTGGTGCTTGGTTCGCTGGCTAAGTATATGCAGCAGGTGTCAATGCATGCATGCATGGCTGTATGCTACAATCTAGACTACATCCCATTTTCTATATAGACATCTTAGCTTTTTTTTCTTCAAATTATTTTTGTCTAAATTAAGTATTTGATCTACGATCTAATTACATTATTATATATTTTATAATTAAAATTTTATAATAAGATCTCACGATTATATTTTGATGAGAAAAATCATGTATTGTTTTATCGTATACAAAAAATTCAAATGTTTTAGTTCGATTTACAAAATGTTTCAGAGAGACACAACATTTACTCACAACCACTCCATCAAACATTGAGTCCCAACTAGTGAAACTATGAAAAAATCATATAAACCATACAAAATATTTGCAAAAAACTTGATATTTTTAACACATCTTTATATCATATGTAAACATTAAACATTAAGTTGTGTCTGTTAAAATATCATAAAATGCATAATGAACACTCCAAAAACATCACATGCAACATGTACAAATTAACTGGTATCATACAAAACTAGATGAAACATCCAAATAAAACTTCATGCAATACTTTAAAAAACCATTAAAAAAGCTATATTAATCATGTGTCGTCTTGTTATAAAAGATTTAATTATAATAAATATAGCGATGCCATCGGATAGAAGTATTTATAAAAAAATCATTTAAAGATTATATATATATTGCATGTCTATACTACAGCTGGGTGTATTTCAGGTACAGAATGCACCTAGGCCAACTGACCCAACCAATCAGGTGCACCACTCTGCATGCGAACCCACCGCTGATTCGTTGGGACCAACACTAAAACATCAGATCTCATTAAAACTCTGAAGTTAAGCGTGCTTAGACGAGAGCAGTATTAGGATGAGTGACCTCTTGGAAAGTCCTCATGTTATGCTGCATCTTGCGGAGTTGCAACTGGTGTTTAGATTATGTTGCAACCAACATACCAAGTGTATTGCAATTGGTCAACTACCAGAGCTGCACGCTAGCTGTAACTTGTGTTTAGATGAAGTTACAACTGGAGTTGCAACTGGACGGACAATCGGTGATATTGATGTGTCGCAACTGGTGGAGTTGCAACTGGTGTTTTGATATTGTAGAGTTGCAACCAGGTGTTTTGATATTGTAGAGTTGCAACCATATGTCGTAACTGATGTAAAAATAGCAAACAACAGTTACAATTGTTTGTAAATAAAGTTGTAACTATACTTTCCATAAGGTCCCATAAGGTCACCCACCCTAAATCTACTCTTGTCCAAGCACGCTTAACTTTAGAGTTTTAATGGAATCCGCTACCTAGAGGGATCCGGTGCTTGTGTGATTGGTTTAAGCGCGCGCATGAAGATAAGGTTTAGGCGCCCGAAGAATTTTTGTGTGGGCGCGTGGCTCGGTCTGCGTCGCGCCACGCGTGAGCCTGGTCAAGTTTTTGGCGCGTGCGCTGCATGTGGCCCCTGTGCAACATAGGGTTAAAATGCACCTAGGTGCATTTTAGCCCGACCGTGTATATATATATATAGAGAGAGTTGGGCTACTGTGTGGCGCCGCACAGCCCCATCCCGTGTGACATAGTCGAATCTCTAATTTGAAAACTCAAATTAAAAATCCGAACCGTTCAAATTGTTCTACATATTAATATCGCCTTGTAGACCAAATTTTACATTTTTTCAAAATTTTTTACTATTTTATCGGATAAGTCAAAGATACATTAATCCAACGATTTCTAGAGTATCTATTTTACTCTATCTTTGACTTATTCGATAAAACAGTAAAAAAATTCAAAAAAATATAAAATTTGGTATACAAGGTGATATTAATATGTAGAACAATTTGAACGGTTTGGATTTTCAATTTGAGTTTTCAAATTATAGATTCGGTCATGCCACACAGATGGGGATGTGTGGCGCGCCGCAGAGCCCTATCCCGTGTGGCATGGCCGAATCTTTAATTTGAAAACTCAAATTAAAAATCCAAACCGTTCAAATTGTTCTACATATTAATATCGTCTTGTAGACCAAATTTAACATTTTTTTGAACTTTTTACTATTTTATCGAATAAGTCAAAGATGCGAGTAAAATAGATACTCCGAAATCGTTGGATTAAAAAATAGTAAAAAAATTCAAAAATGCATCAAATTTAAAAATATATAAAATTTGGTCTACAAGACGATATTAATATGTAGAACAATTTAAACGTTTTGAATTTTTAATTTGAATTTTCAAATTAAAGATTCGACCATGCCCATGGGATGGGGCTGTGTGGCGTGCCACACAGAATATATATATATATATATATATATATATATATATATATATATATATATATATATATATATATATATATATATATATATATATATATATATATATGTATACACGTACATGCATAGTGTGATAGTGTGGGTGATGTGCTGCTTGTGCATCCATGCAAAGCAGTGGCCAGGTTGTATGGCAGTCATAGTACGGGAGAAGAGAGAGGGAGACTACGTGCAAGGTTAGGAGCGCCCGATATTATTTGAGTCTGGATTGAGCGCACGACGCATAGGCTTCTCCGAATTGCTAGGGTGTGTTCTTTGCTTCCTTTTTCTGATTTCTACTTTCTCATTTTTGTTTTTTTATACGTTTTCTCAACTATTAAATATTTAATATTTTTATTATTAAACAGTATTTTTTAAAAATCTATGTGAAACAATATTAAAGAAATGATCTTTGATCCACTGGCCAAAATTCACAATAGTCTTGGTTTCTATTAGAACCAAGACTTAAAAAGTTTTTAGTCCCGGTTAAAAAGGCATCACGCTCTCAAGAATCTTTAGTCCCGGTTGATGACATCAACCAGGGACTAAAGATGATCTTTAATCCGGTTAGATTTCGCGAACGTCGGGACGTCGGGGATCTTTAGTCTCGGTTGATACATCAACCGGACTAAAGATCCTAACTATGGGGGATGTCACACCATGGTACCTCATGGACTGGAGTCAAAGTCTAACTGAAATCAAACCGAGAGTCATCGGGACGTGGTCGATGGCCTGACCCCCCTTTGCGGGGTCAGACGTCTCGACCTTTCCCCGAGTCCGACCTCGACTCTCCTCTCTCGACCCTGATTCCACAACCTGACATCGACCATCTTTAGGACAAGACTTGGCATGCAAGGAGGAAGAGGGAGGGGACAACCCGACAAAGACTGATGTCACCCGACAACACAGAACAAACATCTCTAGCGGAGAAGGGATCCCAAGGCAAGAGAGAGAGCACAAGATGATCACGGTGTATAGGACCTAGCCGATCATCTTGTATCTTTTCAGATGTTGTTTGTACTCACCTTTTAGCATATTAGTCATAGCTTTCTTGGCCCCCAAGCTCTCCTGTTCCTGCCCCCTTGAGCTATAAAAGGGAAGGCAGGGCGACGGGGCCAAGGGAGAGAGAAGAACCGAAGACGGGGACATTCCGATCCGGAGCTTGCATTCTCACTCCCTTGTAACTCTTGTTCATCATACACCCCAACAAAGAACACTGGACGTAGGCCTATTATTCTTCGAGAGGGCTGAACCGATATTTCTCTCTGTGTCTTTTCTCTTTGGCTCGTCTTAGGACTCAAGTCGATCATCAGATCCATTGGAGGACAGCTTCTCTACCGTTCTCTTTCACCACCTTAGGCACCCCCCTTTGAGGACTGCCGACCCACCCGTCGACAGTTGGCGTGCCAGGTAGAGGCGTTGTTCTTTGATCCGACCGATTTGATGGTGGTTTCCTTCTCCACCGACTTTGTCGTTCTTGCCAGGACGACCTTCGTCTTCGGCACCTTGGTGTTTCGCGCCGACGTTTCCGTCGCCTCACTCTCTCTCAGGCGGCCTCTGGCGAGCTGGAGCGTGCGGTCATGCCAGCTCACGAAGGCTAAGTTGAAGGCTTCAATGAAGAACTAGACAGATCTCACGAAGGCTTTGAAGCCGATCCCTGGGACTGATGCAGCCGATGCCAAGGCGATTGAAGAAGATGATCAAATTTGGCAGCGGGCGATATCGGCTATCAACGACTTCTTAACCGGCTAAGCCAATTTATGTAATAGGACTTAGAATTTTGAACAGTTGTAGATCTTTGTGCCGATCGTAATATAACTTGGTTGCACCAATCTTTGTGAACTCCTGCAGTAGCACTTGCAATGTAATCTCTGTTGAAACTTTTCGAAGTTCACAAAAATTTCGAAGTCCACAAAAATTTTGAAGTCCACTTTTGAAGTCCACTTGATTTCACTTGTGTGTGTATACATGCCTCCCTAATTTTACAATGTGAGCCAATCATTGATAAAATTATAGCTTGAGAACAATATGACACAAAATCGGCCATCATGCATTGGCAGAAACATAACCGATATGATAAGAATAAAATGACTCAGGGCGATATAACTTATATCGGCCATCACATATCGGCAAAGCACAACCAATTATGATAAATTTGAAAAGACTAAGGGCGATATGAGTCATATCGGCCATCTAAAGGCGATGTAAATGTTAGTGATATGCCCTAGAGGCAACATGGAGATGTTGGATATCACGTCAATGTTTATGTATAAATGAATAAAGTGTTATTCAGTTCCATGAAATAGACATCTTGTATTGATTAATAAGTACGTGACTTATTTATGAGACTCGATATGTATGAATCTATTTCTAAACGATCCTCGATCATATGTCATATTGTTGGAACAAATATGATTCTAAGATCGGCATGTTTATTGATTGATGATCATGTCTCATAGATCATGGGTATGGAGATACCAAATCAATAAACATGGACATATGTGTTAGAGAACACATTGTTGGATAGACCCACCATGAGACACTACAGAATTAATGTGCCATTAGTTGGTCTCGGGTAGTGTTGGTACAAAGTCCTTAGACCCGAGATCACCATGGATTCCAACATGTGTAGTAGCCTACTTTGGGACTACCAAACGCTATTCCGTACTGGATAGTTATAAAGGTAGTTTTCGGGTTTGCTATGAAACATGGAGTGAGATGTGAGTGATCAAGATGGAATTTGCCCCTCCTTTGAGAGATATCTCGGGCCTCGAGGTAATGGATTATGGAAATGCATGGCCATGCTAAGTTGATTGAGGAGTCAATCAACGGACGGATAATCCAATACGGTTCGAGTGAATGGTTAAGCTATTGAAGGGATGGCACACATCTTGCCTATAGCTTAACCGGTATCGTGAGGCAAAGGGATTTGTGTACACATTACAGGTTCGAGCCGATATTATATTCTTGTATACTATAGTGTCAATATGTGCTGCTAGGCGCCGCTATTGACAGTCGGTGAGTTGGACTCGAGCCGACGATCGGCTAAGTTAGACTATAGCCGAAACCGAGTATACCTGAACCTACTGTGGTCGCACGCTTAAGGGATAGAATAGATATTCGAGTTGGACTCGGATACGGCTCGATCGGATAGGGATCCAATCGGATAGAGTACTATGGGCTTACGACGTATGGGCAGCCAACTCTATGAGATACGGATGAGATCCGATTCAAAATAGAGTCCTAATCGGCCACTAGTCCCGCGGCCAACTCTATATAAAGGAGGGAGGGTGGAGAGCGTATAGACATCAATTGCATCGCGTGCAACGAAGTCGCCGAGATCAATCTCCACGGAAACCCTCCCCACTTTCGAGCCAAACCCTAGCCTTGCATCGCGTGCTAGCACACGGGTGTACGGCGTTCGTCCCCGGACGTGTGGATACCGGTAGAGCGCCGCTACGTTGCGCGCCGTTGATCGGCTTCGGATCGGCCGCAATCGGAGCGATCGGCGTGGTGGAATCGGCTACGGTCGGGCGCATCGGAGCGAGGCGTGAGAACGCGGCCGGACGACTCGAATCGGCTGATTGGCGAATCGACTGTCTCCGGGAATCGGCTACACTGTTCCAGATCGGATTGCCCTGATTGGCTATTCCGCTGCACTCTACTCCAATCGGTAACGATCTATCGGCCCTTACTTGCAAGTGTTCCTGGTTTGCGCGGTAGAAATTTTTGTTTTCGGCTAGCGTAGCTTCCGCGTAACCCTTCAGTAAACACATCGACTACCATATATCGGCTTAACACAGCCGAATCATGAATTGACCCACACACTTGGATAATATTTCTTCAAGTATTTTCCATTGAGAGCCCTTCCAAAAATTTCTCCATCAAGCCCTTGCAACATGTAAGCTCCTTTGGAAACACACTTGTAGATTTTAAAGGGCCCTTCCCCATTCGGTGACCACTTGCCGAATTTATTGTCATGAGTACCAATCGGCAAGATCAACTTCCAAACCAACTCGCCTTCTGAAAAAGATTTCAGCACAACCTTCTTGTTGTAATGACGAGCGATTCTTTTCTTGTCCCTTGTCACCTTTTTGAGGGATTACGCGGAGGCTACGATAGCCGAAAACAAAAACTTTTTCTACCGCGTAAACCAGGAACACTTGCAAGTAAGGGCCGATAGATCGTTACCGATTGGAGTATGCAGCAGAAATAGCCAATCAGGACTATCTGATCTGGAACTGTGCTGGCCGATGACAGCCGATTCCCGCAAGCCGACAGCCGATTCACCAATCAGCCGATTCGCCGATGTTGCAGCCGATCCGAGTCGTCCGACCGTGTTATCGTCACCGATCTGCCGCAGTCGCCTCGCTCCGATTACAGCCGATTCGTAGCCGATCAACAGCGTCGCAACGTAGCAGCGCCTCTACCGGTATCCACACGTCCGGGGACAGAACACCGAACACCTATGTGCTAGCACGCGATGCAAGGCTAGGGTTTTGGCTCGAAGGTGGGGAGGGTTTCCGTGGAGATTGATCTCGTCGACTTCTGTTGCGCCAAATCAGATTGATTCGGTTCAATTCGATGCTGCAGCTCTCCACCCCTCACCCCCTTTATATAGAGTTGGCTGGTTGGGCTTAGAGGCCCACGGGACTCTATTTTGAATCGGATCCTATCCGAATCTCATAGAGTTGGCCGGCCGGACTTCGTAAGCCCATAGGACTCTATCCGATCGAATCCCTATCCGATCGAGCCGTATTCGAGTCCAACTCGAATGCTTGTTCTTATCCCTTAAGCGTGCGACCCTGTAGGTTCAGGTATACTTGGTTTCGGCTATAGTCTAACTTAGCCGATCGTCGGCTGGAGTCCAACTCAGCCGACCTGTCAATAGCGGCGCCTACCAACACATATTGACACCATAGCATACAAGAATATAATATCGGCTCTGAACCTGTAATGTGTACACAAATCTCTTTGCCTCACGATACCAATTAAGCTATAGGCAAGATGTGTGCCATCCCTTCAATAGCTTAACCATTCACTCGAGCCGTATTGGATTATCTGTCTGTTGATTGACTCCTCAATCAACTTAGCATGGCCATGCATTTTCATAATCCATTACCTCGAGGGGCCCAGAGATATCTCTCCAAAGGAGGGGCAAATTCCATCTTGATCACTCACATCGCACTCCATGTTTCATAGCAAACCCGAATACTACTTTTATAACTACCCAGTTACGGAATAGCGTTTGGTAGTTCCAAAGTAGGCTACTACACATGTTGGAATTCATAATGATCTCAGGTCTAAGGACTTTGCACCAACACTACTTGAGACCAACTAATGACACATTAATTCCTGTAGTGTCTCATGGTGGGTCTATCCAACAATGTGTTCTCTAACACATGTGTCTATGTTTATTTATTTGGTATCTCCATACCTATGATCTATGAGACATGATCATCAATCAATAAACATGCCGATCTTAGAGTCATATTTGTTCCAACAATATGACATATGATCAGGGATCGTTTAGAAATAGATTCATGCATAAAGAGTCTCATAAATAAGTCATGTACTTATTGATCAATACAAGATGTCTATTTCATGGAACTGAATAACACTTTATTCATTTATACATAAACATTGACAATGATATCCAACATCTCCATGTTGCCTCTAGGGCATATCACTAACACTTTTTCAAAGCACTTATCCTGGATTGAACCAAGTCTTCTGATTCATCTACCATGAGATTGTGATAGTTATCGGCTGTCAACTCATTTTGTAAATCAATTCTTCTCGAGCCAATGACACTTTCCCATGGTAAGACGGCCTCATGCCCATAAAAACTTGTAAGGAGGCACTTGAATCGATCCATGACAAGCCATCCGATAGGACCATAATGCTTTGGCCAATCGGCTGTGCCATTGCTTTGGATAATCAGAGATCTTTCTCTTTATCGATTTGATCAGACTTTTATTGGATGCTTCTGCTTGTCCATTGGCCTAAGCAGAGTACTGTGAAGAATTCAACAGCTTGATTCCCATGCTTTCTGCAAACTGGACAAATTCATCTGACACAAAGATAGATCCCTGATCAGTTGTTATTGTTTGAGGAACACCGAATCGGTAGATGATGTGCTCTTTAACAAACTGGATCGCATCCCCATAATCAACTTTCTTCAAAGGAATTGCTTCCACCCACTTTGTAAAATAATCGGTTGCCACCAATATAAACTTGTGTTCTTTACTCGAGGGCGGATTAATTTGGTCGATCATGTCAATTCCCCAACCTTTGAACGACCATGGCTTGATAATGGAATTCATAGCCGACGTTGGTGCTCTTTTAATCGCTCCAAACTTCTGACAATCCTGACAACCTTTAGAATATTTGAAGCAATCTTCCAGCATTGTCGGCCAAAAATACCCAGCTCATCAAAGCAGCCACTTTATTTTATGAGCCGATTGATGAGTACCACATATACCTTCATGTACTTCACCCATCACAACCTTAGCATCAATCGTCCGATAGTATAGATCATCATCGAGCAAAACATATCTTAAGGCCTTGTATCACAATTTCCTTGAAGCCGATTGAGAAGGATTCTTGAGATAATTAAAAACATCATACCTCCAATCATCGACTGTGATTGTAGCAATTTCAACCTCGATGTCCTTGACTATCGGCTTGTATCCCGATGCCCCCTGAGCCAAGTCGTTAGCCTCAACATTTTGCTCTCGAGGAATATGTGTCAAAGTCACTAGCTGAAAATTTTTCATCAACTCTCGGCATTTTTCATAGTAGGTCATCAACGCATCATTTTTGTATTCGTATTCTCCAGCTAGCTGATTGATGATCAACAAAGAATCGCCCATGATCTCCACGGCATTGGCTTCATCTTCCTTCAAAAGTTACAATTCTTTGAGAATTGCTTTGTACTCGGCTTGGTTGTTGGTAGCATAGGGCTTGATTGTGCAAGTAAATTCAAAACTTGCCCCCCAGATGATATGATGACCAAGCCGATACCGCAGCCATGAGTACAAACCGATCCATCAAAGAATAAAGTCCAAGGAGCTATGTCAACCGAGCCGATTGAGTCATCACGATGCTCAACAATAAAATCGGCTATAGCTTGTTCTTTGACTGCCTTGGGTGACTCATACCTGATATCAAACTCTATTAAGGCATAGATCCATTTGCCAACTCTTCCTTTTAGCAATGGAGCTGATAGCATATACTTGACCACATCGGCTTTGCAAACTTGTCTCAGCATCCAGAAGCCTTTTGCTCAAATAGAACATTGCTCTTTCTTTGTCCTCGAACTCATAGATTAAGACCGAGCCGATTGACTTCTCATCGGCTAATAAGTATAACTTGAAAGGCACCCCTTTCTGTGGAGGAATCAATACTGGAGGGGAACTTAGATATTCCTTGATGTTGTCTAAGGCCTTTTGCTGCTCTGCCCCCCAAGTAAACTATTGGTCGGCTTTCAACATTATCAAAGGTGTAAATGGTTTCATCTTTCCAGACATATTAGAAATAAACCTTCTAATGAAATTCACCTTGCCGACCAGGGATTGCAATTGCTTCTTGTCCTGTGGAGGTTGAATATTTTTGATTGCATTGATGCTCCTTTGCGTTACTTCAATCCCCTTTCATGGACAAGAAAACCCAAAAACTGTCCAGCCGATACACCAAAGGCATACTTCGTGGGATTCATCTTTAGGCCATATTTTCTTGTTCTTTCCAACACTTTCCTCAAACCGGCTATATGGTCATCAACCTCCTTGGATTTTATGATCACATCATCAATGTAAATTTTAACCAACAAGCCGATTAGATCATGAAAGCTGTAATTCATAGCCCTCTGATACATAGCTCCAGTGTTCTTCGGACCGAAAGTCATTACAACCCACTCGTATAAGCCGATTGCACCAGGACATCTGAAAGCAGTCTTATGGATGTCTTCTTCCGCCATAAAAATTTGATTATATCCAGCTTTGCCATCCATGAAATTATAATTTTGTACCCTGAAGCAGCATCAACCAACAAATCGGCAATCGACATCGAGTATTCATCCTTAGGGGTAGCTTTGTTTAAGTCTCGAAAGTCAATACACACCCTAAGCTTGCCGTTCTTCTTGATCACTAGAACTATGTTAGAAACCCACTCAGCATATCGGCAAGGCCGAATGAAACCAGCATCATACAAATGAGTGATTTCGGCCTTGATAGCCTCATACATATCGGCCTTGAACCTTCTAGGTGATTGCTTAAACGACCGATATGTCAGTTTGATAGGAAGCCGATGTTAAGCAATCGATCGGCTAAGTCCTGGCATCTCAAAATACTCCTAAGCAAAACAATATTTATATTCCTTCAAAAGTTCTATTAGCTTTGTTCTAAATTGAGAAGACAAATTTTTACTAATAAATGTCGGCCTAGGCCTATCTCCTGGACCTATATCGACTTCTTCTAAGTCGTCGGCCGACATGAAGCCTTGTCCTAATTTGTCATTCAGATCATCTACAGTGTCCTTTGTGTAGACGCTTGACCCCTCCATGACGCCCTCAAAGCATCAGTTAGGGCTCTTCATCTCCAATTGGATGTATTTTAGAATCAGACAATTTTAGATAATCGGATTCCCAAACCTTGCCGAACAAGCAATCAATGCCATCCATCTCCCAAAGGGTTAAATCGGCATTGACAATATTAACTGACCTGCCGGCTTGCACAATTTCAACCTTGTCGCCTTGCCATTGGATTAAGCTCTGGTGCATGGTACAAGGGATGCAGTAGTTGGCATGGATCCAGTCCCTTCCCAGCAACAGGCTGTATGATCCCTTCCCATCGATGACAAAGAAGGTAGTAGGCATAGTCTTGCTGCCGATTGTTAGCTCCACATTCAAAACCCCTTTAGTTTTGGTGGGTTGCCTCCAAAGTCTTTCAAAACCATGTTGGTCTTGGTGAGGTTGTTGGAACTCTTACCCAATTTCTTGAATGTAGCATAGGGCATCAAGTTCACAGCAGCCCCTCCATTGACCAACATCTTGGACATCGGCTTGCCATTGACAAACCCTTTAACATAAAGTGGCTTAAGATGCCAGTGTCCTGTCCCCTCTGGTTTTTCGAAGATAACTTGCTCTGGGGACAAAATTAACTTGGCCAAGGACTCCTCAACCACATCTACATCGGCCTGAGCTGCTTCATACTCGGTTGGCAACACAAAAACCATGTTGACCGATGTAGATGCCACAGCTTTTCCCTTAGCCAATCTCCTCGCTTTGTCGGCTTGCACTTCATCGGCTGAGAGCACCTTGCTCTTAACACGCCACTCTTTCCTTGGGCGTTCTTGCTTCTTTTTCTTCTTCAGCCGATGGTCGATTTTGGCTTGAACCTCCTACAGCCGACCCCTGCTCTTCATTCGTTGCACCCTCCTTTTCTGAGTCTTAGTGAAAGTATCAGAAGGGAACCATTACGGGTTCATGGTCTCGTCTTCATCTTTATCGACATCCTGCAAAAAATCTTGATGAATCGGACCCATCCTTTGGTGAACAGGGAATTTATTTTGTGACAGCCGATTTCTTTCAAAACGAGATTGGCTAGACTCCCCAGCGTAGTTGCCACCACGATCGCTGCAAGCTAGACAGTCTTCAATCGATGGCAGCCTACTCCCTTCATTCTAGCAGAATCGGAAAAATTCACAGCCCCAATGAGGATCAAAGCTGTCATCTTCTTCCTGCCTGTCATATTGTCTCTGGGACCTGTTGGTGATCCTGGCAGAATTAGGCTGCCGATAATCCCTCCTATCGGCTGCTCTACCACTTGTGTGGACCATGTTGACAGGGAAGTGATTACCATCAACTTTCATTGGCTTCTTCGGGTCTTCGAATTTGATCTTTCCCGCCTCGATAGCCGATTGGATGTGTCTGAAGACTTTGCAATCATTAGTGCTGTGAGATCCAGTGTTGTGCCATTTGCAATACTTCCTCTTCTTCAATTCCTCAGCCGATGGAATCACATGACCGGCTAGAAGCTGAATTTGCTTCTCCCGAAGCAGCAGATCAAAAATTTTGTCAGCCTTGGTGATGTCAAAATCGTACTTTTCTTCTTTGGCCGAATTTTTGACCCATTGGCATGTAATAACTTTTTTGTTCCTAGCCCAATCGGCTGCCACTTCGGAGTCGTTGTCTTCCTCTGGTTCGGAAGCATATGCAACATGGTTAATCTTCTTGAGAGCTTTCTTGCCCTCATGGAATCTCTGTTCGTGTGCCGATATTTTCTGGGCCAAGTGAGCTAAACTTTCAAAGTCTTGAGCCGAAAACCTTTCCCTTATTGGTGTCAATAGACCCTGGAAAGTGAGATCGACTAGCTGGGAGTTTGACAGGACCAGGCTGTAACATCTGTTCCTGATATCTCTGAATCTTTGGATGTAGTCCTGAACAGATTCGTCGTGCTTCTGCCTAATAGCTGTCAAATTGGACAGTTTCATCTCATGGATACCACTATAAAATTATCTATGAAACTGTTTCTCTAGATCGGCCCAGCTTTGCACAAAATTATAAGGCAGAGATAAAAACCAGGTGAAAGCCGATCCAGAGAGAGGGAATAACCTAACTCTCAGGGCGTCAGTAGCCGATGCCTCACCACATTGAGCTAAAAACTGGCTAACATGCTCATATACAGAGATATTGTCCTACCCTGAGAATTTGGAGAAGTCTGGCACTTTGTATCGGCTAGGCAGTGGAACCCTCTCAAAGTATTCTGGATATGGGTACCGATACATGTTGCCTGTATCCTTGGGCTTGAGGCCAAATTATTCCCTCATTACATCTGCAATCATGTCTGCCCAAGGTTTGTGTTGCTGTGCTCCTTGCACCTGCTGTTGTATCGGCTCGAATTGATCAAATTGAAGAGGTGCATGCCGATACTGCATCTGGGGTTAATGGGGCTGATATTGTGGGTCAAAATTGCCCCCCATGTGATGCTGAGGAGACTGATGCACCCCGTGAGTGGGCTGATCGTGAACAAGCTGAGGACCGATAGGGTGTTGCTGCAAGTTCGGCGTGTATGACCCTATCGACACTTGTGGAATTGGCTCCACCGGTGGCTGATTAGTGTTGAAGATCGGGCCCTTGGCTTGATGCTCAGCGATTCTGGAGTCGACAACAGAGCTGATCATATTGTGTAGGGTGTTGACTAGCACTCCAGATTGGTTGATCAAGTCCTGGTGGACAGCATAGTCGATTCTGTCCTGTAGATTATTCAGTTTCGGGCCCTACTCCTGTTTGGTGTCTTGAATCTTGGCACCGCCCAAGCTTGACTTGGGCTCATCATCAACTGGTAGTTTTATCTTGTACCTCTGGATGACGGTGCCCGACCGAGTTTGGGCGAAGGAGTGCAGATATTGGCTCTGTAGTTTATTCATCATATCCTCAATCTTGGCCTTTTGTTCTGGTGTCAGCTGGTCCAATGTGACCGGAATGATGTTTTCTTGGTCGATCTCAGAAGTCTTAATGTCGACCATTGTGTCTGGCTTGCAATCGAGTCCCACTAGGCGTGCCAAAAAAGCGTGTTGATCCCAAATCGTACCGAAGGTGCGTTGACTTGGAAAACTGCTCACTGGCCTAAGAGATTTGCTTTACTCTAGTGCAGGTCCAAAATACTGCTTCTTAGGTTCATAGGCGTGCCAGTTGGTTTGATCCTGCAACCAACAAGAAACAAAGAAAGAAAGCAAGTATTAGTCTGTAAACGATAGGGTGGCCGATGACGTATCGTCTAGTGTTAAGCCGATGCGCTATGCACTGAATCGGCCAGGAAAATTAAACCTAATCGATCGGCTGTAGATATTCATAATACATAATCTAACTATCAAGATATGTTAAAACTAAGTGATTGGGATAAATCGGTAGCGTACCGAGACAGTATAAACCACTTAAATCCAAAAGTACCTTAATATGCAGATTATATATATTTATAGCATAGCCGATGTCATAGATCTAATGTGTATCGGCTAGTACTCCGATACCACTTTATACTAAGGTATCATTGCAGACTAAATACATTAAACATGAATCGATCAAGTGTTAAGATAGCCTAACAGATTGATGTCAAGCTTAATATATTTACTTACAGTAAGATCTTAATATAAAGGGAAACTTTAGCATATCAAGTAAACATAAAAATAAATAAGACAGCTAAAACAGGTAAGATCGGCTGAAACCCCGATATTATCTCTAATAGTAATCATGAGATAAGATAGATATTATGATTCTAAGTATTACTTAATAGGTCAGACTTAACCGATGCAACATTAAGCGTAAGAAGAAGCATGAGATCTAAACACATCTATGAAAACCTTTCAAGATGGTGGACATACCATATAATCTAAATCGACGATCATATCTAACCCTATCGACTGCTATCTATTAACAGACTTGCCGATTAGGGTTAGATCGCGATATCGATCTAGGTTATATGGCATATATGATAACTCGACGATTTACGTAAACAAGATTAGAGTATCATAATGATAGAAGCACTAATCCTGAGAGCGCAAGCCGCCATAACAAGTTGTTACCTTTTCGTCGGAGATCGAATTCGATGCAGCCCAACTAGAAGCAAGAACTCGTCGAAACTATTAAAAGAAAAGGGTGGCGATGCACCGATATTGTATTGAACATTATTGTTGTTTGTTTACATGGTCTTGGGTCATATTTATACCCAAATACAAGGTAAGTCCTTAACAGACACGATTCCTATCTCTATTACAATTTGAATTACAGATATATGCCTAAAACAAACTCTCACCGATATTATCTATAAGGAAACTATTTAAAACAACCTAATTAACAGATACAATTGCCTTTCCTGGACTCTATCCATATATGACAATTCTCATGAAGCACTTTAACTGAATTCGAAGATAATCGCAACGTCTTTCCCTGGGATCGGCCATACCAGCTATCCTTATCGGAATTGACTGCATCCGCTATCCTTGTCCGATTCGGTATCAGCCGACAGTTACCTTAGGCGATTCGATTACCAGCCAACGAACTCCTCTGCACTTAGCGTGCGCTCTGTTTCCAAAACAACATGATTCCCTCCAAATCAGTTTTGGCCTTAGCTCCAAACCTGATAATTTGCTTACCAAATTTGGTCGTTAACAGGAATTTTCAATCAACAATATGTCATCCACCTATAAGATTAGAAACACAATTGCACTCCAACTGACATTCTTGTAAACACAGGCCTCCTCTTCATTTTTGATGAAACCAAACCCTTTGATTACCTCATCAAAATAAATATTCCAACTCTGAGATGCTTGCTTCAATCCATAAATGGATTTTTATAGCTCGCATATCTTTCTAGGCGATTGTGGATTAATAAAACTTTCAGGTTGTATCATATATGTAGAGTCATGTGATGATTTAATCTATGTGATGAACAATTGTCAAAGGTAAGTATTTTATGAAAATACAATGAATAGTGTTTTCGGTTGATGCATAGTACATGTCGGCATGTGTGGCCAGTCAGACCGGTTGGGTGTCGCCGGTCAGACCGGAAGTGTTCGGGCGATCTGACCAGGTGACCCGATGGTGAGACCAGCTGACTCTGGGTAGGAGTCGGTTTTGGGTTGTTTTTGATGGATTTCTAGATTTCTTTATCAATATGACTTCTAGATGGTTTCTATTCGTATGTGATACTATTGTGTGCTGATGTGAGTCAAGTTGGTGCGAACTTGTACTCGGATATTGAGTTTCTTTATTGTTCATGTGCAGGTGTTGCTTGAGACCATGGGAGTATAGTCGGTGATGGATCAAGACTAGGCTTGGGAGAAGTTGAGGTCCACACGATCAAGGATATCACACGAGATGCTCAGGCTAGAGAACAAATGCACGTGGAAGATGGAGAATCCATATGGTATACGAGAGGAATCGTGTGCTTATGGAAAGAGGAGTCGAATTTGGAAGGGAATCCGGATTCAAGAAGGATTCGGGAAGATGGATTGAGTCTTATTGGGAATAGGAGTTGTGAGTCCTATTGGGAATAGGAGTGGAAGAGAGTGATTGAGTCCTATTGGGATAGGAGTTCTTGAGTCCTATTGGAAATAGGAGTTCTACTTCTACTTTGAGTAGGAGATTTTTTTGTGGTATAAATAGAGAGGGCGGGTGTGCCTCCTAGATATTGATTTTTGCAAGATAACAAGTTGAGAGAATAGCTAGGGTTTCAAGTTTACTTTGAGATTTTGGTAAGGAGTGCTGTTTTTGCACTTTGTAAACACTAGTTGATGCAATAAAATCGAATGTTCTAATCTACTTCTTCGAGAGTTCATCTACCGGTGTTTTCTAGATCCTGACGGTCTGACCACAGGTGTGCGAGCGGTCTGACCGGTGGGTTGCGACGGCGGTCCAACCAGAGGCAAGGCAGTGGTTTGACTGGCGCAGGTACGGTGGTCTGACCGGCGTCGTGAGGGATGTTTGACCGGCAGTGACAATACTATGTCGTGATCTCCATTGATTTGAGGGTAACTTTTATTTCCGCTAAAAGTTTTTGGTTTTTGGTTTCCCTACCATTCACCCCCTTGGTAGGTTTGTTTGGTCTTGTTCGATCCTACAAGTGGTATCAAAGCCTCGTTCTTGATTTGATATCTGTTGCTTTTTTGATCTATTTGCCATGGCTGAAAAGTTTTCAAACAAACCTCATATTTTCAATGGAACCAATTTTGATTATTGGAAGAAAAAGATGGAATCTTACATAACATCTCAAGGGTATGATATTTGGCTAAAAGTTGCAGAACCTTATGAAATTCTTGATCGCATTGATACTCCTGCTCTCAAATTAGATTTTGAAAATAATTGCAAAGCTCGTAATATTATTCTTAATGCAATTTCTTGCTCCGACTTTAATCGAGTTTCGCATCTTGCTACTGCTAATGAGATTTGGAAGGCTTTGAATGATTGTCACACTGGATCTTCAAACATTAAAGAGTTGCAAAAGGATGTTTTCAAAAAGGAATACATCAAATTTGAGATGAATTTTGCTGAGTCTTTGGATGACTATCTAGGTCGTTTTAACAAAATTTTGAGTAATCTTAGATCTACTGATTCTTCTTATAATGCTAATTATTCTCAGTCTGAGGTTGCTCGTCACTTTATGAACGGTCTTGATATGAAGGTTTGGGATGTTAAGGTTACTTCGATTCAGGAATATATTGATATGAACACTTTGACTTTGGATGTTCTTTACACCAAATTGAAAACCTATGAGATGAATATTCTTTCTAAAAGAACTAATTCTAAATCTAATGCTTTGGTGTCTTCATCTGGATCTTCTTTGGATATTTCTCCTATGTTGGCTCTTTCTATTTTTAATACCTTGTCCGATGATCAAGTGGAGGAAATCAGTGAGGAGGACTTGGTTTCTCTTGCTAACAGAATTCCTCGAGCTGTAAGTAATCTCAAGTTTAGGAAAAAAGGTGGACCAATTCGTTGCTTTGAATGTGGACAACCAAATCACATTCGTTTTCAATCTCCTAAGCTTCGAAAAGGTGCAAAGGAAGTAGATCTAGATGAATCCAAGAACGCCAAGGATGACAAGCAAAGTAAGAAGCAATTCAAGAACATGAAGATGAAGAAGTTCTAGCAAAAGGAAATTGATGAAGGATATGCAGCGGTTCAAGAATCAAGTGATGTTGATTTTGAAAATGATGAAGATGATGACAAGAGGAAGAACATTGCTGGAGTTTGTCTCATGGCTAGTAGCATTGATGAAGATTCTAAAGATGATAATGAGGTAATTCCTGCTCCTAGTGTTGAATATATTCAAGAAGTTATTGCTAGACTTGGTTACAAAATTTCTAAGTTTGAGAAAAAGATTAGTCAACATGAAGCTACCATTAAGTCTCTTAATGCTGAAAATAGTAGAATAAAATCTCTTGTTTCTGATAATGATGAATGTCAATCTTATGAGGTTTTATTTGCTGAAATTAAGTCAATTATAGATGTTTATGCCAAGAAGCTTGATGTTGAATGTAAGAAAACTCGTAAATTTGAATCTTGTCTTGCACTTAGCTTGGCCATGAAAACTAGATTGGTTGATGAATTGTTTTTGACTAAGAGAGCTTTACATAAATGTCAAGTTACTTTGTTTGCTAGCTCGATGTTTAATTTGATTAGCTCTAAGAGGATTATGCAATCTAGTACCAAACCTTGTTTAACATGTGTTGCTAATGAGATGAAACTAAAAGATGCTTTGGGTCATGTTAAGCACATGGAGAAAATTGTTAAACAAGATGAAGTGATGTCTTGCATGACTTGTAGAAAACAAAAGAGTGTTTTGGATGCTTGTAAAGATTGTGCTACTCTTACTCAAGAAGTTTTTTACTTGAAAAGTTCTTTGCAAAAATTTTATGATGGTAAAAAGAAGCTCAACATGATTCTTGATCAATCTAAAGTTAGCACAAATAATCGTGGTTTAGGTTTTGATCCTTATGCTCATCATACTAGACATCCTCCTGTTATTTTAGGTGTTGGTTCTAGAAGTGGTGAAATTTTGATTGAACCTGAATCTAAGAACACTGTTAAATCTGCTGGCATCATGACCTCTTTGAATGCATCATCTTCCAAAACTAATGCTGTGATTGTAAAACCATTTGTTGCTACTTCTATTGCTAAACCATCTGTTTCTACTTGTGCTTCTTATCATCGTGAGAAATACACTTGTTAGTTTTGTGGAAAAGATGGACATTTGGTTGGATCTTGTTTTAGACTTGCCCGTAAATAGAAAAAGGAAAGAGAAATTTCTTTTACGAAACGACGATGACACAAATCGGGTTTTGGTTCAAGGAGCACGGTCGGCCGACCGGCAGACGGTCGAGACGGAGCCGGTGGTCGACCGCGGGTGAACCGGCGGTCGACCACAGCCGGCCCGAGCTCGGTCGGACCGTAGGTAAGGCCGGCAACCAGGCTCGGTTAGACCGTAGGTAAGGCGGCGGTCAAACCGGCCTTGGGGAAATTTTGTGCGATATTCAAATCAGAATTTTGTGAAGCGACAAGGTAAGTTTTTAGGTAAGTTTGGTTCTGATTTTGTATGTGGATATGTACCTACTGGTTCTACTAGTTGTGTGACTCAGTGTTGGATTCCAAAATTTCTTATTTCTAATCCCAACACGGAGACCTCGACATCTTCTCGTTTACTCCCCATGTGTGTGCAATGTAGAGACAACGATTGCTTTTCACGGCAACATCAAGGTAATTTTGGATTGACATAATTTTGTTCTACTCTCTTGATTATTAGCTTTTCATATGCTAGTGTTTGAGGTAGTAGTTTTTGTTAGTACAAGTGGATACATGTCAATTTATGAGAACCTTGGTGATATCATTAGCAATTGGATGTCTTCTTCAAAAATCTTTGATTTCTTCTTGATTTTTCTTTGGGAGAATTGGAGGTTAATTTGAGGGGGAGTTTATGTTTTTTTCATGCATTCATGTTCATTTTTCATGCATTGTTTTTAAATATGAAAATAAATAAAAATGAGTAAAAGAAGAGTTTTGTTTATATGAGGTTTAGATATTGTTTTAATTTTTATATGAGGTTTAGATATTGTTTTTAAGTGAGATGATGCATGACACTAATTCTGTTACTAAATTAAGAAAATATGTAATGTTGAAGCTTGTACATAGCTTGGATGACTAATGCTTATATATATGCTTGTTGGACTATTATTCCTCAAAATTGCTCTTTAATTGTTCATTGTTCAAGAGAATAAAAAATATTTATATGAGCGAAAAAAATGAATACCGAATCCTTCGATACAGTCTTGACGATAAGGACGTATTCGATGTGAGCAAAAATAATGGGTGCCGAATCCTTGGAAACAGTCTTGACGACAAGGACGTGCCTGAAATAATTGAGAGAAAAAATGAGAAAAAATGAGCAAAAACAGAAAGACTCAAATAAATTTCAGAAATTCTCTTGATTGTTTGGTTTTAGAGCTAATTTGAGAAAGAGTGATAAATGCAATAGGTTTATATATATAGGGGTTTTTCTTTCAACGTATGTGCTTGTGAATATATTGCATTATAAGTCGTTTGAAATGATGAATCTTTATTGCTAAGTTGAGCTTAATTGTAATATCTTTGATTGATGTTTATACTATAGTGCATGCTTATTAACTAGTTGATGAATGTATCTCCTTTGTCTTGCAAAAGCATGACCTTGAATTGCTTTTGGTATACTTCAAAGCTTTGAAAAAATAGAAAATAAAAGAAGTGGTTTTACAAGTGACTATCATGACATTTATGCTTTATTGGTTATGTTTATCTCTTTTAAATTTCTTGATGAATTTATTGTGAAAGGAGGAGAAAGATATACAAAATGCATATTAAAAATAGTTAATTTTTCAATACGTGAGAGAAAATTCATTCTTTGAAAAAGGGGGAGAGTTGTTTTTTTCATTGCATTTGAAAACATGCTTTGTGAGCCATTTGTGCTTTTTGGTTCGTTTTTGTTTTTCGTTTTTCAAAAACACCAAATTGCATTTTGAGATGTTGCCAATGTGTTCATCAAAGGGAAGATTGTAGAGTCATGTGATGATTTAGTCTATGTGATGAACAATTGTCAAAGGTAAGTGTTTTATGAAAATACGGTAAATGGTATTTTTGGTTGATGCATAGTAAAGGTTGGCATGTGTGGCCCGTCAGACTGGTTGGGTGTCGCCGGTCATACCGGAAGTGTTCGGGCGGTCTGACCAGGTTACCCGATGGTCAGATCGGCTGACTCCGAGTAGGAGTCCGTTTCGGGTTGTTTTCGTTGGATTTCTAGATTTCTTTATGGATATAACTTCTAGATGGTTTCTATTCATATGTGATACTATTGTGTGCTCTTGTGAGTCAAGTTGGTGCAAACTTGTACTTGGATATGATGTTTCTTTGTTGTTCATGTGCATGTGTTGCTTGTGGCCATGGAAGTATAGCCGGTGATGGATCGGGACTAGGCTTGGGAGAAGTTGAGGTCCAGACGATCAAGGATATCACGCGGGATGCTCAGGCTAGAGAACAATGCACATGGAAGATGGAGAATCAATATAGTATACGAGAGGAATCATGTGCGTATAGAAAGAGGAGTTGAATTTGGAAGGGAGTTCGGATTCGAGAAGGATTCGGAAAGATGGATTGAGTCCTATTGGGAATAGGAGTTCTTGAGTCCTATTGGGAATAGGAGTGGAAGAGAGTGATTGAGTCCTATTGGGAATAGGAGTTCTTGAGTCCTATTGGAAATAGGAGTTCTAATTCTACTTTGAGTAGGAGGTTTTTTGTGGTATAAATAGAGGGGGAGGGTGTGCCTCCTAGATATTGATTTTTGCAAGAGAACAAGTTGAGAGAATAGGTAGGGTTTTGAGTTTAGTTCGAGATTTTGGTAAGGAGTTCTGTTGTTGCACTTTGTAAACACTAGTTGATGCAATAAAGCCGAAAGTTCTAATCTACTTCTTTGAGAGTTCATCTACCGGTGTTTTATGGATCCCGACGGTCTGACCGACGGGTTGCGGCGGCGGTCCAACCGGAGGCAAGGCAGCGGTTTGACCGACGCAGGTACGACGGTCTGACCGGCAGTGTGAGGGCGGTTTGACCGACGGTGACAATACTACGTCATGATCTCCATTGATTCGATGGTAACTTTTATTTCCGCTAAAAGTCTTTGGTTTTTGGTTTTCCCTACCATTCACCCCCTCTGGTAGGTTTGTTTGGTCTTGTTCGATCCTACAATATACACATCCTCGCTTAGTTTTCCACTTAGGAAAGCCGTTTTGACATCCATTTGCTATATCTCATAATCGAAATATGCAACAATCGCTAAGATAATCCGAATAGACTTTAGCTTTGCAATGGGCAAGAAGGTTTCATCATAATCAACACCTTGAATCTGTTTAAAACCTTTTCGCCACCAATCGCGCCTTATAGATGTGAACATTTCCAACCATTCTGCCTTTTTCTTAGAAACCCATTTGTACTCAATGGTTTTGACACCATCGGGTGGATCAACCAAGTTCCAAACTTGATTGTCATACATGGATTCTATTTCGGATTTCATGGCTCCAAGCCATTTGTTGGAATCTGGTCCCACCATTGCTTCCGTAGAGGTATTAGGTTCATCGTTGTCTAACAATAATATATCACGTTGTTCCGCACCGTGTACCTTTCAGGCACACGACATGATCCTTCGGACCTCCGTGGGGCTGGTGTATCTACAACACATGGTACAACATCTTGCTTCTCATGTTGTGGTGTAGTGGTGGCCGAAACACTTTCTGGTGTTTCTTGAATTTCTTCAAGATGCACCGTGCTCCCACTAACCCTTCTTTAAAGAAACTCTTTCTCCAAGAAAACACCATGTCGGGCGACATACACTTTACCTTGTTCCTGATTATAAAAATAATATCCTTTTGTTTCCTTGGATACCCCACAAAGAAGCATTTGTCAGATTTGGGTGTAACCTTGTTGGATTGTAAACGCTTTACATAAGCTTCACATCCCCAAATTTTGAGAAAAAGACAATTTAGGGGACTGCCCTGTCCATATCTCATATGGCGTCCTTTCCACTGACTTAGATGGAACTCTATTTAGTGTGAACGCAGCTGTTTCAAGAGCATATCCCCAAAAGGATAGTGGAAGATCACATTGGCTCATCATGGACCGCACCATGTCCAACAAGGTGCGATTTCTCCATTCGGACACCCCGTTCCATTGAGGAGTTCCTGTCGGAGTCAACTGTGGAACAATTCCACAATCTTTTAGATAATTACCAAATTCTTGGCTTAAGTATTCACCACCACGATCTGATCGCAGAAACTTAATTGTTTCCCTTAATGATTCTGTACTTCATTCCGGAATTATTTGAACTTTTCAAAGGATTCAGACTTATGCCTCATTAAGTAAATATAACCATATCTACTAAAGTCATCGGTAAAGGTAATGAAGTACTAAAAACCACCTCTGACCGTTGAGCTCATTGGTCCACATACATCAGTATGTACGAGTGCTAACAAGTCACTTGCTCTCTCACTATGACCCATGAAAGGTGCCTTTGTCATCTTTCCAAGTAAACAAGACTCACATGTCTCAAATGATTCAAAATCAAAAGAGTGAAGCAAACGATCTCTATAGAGCTTCTCCATGCGTTTCTCATTTATATGGCCTAGGCGACAATTGCAAATAAATATGGGGTTTATATAATTTGGGAGTTGCCTCTCTGAATTGATGTTATAGATGGAAGACGCTTCAAGATCCAAAACGTATAATCCATTCATCAATGGAGTATGAAAATAGAACATATCTCTAAGATAAATTGAACAACTATTGTCCACTGATCCAAAATCATATCCTTCCACTTGCAATCATGAAGCGAAAATTACATTTTGACATAGAGTTGGAACACAATAACAATTATTTAATTTCAAAACTAATCCTGAAGGTAAATGAAGTGGTATAGTGCTGACAGCAACTGTAGCAACCCTTGCTCCATTGCCGACGCGCAGGTTCACCTCGCCCCTTCTCAAGCTTCTACTTCTTCTGATTCCCTGCAACGACTTGCAAATATGAGCTACTGATCCGGTATCAAATACCCAAGAGTCAGTAGATAAAGTAGCAAGATTGATTTCTATAACATTAATACCTGAAGCAGAAGTCACACTTTGCTTCTTTTTGAGATCCTCCATATACTTATTACAGTTCCTTTTCCAGTGACCTGTCTCCTTGCAATAGAAGCAATTGGCATCTGATGTCGCCGACCCCTTCTTGCCTTTCTTTGCTTTGGAGGCACCCACGATCTCATCAGGAGTTAACTTCCGTTTTGTGCAAAGTTTCTTGACAGGAGGTTTGCACTTAGCTTTCTACATCATCATCACATGATGACCCTTTTCTTGGATACTCTCCTCAACAGTCTTTAGCATCCCATGCAATTCTACCAAGGTTTTATCCATGTTGTTCATGTGATAATTTAGTATGAATGGCTCAAGCTCGGAGGGAGCGACTGGAGAATCACATCTATAGCCAACTCTTGGCTAAGAGGAAAACCTAGTTTTTCAAGACTCTCAATGTAGCCAATCATCTTTATCACGTGTGGACTGACATGATTCCCCTCTACAAGCCTGCACACAAACAAGGACTTTGAAGTGTTGAACCTCTTGACCCTAGCTTGGTTCTCAAACATGCCACGTAGACCCTCAATAATACTGTGAGCATCACTGCTCTTGTTTTGCTTCTGAAGCTCTGAGGACATTGTGGCAAGAATGAGATAACTTATATCTAGGGAATCATTAGTGTTCTTCTCGTAAGCCCTTGTGCAACAGCATTAGCATTATTAGGCAAATTATCAGGATAAAGAACTTCGATAACGTACTCCTTTCGCTCTTGCTTGAGAACAATTCTCAAGTTTCGATACCAATCCATAAAGTTTGTTCTATTCAAGTTTTCTTTCTCAAGTATAGACCGCAAATTAAAACTAGGTGCAGTATTAGTTGCCATAATCAATAACAGAAAACATATGCAAAGTTTAGTACAATGTTTATGCTTTGTCTTTCATTAAACACAAGACTCCCACTACGTTTCTTAACCTTCCCTCAAGGTTACGTTTTGGGTCAAGATCCACATGATAATTAATTTCTAGTGAGCTTTGGCATCACAGTTTGAAGATTAGTAACATGGGTAAGTAACACCTTGCTGATCACATCCCTATGTGGCTCTCGTTTGTTGGGTGGCATCATCATGCCCCAGCCCCAACCTTTGCCCCAAGGCCCAAAACTGTTTTGATAGCCTTGTCAAGTAAACCAAATGCTCCTGCATGTATATGTCTAACATATACCCCATCGTGTTATGATAGACAATGGCACTCTGCTTTTGCAGACCTACCAATTCACGATCACAACCGTGATAGGTGCAACATTTGGAGGGCATAATTACTATTTAATTTTCTGAGGGATACTATCCTATCAAACAAACATATCACATATATGAAAGCAAGAAGAATAGCAATTAATAATGAAAAGTATGACCCTTTCACATGGTGATCCATCTCCATGTCGGTGTAAAGGATCCCCATCTTCATAATCGTTCTTCCGAATGTCGGATGCTTGATTCCTTCAAATTAAGCTACTACTATAGAAGCTATAAATCGAAGATTACATCGACACGTAGGTCGTGAAAAGAATATTACATGGATTGCATGTATGAAAGAATATTACACGCATCATATGCATCTCATATATACAATTGGGCCATACCATCTCATAACATTCTCTGCAAAAACAAGTCAGACGTAGAACATTTTCTACCTATCGCAGAGATACGATACCAAGATGACAAAAGGGGGTACGCACACGGCGATCCCGCTCACTCGTGGGCGGGGGGTCGAGGGGGAAGCCGCCCCCTCGCGGGCTTCCGGGCATGTCGGAGACACCCGGACCTCTCGTTCTATTTGCAATACAAGCTGAAATGGTTCAGCTCATAAGACAAGTAAAATGAGACGTACGAAGTCCCAAGAGAGGGATAAGTGAGACATTGCTGGGCCTTTAGCCTACCAGTCAACTTCAGCATGAATTGTGCCTGTCAAACCACTCGAAGGTGGCAACCAGATGTGTTACACAATCAGGAGACTTGACAAGATGGCTAAAGATCTACAACGTCTCAATTATTCCTAACTCATACTCGTGTGAATCTAACCCCCATGATGTGCGTTATATTCACACTTTCTTCTCAAGCATGAGCATTCAAAGTAAATACAACTAGTATGAGAGAAAGGTACATATTACATCAACATTTTTAATATTACATAGGCCGACCGACCAAATAAATATACAAATCAGAGTACAACGAACAGTGGTGGATTATCTACCCATTCCACAAGCACACCGACTAGGGGTTTACCCCGTTAAGTTCTCACCCTAGAAGAGCAATCGAACACACGCATCACTCAGAAGCTAAGTCTACATCCTGCAACAAAAGGGTTATACCATTCGCAAGTGTCAGTACATTATTCGAAAATAATGTACTGGCAAGCACACAATCAAATCCTACATACATGATAGCTCTAAATCAAAGGAATGGCTACTTGTGGTTTATATTTCAACATAAGGCTAGTTTTGGTTCACAAGTATTTTACAACGTGGCTTTTAACAAATCAATTTCAGCAGACATCAAACTTTAATAAACATGGCTTCATCAAAAATTTACATACGTAGATATACTTTAGCATCTTACTCACATCGGGGAGTAAGGCAAATACTTTGCTCAAAACAACACTAGGTTTGGCACAAAACACTTGTTTTCAAGAAATTATTTTGGAAAGCACAAAATCTGAAATTTCTACCCATAGCATATCATCATGTCGTTCATGACCATGAGCACGACTAATCGATTAGTTTTATTAACTCTATGAAGTTTGTACAGCTTTACCCACATGATATGTTTTATTAACTCTGTGGAGTTTGTACAGCTTTACCCATATGATATGAACACTCTAGTTTGTTTCGAGTTTACAAGACTCTAGCACACTCTTCACGTTGAGTGCGATCTAGAGGTCATAATGTAGCTTTTACACTACTTAGTCCCTAGCCTTGCACCATCACGATACGTGTTTCCTCCATCATAGGTCATACTGGAATAAGACCTAGAACCGTTAAGTGGCGGGCCCACGCCTTAACTTAACGCCGTGGTGGTGGACACGACAGGAACCCACCCACGTGGCACGATACCGTTGTATTGGACAGACTTAATCACCTAAACTACCATGACGGGGTAAATAGGAAGTTCCTCTGGGTTATCCGAACCCATACACTTTGGCCTACCATAATGCAACGCTAGGTGCTAAATAGATTAATCGGCTAAGGCTATCCCATACTAGCACATGTGGATGTACGGTATGTACAATGAATGACATGTAGTTCAGTCCTTAATCGGCTCGGGCAAACACTCCCCCTATCGGTATACGAATACATCAATCGCATACCACTTGTCGCCCAAGTCTAAAATCACATTTTATTTCATAAATATTCAGAGGTTCACCTCTGGTTCAAAGTGTCCAAAAAGATTTATAAAGAGTTTAGCAATAAAGTCCATAACTATGTTTCGTTCATCACTAAGCAAGGCTAAGCATATCACTTTTATAAAGCATAGCATATTTTAATATGAGTAATTTAATTTATTTCCCAGGGTTGAAAATAGCAAGGGAGTATTTTTAAAAGGTTACATGCAAATTTTCAGGATATCTCTACCAAACATATCTTAAAATAACGTTATGGGAAAGTATGCATGCAAGAATTTCACAAACAAAATACATTGCCGAAAACATGGCTTCAATGTGTTCAAATGAGGGGCAAGAACTTTCCTTGGCTGCTGTAAACCTTCCCGGAACGAGTTAGAACGCAAATCTTCTCACCGTCGCGAAATTATCCACTAAAAGAACATACCGATAACAAATGAATATCGAAACATGTAAAAATCAAATATGCTCTAAAATGCATGGGTTCTTCATTGTGGTTAAGGGCTGTGTGGATATGTTTTATGATGAAGGAATTTCTATTTTATCCTTCTTCTTTTGGGAGTTATCAATTTTTGAAGTTGGCTCGGTGTAGGGTAGGTTTTATTCGGGGATCGGCCCAAAAGGCTTTTAAAAATGGATTTATATTAAATTAGACCTTCCAGAGGTGAAGGAAAATGTTTCCTAGGATTAATGCAATTTATTTCACAATTTTTAGAGCTATAATAAATTCATTAGGTATGTTACTAACCTATAACGTGTTTTAGGCCTATAGTACTCTATAGTTGTGGCCCTAGGGTTTTAGGTCCAGATCTTGATCCATTAGGTTTATGGTGTACTTTATGGTGTACTAAATGAGTATTTTAGTTAACCAATCTAATTTTAGTTAATAGTTTTTGGCCTTAGATTATTTTGCTACACATTTCCTAATTAGGGGTGTTCTATGTTAGAAACTTTATATACCAATCTAGAGAGTACTATGTGAGCTATGTGAACTATGTTTTTGGTAATTAGAGTTAGGTCATATGGTTTCACTGGTCTATCATGTTTTATTTTTGATTTACCTAGAGCTAGGATCATTCTTCATGTTTGTATAATCACACATATACACATTTAGATGTGTACACATATGACATTTACCTAGTTTACTACCTAGGCTATCTATTTAGGGTTTTTACTATATATTTAGTGCATGAGTTGCTATCTTTTATTTTACAAAATAGAAGTTCATTATCCTCTTGTCTTGTGGAAACTTGTTCCAATTAAAAGGGATTAAAATTGAATTTTCTACAATTTTTGCATGTTGGAGGGTGCAGTCCCATTTATAATTACTTTAAGAGATTTCACTACACAGAAGTCATATAATATTATTTTTCATTTTAAAATTACACTTTTGGATGAGTCTACAGTATCTAAGTTCATTCAAAAAGGCGGTGAAATGGATTTTTAATAAATTCCTAAAGGTGGACTGTCCTAAAATGTATCTTTTTCCTAAAATTAGCTTTTCCAACACTTTACTCAGGGAAGTATAACCTTTTATTTTCCCCAGGTTGGAGAGGGTGAGATGATGAATCTTTAGGATCTGGGTTTGCTTAAATTGAAGCTAATTTGAATTTTCTATGGATTTTACAAGTTTGCACAGGGTGTGTATGTGGTCTGCCTTATTTGAATTTTTGAGGCAATCCTTGTGCTGTGAAGGCCATGTTTTACAGTTTTATACTAAAGCTCATTATTCAGGGAGTCTATAGAAATTTGTTCCACCCTAAAATGTGACTTATTGAATTTTATATTGATTTTACAGGTGTCTCAAGTTTTCAGTATAGACTTATTTCTTTTTGAATCCTACTGTACAGGGGGTCCACATGGCATTGAATTGGAGTCTTGGTGCCTGTTCTTGTGGGGCCCGGTTGTCAGCAAGTTAGGGAGGAAGAGAGGGCAGAGCAGGGACGCGGCGGCGAGGTTTGAGGCGGCGTCGTCGGCGAACAGCGGCTCGGTTAGGGAAACGGCCAAAAGCAAAATTGTAGAGGAGGAGGTGGCGAAGCTAGTGGTGGTCTTCCCGTTGGCTGTGGTGGCCGGAGTGGACGACGGTGATGTCATGAGCGTCGGCCGGTTTCGGGGTGACGGGCCATATGGAGCTACGGCCCTTTTCTTGCTGAGCTAGTGCATGCATTGGTGTCGTTGAGTCCCCTTTATGCTTACCCGAAGTTTGCACGAGCTGGCGATGCTTGGTCACCGGCGACGGTGCGAGGGAGGGCCCGACAGCGGCAGAAAATGGATGGATCAACGATGATAGCCTCACCCGGTCTTCATCCTGCAAGCAAGGGAGTGGATCGGCTCAGTGTTGCCTTAAGGATGCTAAATGCGTGAGGAATTGAACCGTGACTCCCCAGAGCGAGTAGAATCAGAGATGGCACTCGACGGCCGGAGTTGGAGAAGACGAAGACGATCTCCTTCCTCGGTGGATGATCTTCAGGGATTTTTGAGGGGTTTTGGCCGTGGTGGAGAGACGATGGTGGTGGCGCGTTGGTTCGGCTAGCCCTGGTCAGAGTTGGCCAGAACGGCGTCGAGAACTCGGCGGCGGCGCTTGGTACGCGCTCCCGAGCCATGTTGGCGAGGCCACGTTCCCGATGATCCGGTGCACGAAACAAGTCAAGCTCAGTAGGGTTGGATACGGCATTGTAGGAGGATTAGAGAACACAGCTTCTAAGCAAGTGAAGCTCACCGGCGATGCAATGCGGCCGTCGGTTTTCTTGGTGGCCGGTGACGAGACCGAAGGTGGAAATGGTGCGAAAGACCTTTCTTCTCGGTACTCTCGGTGTTCAACATGATGAATGGAAGCGGGCGACAGAGTTGGGGAGGTTTGAGGCTGAACGGTGTTGCGTCGGGCGTCGGCACGTCGCGGCCACGCGTCGGCCATGCTCCCACGGTCTCTCCCTGCTCCTTGGCGCTCTTGGTCGGTTAGGGTTCTGTCACATGGCAAGGGCGTCTCAATGTGGCTGCCAAGTGGGTCCAAGACGTGGTGGTCTAAGCAAACGAGAGATGTAAGGGTAAAGGCTTGAGTACACAAGGTTTTTTTTTTTTTGAAATTTTCAAGGTTTTTTTCTCCCCCTCACTTTGTAGCTTAATAAATAAATCTGTTGACATGGTAAATTAATCAAATTTTTACTGAAGATAGATGACCGTCCCTAGGTTTCATTTTCTTTGGTTTCACTCAAAAATATTAAGTGGTTTGCTCCCAGAATTAAATGAAGATAGGGTATTTTGGAACTCATTTGAATTTTTAGAGGGCCAAGAGAGAGGAGAAAAATTCTAGAAAAATTATATTTGATTAGGTTAATTAACCTAGTATTTTATTAAATTATTTTATGTATATACTTATGTTTACTTAATGGTCTTTTAGGCAAGTTATTGTTTTGGCCGATTAAGGACATTAATTAGTTTAATTTTGGTCTGTTTTGTCTAATTTGTTTAGGGCATCAAACATAGTTTTTAATTTTCCCAAAAATTGTGTTAAATTGAATATAACATCTGGCACATACTTAAATTTTTCCATGATTTTATCTCACATGGTTTATTTTGGAAAATTAGGGTAGCCTTCCTAGGTTTATGCGTCTATCCTTTGTGCATGTGACTATTTTATTCTTCGGATTCATATCAACTCTCCTCTTGGGTTGATGAGGTGACCTTTAAATTAAATTTTCATGCTCTCATATTATTATCAAAGGCTAGTGTAGGCTCGCTGTGGAAATTTAAATCGTTTAGGCAATGCTTATATGACCTATAATGAAATGCGTCTCGAAAATCCAAATACACGTGAATGACTCCAGTCAAAACATGCAAATGATGGTCTGCATGCCTTCACATGAGTTTGCATTTTTGTTCCTAGGTTATATATGAAAAAGTTTTTAATTTGTTCCAAAATTTTGTTTATCATACAAAAGTCTATGTTGGTCTCACCTAGGTAAGTAAAAGAAAATTTTTGGTTCACAAAGTTGAAAAGCCTTACTTTTATTTTATTTGGACAAAATTTTGTTGACCCTAGAATTTGGGTATGTGACAGGGCAATGCCCAGAACACCACACAAAAATCATAGATCTGATCTTTGAAATCGCTTATGAAAACCATATCGGCATAATCACATTATGCCGTCCCGATACACTATCAAGAGACATGGTTTGCATAGGCGCAAGGTGGCAATTATGATCGGATTACTAGATAGCTTCGGCACAATCACATTGTACTGATCCGAGACACTCTCAAGGAACACCATCCCGAATTCGACTCTTAATCATACCGAGTCCTATGGAAATTGCTTCGACATAATCACATCATGTTGATATGAGACAACCTCAAGGAACGCAGTTTCCATCCACTCTCTTGTACCGAACCCTAAAACCAATTGATCTAATCAACCCGTGTACTTAAACTTGTTCCAGATCCAATCTAGAACCCAAACTAGGCAAGTCTAGCTCTGATACCACTGAAGCAAAACACGAAAGTTGCGCTAGCATAAATCAAAAATTTCTACCGTGCAATCTAGGAAAGCTTGCAAGTAAGGGTCCATAGATCGTTACCTATTGACGTGCTGTGCAGCGAAAACAATCAATATGTTTCTCGCCGACCTCGGACAAGTCTCGTCGACCTTGGAAACACCTTTGCCGACCTTGGGTCTGAATCGCCCGACACGCCGACGGTCTCCACGCGCGCCGCCCGACCGCCTAGTGGCGTTAAGGTTTGCTGATGCCAACGACGCCGTGCCGATTCGCCCGACCCTCCAACCTTTCAACCTTCGACCCGAACGCCGAATTTAGTTTGGCTAATTGGATCTCGACGAGATTCAATGCCGCCGAATAACGCCGCAACATAGCGATGTCTCTACCGGTATCCACACATCCAGGGAGAGAACTCCAAACACCCGTGTGCTAGCACGCGATGCACGACTAGGGCTTTGTCTCAGACGTGGGAGGGTTTCCGTGAAGAAGATTGGTCTAGCTGTATGTTGCACACCCAACCCTCCACCCCTTGCCTCCTTTATATAGGGTTGCCGACTGGGCCTAAAGGCCCGTCGGGACTCTATGTCTCATCGGATCTCTATCGATTGAGTCGTATCCGAGTCAAACTCGAATGCCTGTTCTTTCTTGTTAAGTGTGCAACCCTGTAAGCTCAGGTATACTCGGTTCTGACCCGAGTCCAGCTCAGTCGACCCGTCAATAGCGGCCCCTTGCAGAACGTATTGACACCAAAGTATACAAGAGGATCATATCGGTTGAACCTGTAATGTGTGAACAAATCCCTTTGCCTCACGATATCAATTAAGCTATAGGCAAGACTCGTGCCATCCTATCAATAGCTTAATCATTCACTCGATCTCGTATTGGATTATCTATTTGTTGATTGACTCCTCAATCAACTCGGCATGGCCATTCACTTCCATAATCCATTACATTGAGGGGCCCAAAGATATCTCTCCCATAGGAGGGGAAAATTTTATCTTGATTATTCACATCCCACTACATGTTTCATGGCAAACCCGAAGACTACTGTTATGACTACCCATTTACGGAATAGCGTTTGGTAGTCCCTAAGTAAGCTACTACACATGTTGGAATCCATGATGATCTCAGGTCAAAGGACTTTGCACCAACATTACTTGAGACCAACTAATGGCACATTAATTCCCTGTAGTGTCTCAGAGTAGGTCTCTCCAACAATGTGTTCTCTAACACACGTTCACGTTTATTGATTTGGTATCTCCATACCTTGATCTATGAGACATGATCATCAATCAACAAACATGCTGATCTTAGAATCATATTTGTTCCATTGATATGATATATGATCAAGGATCATTTAGAAATAGATTCATACACAAAGAGTCTCATAAATAACTCACATACTTATTGATCAATATAAGTTGTCTATTTCATGGAACTGATTAACACTTTATTCATTGATACGTAAACATTGACCATGATATCCAACATCTCCATGTTGCCTTTAGGGCATATCACTAACAGTGAAGCGCAAGGCGACCCCGGAAGTCGCGGCCATCGAGAGGCCGAGCTCGAGGGGAGAGCCCTCGGGTGAATCATTATGGGAGGCGTTGGACAAGCCATGCTTCCTCTACCCGGAAGGTAACCACACCATCTGGCAGTGCTACACCCTCCAGGACCACATGGCCCACGAGGCTCAGAACCCTCGACCCCCGAGGCCATGGAAGGGGAGGAGTATGGACCCAAAGCACCGGAAAGAAGATCATCGACGAGAGGATGGCTTCCAGGAACCAACCCACACCATCAACATGATCCTCGGAGCCGGAGGACCTCGGAGAGTCGACGCTAATAGAAGCTCCTCTCCTTTCGAGTGAACGCCATCTCCACCGAGCCGCCTGAGCACCTCCGATGGTCGAAAGTCCTGATCTCCTTCTCTCGGGCTGAACAATGGGCCGACATCCCAAAGCCGGGCCGGTTTCCGCTGGTAGTGGATCCGGTGGTGCTCAAGGTGCGCCTGAAGCATGTCCTCATCGAGGGGGAGCGGCATCAATGTCCTCTTCCGAGGAACCCTTCGCGAGCTTGGGGTCTCCCTCTCCGCTCTCGAGCCCACGGACTCACCGTTCTACGGCATTGTCCCAGGCTGGGCGAGCCTGCCCCTTGGCGTGACCTCCCTCCCAGTGACGTTTGGAACGCAGGAGAACTTTCGCACCAAGTTCGTTAGGTTCTACGTGGCAGACTTCGAGACGGCCTACCACGCGGTGCTCGACCGTCCGGCCCTCGCCAAGTTCATGGCGGTCCCCCACTACACGTACCTGGTCCTCAAGATACCGGGGCCCCATGGGGAATTCTCTATGTGAGGGAACGTCGCCACCTCCTACGCCTACGAGTCCGAGAGCCTCACTCTGGGTGAGGCCGCCGATCCCTCGGCTCGCGTCGGAGGATTCACACCCTTGTGTGCTAGACCTAAAGGGAAGGCACCAATGGTTGAGGACGACCCCTGCCCGACGCCGCTAGTGTTGAGACCCTCCGCTGGTTCCGCCGAGTACAAGGTCGTCTCCCTCTCCGACACCGATCCCTCCAAGATGACGCTGATCGGCTCACACCTCGGGGAGAAATAGGAAAGTGCGCTTGTTGACTTCCTATGCACGAACATTGATATGTTCACCTGGAAACCGACGGACATGCCGGGAGTACCCAAGGAGTTGGTCGAGCATGAACTTCACATCCTCCCCGACGCTAAGCCGGTCTGGCAAAGGCTGCACTGATTCGCTCAGGAGCGCAAGGACGAGATCCAAAAGGAGTTGACTAGACTGTTAGATGCAGGTTTCATTCGAGAAGTGAATCATCCAGAATGGTTAGCCAATCTGGTTCTTGTAAAGAAGAAAAATGGGAATGGAGAATATGTGTTGACTATACCGATCTTAACAGACATTGTCCTAAAGACTCGTTTACTCTTCCCTGCATCAATCAAGTCGTCGACTCTACCGCGGGTTGTTCCTGTAGGATCGAATACCCAAACTTAGCCAACCAGAGGGGGGTGAATGGTTGGTACACCCAAAAACCAAATTTTAGCAGAAATAAAATTTACCCTCGAAATTTGATGTCGCGCAGTCTGACCGAAGTTATCGCACCAGTCTGACCGCCTGAAGACACCGGTCTGACTGGTGGTGTATACCCGGTCTGACCACCGGATGCTGCTAGATCGCCTGCCACCGAGCGCCGGTCTGACCGCCGCAATCCGACCGGTCTGACCGGTGAGAAGCTCCGGTCTAACCGTAGTTATCTCGCCGGTTGGACTGTCGCACCCGAGAAGACACAAATTGAAGAACTCTCAAAGTAAATTGAAAATATATTACTTCTCTCTATGTTTACAAAGTGCAACAATAGCACTCCTCACAAAATCTCGACTATACTCGAAACCCTAACTTTTCGCAATCTTGAATCTTCCAAAATTAAAACTCCGTATTCCATACACACACAATATCTCCATTGTATGCCATATGAAAACTTCACCAACCACGTGCATCAATCTCTAGCCTAAGTATCCCGCATGATCTCTCTCGGACGACACCTTATCTCCAAGTTGACTCCAATTCTATCACCGGCAAAACTTTCCCAAGGCGTAAACATTACCTACACATGAATTAAACAAAGAAACCATATCCGAGCACAACCTATCTCCAACTTGACTCATTGTCAGCACACAACAATATTCATATGCATAGAAACATGAAATAATCATGGATATGCAAGGAAACATCCCGAAATTAAAACCGACACGAGTCGCCTACGGTCGGACGAGTCGACCGGTCGACCGGTGATACACACTCGGTCTGACCGCACATAGACCTTTGGTCTGACTGGTGGCACACAGCCGGTCTAACCGGACCTCAAAACACTGTTCACCGTCTGAAAATCCAATCATCTCCAAAACAACTTTGCCAATAATCTCCAAATCTCAAAACCAATAATCATAGATGCCAATTGTTCATCACCATAGAAGAATCAAAAATACTTTGATTTTACAATCTCTCCCTTGATGAACACATTGGCAATCCAAGTAAAAATGTTTTGTTTTGGTGTTCGGAAAATTAAAAATAAAAATGATAAAAAGCATCAGAGTGCTCAAAAAACAAAGAACATTTATCCCCTTTTGAAAAGAAAGAAATGAAGGGTTACGCGGAGGCTACGCTAGCCGAAAACAAAACTTTTTACCGCGCAAACCAGGAACACTTGCAAGTAAGGGCCGATAGATCGTTACCGATTGGAGTAGAGTGCAGCGGAATAGCCAATCAGGGCAATCCGATCCGGAACAGTGTAGCCGATTCCCGGAAACAGCCGATTCGCTAATCAGCGGACTCGAGTCGTCCGGCCGCATTCTCACGCCTCGCTCCGATGCGCCCGACCGCAGCCGATTCCACCACAGCCGATCGCTCCGATTGCAGCCGATCCGAAGCCGATCAACAGCGCGCAACGTAGCAGCGCCTCTACCGGTATCCACACGTCCGAGGACAGAACGCCGTACACCCGTGTGCTAGCACGCGATGCAAGGCTAGGGTTTGGCTCGAAAGTGGGGAGGGTTTCCGTGGAGATTGATCTCGGCGACTTCTGTTGCACGTGATGCAATTGACATACCACAGCTCTCCACCCCTCCCTCCTTTATATAGAGTTGGCCGACTGGGACTAGTGGCCGATTAGGACTCTATTTTGAATCGGATCTCATCCGTATCTCATAGAGTTGGCCGCCCACATGTCGTAAGCCCATAGGACTCTATCCGATTGGATCCCTATCCGATCGAGCCGTATCCGAGTCCAACTCGAATGCCTGTTCTTATCCCCTTAAGCGTGCGACCCTGTAGGTTTAGGTATACTCGGTTTCGGCTATAGTCTAACTTAGCCGATCGTCGGCTCGAGTCTAACTCAGCCGACCAACAACGGCGCCTAGCAGCACATATTGACACCATAGTATACAAGAATAATATCGGCTCGAACTGTAATGTGTACACAAATCCCTTTGCCTCACGATACCGGTTAAGCTATAGGCAAGATGTGTGCCATCCCTTCAATAGCTTAACCATTCACTCGAACCGTATTGGATTATCCGTCCGTTGATTGACTCCTCAATCAACTTAGCATGGCCATGCATTTCCATAATCCATTACCTCGAGGGGCCAGAGATATCTCTCCAAAGGAGGGGCAAATTCCATCTTGATCACTCACATCCCACTCCATGTTTCATAGCAAACCCGAAAACTACCTTTATAACTACCCGCGGAATAGCGTTTGGTAGTCCCAAAGTAGGCTACTACACATGTTGGAATCCATGGTGATCTCGGTCTAAGGACTTTGTACCAACACTACCCGAGACCAACTAATGGCACATTAATTCTGTAGTGTCTCATGGTGGGTCTATCCAACAATGTGTTCTCCAACACATATGTCCATGTTTATTGATTTGGTATCTCCATACCCATGATCTATGAGACATGATCATCAATCAATAAACATGCCGATCTTAGAATCATATTTGTTCCAACAATATGACATATGATCGGATCGTTTAGAAATAGATTCATACATAAAGAGTCTCATAAATAAGTCACGTACTTATTGATCAATACAAGATGTCTATTTCATGGAACTGAATAACATTTTATTCATTTATACATAAACATTGACGTGATATCCAACATCTCCATGTTGCCTCTAGGGCATATCACTAACAAGAAAATCTCTTGACCTTGAAAAAACTTGCATTTTTAACTTTGTTCTCCCCCTTTTGACAATAATTTCATCAGTCATAAGAATTATATTCATTAATATTCAAGAGCTTAGCACCATACATAGAGCAAGTCATGTCATGTGTTGCAATAATAAGAAGATAAACCCATCAATTATATAGCAAATATGCATTAGAGTATAATCATGAATCAAAGATTTGTCAATTAAGATCAATAATGCAATCAAAATTCATGTATTCAGATGATTTATATTGCAACATCTTTACAAGCACATAGGTTGAAAAATAAATCCAAATATATATACCTATTGCAACCATTACTCTTTCTCAATTTGGCTTTTTACACACAATAATCAAGAGAATTTTTCTCATATTTATTTGAGCCAAGTTTTGCTCATATTTTTTTTCTCTCAAGACTGTTTCCAAGGATTCGGCACCCATTATTTTTGCCCACATCGAATACGTCCTTGTTGTCAAGACTGTTTCCAAGGATTCGGTATTCTTTTTTTCTCATAGATAATATTTTATTCTCTTACAACAATGAGCAATTTTAAAGCAATTTGAGGAATAATAATTTAACACAATATATATATATATATATATAAGTATTTATAATTCAAAACATGCACTAGTATCAACATTGCATATTTCATTAATTCAAGTATGATATTAAAGTGTCATGCATCATTTCACTTAAAAGTAAAATCTAAGCCTCATAAAAATACTAGAATACATATAAGCTATGCTAGTGACAAATAAACCTTCATACTATTGTTAGCATGCACATGAAAATACTATATGTATAAACAAAGCTCTCTTTTTTTTAATTCACTTAATTCAAAAATTGCTTGATAAAACCAAGAGCACAAAACTCCCCCTCAAACCATGCCGAAAGGATGAATAATTCCCAACTCTCCTCGAAGAAAAGCAGAGCGAGATGAATCCAATGGTTTAGTGAAAATATCCGCAAGTTGCAACTTAGTATGCAAAAATTTCAATTCAACATCTCCCTTCTCAACATGATCCCTCAAAAAGTGAAAGCGAATATCAATATGCTTTGTGCGCGAGTGTTGTACAGGATTCTTAGCAATGTTAATAGTACTTGTATTGTCACAATAAATAGGAACCTTCTCAAAAACAAGTCCATAGTCTTTCAAAGTTGAATTAAGCCAAAGAATCTGAGAACAACAACTAGCAGCAGCAACATATTCTGATTCAGCAGTTGATTGAGCGACACTAGATTGTTTCCTTGAAGACCATGCAATCAATGATGTACCAAGAAAATGACATGTTTCACTAGTACTTTTTCTATCAATTCTACAACCCACAAAATCAGCATCGGAATAACCACTTAAGCATATAGAAGATGAAGTAGAATACCAAATTCCAAACTCAAGTGTACGAAATACCTCATTATTCGCTTGACCGCTTGACGATGTGAAGCAAGGGGACAAGCTTGAAAGCGTGCACACAAACACACATCAAATTGTATGTCTGGCCTAGAAGCAGTTAGATACAACAAAGATCCAATCATACTTCTATACTCTTTTTGATCCACAACTTCACCATCTTTATCAGGATCCAACACAGTAGTAGAGAACCAATTGGCGTAGAAATTGGCTTGCTATTCTCCATCTTGAAACGTCTCAAAAGATCTTTGGTATACTTCGTTTGATGCACAAACGTACCTTGAGGTGTTTGCTTAATTTGTAATCCCAAAAAGTACGATAATCCATGATTCATCAGTTAATGCATGAGTAACATCTTTGGGTTCAAAAGAAGCAACAAAATCAGAATTTGCAAAATCATCATGAGTAGTTACCTTTGATCTTGTAGTCCGCTCACCTATATTACCTATTATTTGTTCTGGCGAATGTCGTTGTTGAATGTGCAAAGGAGCAGTGATTTCTAAAGTTGATTCACATTCTGTACCTTCACTGGTTGTAGTTTGAAGCATCACCTTGATTTGCATCGACAAAACCCGAGGTGGATGGCCCCTGCCGGTCTGACCGCGCCTCCTGCCGGTCTAACCGGGCCTCCTACTCTGGTCTGACCGACGGCACTCGAGCGGTCTGACCGGCCAGGTCGACCTCGTCATCGTCGTCGTCGCTTTCATCTTCAAAAATACGACCATCCTTCCCCTAAGCCTGTGAGAATGTACCTGCAAGTTCTGGTCTAGTACCTAGACTAGCCTTATCAAAAGTGACTTCACAAGTCTCAACAATTTTGTTATTTCCAAAATAAGTATACGATAGCCACGAGAATGTGCGGGGTAACCAAAAAACAAACCATCGGTAGAACGTGACTCAAATTTATCCAAATTTCCATATTTCAGGACAAAGCACTTGCAACCAAAAACACGCAAATGTGAAACCTTGGGTTGACGACCAAATCGAAGCTCATAAGGTGTTTTTCCAAGTTTTGATCTCAAGAAAATACGATTGGAAACATAACATGCAGTGTTAATAGCTTCGGCCCAAAATTTGCTAGGAGTTTGATACTCATCAGGCATTGTTCTAGCCATCTCCACGAAGAATGATTTTTTATTTCAACAAAACCATTTTGTTGTGGAACACGAGGAAAAGAAAATTGATGTTCAATACCTTTTTCGTTGCAAAATTGTTCAAAAGAAGCATGCTTAAATTCACCTCCATTATCACTTCTAATTCTCTTCAAAGAACCGGAATTTCACAATTCAATCTAATAAACAAACTCCAAAAGTGTCCAAAAGCCTCATCCTTAGTTGCCATGAAGAAAACCCAAGAATATCGAGAAAAATTGTCAACAACAACCAACACATACCACTTTCCTCCAATGGATTGCTCTCTAGCTGGACCAACAGTTTCCATGTGTAAAAGCTGTTTCGGTGCATCCGTCATCACAGAAATAATAGGAGTATGTGAAGAAGCAACCATTTTACCATGACGACATGGTGCGCAAACCAAATCAAGATCTTTATTAAGTTTAGGCAACCGACGAACAAGATCCAAACCACTTAGCCTAGTGAGATGATCAAAACCAACATGTCCAAGTCTATGATGCCAAAACATTAAATCTTTGTTGAATTTCGCAACCAAACATGTTACAACAGGTGAAACAGGATTTCCAAAATCATCTTTAAGCACTCTACCGCAGCGAGAAATATTCAACACAGAATCACCACAAGAATCAAATATTTTACTTCTAGTTTTCTTAAAGTGTACTTCAAAGTTTTCATGAACAATTTGTGAAACTGAAAGCAAATTATACTTTAAGTCCTCAACCAAAGCTACTTCTTTTAATTCAAACCTGTCACTTACCTTGACAGATCCTATAGCGAGAACGACACTTGTAGAAGCATCTGCAAAGATAATCGATTTAGTCTTGGATGCCATCTTGAGGGAGGAGAATTTATCTCCAGTCATGTGCCGCGAACAACCGGAATCCACGATCCACACGTTCTCCTTCCTCGCCACCAAAGCCTATGCACAAGAAGATGTCGAAGCCTCAGTACTGGAGTTAGTCAACAGAGATTTAGGAATCCAGTACTGAGACACACGACCAGTAGATCCAATAGACATATATCCACGTGCAAAAACAGCTTTAGAATTTTCAGAAAAATCCCTTCGGGACCGGTCGACCGATGCGGTACAGGCCGTCGACCGCAGCCAGTCGACCGCGAGCCGGTCGACCGCGTGCCGGTGTCGGTCGGCCGAGACAGTACCACCGGTCTGACCGCGTGCCAGCACCGGTCTGACAGGGTGATCCACTGCGGTTTGACCGGTCTTCCCGAGGGAAAACCATAGTTTTGCCTCTTTGATTTTGCAAAATTAATTTCTCTTTCCTTTTTCTGTTTCGTGCTAATCTGAAACAAAAACCAACAAGATGACCATCTTTACCACAAAAAGAGCAAGTAAACTTCTCCCCTAGTAGTTGATGATTTTGAAATATTAGTTTTAGTTTCTTTTAGATAAATAGAAAGAGAGGGCATATTTCCTGCATATTTAAAAACTGTCTTCACATCATTAGGTTTTGTCAAAATTTCACCAAGTTCAGTCATTTTCAAAACATTGGGTGGATTTTTGGTGAAATAATCATGAGCATCAAAACCTATACCCCTATTGTCGCTAGTCACTTTAGATTGATCCAAAATCATGTTGAGTTGTTTCTTACCATCAGAAAATTTTTGCAAAGCACTTTTCAAATAAGAAATCTCTTTTTCCAAATTTGCACAATTTTCACAACCTGTCATGACACCTTTGTTTTTATGACATTTGGAGCAAGAAAATACTTCATCTTGTTTAACAATGTCCTCCATGTGCTCAACACGAGCTAAAGCATCTTTTAGTTTCATCTCATTAGCATCACATGTTAAACAAGGTTTGGTATTCGAATCATGAGAATCATTGATATCTCTAATTTTTGAAATTTCAAGCATTAAAACCTCAAATTTCAAGCATTAAAACCTCACAATTTTTGCATTCATCATCATTAGGAATAAGAGATTTTAATCTAGCAATCTCAACATTTAAAGATTCAATCACAAATTCTTGTTTTTTAAACATCTTTTTACACTTTTTATTTTTTGCACTTAAAACAATAATAGCTTCCTCAGGAGAACTTACCTCATTTTCCTCATCCTCAGAATCTGATTCTCCACATGTCATGAGACAAATGCCGAAGATATTCTTGTCCTTCTCATTGTCTTCATCACTATCAGAATCTATGTCGCTTAATGGTTCAAAAGCGGCATAGACTTTGCTCAGCACCTTCCTCATCACCTCCTTGGATCTCTTCCCTTTAGGCTTGTGGTCCTTGGTCTTCTCCCCACCTTTATCTTCTTTCTTGCCTCTCCCAAGCTTAGGATAGTTGGATCGAATGTGATCTAAAGCACCACATTCAAAACAGCGAGCTGGTCCACCTCTTTTCCTGTACCTGACTTTATTCATAGCTCGAGAAATTTTGTTAGCAGCCAAAGCCAAGTCCTCGTCCTCGAATTGTTCGAGTTGCTCATCGGACATGGCATTAATCAAGGCAAGAGCAGTGGGAGTCGATGAAGAAGCAACAACGTCCAAAGAAGTGGAAGAAGAAACCAAAGCACTAGACTTAGGATTCTTTTTTCAAGAAAGAATATTCGTCTCATGAGTTTTGAGTTTTGTGTGAAGCCAATCCAAAGTCAAAGTAGCCATATTAACAGACTATTGAATAGAGGTAACTTTAATCTCCCAAATAGACATATCAAGACCATTCAAAAAGTGACGAGAAACCTCAGATTGTGGATAATTTGTATCATAAGCACAATCAACAGATCTAAGATTACTCAGAATTTTGTTAAACATACCAAGGTAATCATCCAAAGCTTCTACAGGTTTTATCTCAAATTTTATGTACTCCTTTTTGAAAAGATCTCGATGAAGTTCTTTAATGTTGTTAGTTCCTTGATGAAATTTTCTCAAAGCAATCCAAATCTCATTGGCGGTTTGAAGATGTGACACACGATCAAAATCCGAACGAGAAATCCCATTCAATAAAATATTACGAGCTTTGCAATTGTTATTAAACTCAGTTTTCAAAGCCTCATTATTAATAACCTCAGGGATCTCATAAGGAATAACAACTTTTTGCCAAACATCATAATCTTGAGCCATGATATAAGATTGCATCTTACTACACCAATAAGCAAAATCCGTACCATCGAAAACATGTGGCTTAGTTGAAAATTTATCAGACATGGCTTAAAACTTTAGATCGATAAAAATCCATAGAAGAAAATGAGGCTCTGATACCACTTGTAGGATCGAATACCCAAACTTAGCCAACCAGAGGGGGGTGAATGGTTGGTACACCCAAAAAACAAATTTTAGCAAAAATAAAATTTACCCTCGAAATTCGATGTCGTGCGGTCGACCGAAGTTATCGCACCCGTCGACCGCTGAAGACGGGTCGACCGGTGGTGTATACCGGTCGGCCGACCGCCGGATGTTGCTAGATCGCCTGCAACCGAGCGCCGGTCTGACCGCCGCAATCCGGTCGGTCTAACCGGTGAGAAGCTCTGGTCTAACCGTAGGTATCTCGCCGGTTGGACCGTCGCAACCGAGAAGACATAAATTGAAGATCTCTCAAAGTAGATTGAAAATATATTACTTCTCTCTGTGTTTACAAAGTGCAACAACAACACTCATCACAAAATCTCGACTAAATTCGAAACCCTAACTTTTTCTCAACTCAACTCTCTCTAAAACTCATACCGAGAAACCACGCCTTCCCTCTCTATTTATACACGAGATAGGCAGCCCAAAGCCACGAATCCTACTCATATAGAAAGTCCTAATCCACTAGGAAACCTTCCCATACAAGCAACGAACTTTACATAATCCAATTGTCGCAATCTTGAATCTTCCAAAATTTAAACTCCGCATTTCATATGCACACAATATCTCCATCGTATGGCATATGAAAACTTCACCAACCACGTGCATCAATCTCTAGCCTAAGTATCCCGCATGATCTCTCTCGGACGTCATCGTATCTCCAAGTTGACTCCAATTCTATCACCGGCAACACTTTCCCAAGGCGTAAAGATTAGCTGCACATGAATTAAACAAAGAAACCATATCCGAGAACAAGCTATCTCCAACTTGACTCATTGTCAGAACACAACAATATTCATACGCATAGAAACACGAAATAATCATGGATATGCAAGGAAACATCCTGAAACAAAAACCGACACAGAGTCGGCCTGCAGTCGGACAGAGTTGACCGGTCAGACCGGTGATACACACCTGGTCTGACCGCACACAGACCTTTGTTCTGACCGGTGGCACACACCCGGTCTGACCGGACCTCAAAACACTATTCACCGTATGAAAATCCAATCATCTCCAAAACCACTTCGCCAATAATCTCCAAATATCAAAACCAATAATCACAGATGCCAATTGTTCATCACCATAGAAGAATCAAACACACTTTGATTTTACAGTCCCTCCTGTGTTTCCTGGACTGCTACTCAGGCTATCATCAGATAGGTCTCAAAGCATCTGACCATGAGAAGACCTCTTTCATTACGCCGTTTGGTGCCTTCTGGTACACCATGATGGCCTTTGGTCTAAAGTATGTCGGATCGACTTATCAGCGAGCCATCCAGCGTTGTTTAGCGAGCCAGATTGGTCGTAATGTTGAAGCCTACGTAGATGACGTGGTGATTAAGACGCGGATCCTCGACGATCTCCTATCCGACATAGCTGATACCTTTGCGAACCTGCGTATGTACCAATGGAAGCTTAACCCCAAGAAGTGTGTCTTCGGCGTGCCTTCCGGGAAGCTCCTAGGTTTCGTCATCTCTAGCCAAGGAATTGAGCCCAACCCTGAGAAGATCTCGCCAATCCTGAACATGTGGAAGCCATCCAGCGTCAAGGACGTGCAGAAGATCATGGGCAACATGATGTCTCTCGAAAGGTTCATTTCCCAACTCGGTGAGCACGGAGCGCCATTCTTCAAGCTGGTCGGGAAGGGAAAAAATTTTGAATGGTTGGATGATGCCGACAAGGCCTTCACCGACTTCAAACACCTGTTGACCACGTCGCTAGTCCTCACCGCTCCGAACCCCAAGAAATAGCTGTGTAGACCCCCATTTTTGAGGACGGGAATCATTCGTGTTCATAGTACCTTATCCCTGGATCGAGTAGTTTGGTACCCACGAATACAATTCTGAATTACCAGGTGCAAAGTGCACGAATAGTCTTACATCGAAATTATTACAATAATAGGCTCGAAGGCAATATCCAATACATATAGGACCTACTCGTCCGGATACAACCAAAAGCAGAAATTAGATAAGATAGCAGACGGAAGGCAGCGGCATGTTGATCGCCTACAGGCAACGACTGGGGACTAAGACCTATCGCGCTCCATTGTTTTCACTCCTCCTGGTAGTAAGCATAGGGGCCTTCTTCATCTCCTTCATCTGGAGGTTTGTGCGTATAGCAAGGGTGAGTACCCAACGTACTCAGCAAGCCAACACGGAATGATGCACATGATAGGGTCATTCAAAGGATGGTTATGGTTTATTTGCGCAAAGCCAATTTTCACAAATCATTTCATAAACCTAACATCTAGCCAGGTCAAGTTTTAGGTCCATAGTATATTAAGTCGGCGACGGTTCTGTCCACCATCCATTGTGATCCCAAGGATAGCTTCCCGCCTCCGATTCATCATGGTTTTCTAGGGGTGTCTTCCCCCTTCTCTCAGATAGAGAAGTTGGTTTCCTAGCACATAAAATTATTATGCAATCCCACCCATCATTTTAAAATTTATGAGTCTAGCCACGGGAGAAACTTGTCACGTCGCTCATTAACCGCGAGCACGGCTATTCAAATAGATTGATTGACTCACACTGCAGTGGATGTACACTTTACCCGTACTCCGTGACTACTCATTGAATGAGCTTACATCCCTCTATACGGGACGGTCACGGCAAAGCCTTTCGATAACCTCACTTTGGCAGTACCCGCTCCATGAACTTAAGTCCTCATGCACTCTAGCCATCATTTCCTAGCAGTGAGAGGAGTTCTGGCGTTCCCGGGGTAAGAGAAAGAATTGCTCTATCCTTGAACTTTCCATCTTCATGTCCTTTTCTTCATGTCTTCATTTCTTCATGTTGATCGCATGCCCGATCTCTGCCCAGGTACCAAGCAGCGGTACACCCCCTGCTGGGTAGGCCCTTAACTTTCGTCCAGGCACCCCCCAGTGGTGAGCCCCCACCGGTAGGCCCTTACCTCAACGCCTACACGTGAACCACTATGCAGGGATACTGCCTCCGCTCGGTTATTTACTCCGCTAGGTCTATACCCATTCGAGAAGTACGGTTGTTGTCGAAACTCGATTTCGGCAATATAATTTCTGGGGTCGCAGTCGAGATCGCCAAGCACAATGGGTTAGAAGGAGAAGAAGATTTAGACAGGTTCAGGCCCTCCCGTGAGGTAATACCCTACTCCTGTTTCGGTGGATTCGATCCGCCGAGTGTCTTTATTGATCTTGTGATCTCGTGAATCTAAAGCTCTTGCTTATGAAGTCTGCTATCGCCTCCGACCTCCCTCAAGGGACGCCCCTTACCCCCCTTATATAGTCTTGGGAGGTGGGCTTACAAATCAGAAACCCTATCTTACTCTAAGTCGGTTTCCTCAATCTTACCAAACTATGACTATGAGCCGTTGCCTTATCTAATCGGCAACGTAATACCCAAGTCGTAGTTGGTTTACATATTTGGTAGGCACAACCTATCCCTATCTCCAGTCGGATAAGCTTGCCATGTAGATACCCGATTGCCATAATCTCCACAGTAGCCCCCGAGTCCTTTTCAGTCGACGAGACAACTCAGCTTCAAACCGAAACAGTACGCAGCCAAAAATCTCTTTGGCCGAGTGTTTCTGGCGCCAAGTGATTCCATCATCTCTGCCTGAATCTTCCCGAGTGGCTCCAAAGACTGTGAAGGGCTGGAAAATATCTCAAAAATTCTCAAAAATAAATATCTAGGTGCATCTCCTGATGCACCTAATTAGGTGTAGCCCCTAATTATGTGATTAGTCAAAAATAGACTAATCATATAGTCAAGAACTATAAAAAATCATACTTATATGAATACTTAGCTTATGCTAAAGCAATCATAAAAATCTCATCACTCGGTAAGCTCATGCTCATCCGAGTGAATTTGCCCGAGTCACCTCAGAACAAATAACTCAATCAATCCTTATGGATGAAAAGCACTCGGTAAGCTCATGCTTATCTGAGTGAATCTGCCCGAGTCATCTCGGAACAAATATTTTAATCATCCCTCATGGGTAAGAAATCAATTCGCTCGGTAAGCTCATGCTTATCCGAGCTGACCTTCCCGAGTCATCCCGGAAATTTGCCCGAGTCATCTCGGAACAAATAATTCTCATATAAATGCTTAGCTCAAGCTAAAGCAATCATAAAAAATCACATCACTCGGCAAGCTCATGCTTATCCGAGTAGTTCGCCCGAGTCGTCTCAGAACAAACAATTTAATCAACCCTCGTGGGTAAAAAACACTCGGCAAGCTCATGCTCATCCGAGTTAACTTGTCCGAGTCATCTCGGGACAAATAATCTAATCAACCCTCGTGGGTAAAAAAGACTCGGCAAGCTCATGCTAATCTGAGTTAACTTGTCCGAGTCATCTCGGGACAAATAATCTAATCAACCCTCGTGGGTAAAAAACACTCGGCAAGCTCGTGCTCATCTGAGTTAACTTGTCCGAATCATCTCGGGACAAATAATCTAATCAACCCTTGTGGGTAAACAGATTTTTCAGTCATCTGAAAAATACGACCAAAATATTAAATAGCTCCTGCCATAATATTGGTCTTAATCCAAAAAAGGTCTTCACCAAGGTGGAAAAAATAGCATTGATATAATCATTCAATCAAATGCTTTAAAACCAAATAGTTCCTGTCATCAGGACAACCATGAAAAGCTTAACTATTTGTCACCTTTCAAATTGCATCGTGCCAACTTCTCATGAAGTTATGCAAACCGCGGTATGAAAGGATTTCAAAGGTATTGGGCTATGTGACACGTGCATATTGCCAGGGCAAATTTGCTTAAGTCCATCCACTTAAGTCCCTAAGGAAACGTGTCAAGCCACACCTTAGCTGGGCCGCAAGTCTCTCATGGGCTCGGCACAATCGCGAGATAACTTGGCAAAAACCCTCAAGTCTTTTTACGAAGCCTCGAGGTCATCCTCGACACTTCATCTTCCCCAAAAATTTCCTCTTTCACAGCACTGTTCACCAGCTCTCCGTGGAGAACCCTAAACTCGTGTGCGTGCAAATCCATCCATCTAGGAACTCTTGTTCCATCACAAGCCATCTTCCGCATCCAGCCTCCAAGATTCCCTTGTTGTCCGAGGTTCAGTCGGGAGTAAGTTTAGTCATCTTGGTCTCTTTATTCCTTCGATGTGAACTTGTAGGTATCTAGCTTATTTATGTTAATGCCTTGACCCGAGTCTTCATAGAAAATTTCTTAAGTAATTTTCGTCGACTGTCACCAAGCCTAAGCTTGATTAGGTCATCAAAAATTCTCGATCCTTATCTATTAAACTCAAATCAAAAAACATTAAACAATGATAAACCAAATATAAACAAGTTGTCGAAGAAAACCATGCTTTATTGACACGTATGCAGCCCCCGACTGTCAACTCAAGAAGTCATCTTGCTTGAGGTTGGCAGTCAAGAAATAACATGAAATTTACGACAATTTAAGCATAGTATCGTCGAAGATGTTCAATATTCCAGGAGTTCTCCACCATAGATCCATCTTCGCGCTTTAGTCGAAATGCTCCTGGCCGAGTCACCTCAGCAATTATGTATGGTCCTTCCCATAGTGGAGATAATTTGTGATGGTCCTTGATGGTCTGGATCTTGCGTAGAACCAAATCATCGACAATGAAAGCTCGCGCCCGAACATTGCGACTATGGTATCTTCTAAGTCCTTGAAGATATCTTACCGACTGGATCAAGGAAGATTTTCTTCGTTTTGGCGTCGCCTTGTCCCGACTTGGCTATCCTCTTTGTAGAAATTTCACCCTCTTCAGATGTTGATGTAGCCAGTCGGATTTCTTCCTGGCCACGTGATCTCTCACAAGATTGGGCCATATCGCAGCTTTCTTTGTCGCAGGTGAAGGCTTGTTTGACGTCGCTGCGCAGGGCGATGACGCCGTTAGGGCCAAGCGTCTTCATGCAGAGGTAAGTGTAGTGTGTTATCGCCATGAATTTGGCGAGTGCAGGCCTTCCGATGATCGCGTGGTAGGCCGTCTTTGAAGTCGACCACCCCGAAGGTGGTATTCTCCGTTCGGAAATTCTCGTGAACTCCGGTGGTGACTGGAAGGGCGATGTGCCCGAGTGGTGTGGGCGACAGCCCCAGGATCACTCCGTGGAAGGGTGCTGAGCTTGCCTTCAACTCAGTTCTCAGGATTTGTATCTCATCCAGGGTCTTTGACGAACAAGAGATTGAGGACGCTGCCCCCATCGATGAGGACACGCTTCAGCTTGATGTTCTGAACCATCAGGTCAAGTACCAAGGGATACTGCCCTGGGTGAACCACTCGGTCAGGATGATCCGAGCGATTAAACGTGATGGCCACCTCCGTCAATCGTAGATGTTGTGGGACTTCGGGTTGTGCCGTGTTGACCTCGCGGTCCATCATCTTTTGCATCCTTTTGGACTCATAAGCCTGCGGCCCTCGAAGATGTGATTCAGCTCGCCCACGTGGTCTTGAAAAGGCTCCGAATTTCCAGTCGGGTTGTTCTTCTTGGTTCCCGATGGACCGGTTTCATTAGTCGGCTTCTTGTTTAACCGTGCCGCATATTGCTCTGTGAATTGCTTGTAGATGATGCGTGCACTGAGCGTTCACGATCGTTCATGATCGTGTCGTAAGCCGCAACTCGGTGACGGTGTCGAGAATCGGACGTTGTGGCAACCAGGTCTTCGTGCCGGCGTTTGTGATCTTTCTGGGCCTGATTGCTGCTGCCGTTATCCTTCCTCGGATGCCGGCTTCCTTCCGAGTGCTTGTCATCCCTTTTGTCGAGCCGGTCTTGGCGTACGCCTTGATTGCATCGTTGGACTTGGCGTAGGAGTTCGCCGTCTCGAACATTTGCTTCACCGTCTTCGGTGGCTTACGCCCAAACTTTCCAATTAACAGCTCATCACGGACTCCCTTCTGGAAGGCGGCGATGATGATGTCATCGGTGATGTTGGGGATCTTGTTGCGCTTTTCGGAGAAGCGCCGAATGTAATCCTTCAGGGGTTCGTCCGGCTTCTGGATGACATTGTACAAGTCGAAGTGTGTGCCGGGCCTCTCGAAGGTGCCTTGGAAGTTGGCGATGAAGTGGTCCCTCAGCTCGCTCCACGAGCCGATTGAGCCTCTTGGCAGGCTCGTGAGCCAGTTCCTGGCTGAGTTGGTGAGGGCCACGGGCAGGTAATTGGCCATAGCCTTGTTGTTACCGCCTGCTGCACGGATGGCGAGAGTATACACGGTAAGCCACGACCCGGGTCGATCTTGCCGTCATATTTCTCTATTCCGTTGGCTTAAAACCATTCGGCGGTGCACTCGGCGAAGCTCCCGAGTGAAAGCGGCATTCCGTCGTCGCCGCTATCGGGTGATCCCTCCGATCTTCCCGAGTGCGTCGGTCTCGTTCTGGTAGCGGCGATCGAGGACTTCCCGTAGATCACTCGGCGGGGTCTTCGGTTGGCTGGTTGGATAGCTGGAGCTGTTGTTGCGGCTGACGCGATGGTGGACGGGTGGACGTCCGTGTCGTTTGTCGCGGAGTCGCCCGTTTGCTCTGGTACTTCTGCGTGGACTCGCGGGGTGGGCCTCTTGGCCTTGTTGTCGACCGATCCGGCTCGGGCCTCTTATAGTCTCCTGACCTTAGAGGCGGGAGTCGACTTTTGTCGGGCGTTTCAGCCACGGACTCAGTCGGCCTTCGTGCCGAGGTGGTGGGGTGGCCGTTAGCTGTGGCTGCGACGATGGTCTTGATCTTGTCGAGTATCGGAGTCACATTGGCGGGTGCCGTCTCCATGACGGTGTCCAAGAGAGTGAGCGCGGCAACAGCGTTTTGCTGTGGCGTTTGGAAAATATTGATGTTGCGAACCCGCGTTTGGAGGATGGCCTCCTGGGCAGATCGTCCGGCTGTACGTAGGTCCTGCTTCCTCTTGTCAGCCTCGTCCTTGCGTTGCTTCTCCTCTTCGGCCGTCTTGCGCTCGTGCTCAATCTTGGCCCGCTCTCCTTCAGCAAGCCTCTTGGCCATGGCTGAGTCGGACTCGGCCGGCTCAGCCATGAGGACATCGAAGTACTTCGGCTCGTAGTCCTTGTGGCAGTCGGAGTTGTCGGCTTCGTCTGAAGGGATGTCATAGAGGTCGTCAAAGCCGGCGGAGCTGAGATATTCGTTGAGCTCCGAAGATGAGCATGAGCCGAATGGCTGGAGGATGACAGCGACCTCCTTCGACCCTAGGAAGCTCGAATCTGGATCGTTCCAGTCCGAGTCGGAGCTTGAGGACGTGGATTCCGCCGAGTGGGTCAGTCCCGACTCGGGGGAGAGGAGATTGCCGTAGCTCTCAGCGGCGTTTGGTAACCCAAACAGCGTCGAGAGGTCTTCGTCCGAGTCGATCTTCTCCGTCGAGGAGACGAGAAGATCGGTGTAGATTCTGGCGGCGTTCGGTAGTCCGAACGGTGCCGAGTGAAGTCCTTTGTTGGAGAGGGTAGACCGCATCTTGGACTTGAAGATGTCATCGTAGATCTTGGCGCCGTTCGAGAGCCCGAACGGCGTCGAGTGGATTTCTCCTTTCGACTGGTCTGAATCCGAGTCGAAGGAGGAATCGTCGGCGAAGTAGGCGGCGAAGTCGCCGAATCTTGGAGGAGATCCCATCACGCTTGTCGGCGAGATTTGTTGAAGAAGTCTCGACGTGCGGTCCCCTACCTGGCGCGCCAACTGTCGAAACTCGGTTTCGGCAATATAATTTCTGGGGTCGCAGTCGAGATCGCCAAGCACAATGGGTTAGAAGGAGAAGAAGATTTAGACAGGTTCAGGCCCTCTCGTGAGGTAATACCCTACTCCTGTTTCGGTGGATTCGATCCGCCGAGTGTCTTTATTGATCTCGTGATCTCGTGAATCTAAAGCTCTTGCTTATGAAGTCTGCTATCGCCTCCGACCTCCCTCAAGGGACGCCCCTTACCCCCCTTATATAGTCTTGGGAGGTGGGCTTACAAATCAGAAACCCTATCTTACTCTAAGTCGGTTTCCTCAATCTTACCAAACTATGACTATGAGCCGTTGCCTTATCTAATCGGCAACATAATACCCAAGTCGTAGTTGGTTTACATATTTGGTAGGCACAACCTATCCCTATCTCTAGTCGGATAAGCTTGCCATGTAGATACCCGATTGCCATAATCTCCACAGTTGTACTAGCTCGTTCTAAGTTGTAGTCTCATGGCTCGGTCCTTAATTGACCAGGGACGGTACTAGCCTTTCCCGGAATCCACCCAAATCATCCATCCACCCCGGTCTAAAAATGTTGGTTTTTCCTTTTTGGTTTTCATAAAAACTCATTTCATCATGTTTTAGGCAATGTGGCGCTGATGTCTCCACATGCCTTTTTTAACTACCTTCCCTAAGGTAGCTGCCCAAGCATATAGCTCGTTGTAAAAGTATGAGTATGCAAGATTCTAATATAAGCATGGCTAAGCATTTTACCGAAGCTATCCTCCGGTTATATCACATCGAGGGTTACAAAGATGGTATCTAAAGGTAATCAATATCAAGGCATGGCTTATCAAGCATAGGTATTCATTTTGTGTATAGCATGCATGTTTTGAAGTTTAAATCAACATCATTTCGCAAAATAGGATCAATATGTTCAAATGGAAGTGTTGACTTGCCTTGCTCGCAACCTGGTTGGCTTGAGTCTTCGACGTTCTCAACGGCTCCTTCGGACTCTATTGTACGTACGAGAAATCAAATTTGAATTCGATTAGAATTCAAATAGAATCCAATAAGATCCAAAAGAAAACCAAGTAAATCGCAATAGTGCCTCCTAACTCTAGGCGTCAGTGGTACGTGAGCTTAGGTTCGAATGTTGGCAAGGTCGGAGATAGAGCGAAAAGGGTTATAAGGATTTGAAGTTTGCATTGGACCCGGTTTGATTAAATATGAGCTGATATTATTTTATTATATTCGGTCTTGAGGAATATTATGGTTGGTGAATTAAGGTATGATGGTGAAAAGGAATGGTTACTTTCTAAATCTTTATAAAAGTTTTACTCGGCCGATAGGTTCTAGGTTTAAAATAATTAAGTTTGAAAATAATTAACCCTAAGGCTTGACACAATATTAAATAATTTAGACTTTAATTTTTGGAAAACCATATGATAAAATTAGTGTTGAGTAACAATTTTTTTAGGTGACAATTATATTTGTAATATTGGGACTATATTGGTTACCTAGATTTGGGAGTCAAATGACAAAATCAAATATCAAGGCCTAATAACCTTCTATGGTAGCTAAGCTAAATAATAGGGGTGAATTATCTTAATGGTTTAAATGTAATTTAGATTTGAGTTTAAAATACCTTAAGATAGATAGATCTCAATTATTTAGTTTTTAAATGAACTAACCTAATATTTTGAAACTATATTCGCTACATTTGATGACAAAATAATATTAGTTGGATAATAATATTTTTAGAGTAACTAAAATAATATTGATGACAATTTGTAGAATTTTAGAAAAGGTGATAGCATAAGACAATAAATTTCATATTTATCCCAAAAAAATTATTTCGAAATCATGTTTTATCATCCCAAAATAAATTTATATATTTTTCCTAACCCTTCCTTTTGTTTTTTTCCTTTTTCCCTATTTATTTTCCTTCTCTTCGGTCTCTCTCTGCTCTCTCTCTAGTTGCTGGCTGAAGAAGAAAAGAAAGAAGAAAAATGAAATGGGCACGGAGTGGGGTTCGAACCCGCGAGCTCACTCTCACTCAGTTCAGCCTTCTCCACTGGGCCAGCACCCTCTTCTTGTTTCCTTCTCTCCTTTCTCTCTTTTTCTTCCCTTCTTCACTCCCTTCTTCTTCTCCGCGAAGCCGACGGCATGGCACAGCTGAACGACGGCAAGGGGGAGACCGGAGCTCGGGGATTAAAGGGCCAAGCACCATCCTCGAACCACAGGGACCCTATTTTGAGGCACGGCCGGACCGAGGAGGCGGTGGATTGGGCCGGCGACGGCGGCCTGCTTGCGGCGACGGCGGAGCTCGGCACCGGCACGCTCCGGCCATATTTTGTCTAGAACCAGCGTCTTGCGAGCATCTATAGGCTGAGGGGGTGCTGCCTATGGGGTTAGCTGGGCCGGGGAGGGAGCAGGGGGAGCTGGCGACGCGCGCACGACGGCGGCCGAAGCAGGGGAGGCACGGCGGGCTCGTCGCCGGCGAATTCCAGTGGGTTTTCGGCTCGGGAAAGCTAGGGGAAATAAAATTCTTGACATGAGGATTGCATTCGTACCTTCAATTCGAGAAGAAATCGACCGAGGACGACGAATTTTGGACTTTGCTCCGGGCGGTCGGCGCTAGGGTTCTTCGGTGTTCTTCAAAATTCGACCCGCACACCGCATGATTTTTGGGGAAATTTGGGGAGGGGCTAGATGAGGTAATTGCGCACAGCTTTTGTGTTTCAAGTTGTGGCCGAGGAGCGTTATTTATAGCGGGATGTTTTCGGCTTGAGCTCGGCGTCAATGGCGGTGCGGCACGGGAACAGCGGGCACGCGCGGGAAGGGGCTTGGGGTGAAACGCGACGCGTGGCGGCGCTCGAGAGGGCCTGGCGCGGCGAGTGGCGCGTGGGCGCGAGGGCAGCGGGGTTCGGACGAGCGCGGCACGTGGTGGCGCTCGGGCGGGGTCGGGTGCGGGCGCGGCGCGGACGTGGCGCGCACGGCGCGGCGTGGTACGGTGTGCGCGACGTAACGGCGTGGTACAGCGCGGCATGGGCATGGTACGGCGGCGTGGGGCGCGGTGCTGCGAGCGCGACGCGCGGCGCGCGGTGGCGAGGCGGTCCGGGGTCCAGGGTACGGCGTCGAACACTTGGCGCGCAATGAATAGTGACCTTTCGCATTTTCCCGAATTAAATTTCCTAATTTCCCAATTCTATTTCCTTTCACCCCTAAAATTCAAAATAAAATATAACACACCTAAAAATAAGTTGTAAAATATATTTTCAACCTTTTCACCCACTTTTTATTATTCAAATATATTTTTCCTTTCTAATTTATTTTCTTTTCAAAAATGTTTTTATTACCCATATTTAAATAACATTTACTTTCCCATCAGTAAATTAGAGTTCAAACCAAGAGTATATACTTTTCAAAGTGACTTTTATAATTTCCCAAATCTTAATTATTTATTCCTTCCAATCTATATTTTGAACCTTTTCTCCCATCTGGGATTTCTAAACACTTGGTTTTTCTCCAACCTCAAATTAAATCATTTCCAAAATGAATTTTATGCAACCAAGTTGGCAAATAGGAAGCAATAAACACGATCAAGAAGCAACAAGCAAAAAATTTTTGTAAGTTCTGATTTTCAATTCCCGATTTTAAATTTTCTGATTTTCAGGGTGTTACAAGCTGCTTCTGTATGTCGCCGCAACCACGTCTGTCATCAGTACAGTGTTGGTTGTTGAGCGCCCGGAGGAATGTCGCGCTTACCCGGTACAAAGGCCTGTTTACTATGTATCCGAGGTCCTCAGGCCATCGAAGATGCGCTACCCGCAAGTGCAGAAGTTGTTGTATGCAGTCCTCATCATCACCAGAAAGCTAAGACACTACTTCTAGGCTCACAAGGTGGTGGTGGTGACCGGGTTCCCTCTCGGGGACATCATTCGGAACCACGAGGCCACTGGGCGGATAGTCAAGTGGGCCTTGGAGATGGGCGAGTTCTCCATCGACTACAAGCCGCGTAAGGCCATCAAGTCCCAAGTCCTTGCCGACTTCGTGGCCGAATGGACGGAGATCCAGCTCCTGCCAACCTCCGAGACTCGGCCAACCTGGACCATGTATTTCGATGGTTCCCTCAGCATTGACGATGCTAGAGCATCTTAAGTATGTCCTCCAGTTGCTCTTCAAAGCATCAAATAATGCCGCCGAGTATGAGGCTTTACTCCATGGTCTTCGAATCACCAAGTCCATCGGCGTCGACCGCCTTATGGTATACGGTGATTCGAAGCTAGTAATTAGCCAGGTCAACAAGGACTAGTCCTGTTCGAGCGAGAGGATGGACGCCTATTGCGCCAAAGTCCAAAAGCTCGAGGGCAAGTTTAGCGGCTTCGAGTTCCACCATGTTCTTCATGACACCAATTTGGCAGCCGACCAGCTGGCTAAGTTCGGGTCTTCCTGAGCTTCCGTTCCGCAGGGGATCTTCATCCACGAGCTACACAAACCATCGATCAAGGACCCAGAGCTTCCTGAGCTGGCCCCTCCACCTCCAGCTGAGTCAGTGCTCGCCATCACTGACGATCCCAGTGGCTGGCGTCGGGAGCTTATTGATTACATAACTACCAAGGCGCTCCCTCCCAACAAGGCCATGGCCGAATGTGTCGCTCGACATAGCAAGCAGTACGTTGTGGTAGGCTCCGAGCTGTTCAAGCACGCGACCTCCACCTAAGTACTCTTGCTGTGTGTTCCTCGGGACCGTGGAATCCAGATCCTCAGCGAGATTCACTCGGGCATCTATGGCAACCACGTGGGCACTAGGACGTTGGTTGGCAAAGCCTTCCGTGCGGGCTACTATTGGTCGAGCGCCAATGAGGATGCCAAGGATCTAGTTCGGCGCTGCCAGGGGTGTCAGTTTTTTTCCAAACAGCACCATCTCCTGGCACAGGCTCTTCAAACGATCCCACCATTGTGGCCCTTCGCATGCTGGGGGCTCGACATGGTCAGCCCATTCCCGAAGGCACCAGGGGGCTTCACCCACCTCTTTGTCACAATCGACAAATTCACGAAGTGGATCGAAGTAACGCCGTTAAAAGCTTGCACCGCTAAGAAGGCAGTCGAGTTCATCGAGGGCATTACATTCCGCTTCGATGTCCCGAGGGCGATCGTCACCAACCTCGACACGTAGTTCATCGGGAACGACTTTTGGGAGTTCTATGAAGAAAGATGCATCAAGGTCAAATACGCCTCGGTGGCGCACCCCCGAGCGAACGGGCAATGCAAACGTGCTAATGGCATGATCCTACAGGGCCTGAAGGCCCGGATCTTCGACCCGCTCCAAAATCATGAAGGCCGCTAGTTGCGTGAGCTCCCTGCTGTGCTTTGGGGGCTCCGTACTCAGCCAAGCCGAGCCATAGGACGGTCCTCGTTCTTCTTGGTCTATGGTTCGGAGGTAGTTCTCCCAGTCGACATGCTCCACGAATCCCCAAGGATTCGGCTCTACGATGAAGGGATGGCCGAGCAAACGTGGGCTGAGGACATCGACAGCATCGAAGAAGAGTGCATGGCTACAGCGATCCAGATGGACCGATACCAACAGGCACTTCGCCGATATCATGACAGGAACGTCCAAGGGAGGTCCTTCAAGGTCGGTGACGTCGTGCTTCGAAGGGTGCAGTCCTCGGCCGGCATGCACAAGCTCTCACCTCCATGGGAAGGTCCTTTCATCGTCTTTGCCGGCACACGTCCGGGCTCCTATAGGCTGATTCACGAAGACAGATAGGAAGTGCCTAACTCATAGAACATCAAACACCTGCGCCGATTCTATGCTTGAACAGCTAAGTACCTAGCCCTTAATCCCTTCAATTTCGCAATTTCGATTATCCCTTGACATTTTTTGCGGGTCATTTTCCGACCCTAAATGGCTCGGGGGCTCGGAAGCCTTCTCGAGCAGTATCGTCGGCCGCGTTGATCCCTTCTCGTGCAAACATACTCATGGCAAGTCCCGAGTAATGCGGCCCGGCTTATTAGCTAAGGGTTTCTGAGAAGATGTTTCGCCTGCTGAGCTTGAGCTGCTCTGGGGCTCATTCATTACCCACTTCGACTGAACGTGGTTGGCTCCACCTTGAGTCCCTCGGATAGTTACTTCATTCCTACTTGGGGCTGGCTTGGGTCGGGACCGGTCATGTTTCGGTCAAGTGCCGGTGAATGAGCTCGGGGCTCTTAACGACTAAATCCTGTGTATATGACTAAGATGCCAGGAGCTCGACTTGGGTCACCCGGACAATTTCTGTCGATGGCCCGACTCGCCCTACTTCGAGGGTTAGACACACAGAGATTGGTCAGACAATGACGACTGCGCTTTCATTCGTTACGTACACAACTAAGTGACCTTGCTCGACCGAATGCATGCCCGGATCCATCCCGCCGGCTTTCGCCACTCAGTCATGAGAGTTATGCGCGTACCGGATGATCGTTGGTCCTCCTCCTCCTACCTATTTGCCCTATACTTGGCTGAGTCGATCTGAGTAGACTGAGGAAACCTTCAGATCCATCCGTTAAGGTTCAAAGAACACTCAGCATCGGAGGTCGGTCATGTGGCGAATAGAAGACCATCTCTTCGCGTTCTGACCCGCTATGAAGGAGAAGGATCTGCTTGGAGTTTGATCGGTAGCCCTCCAGACTTGGTCTATAGACGGTCGAGATCGCTCAGCAGGATCTACTCCACGAGACAGACGTCCTTGAGTTTGACTGGAAGCCTTTCGGTCGTCGGTCCGTTGACGGCCTAAGTCACTCGGTGCAAACTACCCGAAGTGGTAGCTTCCCCCGAGCTCGACTGCCTGCCCTCCGAATTCGAACTATGGAAGGACGAGTTCGCTCGGACGGTCTGTCCCATAGCGGCGTGTCGGGTGTCCAGAAAAAAGAAAAATAAAGAAAAAAAATTCATATCAAATATATGTTAGTGATATGCCCTAGAGGCAACATGGAGATGTTGGATATATCACGTCAATGTTTATGTATTTATGAATAAAGTGTTATTCGCCCATGAAATAGACATCTTGTATTGATCAATAAGTACGTGACTTATTTATGAGACTCGATATGTATGAATCTATTTCTAAACGATCCTCGATCATATGTCATATTGTTGGAACAAATATGATTCTAAGATCGGCATGTTTATTGATTGATGATCATGTCTCATAGATCATGGGTATGGAGATACCAAATCAATAAACATGGACATATGTGTTAGAGAACACATTGTTGGATAGACCCACCATGAGACACTACAGAATTAATGTGCCATTAGTTGGTCTCGGGTAGTGTTGGTACAAAGTCCTTAGACCCGAGATCACCATGGATTCCAACATGTGTAGTAGCCTACTTTGGGACTACCAAACGCTATTCCGTAATCTGGATAGTTATAAAGGTAGTTTTCGGGTTTGCTATGAAACATGGAGTGGGATGTGAGTGATCAAGATGGAATTTGCCCCTCCTTTGGAGAGATATCTCGGGCCCTCGAGGTAATGGATTATGGAAATGCATGGCCATGCTAAGTTGATTGAGGAGTCAATCAATAGACAGATAATCCAATACGGTTCGAGTGAATGGTTAAGTTATTGAAGGGATGGCACACATCTTGCCTATAGCTTAACGGTATCGTGAGGCAAAGGGATTTGTGTACACATTACAGTTCGAGCCGATATTATATTCTTGTATACTATGGTGTCAATATGTGCCGCTAGGCGCCGCCGTGTGGTCGGCGAGTTGACTCGAGCCGACGATCGGCTAAGTTAGACTATAGCCGAAACCGAGTATACCTGAACCTACTGTGGTCGCACGCTTAAGGGGATAAGAACAGGCATTCGAGTTGGACTCGGATACGGCTCGATCGGATAGGGATCCGATCGGATAGAGTCCTATGGGCTTACGACGTGTGGGCGGCCAACTCTATATGAGATACGGATGAGATCCAATTCAAAATAGAGTCCTATGGGCTTACGACGTGTGAGCGGCCAAACTCTATATGAGATACGGATGAGATCCAATTCAAAATAGAGTCCTATGGGCTTACGACGTGTGAGCGGCCAAACTCTATATGAGATACGGATGAGATCCAATTCAAAATAGAGTCCCGAGCGGCTACTAATCCCGCGGCCAACTCTATATAAAGGAGGGAGGGGTGGAGAGCTGCCGTATATCAATTGCATCGCGTGCAACAGAAGTCGCCGAGATCAATCTCCACGGAAACCCTCCCTACTTTCGAGCCAAACCCTAGCCTTGCATCGCGTGCTAGCACACGGGTGTAGGGCGTTCTATCCCCGGACGTGTGGATACCGGTAGAGGCGCTGCTACGTTGCGCGCTATTGATTGGCCGTTGTCTCCGGAATCGGCTACACTTCCGCATCGGATTGCCCCGATTGGCTATTCCGCTGCACTCTACTCCAATCGGTAACGATCTATCGGCCCTTACTTGCAAGTGTTCCTGGTTTGCGCGGTAGAAATTTTTGTTTTCGGCTAGCGTAGCTTCCGCGTAACCCTTCAATATATCACGAAACGCATATGGCATACAAAGGAGACTGAAAAAGTTTTCTTTATCATATTTTGTGGGGTGACGATCATACATAGGACACGAGGTCCCCTTAACCTTCAGGTCCATGGCGGCTATAATCTTCTCTGCCGTCGGCTCCACGATGGCATAGATGTCATCGACATCGCCCTCCTCGATGCCAGCAGGTCACCCTTCAGCAATTGCTTCAACGTCAGCTCGAGGGTACAACTTCTATACCACACCAGGGATGTGTGTCACCACCGTCTTCACCACGCCCTGAGCGTAGGTCCGGAGAAGCTCCCGACTGTTCAGCAGACACGCCTGGAGCATGTCGTCGTTCGGGATGGCCGACGACATGTCCGGGTTGATCTCGGCGAGGAGTGTTCGGGCCACCTCCGAGCAGATCAGCCAGCGTCCGTCGACTGTCTTCAGGCTGTCTCGAAGCCGACCGGCTTGACGACGCATGCTCAAGAGCAGGCCTCGTTAGTAAAAAGGTCGGTTAGAGCACTCTCCGAGTCAACAATAAGGGAAATAAAAGCCGCATTCTTACGGACAGCCTCCGCCCACTAGGCCTCGGAGCTCGCCATTCTCGGCCAAGGCTTCATCTCTAGTCGCCTTGGCGGCCACCGACTTCCTCTACGCCTCAACCCTCACCGCTTTCGACACCGAAGCTTTGGCCTCGGCATCGTCGAGCGCGATAGTCAGGTCCTAGAGGAGGGCCTGGGTATGCCGCTGAAGAGCAGCGCCCTCCTCGATGCCAGCGAGGGAGGACGACCCTTCAATGCGAGGGTCAATGCCCGACGGCTCTATTGACGATGCTAGTCAGCGCATACGACACCGACAAAAAGAAAAGGATAACAAAAAGAGGGGACTCACCTCGCGGAAGCTTTGAATCTCACGACACCCCAGCAAGGGATTTTCCTAGCCGGCTCTGACACCCATGCACTCGGTCCCCCGTGTACACTAGGCTCTGCCTCCGCAGAAACGGTTAGCTTCCACTTTCCCTTCGGGTCGGCCGTTGCCACGGGAATACACATCTCCGCAAACTCCAGTTGCGGCAGAGCACCAACATCCTGCCATGGCATCAACACCTGTCAGGTGAGGTTCCAATAGAATCACAAAACGACAACAAAAGAAGAAGCATATGAGTAAAGGATGAAATCCAAGACTTACCCGTTGGTGACGACTCTCGGGGTTTCCACTCCTGCTCCAACCTTCGGTGGAACTCAGCGATGAGGCCATAAGTCCTACAACGTTTTGACAAAGCAGAAGGTTTTGGAGCAATGGCGGGAGTCTTGAGGTTTTTCTTTCAAACTGAAGGAATAGATGGCGCAAGAAGAAAGGCACCTGGAATGACCGGGTTTAAATAGGGAGCAATGATGGGCTTGGTGGCGTAATTCTCGGAAAATGTGCGTAGCACAATTTATGACAGGCGCGGAGCATAAGAAGCGCCCCCGACAACCCGGTAGAGACTTACATCACCCGACAGCACAGTACAGACATCTCCATCGGAGGAGGGGTCCCAAGGCAAGAGAGAGAGAGCACAAGATGCCCACGGTGTATAGGACATAGCCGACCATCTTGTACCTTTTCAAATGTTGTTTGTACTCACCTTTTAGCATATTAGTCATAGCTTTCTTGGCCCCCAAGCTCTCCTGTTCCTGCCTCCCTTGAGCTATAAAAGGGAGGCAGGGCGACGGGGCCAAGGGACGGAGAAGAACCGGAGACGAGGACATTTCTATCCGGAGCTTGCATTCTCACTCCCTTGTAACTCTTGTTCATCATACACCCCAACAAAGAACACTAGACGTAGGCCTATTATCCTTCGGGAGGGCTCAACCAGTATAGGTCTCTATGTCTTTGCTCTTTGGCTCGTCTTAGGACTCGAGTCGATGATCAGATCCATCGGAGAAAAGCTTCTCTACCGTTCTCTTTCACCTCGTTGGGCACCCCCTTTGAGGACTGCTAACCCACCAGTCGACACTAACTTTAGTCCCGGCTGGTGTTACTTCTTAAAATCCACAGCTCCATCCTCTAAGTATGCTTAGAACTTACATTTGTAGGTATATTTTACATGCACTTGTATATCTAAAATTTTTATGGAAAATGATGAGAGAGAAACTTGTGGATAAAAAATGTTATAAAATAGATGACAAAGGAAAAATATAGAAAATTTGATAGTAGATTAGAAAACTAAGGTAATTTAAAAATCATTAAATTAGTTAGAAATAAGTACACCGCGTACATTAAAAATATGTTTAGAACTTTAAAAGAACTTTTAAAAATAATTCTAATTTTTTTAAGAACAACACATTATGTATGTTGGATTATTATATAATTATTGTCTCGATTATATATTTATATAATTATTGTAATATTATTTAAATTGTTTGAGTTTCGTGGATTTTTGTTACGATTTTTGTGCATTTCATGTAGATGGATCAACAATGGATGTACACTGCGGACCGATGGTCGACACAGTTTATTTAAGGCGTGCATTATATTTTGAGTGTGGCCAATGCGAACAAGCATAAGGGCTTTATACGTTGTCCATGCAAAAAGTACAAAAACAAGAAGGAGTATTCTACATCAAGAATTATTCATGCCCTCTTGTTTCATTTGGGATTCATGCCTCACTACAATTGTTGGACATCGCACGGAGAGGTAGGGGTCACAATGGAAGAAGATAGAGAAGGTGACAACAACATTCCAGACTGTGGTCAATACGGTGGGTTTGAAGAGAACACAACACGCGAGGCAGACGGGGATGCTGGAGAAAACGACGGTGCCGATGACCTTTGTCAGATGTTGTGCGACGTACAGGAGGACTGCGAAGGTGAAAAGGAGGTGCAGAAATTGGAGCGTATGTTGGCGGACCACAAAACGTCCTTGTACCTAGGTTGTGAATAGGGGCACAAAAAGTTGGGTACCACGCTGAAATTCTTGCAATGGAAGGCAAAAAATGGTGTCAGTGATAAGGCATTTGGCGAGTTACTAAAACTCATGAAGAACATTCTTCCAGAGGGAAACGACTTGCCAGAATCAATGTACGAAACTAAGGTGTTAGTCTGCCCTCTAGGACTAGAGGTACATAAGATACACACATGTCCTAACGATTGTATTTTCTATCGTGGTGAGGAGTACACAAACCTAGAAGCATGTCCGGTTTGTAAAGCACTTTGATACAATATCAGACGAGATGATCCAGGCGAAGTTGACGGACGGCCTTCAAAGAAAAAAGTTCTTGCTAAAGTGATGTGGTATTTTCCTATAATACCACGGCTCAAGCGTCTGTTAGGAACAAAGAGCATGCAAGGATGATGCGCTGACACGCAGAAGAACACCAACAAGACGACATGCTGAGACATCCCGCCGATGGGTCAGAGTGGCGAAACATCGATAAAACATTTAAAGACTTCGGTGAGGATGCAAGAAATATAAGGTTTGGCTTAATTACAAACGACATGAATCCTTTTGGAGAGATGAGCAATGGCCACAACACTTGGCCTGTAATGATGTGTATCTACAACCTCCCGCCTTGGCTATGCATGAAGCGGAAGTACATTCAGATGTTGATTATTTTTCAAGGCCCAAAGCAACCTGGTAACGACATCGATGTGTACCTGAGACCGCTGACTGATGTGGAAGAAAGAAGGTGTCCCCGTGTGGGATGATGATAAACATGAGCAGTTTAACCTACGAGCATTGCTATTTGTTACCATCAACGATTGGCCTGCACTTGGCAACCTATCCGGACAGTCAAACAAGGGGTATAATGGTTGCACCCACTGTATGGATGAAACCGAAAGTACATACCTGAAACACTGTAAGAAGGTAGTGTACATGGGTCATCGTCGCTTTCTTGTTACAAGCCACCCTGTCTGGAGAAAAGGTAAACATTTTGAACAAAAGGCAGACCATCGTACTAAGCCAAAGCATCACAATGGAAAGGCTGTGTTTGCCATGGTGAAAGACCTCAAAGTAGAATTTGGAAAGGGACCTGACAGCCAACCTATAGCAAGTGAAGATGGTCACGCCGTGATGTGAAAGAAGAAATCCATTTTTGGAGTTACCCTATTGGGATGTCTTGGATGTTCGCCACGCAATCGACATGATGCATCTCACTAAGAACCTTTGCATCAACCTGCTAGGCTTCCTAGGCGTATATGGAAAATCAAAAGATACACTTGAGGAACGAAATGATCTGAAGCATATGGCACAATGCGACGGCCTTTCGGAACCAAAGGAGAAAGAAAGCCACTACTTGAGTCCAACCAGGTACACTCTGAGCAAGGCAGAGAAGGAAAGCATATTTGAATTCCTTGAGAGTATCAAGGTATCATCTAGATACTCCTTGAATATAAAGGGAATAATAAGCACTAAGGATAAAAAATTCACAAACCTAAAGTCTCATGACTGCCACGTGCTGATGACACAACTGCTTCCCGTTATAATTTGGGGTATCCTTCCCGATTAGGTCCGGGCAACAATAACAAAGCTATGTGCTTTCCTGAACACAATTTCGCAGAAGATCATCGATCCAGAGAGACTAGAAGCCTTTCAAAATGATGTGGTGCAATGTCTTGTTAGTTTTGATATGATCTTTCCGCCTTTCTTTTTCAATATCATGATGCATCTTCTATGCCACCTTGTCAAAGAGATCCGTATCATCGGTCCTGTATTCCTACACAACATGTTCCCTTTCGAGAGGTATATGGGCGTTCTAAAGAAGTACGTCAGTAACCGTTCTCATCCGAAAGCCAGCATAGCCAAGGGATATGGAATAGAGGAGGTCATTTAGTTCTGCGTCGACTTTATTGAAGACTTTCGTCCCATCGGATGCCTGAACCAAGCTATGAAGGGAGACTACGGGGGAAGGTGACTCTTGGAAGGAAGGCAATAATGACCGTAGACAATGACTTGTTCAGGAAAGCACATTGGACTGTTTTGCAACAATCTTCCTTGGTGGCTCCTTACATCGAGGAGCACTTGGCGATTGTTCGCTCGAAAAACATCGGTAAGACGGATTGTTCACTCTGGAAACATTGGTAAGACGGGTGCCTGGATTACATGTCATCACAATGATTTTTTCCCTGCTTGGCTGCGAAAACATCTCTCGGGCAATGGGAACATTGACCGAGAACTAGCCTTCTTGGCGAGGGGATCATCTTGCTCGATCACCACATTCTAGGCATATGAAATCAATGGGTACACATTTTACACACGGGCCCAAGACAGAAAGAGCATGAATCAGAACAGCATTGTTCGCATCGATGCCGTGGAATACAATGATACAACTAGCACATATATGGTAGCATCGAGGATATATGAGAACTTGACCATGGACCTCTGAAGGTCTGTCTGTTTCGGTGCCAGTGGGTTATGCTGAGTGGTGGATGCGTAATGATTGATGCAAGTGGGATGATAACGGTCAACCTTAGCAAGGTTGGATACTCACACGAACCCTTCATCGTTGCCAATGATGTAAGCCAAGTTTTCTATGTGAAGGACATTGCTAGCAAAGCAAATAAGGGGAAAGGGTCCAACGAGACAAAGCGCCACATGATTCTCCTAGGCAAAAGGAAAATAGTAGGAGTCGAGGATAGAATTGACGAAGATTACGATCAGTTTGATGGGCAACCTCCGTTCGCGGTGGCTCGTTCGCGGTGGCGGTTGACCCAAGCATCCTCCTATCAAATGAGGACACCCCTAACTCGCGCAACGATCATAATGAAGGAACAATAGTGCGGAGAAAGTACGTGAGGACAACCATCACTTAGCTAAATTTTTTGTATGGACGATGTAAATTATTTTGAATTTATTGAATTTATTGTAACCATTTGAATTTATTATAAATTACTGAATTAATTGAATTCAACGATAATTAAAATTTAAAATACTTTTCAATATGTGTCACATACCACAATTTTTGGAATGTATGAAAAACATGGAAATGGTGGATGAAGAAAAATGAACTAAATTTTTGCTTAAAAATGTAATGAGTAAATTGTTTGTGCATTTTGAGATGTTGTGCATGTACATTTTAGAAGCATACTCATACTTAATTGAAACTAAGGGACTCAAGAAAAATATTTATACCAACTCAAAAATCTGGGAAAGATATGTGTAAACGTCTTATAAATTTAGAAGCCAAATGTGAATTTTAGATTTATTTACCAAGCCATTAGATAGACCAAACAACTCACTAAAAACATTAAATTCTGAAATTTTTACAGATCTCTGGAGCCCTCTTTGACCCTATGCCAAAATTCGACCATGGACTTCTAGGCTGTGAGATTTGACCAGACTGTAGAACAAACATTGCTTTACAACTTTGCCATTGAACTCAACCTATAATTCTGCTTGGAACTGATTTTAAATGGAGCCCAAAGTTCTAATCTCACCACAGATTCCAGACTTTTCCAGCTTTTCTTCCTCTCTCTAACTCTCTACACTGCCATGTGGGCCAGGGTGGATAGTGGGACCTATTTGTCAGCCTCACATCGTTTTCTCTCCGGGCGCATGGCATGAACACGCGCGCCACGCGCGAGAGTACGCGTCGGCAGCATCAGCGAGCTCCTCCTCTCTTCCTCTGTCGGCGACCTCTTTTAAGCTGACCAGCCGACACACACTCTCTCCCTCTCGCCCTGGTCTTGTTTCGCGAAATAGCCGAGGCATTCCATCTCGGAATCGTCGGGAACAGACGCGCTAAGCTTGCCACCGGCAAGAGAGATCCCCGTCGCTAGCGCTAACTGGTGAGCTCCCTCCTTGTTCTAAGTATGTTCTCGGATCTACTCTCAGTACCTTCTCTAACGCCACCAAGAACACCTCATTGGTGTAGTCGAACTCCGGGAATGCGACCGCATCAACTCGTGTACTCTGTCGTGCTCTGGACCGCTGCTGCATCACCCCCTGCTCATCGCCCGGCTTCCACGGTCCACCATTGGCCGAGCCACCTCGCCATCATCTTCGCTAGCATCCAAGGACCAAGAATCCCGAAGGAATTGACACAAGGTGAACCACGAAGAATGATCCATTTCTTCTTCCCCAACTCCGGCCACCGACGCCATCCTTTTTCTTCCTCTCTGGTGAGCCTCAGCGCAATTCCTTTTGTCCAAAGCTACCTTGTGTCTATCTAAACCGATGCCTACGCCCTCTCTGTACAGCGAAAGGCTAGAAGTGGACTGTCGACATTCACCCAAGAAGAAGCGCCGCCGCTGTGGAGCTCCGCAAGCCGTCACCGTCGACCACCCCTCGCCAACGCCAACCAGCTGCTTGGTAAGTTCCCTAGAGGTCCCTAGGACCTTTACCATGCACATGCACACATAGATATGGCTTCCGAACCAACATGCACCATCACCCAAAAACCCACTACCGCACCTGGCATAGCTGATGATGATTCCGGTGACCTTATTGAATGAAACACTACCAATAGCTTGGCCTTGATTCCCTCTAGCTTTTATCTTTTGGCCACAACGTGAGAACAACATCCGTTCACCGCCGGTGTCAGCGAGAAGTTCGTCGGGGCGCCGCTGCTCTGCTCATCCAAGCCATGTCCCACTGTGTTAATGACCAAATTTGGTAAATCATGCATTGGACGTGAAGATAAGGCCGAAGCTGATTTGGAGTGAATCGGGATAGTTGGAAGCAGAGTGTGTGTCAAGTGCAGATCGAATCGGCTAAGGAGTTCGTCGGCTGATGACCGAATCGGCTAAGGTAATCGTCGGCCGATACCGAATCGGACAAGATGAACCGATGTAGCCAATATTCCAGTAAGATAATATTGGAATCATCTTCGGATTTGTTTAAAGTGCTTCATGAGGATTGCCATACATGGATAGAGACAAAAGAAGGAATTTGTATCTATTAAGTTAGGTTATTTAAATAGTTTCCTTATAGATAATGTCAGTGAGAGTTTGTTTTAGGCATGTATCTGTAATTTAAATTGTAATAGAGAAAGGAATTGTGTCCGTCAAGGACTTATCTTGTATCTGGATATAAATACGACCCAAGACCTTGTAAAAGAACAACAATCAAGCTTGTTAGCTGCCCTTTATACTGAGATCTCACTGTGAGTAAATATGTTAAGCTTTTTGTCGATCTGCTAGGGTATCTTAACATTTTGTCGATTCCTGTTAAATATATTTAATCTGCAATGATATCTTAGTATATATTGGAGTACTAGCCGATACACATTAGATCTATGACATCGGCTATGCTATAAATATATATAATTTGCATATTAAGGTATTTTTGGGCTTAAGTGGTTTATACTGTCTCAGTACGCTACCGATCTATCCCAATCACTTAGTTTAGACATATCTTGATATTTAGATTATGTATTATGAATATCAACAGCCGATCGATTAGATTTAATTTCTCCCAGCCGATTCAATGCATACCACATCGGCTTAACAACGAATGAGACATCATTGGCCAACAGCCGATCGGCTATCGCTTGCAGATTAACATTTTCTTTCTTTGTTTCTTGTTGGTTGCAGGATCAAACCAACTGGCATGCCTACGAACCTAAGAAACAATATTTTGGACCTGCACTAGAGTAAAGCAAACCTCTTAGGCCAGTGCGTGATTTTCCATGTCAAGACATTTTCGGCACGATTTGGGATCAACACACTTTTGGCATGCCTGGTGGGACACGATTACAAGCCAGACGCAATGGTTGACATCAAGACTTCTGAGGTTGACCAAGAAAACATCATTCCTATCACAATCGAGCAACTGACACCAGAGCAAAAGGCCGAGATTGAGGAGATGATGAACAAACTGCAGAGCCAATATCTGCACTCCTTTGCACAAACTCGGTCGAGCACCGTCGTCCAAAGGTACAAGATAAAATTACCAGGTGATGATGAGCTCGAGTCATGATCTGGCAATGGTTCCAAGATTCAGGACACCAAATAGGAGGAGGGCCCGGAGCTGAATAATCTATAGGACAGAATTGACTATGCTATCCATCAGGCCTTGATCAACCAATCTAGAGTGCTGGTCAACTCCCTCAACAATATGATCAGTTCTGTTGTCGACTCCATAATCACTGAGCATCAAGCTAAGGGCCCAATCTTCCTTCCTGATGGAAAATTTCCACCATATAGGACTCTGGTGACTGAGAGACAACCGCCACCTTTGGGTATGATTCCTGAGCAGCCGATGGCATCTGCATCGGCTCTTGGAAAGCCGGTGGTTTCATCATCGGCACAGAAGCAGCCAGAGTTCAGCCCTTTTCTCTTGGTCAATGAGCTATGCTTTTGCCTAACCGATGTTAAATCACATAACCTAAGCTCAGTTTGACCAGTTTAGAAATAATCATGAAATTTTTGTTCTAATTGAGCCCAAGTATGAATATAATTTGCCGGTAAAGAAGTAAACTATGTAAAAGCAGTACAGGACAAACATAAAGAAAACAAATGCAATTTAAAAGCATCGTGTACTAGCTTCACCACATTGTACTAACAATTGGCCTATGTGTTCCCATGTAGTCCTATTATCCTCACAACTAAATTTAGTGAACTCAAGAACTCTATAATCTCGAGGATATGGGATATTATCAAAATAATCAGGATACGGCTTTTGGTAAACCTTAGCACGATTCCTTGGCTCAATTCCAAATGATTTTCTAATGATGTTTCTAATCCGTTCCTCCATATTTTCAGCCTTGGTGGATTGGGTAAGTTTGGTGGCCTCAAAAGTGGTTGTTATGGTGCAATATTGCCATATTGGCCATACCTACTATCATGTGGATAACTGAAGGAGAACGCAGAGGCTACGAAAGCCTAAAACAAAAAATTTCTACCACGCAAACCAGGATAGCTTGCAAGTAAGAGTCCATAGATCATTACCGATTGGCGTGCAGTGCAGCGGAAATAGCCAATCAAGAGCTATCCGATCTCGAACAGGTCTAGCCGACCTCAGTCGACCTCGCAGATGTCCCAGCCGACCTCGGGAACACCTTGCCGGCCTTGGGAGCAGATCAACCGACCTCGGGAGCAGATCAGCCGACCCGCCGACCCCGGAGCGCTTCGCCCGATCGCCTGGTGGCGCTTAGGGTTTGCCGATGCCGATGCCGATGCGGATTCACCTGGCCCTCCGACCAGCCAACCCCGACCCCAAGTAGCCGAATTGAATTCGGCTAACTCGAATCTCGGCGAGATTCAATGCTGCTGAAGAACGACGCAACGTAGCGATGTCTCTACCGGTATCCACACATCCAAGGAGAGAACTCTGAACACCCGTGTGCCAGCACGCGATGCACGGCTAGTATTTTGGCTCGAAGGTGGGAGAGTTTTCGTGGAGGACCTGTTCGGTCTGTATGTTGTGCGCATAATCCCTCCACCCCTCGCCTCCTTATATAGGGTTGCCGACTAGGCCTAAAGGCCCATCGGGACTCCTTGTCCGATTGGATCTCTATCCAATTGAGCCGTATCCGAGTCCAACTCAAATGCCTATTCTTTTTTGTTAAGTGTGCGACCCTGTAGGCTCAGGTATACATGGTTCTGACCCGAGTCCAACTCGGCTGACCGTCAACAGCGGCCTCTAGCAGAACATATTGACACCAAGTATACAAGAGGGTTATTTTGGCTTAACCTATAATGTGTTTACAAATCCCTTTGCCTCCCAATACCAATTAAGCTATAGGCAAGACATGTGCCATCATATTTAACAACTTAATCATTCACTCGATCTTGTATTGGATTATCTTTCTGTTGATTGACTCCTCAATCAACTCGGCATGGCCATGCACTTTCATAATACATTACTTTGAGGGGCCCAAAGATATATCTCCCAAAGGAGGGGCAAATTCCATCTTGATCATTCACATCGCACTACATGTTTCATAGCAGACCCGAAAACTACTTTTATAACTACCCAGTTACGGAATAGCGTTTACTAGTCCCTAAGTAAGCTACTACACATGTTGGAATCCATGATGATCTCAGGTCAAAGGACTTTGCCCAACACTACTTGAGACCAACTAATGACACATTAATTTCCTGTAGTGTCTCAGAGTGGGTCTATCCAACAATGTGTTCTCTAACACATGTTCACATTTATTGATTTGGTATCTCCACACCATGATCTATGAGACATGATCATCAATCAATAAACATGTTGATCTTAGAATCATATTTGTTCCAGTAATATGATATACGATCAGGGATCATTTAGAAATAGATTCATACATAAAGAGTCTCATAAATGAGTCACGTACTTATTGATCAATATGAGTTGTCTATTTTATTGAACTGAATAACACTTTATTCATTAGTACATAAACATTGACCGTGATATCCAACATCTCCATGTTGCCTCTAGGGTATACCACTAACAATAACCTCTATTAGGATCATTGTATTGATTAGGTATATGTGGAGGAATTTGTGGATGAACAATAGCTACCGGCAATGTGGGGTGTGGTCTGACCGGCCATATAGCTGCCGGTCAGACCGGTGAAGGGGGCGGTCGGATCAGCCTATTGACCGGTCTGACCGATATAGGGTGCGCCGGTCAGACCGGCCGAGGGTCCGGTCAGGCCGACATGAGCGGCATAACTCTCCCCCCGGCTTGTTGCATGGTCGCCTCATCGGTTTTGCTAAATATTTGATGAACAGGGGCTTGGCTAGCACTTGCAGCAGAGGTAGATGGTAAATCGGCCATGAGAGAGCCAAATTTAGAACTCATATAAGCATTAATCATCTTATTAAAGCAAGATTCCATAGCAAGTTCATGTTTATTATTGACGGCAGCAGTAACAGACTCATGTACTGAACTAGCTATGAGTTTTTGAATAGGAAGTGCAACATTATCAGTACTTACCTTATCATGGATGACTTTGAGCGACGGAACCACACCTTGACAAGTCTTAGTGCATGACTTGTCCAACACCTCCTGTGTGATCCGCTCCTCCATGATCTTGCATGTTTCTACATCAAGATCTTCCAATGTTATGTGGATGACCTTGGATGGATCCACCTCGTGTGCGGCTTGCTTTGACATGGCGGCGTCAAAGTTGAGATGACGTTGAGAGGATTTCCCCAGCGGAGTCGCCAAAAATCGTGTTGGCAACTTTTTTTGGCAAGAAGACAAACACGATTGAAACACCTAAACGCCTTGCGGTGATATGGAGTCTCATACACCTCAATATAGCAAGAAAAACTAAACCAAGATGGGTTTTGTAGATTAAACCGGCTAGTGGAGCCGATTTAAGTAGAACGATGAATAACTACCCGTCTCGTGGGCAAATGGAAGGTTTCCAGGACAAACCTACAAAGAGATGTCACACTCTCGCAGATGCGGCGGATGATTTACAATGCAAATCGACAAAGATAGACGAACTACTTGGAATTAATATGAAAAAAGTAAAAAGAACGATTCAATTGGCTAAAAACTTTGAGACTAGATTGTGTGTCTTGTGTCCCCAATTGAACCGGCCATGGCCCTTAAATAGGGGTTTGTATTGCCTTCTGCAGGTCTTCCTCCACATCCAACTTGGGGTAGAAACCTTAGGAAACCCGAAACATACCTTACGGGGCAAGGAAGCAGACTCGGTCTCGGACTCTGCCGGTCAGACCGGCCCATACAAGGCGGTCAGACCGGCCGTCCAGAGGAAACCCGATGGACTTCTAAATTTTGGCAATTCTAATTAATTTCAATCCTATGTGCCAAATTTGGGTGTAAACAAGAATCACCATCATTGTCAGTGTCAGACACAAGGTCGATAATCTCGACCTCGTGGGAAGCCGGTGTTGCCTCCTCGTCACTACCATCCTTGGGAATCTTAGATGAAGATGGCCCTCAAAGTCGACAACGTGCGCTTCAACGGTGGCACTTCATCACTTTCAACCTTCACTCTGGTGAAACTGCCCTTGGCGTCATTGTGGTACTTCATCACATCGTATGCTCTCCTTATACAAAAATAAATAATACATTAGTGACCGGGTCTAGGATGACATCCACTAAGTATGATAAAGTACAATATTGTTTGCTTAGGGAAGGAATAATGACACAAATCTATTGCTTGGTTGCATTCGGTAAGAAATGCCTATACTCTTTTCTGAAATTGTGAAATAGAGAGAAAATCCTAGGGATGATAAACTAATAGTGTGCTATTGATTGTTACTACAGTGAAACAAGTAACCAACCAACCATCAAGATATTCAGTGAGAGATTGGTGCTAATTGAAAATTTGGTAATTACATGAAGCAATTCATATGTTACAAACATTGGGATTATTGTTCAGATTATTTTTGCATCTTGACTACTGCTAAGGATCATACTCCAACTTAATAGAAAGACATGTGAGGAAAGGAAGAGAATTTTACACATGACAACTGAGAGGTATGATGCAATAATTGTGTGTTGAATTATATTTTGGCATCCTAGTGAGACAAAGAAACCGGTGAAGAGCCAAGTGATCATCTTCTTTGGAAGGCCACTCACACAAAATAGGGCAAATGGTCAAATTTTTAGTCATTTGCACTATATGTGAGTACATCTTTCATCAAGCCTTTTTTATAGCTGCTGGTTGTCAAGAAACTCTAATGAATTATGTTATTTCATCTAGGAAAAAAATGTGTGAGATTGAGTTAGAACCTGATAAACAACCACTTTCAGCTACTGAGGAGAACATGATTTTCCACTCATGCTACAAAGAAACCACACATATCAAATCTTCCAGACTACATGGTCATGGATACTTGGCTCAGTATTGAACTCGCAAAGAACTTATGAAAGAGAACATTGAAGTACATGCACGTGCTGAAGTTGCAGCCAAGGAGAAGAGAATTGCTTATAAAGTAGAGGTTGAGGGGTTGAAAGAACAACTTGTGCACGAAGCTACAGAAAGGGAAAGGGAGAAAGAAGAAATTAGGAGAAAGATGCAAGAAGATCTGGAAAATGCTAAGATAGCACTAAAAGAATAAATGAAGCAAGAATTTCTTAATATGCTAGCGCAGCACAAAGAAAGAACTATGAATCAGGTAATGTTTCATGATATTTTTTTATCCTTCACCCTTTTAATAAACTTAAGATTATGATGCCTAATCTTTTACCTCAATTTTTGTATGTGTAGATGTCGACGGGTAGGTTGGCAGTCCTCCAAGGGGGGTGCCCAAGGAGGTCAGTGAGTGGTCGGGAATGCGCTTCCTTTAAGGACCTGGTGGTCGACTCAACTCACTAAGACGAGCCAAAGATCAAGAGACACAAGATTTATACTGGTTCAGCCCTCCCGAAGGATATAGGCTTATGTCTAGTGTTCTTTATTTGGGTGGATGATGAACAAGGTTTACAAGAGAGAGAGAGTTCTTGGGGCTTAGAGCGAGCTGGCCAAGAACAAGCAAAGAACTGAGGATGATCTGATGTTGGGTGTTGGATCCCCCCTCAGTCCGTCCTGCCCTCCCTTTTATAGCTCAAGGGGGCAGTTACAAGGGACTTGGGGGCCAAGAAAGCTAAGACTAAAGACCTAAAAAGGCGAGTACAAACAACATCTGAAAAAGGTACATGGAGATGCTCTCTGGGCCCTGCGCGTCATGGGTGTCTTGTGTCTTATCCTTCCTTGGGTCCCCTCCTCTGCAGATACCACGTGTACTGTGCTGTTGGGTGACGTCATTCCTTGCTGGGTTGTCCCCTCCTCGCCTCCTTGCAAGCCAAGTATTGTCCCGAGGAGGCCGAAAGTCGGGTCAAGGAGTTGAGGTCGAGAAAGGAGTGCCGAGGATTGACTGGGGGGAGGTCGGGGTGGCCGACCCCGAGGGGAGGTCGGGCTCCCGACCATACCCCGAAGATTCGCAATCCAACTCTAGCTTGACTTCAACTCTAGTCCTATGCTACCCCGGGGTGACACCCCCGCAGTAGAGTACCATGCAAAACAATGACAACATACAAATTGCACCAACCACACAAGAGGACGATGAGACAAGTGAACATGCAAATGATGTGAATGAAGATGCGCTGCAGCGGGTAATGACATTATTGCACTATGTCTTCTAGGGTTTTTTTCTTCAGATAATGCCTCCTGCATTTCTCAGAGAATGCATGTTGCATTTTGTTTTTCAGATAATGTTGGTTGTTTTTCAAATATTGCCCTATGTTCCAAGTAATCTTGATCAATGTACCTTAAACTCTAGCTATAACATATTTATCAATTTAATGTTTGTATGCTCAGCCAGGAAGCGTTGTCACCGTACAAAGAGATGTAGCACCACCAACTACTCGCGCCAGAAAAAATGCTAGCATTGTTTGCAGAAATCTATTCAAAGAAACAATGCAAATGTGGCAGCACCAAAGGCATATATCAGTCAACAGCAGCTGATGAATAGAAGACATGCTAAAAAGAAGGTAACAACTACAATATTTTATCTTTGCTGTCCCTGCATGCGTATTATACTCATGTAATGCATGAAAGGTTGCACCTACACCAGCTAGTAACTCTGTTAGATGTCATGCACTCTTGCATCAATTGCTGAATATTTATCAAATGTGACCTTACTTGCAGAACTAGGAAATTTAGGAAATTCATTTCTCATACGTGCTGAAATTAGGTGGACAAGGTTTGAGTGGGAGGCTCATCATCAAACGAGGACATAGCCAAGGTGATGATATGTTGATGCTAGAAAAGCCTCAAGGTGCTACATTGATGCTACGAAGTCTTGTACTGCTTCAAGTTCTAAACAGTTGTGAAATTATGATTGAACTATACACTCATTTATGATTATTTCAATGCTTTGTTAACATATTGGATCATTGGTTATAATTCATATATTTGAGTGCAAGCGCTTTTGTTATGGCTTCTTGTTTTTTGCAATGATGATTTATTAAACCACATATCAAATGCTACTAGCGTTGCAATACCAACTATGGTAATGAGTTGCTATGTCTGGCAATATGATATACGACAACGAACTCACTTGCGTGGCAATACGATGTGCGGTAATGGATTAAATTGTATTGCAAATGGTACTATTGCCACAACATGGCCGTCATAGCAATAACATATGGTATCTTGCAAGGACTAAACTTGTGTGGCAAATGATAATAATGCCACGGTACAATGACGGTGGCAATAACATACTATCTCTCGCAACAAAGAAAATTGTGTGGCAAATGATACTATTGCCACGAAAAAATGACGGTGGCAATAATGTATGATATCTTGCAACGAATAAAATTGTGTGGTAAATGGTGTACTTGCCATGGCATAATGGTTGTGGCAATAACACCTTAGGCAACAAAATTCTAGTGTGGCAAATTGTCTCTGTTGCAACGCTATAAATCGTTGCATGTACCATCTTTTGCAATGAAGACGGGCGTGGCAAGTGCTTTTGTTGCCATGACCGTGAACATTCCGTCAACATCCTATAGCCATGCTTGGCAACGGACACCTATGGTTACAAGAAACCTCAACGCTTGCAACACCAAACTGGCAATGGTTACCACTCTTTCACCTCCTTGGGTAGCCCCATTGGAGGAGTGCCGACCCATCCGTCGATAGTTGACGTGCCAGGTAGGGGCACGTCTTCATTGATCCAAGTGGTGTGATGGCGGTTTTCTTCTCCACTGACTTCACAGCACCCACAGGGACGACGTTCGTCTTCGAGATCCTGGTCTTCCGCGCCAACGACTTCAGCCGCCTCACCCTCTCACAGGAGGCTTCAAGAGAGCTGGCGCGCGTCGCTGCTCAGTGGCACGCGACGACGGGGATGAAGCGTGCGACACCACGCCTAGCAGCCTCGGCGTTAGCTGCACGTCCTGTTGCGGTCTGGCGGCCCAAGCCCCCGACAGCCCACACGGCGATCTTGAGGGAAGATTCTACATGGACGCGCATCGAGCGTGCTGCAGGCTGCCGCTCGGCGCGCCCGGTTCCTCCACCGCGTGGGATGTCGCCGCCTGTCCCCACCACCGCTGGATGCGTATCCGCCCTTACGAGGCTGGCTGGTCCCAAGAAGCCCTCCCGGAGGGCTCCTCTGCACCCAACCATGCCGGTTAAGAGGTTGTGTCATGCGGAGTTCGCTCCTGGACACCGCTGGCCGACAAACTTCCTCCTGATGGCGGAGGCCGTTTCTGACAATGAGGCTACGGATTCCCAGGAGTCTGATGCCCATCGCAACGCTCATCGTCGTCGCAACGCTGGGCGGGTTGCGGGGCATGAGCAAGCCCAACCTACTCATATCCAGCCGTGGAACCTGGGGCCCATCTTCACCATAGAGTATGAAGGGCACCAGGTATTTCGGACTCCCGTGGCCAACTTGGTGGCCATTGAGTGTGCACTCGTCGCGCTACCTGACTCCCCGAAGGTTCGAAAGGCGATGGCCATGACTTAGGGGGCGGCCACGTAGCTCGGTGCTCCAGTCCTGTCCGGGCGCACCCTTGGGAGCGCTCGCCGACCAACGCCTAGACCTAGGCAACAAAGGCCAAATCCACTGCTGACTCGGAGCGACGCCAAAAGACAACCATACTCCAAGAGAAGTAGGGTAGTTCCTTCACTGGGAATGCACGCGAGATCACCATGCAGAGGCTTGATGCCCGCAACACCATTGAGCGTCGCGTCACCGACCGAAGGCGCCAAGAGCTGTTGCACCGCGATCAGTACGATCGGGAGCATGACGCCCCCGAAGGAGCTGATGGCGCTGAGTACGCGCCATGCCACAATGGGTTCCGAGCCTTCACTTCTCATCTCTGTCGGGTGACGTGACCCAATGGCTTCCGCCCGACCAAGATTGAGCCTTATGACGGCAAGACCGATTCGTCGTTATGGCTTCGTCTATACTGTACGGCAGTTTGACCGGCCAGCGGCGATGACCACGTGATGGCAAACTATCTTCCCATCATGCTGGCGCCAACCACCATCAACTGGCTCGCTGGGCTCCCCGAGAACTCCGTCAATACCTGGGATGAGTTGTGTGTCGCCTTCATGGCCAACTACCAGGGCACCTGGCAATGCCCGGCCAACCGCTATGACCTTCGCTAGCTCCGACAGGGGGTCAACAAGTCGATTCGGGGCTACGTCTCGCACTTTCCGAGCATCACAACACCGTCGCGAGCATCTCCGATGGCAACATCATTCAGATCTTCTCAGAGGGCCTCTGCAAACCCTCCGAATTATTTTGTTTCCTGGCCATGTACGCGCCGGCCTCTCCCGCCGACATGATCTCCATCGCTGAGCGCTTTGCTAATGCCGACGACGCCGAGCATGAAGAAATTTTTGGTCCCGAACGCCAGCCGACGAGGCACTCTTGGGGCAAGGAGCCAGCCGAGCCCAACCGCTGGTCCCCGATGAGGACTGACTGTCATCCTCCTAAGCAACTTCGTTAGGATGACGTAAAGCGAAAGCCAAATCCGAAGGTAGCAGTCATCGCCAGGTCGAGGCCGAGGTCCAACGGTGAAGTCTCGAGTGAGTCGATCCAGGAGGCACTGGACAGGCCCTGCTTCCAACACCCGAAGGGCACCCACACCATCCGACCATGCTATGTGCTCCAGGATCACTTGCTGCTAGAAGCACAAGATAATCCTCGCCCTCAAGGAGTCGGAGAGGGAAGGACGACGATGCCAAACGCCAAAAGGAAGACCACCCCAAGGGAGGCGACTTCCAGGAGCCAACCCGCACGATCAGCATGATCTTCGGAGGGGAGGATGCCTTGGAGAGCCGCCGACAGCAGGAACTGCTCTCCCAATGGGTGAACACCATCTCTACGGAGCCGACGAAATGCCTGCGGTGGTTGGAGGACCCGATCTCCTTTTCTTGAGTCGATCAGTGGGCCGACGTCCCGAAGCCTGGGTGTTTCCCACTGGTTGTTGACCCGGTGGTTCTCAAGGAGCGTCTTAAGCACGTGCTCGTCGATGGGGGGAGCGGCATCAACATTCTCTTCCAAGGGACGATGTGCAAACTCGGCCCCTCCATCACTGACCTTGAGTCCACTTCTCCTTTCATGGGATCGTCCCGGGCAAGGCTAGCATGCCGCTCGGCATGGTCTCCCTCCCAGTGACATTCAGGACACGGGAGAACTACCGCACTAAAATTCTCAGGTTTTATGTGGCGGAATTTGACGCTGCCTACCACGAGGTGCTCGGGCGACCAGCCCTCGCCAAGTTCATGGTAGTGCCACATTACACATACCTAGTTCTCAAGGTGCCAGGTCCCGCTGGAACATTCTCTGTCCGAGGCGATGTGGTCACCTCCCACGCTTGCGAGAGTGAAATCTCTTCCTGGGCAAGGCCATCAACCTTTCGGTCCGCTTGCGTGAGCTCTCCGTCCAAGCCACCGACTATAAGGGTAAGGTGTCGATGGATTCTGAGCCTCCTAACATGGTCCCGACCACACCAAGGCTCACTGCTGCGCTCGCTGAGTACAGGGTTGTCTCCATCTCTCATGCTGACCCATCCAAGACCGTGCTAATCGGCATGGGCTTGGGTCATAAATAAGAAAGCGCGCTCGTCGGCTTCCTACAGGCGAACATCAGCATGTTTGTTTGGAAACCCGCTGACATGTCGGGAGTACCCAGGGAGCTAGTCAAGCATGAACTCCATGTTTTTCCCGATGCAAGGCCGGTCAGGCAGAAGCTTCGACGGTTCACCCAGAAGCGCAAGGATGAATCAAGAAAGAGTTAGCTAGGATCTTAGAGGCTGGTTTTCATTAAAGATGTGTACCATCCGGAGTGCCTTGCAAATCCAGTCCTTGTAAAGAAAAAGAATGGAAGTGGAGGATGTGCGTTGATTATAGTGACTTGAACAAAACTATCCTAAAGACCCATTCTATCTTCCCCGCATAGATCAGGTCATAGACTCCACCGTGGGTTGCTCTCTCTTGTGCTTCCTGGACTGCTATTTGGGCTATCATCAGAGTGGCCTCAAAACAGCCGACCAAGAGAATATGTCCTTCATCACACCGTTCAGGGCCATCTGTTATACCACAATTGCTTTCGGGCTCAAGAGCGCAGGCCCGACCTATCAACGAGCTATACAACATTGCTTAACCAACCAAATTGGCTGCAATGTCAACGCCTACATCGACAACATGGTGATCAAGACTACGGACCCCGATGACCTGCTCGGAGCTATCGCCGAGACCTTTACGAACCTCCGGCATACCGATGGAAGGTAAATCCCGAGAAGTGTGTCTTTGCGGTTCCCTCGGGAAAGCTCCTCGGCTTCGTTATTTCTAGTAGAGGGATCGAGGCCAATCCTGAGAAGATCTCCACTCTCCTGAAGATGGGTAGGCCGTCCTATGTCAAGGACGTCCAGAATCTCACCGGGTGCATGACGTCTCTCAAAAGGTTTATCTCCCGACACGGCGAACATGGAGCGCTGTTCTTCAAGTTAGTCAGGAAGGATTTGGACTTCCAATGGTCAAACAAAGCTGATTAGGCCTTCGCCGATCTCAAGTGCCTCCTGGCTATGTCACCGGTGCTCACCGCACCAAGCCCCGAGGAGCAACTCCTTCTGTACGTTTCCACAACTACCATGGCTGTAAACACCTTGTTGGTCGTCAAGCGCCTGGAAGAGGGCCACGTCTACCCGGTGCAGAGACCGGTCTACTACATTTCCGAAATCCTTGGGTCCTCCACGGTTCGATATCCCCAGGTGTAGAAGTTGTTGTATGCCGTCCTCATCACCACCCGAAAACTGAGGCATTACTTTTAGGCCCACAAGGTGGTGTTGGTGACCGGATACCCCCTCGGGGACATCATTCGGAACTGTGACGCCACCGAGCGTGTGGTTAAGCGGGCGGTCGAGATGGGCGAGTTCTCTATCGACTATAAGCCGCGCAACGCCATCAAATCCCAAATACTCATTGACTTCGTAGCCGAATGGACTGAGCTCCAGCTTTCGCCAACCCCAGAAACTCGTCCGACCTGGACCATGTACTTTGACGGTTCGCTCAGCATCAACGGTGTCAGAGCCGGCGTGTTGCTGATCTCCCCGCATGGTGAGCATCTCAAATACGCCCTCTAGTTGCTCTTCAAAGCATCGAACAACGCTGCCGAGTACAAAGCCCTACTCCATGGTCTACGGATCGCCCGATCTATTGGCGTCAAAAGACTCATGGTGTACGGTGATTCAAAGCTAGTGATCAACCAAGTCAATATGGACTGGTCTTGCACAAGCGAGAAGATGGACGCCTACTGCGGTGAGGTTCAAAAGCTAGAAGGCAAGTTCAGTGGCACTGAGTTCCATCACATTCTCCGTGACGCCAATGCGGCCGCCGATCAGTTGTCCAAACTCGGGTCTTCTCGAGTGATAGTCCCTAAAGGGATCTTTATCTAGGAGCTGCACAAACCATCAATCAAGGAGGCTGAAACGCCGCCCCCACCACTCCGTCACCTGGTGATTTGGTTCTCGCCGTCACCACTGCCACAAGGGACTGGCGTCGGGACCTGATTGATTACATCACCACCAAGAAGATGCCGACCGACAAGGTCACGACAGAACGTGTCATCCATCGATGCAAGCAATATGTGGTGGTCGGTTCCGAGCTATACAAGCGTGTCGCCTCCACCCGAGTGCTCCTATTGTGTGTCCTCCGGGACCGTGGTATTTAGATCCTCGATGAGATCCATTCTGGCATCTGTGGTAACCACGTGGGCGCTCGGACGTTGGTCGGCAAGGCTTTCCGCTCGGGCTTCTACTGGCCAACTGCTAACAAAGATGCCAGGGAGCTGGTCCGGTGCTGTCTCGGCTATCAGTTCTTCACCAAGCAGCATCATCTCCTGGCTCAAGCGCTATGGACCATCCCTCCGTCATGGCCATTCGCGTGCTGGGGACTCAACATGGTCGGTCTATTTCCAAAAGCATAGAAAGGTTTCGACCGACTGTTTGTTGCCATCGATAAGTTTAAAAAAGTGGATCGAGGTAATGCCCCTGAAGACCTGTACGGCCAAGAAGGCGACCGACTTCATCGAAGGCATTTCCTACCGCTTTGGCATCCCAAGGGAAATAATCACCGACCTTGGTACGCAGTTCACCGGAAATGATTTCTGGGAATTCGCGGAGGACCAATTGTAACACCCGATTTTCGTTCGGGATTAAAAATCACTAAATAAATCATATTCTAGAAATTGAATAGAAAGAGAAGCAAAGTAATCAAGTGAAATTATTAAGGAAATTAAATTTTCCTTTAGAAATCATGACTGGCAATATTTTCTAAATATTCTCCATGCCCTAAAATATTCTCTAAAATTTTCCGTGAAATTTTGGAGCTCCAAAATAATTATAATAATATAAAGAGAATTAAAGTAATTATTTTTAAAAAACAAATTAATCATCAAATGAGCTGGTAATATTTTTATTAAATACTTTGGGTGTCCATATATTTTCGGATTTTTCTTGGAATTATTTGAGCAATACAAGAATTTATAGAAATTCAAAGATAATTTATGTGATTAATTTAAATGATAAACAAATTAAAGTTCCCCTCGTGATTTGGGCTGGAAACAGCCCAAGTCCGCTTGGTCCCTCGCAGCCTCAGCCCGCCGATGTCGCCACATCTCTCTCTCCTTCCTCGGCTCGACCTAGCTGCGGCCTGGCTCCCTCCCGCGCGCGTGTCATAGTCCACTTTGTCTTCCTGCTCCTCAGAGCCCCTGATCGGTGGGCCCAATCTGTTAGCCTCTCTCCACTCTCCCCGAGCCATTAACAGGTGGGCCCCACCTGTCGGGTGTATCCCCAACCTCCCGTCGGCCTAACCCGGCCGCTGTGCCAATGCCGCCGCCGATCTCGCACCCGCGCCGCCGCTTTCCCCACACCTCTCGGCCGCGCGCCCGCTTAACCCAAATGCAGCCGCCCGCTTTCCCCGCTCGCGCCACGCCCGTGCAACGGCCGAAGCCGATTTTTCTGCCGTCGCCTTATCCGCCACCGGCCTAACCGCTTCGCCGCCTTTTCTGCCATACTTAGTGCCTTTTTAGTAAGTATTTTTATTTTACGCTTTATTTTACGTTTAGAATTATGTATTAATTTCTCATTTTGTGTACCCTGGTTGATTCCTGGACAGGGATTTAATACATAAAATAGTCTGGAAATTTGGGATGAATTTCTGGGCGTGACACCAGTGCATCGAGGTCAAGTATGCATCGGTAGCACACCCTCGCGCAAATGGGCAATGTGAGCATGGCAATGGCATGATTCTACAAGGCTTGAAGGCCCGGATCTTCGATCCCCTCCAGAAGTATGGAGGACAGTTGCTGTGGGAGCTCCTAGCTGTCCTTTGGGGACTACGCAATCAGCCAAGTCGGGCCATAGGACAGACTCTATTCTTTCTGGTCTACGGATCGGAAGCTGTCTTATCGGTCGACATGCTCCACGATTCTCTGATGATTCGCCACTATGATGAAGGGATGACGGAGTAGACGCGTGCTGAGGACATTGACAGCCTTGAAGAAGCTCAGCTAGCGGCGGTGATCCAATCAGATCGCCACCAGCAAGCCCTTCACTACTACCATTATAGGAACGTACAGGGGAGGTCATTCAAGGTTGATGATCTCGTGCTCCGCCGAGTTCAATCCTCGACCGGCATGAACAAGTTGTCAGCCTCATGGGAAGGCCCCTTCATCGTCTCCTCCGTCACACGCCCAGGCTCCTACAGGCTGGTTTGGAAAGACGGATAGGAAGTGTCGAACTCATGGAACATCGAGCACCTGCACCGATGCTATGCCTGAACAACTAAGTACCCCATACTTTCCCCTTTCAAATAAAGCTTTTCCAACTATATTTTGAGCCTTCTGCAGGACGCCCTTTTTCTCCAATTTTTTCTGACCCCTGGGAAACGTTTAATGACTCTACGTAATCCCAACCAGCAAGGGTCAGGGTTCCTTGGAAAGAAGTCTGTTGAGCAAGTTTGACCTACTCGGGGGCTCGACGGCTCTCCCGAGCAGCATCAGCCGCCCGCCCAACCCCTTCCTCGCAAATGCTCATGGCCAGCCCTGAGTAATGTGGCCCCTGCTCATTAGCTAGGGTTTCTTAGGAGGAGGAGTTCATCGGCCATGCCAAAGCTGCTCGGGGACTCATTCTTGGCCCGCTCAACCAAACCTGATGGCTCAACTTGACGTCCTTCGCGGCTAGGTGGCATGACCCCTAACGAAGTTAGCTAGGGTTGAGACTAATCATGAGTCAATCGGGCACTAGGCGAATGGGCTTGGGAGCTCCTAACAACTATTTGCTGCGTACAGGACTAAGTTGCTCGAGATTGACTTGGGGTCCCCCGAACCAAGTTCTGTTGATGGCCCAAGCCGCTCGACCTCGAGGGTCAGACATGCTGCGAATAGTCGGTCATCGCCCATACGATCATTCGATGCATAAATGGCTGAGTGGCCCGAGCTAGACTGGGAATCCCCAGGAATCTGTTCCTTTGTGGGCTTCAGTCGCTCAGCCACGATGGTCATCTGCGTAGAGTGATCATCTTGAAGGGTTACGCGGAAGCTACGCTAGCCGAAAACAAAAATTTTCTACCGCGCAAACCAGGAACACTTGCAAGTAAGGGCCGATAGATCGTTACCGATTGGAGTAAAGTGCAGCGGAATAGCCAATCAGGGCAATCCGATCTGGAACAGTGTAGCCGATTCCCGGAGACAACAGCCGATCAATAGCGCGCAACGTAGCAGCGCCTCTACCGGTATCCACACGTCCGGGGACAGAACGCCCTACACCCGTGTGCTAGCACGCGATGCAAGGCTAGGGTTTGGCTCGAAAGTAGGGAGGGTTTCCGTGGAGATTGATCTCGGCGACTTCGTTGCACGCGATGCAATTGATATATGGCAGCTCTCCACCCCCCCTCCTTTATATAGAGTTGGCCGACGGGATTAGTAGCCGCTCGGGACTCTATTTTGAATTGGATCTCATCCGTATCTCATATAGAGTTTGGCCGCTCACACGTCGTAAGCCCATAGGACTCTATTTTGAATTGGATCTCATCCGTATCTCATATAGAGTTTGGCCGCTCACACGTCGTAAGCCCATAGGACTCTATTTTGAATTGGATCTCATCCGTATCTCATATAGAGTTGGCCGCCCACACGTCGTAAGCCCATAGGACTCTATCCGATCGGATCCCTATCCGATCGAGCCGTATCCGAGTCCAACTCGAATGCCTGTTCTTATCCCCTTAAGCGTGCGACCCGTAGGTTCAGGTATACTCGGTTTCGGCTATAGTCTAACTTAGCCGATCGTCGGCTCGAGTCCAACTCGCCGATGTCACACGCGGCGCCTAGCAGACATATTGACACCATAGTATACAAGAATATAATATCGGCTCGAACCTGTAATGTGTACACAAATCCCTTTGCCTCACGATACCGCTTAAGCTATAGGCAAGATGTGTGCCATCCCTTCAATAGCTTAACCATTCACTCGAACCGTATTGGATTATCTGTCCGTTGATTGACTCCTCAATCAACTTAGCATGGCCATGCATTTCCATAATCCATTACCTCGAGGGGCCCGAGATATCTCTCCAAAGGAGGGGCAAATTCCATCTTGATCACTCACATCCCACTCCATGTTTCATAGCAAACCCGAAAACTACCTTTATAACTACCCAGCCGGAATAGCGTTTGGTAGTCCCAAAGTAGGCTACTACACATGTTGGAATCTATGGTGATCTCGGTCTAAGGACTTTGTACCAACACTACCCGAGACCAACTAATGGCACATTGATTCCCGTAGTGTCTCATGGTGGGTCTATCCAACAATGTGTTCTCTAACACATATGTCCATGTTTATTGATTTGGTATCTCCATACCCATGATCTATGAGACATGATCATCAATCAATAAACATGCCGATCTTAGAATCATATTTGTTCCAACAATATGACATATGATCGGGGATCGTTTAGAAATAGATTCATACATATCGAGTCTCATAAATAAGTCACGTACTTATTGATCAATACAAGATGTCTATTTCATGGAACCGAATAACACTTTATTCATTTATACATAAACATTGACGTGATATCCAACATCTCCATGTTGCCTCTAGGGCATATCACTAACAATCTCCCACTTGCACTAGAGTCAATCATGTAAGTATCTAATACCCATTGCTCTTGTGTGCGCCTCATGCTTCGGTGAGGGAGAGGTTTTGTCGCGGATCGGCTATGTTGAGATCCGTGTGCACTTTGCATATCTTGACATCACCTCTGTCCACAATCTCGCGGATGAGATGATATCGCCGAAGTATGTGCTTCCGAAGCAGCAATGTACTCGGCCTCCGTCGTAGAATCGCAACGATCCGCTTGGAACTCTTCCACCGACTGCGCCTCCGTTCGGCGTAACACAAACCCGCATTGCGATCTATAATCATCCTTGTCTGTTTGGAAGCTAGCATCGGTGTAACCACTTACAACGAGCTCTTCTTCACCTCCATAGACTAGGAACATATCCTTAGTTCTTCTCAAGTACTTAAGGATATTCTTTACGGCAGATCCAGTGACCTTCACCTGGATCTCGACTCGTATCTCGCTCGTAGCACTCAAAGCGTACGAGACATCCGGGCGTGTACAAAGCATGGCATACATGATGGATCCAATTGCCGAAGCATATGGAACCATACCCATCTTATTCCGCTCATCATGTGTCTCGAGGACACCGATTCTTGCTAAGATTAATGCCATGTGACATGGGCAAGAAACCTTTCTTGGAATCATGCATGTTAAACCTTTTCAACACCTTGTCAATGTATGTACTTTGGCGTAATCCAATTAGCCTCTTGGATCTATCTCTATAGATCCGAATGCCCAATATATATGTTGCCTCCCTAAGTCTTTCATGGAAAAACTATTTTTTAATGAAGACTTGACGGATTCTAGCATAGGGATATCATTTCCAATCAGTAATATGTCATCCACATATAAGATTAGAAATACAATTGCACTCCCACTCGACCTTTTGTAAACACAGGCCTATTCTTCGTTTTTGATGAAACCAAACCCTTTGATTACTTCATCAAAACGAATATTCCAACTCCGAGATGCTTGCTTCAATCCATAAATGGATTTCGTAGCTTGCATATCTTTCCAGCGATTCTGGATCGACAAAACCCCGAGGTTGTATCATGTATACATCCTCGCTTAGGTTTCCATTTAGGAAAGCCGTTTTGACATCCATCCGACATATCTCATAGTCGAAATATGCAGCAATCGCTAGGATAATCCGAATAGATTTAAGCATTGCGACGGGCGAGAAGGTTTCATCATAATCAACTCCTTGAATCTGTTTAAAACCTTTCGCCACCAATCGCGCCTTATAGATGTGAACATTTCCATCCATATCGGCCTTTTCTTAAAAACCCATTTACACTCAATGGTTTTGACACCATCGTGGATCAACCAAGTTCCAAACTTGATTGTCGTACATGGATTCTATTTCGGATTTCATGGCTCCAAGCCACTTGTTGGAATCGGGTCCCACCATCGCTTCCTCATAGGTCTTAGGTTCATCGTTGTCCAACAACAATATATCACATTGTTCCGCACTGTGTACTGCGGGTGCACGACGTGATCTTTCGGACCTCCGTGGGCTGGTGTATCTACAACCGGTGGCGCAACACTTTGCTCCTCATGTTGTGGTTCGTGGTCGCTGAAACGTTTTCGGTGTTTCTTGAACTTCTTCAAGATGCACCCTGCTCCCACTAACCCTTCTTGAAAGAAACTCTTTCTCCAAGAAGACACCATGTCGGGCGACAAACACTTTGCCTTGTTCCCGATTATAAAAGTAATATCCCTTAGTTTCCTTAGGATATCCCACAAAGAAGCACTTGTCGATTTGGGTGTGAGCTTGTCGATCAGTAAACGTTTTACATAAGCTTCACATCCCCAAATTTTGAGAAAAGACAAACAAGGGGTTGCCCCGTCCGTATCTCATATGGTGTCTTTTCAACCGACTTAGATGGAACTCTATTTAGTGTGAGCGCATGCTTTCAAGAGCATATCCCTGAAGGATAACGGAAGATCACTTTGGCTCATCATCGACCGAACCATGTCCAACAAGGTGCGATTTCTCCGTTCGGACACCCCATTCCATTGTGGAGTTCTGGCGGAGTCAACCGTGGAACAATTCCACAATCTTTCGATGATTACCAAACTCTTGGCTCAAGTATTCCCTCCACGATCGATCGTAGAAACTTGATTGTTTTCCCTAAATGATTCTGTACTTCATTCGGAATTCTTTGAACTTTTCAAAGGATTCGGACTTATGCCTCATTAAGTAGATATAACCATATCTACTAAAGTCATCGTAAAGGTAATGAAGTACTGATAACCACCTCTAGCCGTTGAGCTCATTGGTCCACATACATCGCATGTACGAGTGCCAACAAGTCACTTGCTCTCTCACTATGTCCCGTGAAAGGTGCCTTTGTCATCTTACCAAGTAAACAAGACTCACATGTCTCAAATGATTCAAAATCAAAAGAGTGAAGCAATCCATCCTTATGGAGCTTCTCCATGCGTTTCTTATTTATATGGCCTAAGCGACAATGCCGATAAACGTGGGGTTTATATCATTAGAGAGTTGCCTTTCGTATTAATGTTATAGATGGGAGACGCTTCAAGATTCAAAACGTATAATCCATTCACCAATGGAGCATGAAAATAGAACATATCTCGAGATATATTGAACAACCATTGTTCATTGATCTAAAATCATATCCTTCCGCTTGCAAACATGAAGCGGAAATAACGTTTTGACATAGTGTTGGAACACAATAACAATTATTTAATTCCAAAACTAATCCCGAAGGTAGATGAAGTAGTATCGTGCCGACAAGAATCGTAGCAACGCTTGCTCCATTGCCGACGCGCAGTTCACTCGCCCTTCTCAATCCTCTACTTCTTCTCATTCCCTGCAACGATTTGCAAATATGAGCTACTGATCCGGTATCAAATACCCAAGAGTCGTAGGGTGAAGTAGCAAGATTAATGTCTATAACATTAATACCTGGCGTAAGTCGTACTTTGCTTCTTTTTGAGATCCTCCATGTACTTCTTGCAGCTCCTCTTCCAAGGCTGTGCTCCTTGCAATAGAAGCAAACGGCATCCGATGCCGCCGACCCCTTCTTGCCCTTCTTTGCATTGGAGGCACTCGCGATCTCATCGGGAGTTAACTTCCTCTTGGTGCAAAGTTTCTTGACAGTGGTTTGCGCTTTGCCTTCGCATCATCATCACATGATGACCGTTTTTCTCGGATACTCTCCTCACTGTCTTTAGCATCCCATGCAATTCAGCCAAGGTCCTATCCATATTGTTCATGTGATAATTCAATATGAATGGCTCGAAGCTCGGAGGGAGCGACCGGAGAATCACATCGCAGCCAACTCTTGGCTAAGGGGAAAACCTAGTTTTCCGGACTCTCAATGTAGCCAATCATTTTTATCACATGCGGATCGACGGGATTCCCTCAACAAGCTCGCACGCAAACAAGGACTTCGAGGTGTTGAACCTCTCGGCCCGAGCTTGGTTCTCAAACATGCCACGCAGTCCCCGAATAATAGTGTGAGCATCGCGCTCTCATATTGCTTCAAGCTCGGGGACATTGTAGCAAGCATAAGACACTTATATCTAGGGCATCATTAGTGTGCTTCTCATAAGCCCTCCGTGCGCTGCAAGTGGGCGTTATTAGGCAAATCCTCGGATAGGGTACTTCAAGAACGTACTCCTTACGCTCTTGCTTGAGAACAATTCTCAAGTTGCGATACCAATCCATAAAGTTTGTTCCATTTAATTTTTCCTTTTCGAGAATAGATCGCAAATTAAAGGTACCGGGTGCAGATAACCGCCATTTATTCCACAAATGTAAAAGCAAAGTTTAGCACAATGTTTATGCTATGTCTTTTGTTAAACAATTTAACATAAGACTCCCATTACGTATTTTTCACCTTCCCTCTAGGTTACGTATTGGGTCAAGATCCACATGTTAATTAATTTTCTAGTGAGCTTTGGCATCACTGCTAGAAAATTAATAACATCGGTAAGCAACTCCTTGCTAATCACATCTCTATGTGACTCTTGTTGTTGGTGTGGCATCTCCATGCCCCGGCGCCAACCTATGCCCCAAGGCCCAAAACTGTTTTGATAGCCTTGTTAAGTAAACCAAATGCTCCCGCATGTATATGTCCGACATATACCCCTCGTGTTATGATAGAGAATGGCACTCGCTTTGGCACCCACCATTGACGAGCATAACGGTGACGGGTGCAACATTTGGAAGGGCATCATTACTACTTAATTTTGAGAGGGATGCTATCCTATCAAACAAACATATCACATATGAAAGCAAGAAGAATAGCATATAATGAAATAGTATGGCCCCCTTCACATGGTGATCTCCATCTCCATGTCGGCGCCGAGGATCTCCATCTTCGCACCATCTTCCAAGTGTCGAATGCTTGATTTCTTCAAACTAAGCTACTACCATAGAAGCTCTAATTGAAGATTACATCGACTCGCAGGTCGTGAAAGAATATTACAAGCATTGCACGTATGAAAGAATATTACAGGATTGCACATATGAAAGAATATTACATGCATCACATGCATCTCATACATCTCATACATACAATAGGGCCATACCATCTCAAAGCATTCTCTGCAAAAACAAGTTAGGCGTAGAAACGTTTTCTACTTATCGCAGCTACTGGCATCGAGACGACCTATAAGGAGGGTACGCACACGGCGGTCCCGCTAGCCGGTTAGCGGGCGGGGGTCGAGGGGGAAGCCAAGGACGAAATTCATAGATCCAATCTATGAAATTGCTTACGGAAACCATATCGGCATAATCACATTATGCCGTCCCGATACACTATCAAGGGAGATGGTTTGCGCAGCGCGAGGCAACAAACAAGATCGGACTACGAGATAGCTTCGCATAATCACATTATACCGTTCCGATACACTATCAAGGAACGCTATCTCGAAGCCGACTCAAACCGAGTTCTATGGATATTGCTTCGACGTAATCACATTACGCCGTTCCGATACACTATCAAGGAACGCAATTACCATGAACTCTCCTCAACAAATCCCGTAAAACCGATTGATCTAATCAACCCGTGCGCAAAACTTGTTCCGATCCAATCTAAAACCCGAACTAAGCAAGATTAGCTCGATACCACCGAAGGGTTACGCGGAAGCTACGCTAGCCGAAAACAAAAATTTTCTACCGCGCAAAACCAGGAACACTTGCAAGTAAGGGCCGATAGATCGTTACCGATTGGAGTAAAGTGCAGCGGAATAGCCAATCGTGGCAATCCGATCCGGAATGGGTAGCCGATTCCCGGAGACAACACCGATCAATAGCGCGCAACGTAGCAGCGCCTCTACCGGTATCCACACGTCCGGGGACAACGCCCTACACCCGTGTGCTAGCACGCGATGCAAGGCTAGGGTTTGGCTCGAAAGTAGGGAGGGTTTCCGTGGAGATTGATCTCGGCGACTTCGTTGCACGCGATGCAATTGATATATGGCAGCTCTCCACCCCTCCCTCCTTTATATAGAGTTGGCCGACCGGGATTAGTCCGCCAGACTCTATTTTGAATTGGATCTCATCCGTATCTCATATAGAGTTTGGCCGCTCACACGTCGTAAGCCCATAGGACTCTATTTTGAATTGATCTCATCCGTATCTCATATAGAGTTTGGCCGCTCACACGTCGTAAGCCCATAGGACTCTATTTTGAATTGGATCTCATCCGTATCTCATATAGAGTTGGCCGCCCACACGTCGTAAGCCCATAGGACTCTATCCGATCGGATCCCTATCCGATCGAGCCGTATCCGAGTCCAACTCGAATGCCTGTTCTTATCCCCTTAAGCGTGCGACCCGTAGGTTCAGTGTATACTCGGTTTCGGCTATAGTCTAACTTAGCCGATCGTCGGCTCGAGTCCAACTCACAGACTCACACAGCGGCGCTAGCAAGACATATTGACACCATAGTATACAAGAATATAATATCGGCTCGAACCTGTAATGTGTACACAAATCCCTTTGCCTCACGATACCGCTTAAGCTATAGGCAAGATGTGTGCCATCCCTTCAATAGCTTAACCATTCACTCGAACCGTATTGGATTATCTCGTCCGTTGATTGACTCCTCAATCAACTTAGCATGGCCATGCATTTCCATAATCCATTACCTCGAGGGGCCAGAGATATCTCTCCAAAGGAGGGGCAAATTCCATCTTGATCACTCACATCCCACTCCATGTTTCATAGCAAACCCGAAAACTACCTTTATAACTACCCGCCGGAATAGCGTTTGGTAGTCCCAAAGTAGGCTACTACACATGTTGGAATCTATGGTGATCTCAGGTCTAAGGACTTTGTACCAACACTACCCGAGACCAACTAATGGCACATTGATTCCCGTAGTGTCTCATGGTGGGTCTATCCAACAATGTGTTCTCTAACACATATGTCCATGTTTATTGATTTGGTATCTCCATACCCATGATCTATGAGACATGATCATCAATCAATAAACATGCCGATCTTAGAATCATATTTGTTCCAACAATATGACATATGATCAGGGATCGTTTAGAAATAGATTCATACATATCGAGTCTCATAAATAAGTCACGTACTTATTGATCAATACAAGATGTCTATTTCATGGAACTGAATAACACTTTATTCATTTATACATAAACATTGGCGTGATATCCAACATCTCCATGTTGCCTCTAGGGCATATCACTAACACATCTACCTCCCTTTCGCCTATTCACTTTATATACGGCTAACTTGTTTGAGCTTGACTGGGAATTCCCCGGATCCTTCTGTTGAGGGCCCGAGTCGCTCGACTTCGAAGGTCACACATGAAGTGAATAGACGGTTCTCTTCGCATGACAGCCCGCTATGCAAACAACTTAATTGCTCGAACGCGAGTAGAAACCTTTCGGACTCGTTTTGTCGAGGGCCTAACTCGCATGGGCAACGAAGTCGAATACGTAGCAGATGCTCAGCTAGGTCGCCTAATTCTGACTGAGCAATCTCTGGATCAGTTCTGTCGAGAACCTAAATTGCCTAAGCACGATAGCCAAGCATACAGCCAGTCGAGGACAAGAACCGAAAACTTCTCTTGCCCGAGAGACTAAAAACATGTCCTACGGCAAGAGCAAAAACTTTATTACAATATGTATAAAGCGTCACTTGGAACCCGGGATACCGTAAGCTACAAGGCCATGTCGGCGATGATCTTCTCCGTCGTTGGCTCCACCGTGGCGTAAATGCCTTCGATGTCAGCCTCGACGACATCGACCAGCCACCCCTCGACAACCGACTCGATCTCGGCGTGTGGGAACAGCTTGTGCACAACCCCAAGGACGTCCTGTTGCTACGCCTTAGCTACATCCCGAACGTAGGCCTTGAGGAGCTTCTGCCCATCAAGAAGACGTGCCATAAGTGCGCCCTCGGTTGTCTTGGTAGACGCCAACTTGGGGTCGATCTCGACGAGGAGCACCCAAGCTCCATCCGGGTAATACTCCCAGCGTGACTCGGCCACCTTCGCACGAGCCCTTAGGTCGTTGACCTTCCAAAGGTCACCAACAAGCGGTCCGCATAGAAAAGAGAATAAAGTATGCAACAAAGTTTGGAAAAAGGAAGGCAAAGCAGATACTTACAGCCGCCCTCCCAGTCTCTCCAACGCCGCCAGCCTAGCCGTGGCCTCAGCCCTCACCGCCTCCGCCGCCACCAGTCTACCCTCAACATCGGCCTTCGCTGCCTCGGATGCTACCAGCTTGGCCTCAAGATACTGAGCGCAGCGGCCAAGTCTTGGAGGAGACTTTCGGCATGCCGCCACTGAGCCGTGAGCTCTTCGGCCAGTTTTTTGACCCCCCCTCCCCCCGAGCAATGGTGTCGAACGCTGCCTCCCCACCATCTTGGGAGGATGGCCCTCCTGCGCAGGGATCAATGTCTATTGGCCTCCTGTACAAGGCCTCCCGTCAGCCTATTTAGCACAATGACAGGGGAGACACAACAAGCGCCAAGACTCACCTGGATGACGTGGTGAACTTAACCGCGCACCGATGTGGCACCTTCCTTGAGGGTTCCGATGTTTCTGTCCTTGGCACTTCGCCTAAGCTTCACCCTCCCCCAGGGGGAATGGTTAGCTTCTTCTTCCCCTTCGGATCTGATGTCACGACGAGGAGCCGGACCTCCACAACTTCTTGCCCCGACAGTAGCTCGCTAGTACCTAGAACCTACCACGGTATCGATACCTGGCAGATGAGTTGTTGATAGGAAAACACAAGAAGACAGAAGAAAGAGAAAGCAAAATGCACTCAAGCAAAGGATAGGGTCTGGGACACCACCGGCCCTAGATAGGTATCGGCGCCTCCGTTCGAGCTTTCGCTCGTCGCCCCTAAAGTGCTCTTGGAAGACTCCATAGGATCTTGTAGGGGTTGAGGCGAAGGTGGGCCGAGAAACAGAAGCAAGAGCTTGAATATGGAAGTTTTGTGATTTTTTGAGTGGAAAGGAGTGAGGAAGAAGGAAGGCAAAATGGCAAGGCTTCAAAAGGGCAATGATGGACCTGACAACGCCATTTTTAGAAAGCACACAGCGTCGTTAACACATATGCGGGGCATCCGAGTTGCCCCGGCCCATCCAGCTCACGGGGGACCATGTCATCCCAGTGGTTGATCTGAGGCACTAGTTACCTGGAGTGGTTAAACAGTGCACGAGCGACGCGCGTTATGTGCCCTGTTGAAACTGTCATCGGGCCCACCACTCTACCGAGCGACAAATCTTGGCCGTTGGATCCATGAGTCGTTGGGGATAAAGGGGTTGATGTATGAGCTTGCCATTACGAGACCCCGGTCTCGATGGCCTTAATGGGACGTGACTGGTGCACAATTCAAACCGTCAGTGACCCGCGTGCATAGCACGCGCCCCGAGTTTTGGCTACTTCGCGATGACTGATTCCTCAAGATTTTTCATCGGCCACACCGACCCCCATCAACCTTCGGGCTATGGCACATTGGACATTAGCCTCTGGGCAGCGACCTCGGGCCGATCATCGTCAGCCTCTGGGCTATGGTATCTCTACCAAAAGCCTCTGGGCTATGGCATATTGGTCGTTAGCCTCCGAAGCTGTGACTTCCAAGCTATGGCCCACAACCAACCATTGTCTGCCTCCGGGCTACAGTACAGGCGACCACCATCTACCTCCAAGCTACGACAACTTGGTCATCAGCCTCCGAGCTGATCACCCCGAGTTGGTCCTCGTCACCCTCTGGGTTGAGGAATCTTAGCCATCGACCATTAGGCGATGGTTAGTTGCCGACCGCCATCTGCCCCTGCGCAAAGACTCTCCTTATCCCACTGAATGCCACCAATTCGAAGACGATGCCCTAAAGGTATCTCGAGGGTGATGTTTTTGGACTTGACCCTAGGCCTGGATGTTCCATCCAGCCCTAGGCTCGGGGGCTGCACCTGGGTGGTGCACCTGCCAAAGCACTCTTAAGTTGTCGCGAAGACTTTACCCATGGTCCCAGGTAGGAAAAATCTTGACCCTAGGCCCAGATGTACCATCTGGCCCTAGGCTCGGGGGCTGCACCTGGCAGGTGCTCCTGGGCAGTGGGTATCTCGCGCTCCACAAGGCAGGTCCTGCTTTCTGTGGGTATCTCACGCTCCACATTGCCTTCGAATCTGCTCTCCACAGGTACCTTCTGTGCAGTCTTATCGGATGATGTCATCTTCTATCGGGTTGTCCCCTCCTTATCTTTTCCGTGATCCTTACGATGCAAGCCTTCTACCCCAAGGATATCGGAGGTCGGGCTGATGAGCCATAGTCGGGATAGGTCACAGAGTCGGGACAGTCGGGGGTTCGAGGCTCCTTACCCCTAGAAGAGGTCGGGCAACTGACCCTCTCCAAATGAACCATCCTCCATTCCATCCCCTTTTGCCCCAACATGACTTCTTGAAGCTGTTAAGCCCGATCAGGAGATTAGGCTCTGACACCAATTGAAAGGGTCTAAGGCCTAGAGCGAGGGGGTAGAGATTCAAAACATTTAAATCAATGCGGAAGCAGTAATTTTCGAAAGTTTCAAAAATGACTTTCAAAGCAAACGAAAAACACAAGATATACTAGATCTAGCTAGCCACAAGAAAGGATAACAAGAACATACAACAACTAGACTAGTATCGGCACAAATATGCAAAGCTAGAGGAGGAATAGAGGGATTTTCACTGCAGTTCTTGAAAGATGATGTGTTCCCAAAGTTTGAATCCTTGAGGGGATTCTAGTCTCCATTGATGAGCTCACAAAGAGCTTTTGTCACATCGACACAATCAAAGGAAAAAAATTACATTTTACCATTTGAGCTTTTGTCGCATTTCATCACTTTTACAACATGAGCGGTTATTGCCTTGAACATCACTTTATGAAGAACAAACATTTCTGTACTTACCCTCAAACAAATCATTAGTCCTCACTAATCGTATTGTCATTAATCACCAAAATAATTAGGGGTATAGATGCACTTTCAATGGGTACATCATTTATCACTAAAAGAATAATTAGCCGTAAATAAGAGCACCCGTGTCAAATCTAGGACTTGAACCCAGACAGGTTGGTTCCACCACAAGTAATCTTATTAGTTGAGCTACGCTCGCTTCGCTACATTAGCCATATTCTATTCGCTTCATTTGCTGCAGTCATAACAGGTGAGAACTTAATGTACATTTTCCCCATTGCAACACATAGGCACCCAACTAATCATTCGTAAAAAGATATTCAAATGTTATAAAAGTTGGATCAAATCTTATCCAGTGTTAAATATTTGAGCAGACTAAGGGCATCCCAGATGGAAGCCCCAATCTCCCAGTAGAGGATACTCTTGAATGGACCCTATGAAATCTGACACTGTTTGAAGCAACTCTAGCCCACAACACGACCTATCCAACTGTTGATGCAAAATCTGTCCCGTCAAGTGTTCCAAAAGATGTATTGATGTAGATCCTGCATGTGGCACACGAAGGCTTGGGAGATCTACTTAACTCCAGTGCAGGTCCTATTAATTTGGGTTCAATACGTGCAAGTTAGTTTGACCCTGCAACTAACAAGATAGACAATAAAACATCAAATTAAGATGGCCAATCGGCCATTGGACCGATAAGATATCATGTTGCCCAGCCGATGCTGATCTGGAATCGTCTATGATCAAAATAGGTTAAAATGTGCATATAGAGTTGTAAATTGGCATAATTTAGGTTTAATATAATTACTGGCAAATTATCTTTATTACTCTCAATCTTGATAGATCGAACTTAATTGAAATAGTATGGGATTATGATTGATAAAGACAATCACTAAACAATTATATAGTCTAAACAACTAACGAATGCATGAGATTGTAATAAACACATGAATAATTCTGACAATAGCCACTATCGGCTTAGAATCAGTTATTATGCAATCAAAGTCTAAACTTTTTTTATTACTACCATCAATAATAGATTGGACTCAACTGAGACAGTATTTAACTGCTAGTAACAAATATCAGATAAGTTTGAGATTATATAAACTAGGTAAATAGCCGATGTGGTTATTTTGTCGGTAATAAAAAGATAACACATCGGCTAAAACTCTGATACATCCTCTTATAAAAATATCATATTGGGTTAAATCTATTAAACAAGCCACGTTCTTAACAGATTGGATCTAATCGACACAGTGGAAGAACGATAACATGCTTGGTAGATTTAAAGGTGTTATATATTTATATAAAATGATTGATATAACGGAACAAGTGTAGAAAATGAACAATCTACCTATGAACCGATATATTGGAAAGGCAACATGAGTAAAAACACCCCAGTATATCAGACTGAATCTAGGAAGTACTAACTTGGTCGATACAAGCAAAGTTGACAAGACTTACTTTCTCGTTGGAGATTGTGGAGGGTGTCACCCCGGGGCACCTCACAGAGCGGACTCAAGGATAACTGAAGTCGGACCGGGAGTCCTTAGGACAGGGTCAGCGGCCCGACCTCGTCCTGGGGTCGGACGACCCGACCTCGTCCTGGGGTCAGACGACCCGACCTCCCCCCAGTCCGACCTTGGCGTCCTTTCTTGACCTCAACTCATCGGCCTGACATCATACCTCCTCAGGAAGGAATGCTTGCTTTGCAAGGCTCGAGGAGGAGGCAGGGAGGGGAGAACCCGACAGAGGATGTCGTCACCCGACAAGGTTGTACATATGGTACCTGTGGAGGACGGATCCCAGGACAGGATAAGGCACAAGTTGCCCACGGCGCGTAGGACCTAGAGGGATCTCTATATACCTTTTCATATGTTGTTTGTACTTACGTTTTAGATCTTTAGTCTTAGCTTTCTTGGCCCCCAAGTCCTCTTGTAACTATCCCCCTTGGACTATAAAGGGGAGGGCAGGGTAAACAGGCCGAGAGAGAAATCGATCAATCTCTAGACTGTTCTTGGCCAGCTTCTTTCAAAGCCCCAAGAACTCTTGCCATTGTAATCCCAGTTCATACTCCACCCCATCAAAGAACACCACAAACTGGACATAGGCCTATTATCCTTCAGGAGGACCGAACCAGTATAAATCTTCTTGTCTTTTGGCTCATTTGATACTTGAGTCGACCATCAGATCCATCGGTGAGACGCCCTGACCATTCTCTTTCTCCTCCTTGAGTAACCCCCTCGGAGGACTGCCGACCATCCCATCGACAGTTGGCGCACCAGGTAGGGGCGCTTCTTCGCCGTTCCAAGTGATCTAATGGCTGTTCTCTTTCCCGCCGACTTCACGGCGCCCGCGGGAACGACGTTCATCTTCAATAGCCAGGTCTTCCGCGTCGATGACTTCAGCCGTCGTACCTTCTCCCAGGAGGCTTTCGGCGAGCTGGAGCGCCCGATCGCGCAACAGCGCATGATGGGGAGGCCAAAGCGTGCGGCCTCGCGCCCTGCAGGCTTGACTCCCACGATAAGCCTTACCATGAAGGTTTGGTGGCCCAACCCTCCGACTGCCTACTCGATAGTCTCGGGGACGAACTCCGCGTGGGTCCGAGTCGTGCGCCCTAGGGAGCACCGCTCCACGCGCCTGGCTTCGTTCGTCACCGGACGCGCTCCCACGCCTCCTAGGGAAGCGAGCTTCAAGAAGATCGCGGGCATGTTCCTCCTCCCAGCACGGCTCTGGCCAAACAGCTGCGTGGGCCGGTCTTCATTCCTGGCAACCGCTGGCCGGCGAACTTTGTCAAGATGGCGGATGCGGTTACTGAGGATGAGGTCACGGGCTCTCAGGAGTCTGATGCCCATCGCAACGCCCACCGCCACCGCAACGCAGAACAGATTTCACAGCGCGAGCAGGCCTGGAGCCCTCGTGTCCAACCCCGGAGCCTAGAGCCCGACTTCACCATGGAGTTCGAGGGGCACCAGGTCTTTCGGATGCCTATGGCCAACCTAGTGGCCATTGAGCGTATGCTCATCGCCCTTCCCGACTCCCCGAAGGAGCGAAAGGCAATGGCCATTACCCAGGCAGGTGCCGCTCAGCTCAACGTCCCAGGCCCTCCTGAGCGCCCCATAGGAAGTGCTCGTCGAATGAGGTCTCAGCAGCAGCAGAGTGTTGGCCACTCCGCTTCGCCATGCGACACCCAACACCAAGCTACGGAGGCTGGAGTTGTGCACGCTGGCTCGGGTCGCCGTCGGAGGAGTCCTCGAACTTCAGAGCACTAGGGCAATTCGTACACTGGGGACATGCGCGAGATCATAGCACACAAGTTCGATGCCCGCAACACCATTGAGCGGACCGGGTCGCTGACCGGAGGCGCCGAGAGGTGCAGCGTCGAGAGGACATGACCGGGAGCACGGCTCACCTGATGGCGTCGTTGGAGCCAAGGTCGAGCCCCGACACAATGGCTTCTCGGCCTATACCGCCGGTCTCCGGCAGGTGACGTGGCCCAAGGGGTTCCGCCCGACCGGAATCGATCCCTACGACGGCAAGACCGACCCCACTCTGTGATCTAGATGTATTGCACGGTTGTCCGGGCGGCAAACGGTGATGCTCACATGATGGCAAACTACCTCCCTGTCATGTTGGCACCGACCGCAATTAACTGGCTCACAGGGCTTCCCGAGGGCTCCATCAACTCTTGGGACAAACTCTGTGATGCCTTTATTTCCAACTACCAATGCACCTGGCAGCGTCCAGCCTCCCGCTATGACCTCCGACAGGTTCGGCAGGGGGCTGGCGAATCTATGCGGGACTACATCCAATGTTTTTCAAAGTGCTGCAACACTGTTGCAAGCATCACCAATGACGACGTCATGTGCCTATTCTCCGAGGGCATTCAAAAGCCCTCTGAGATATTTCGCTCCCTCGTTAGAAACCGGCTGACTTCTCCGGTGGACATGATTTCCACCGCCGAGCGTTTTGCCGACGCTGAGGATGCCAAATGGGAGGAGATGCTTGTTCCAGAGCACTGCACCCTGAGGGAGTCCCGTGGAAAGGAGAGGGCCGAGCCCGACCGACGCTCACCAAGAAGGACGGATCACCGACCGCCTGGGCATTAAACACCTCCGGAGGCATTAGACAAGTCATGTTTCCAAGACTGATGGCGCCACACCATCCACCAGGTTACGTCCCCGGCAGATCGATGGTTTGAGAGGTGCAAACACCCGACTCCCCGAGGGGCGAAAGGGGAAGGGTGAGGACACAAAATGCTAGAAGGAAGAACATAGGAGGTAAGACGGCTTCCAGGAGCCGACCCGCACAGTAAACATGATCCTTGACGGGGAGGCAACTTTGAAAAGCGGCCGTCAACAGAAGCTCCTTTCCCATCGAGTGACACCATCTCTACCGAGCCGTCCGAGCTCCTCCGATGGTCAGAGGTCCCAATCTCCTTCTCCCGAGCTAACCAGTGGGCCGATGTCCCGAAGCCAGGCCGGTTCCCGCTGGTGGTGGATCCAGTGGTGCTCAAGGTGCACCTCAAGCGCGTGCTCATCGATGGGGGGAGCTGCATCAACGTCCTCTTCCGAAGAACAATGCGTGAGCTTGGGCTCTCCCTTTCTACCCTTGTGCCCACTGACTCACCCTTCTATGGCATCGTCCCAAGCAAGGTGAGACTGCCTCTTGGCATGATCTCCCTCCCCATGACGTTTGGGATGCGAGAGAACTACCGCACCGAGTTCATTAGGTTCTACGTGGAAGACTTTGAGATGGCTTACCACGTGGTGCTCGGGCGCCTGGCCCTCGCTAAATTCATGGCGATCCCGCACTACACATACCTTGTCCTTAAGGTTTTGGGAACCGTGGGTGAGTTCTCTGTCCGAGGTGATATCATCACTTCCTACGCCTGCAAGACAAAGAGCCTTACCCTGAGTAAGGCCATCGACCCCTCGGCCCGCATCGGAGGGTTCACCCTCACCCCCTTACATGCCGACCCCAAAGGGAAGGCGTCGGAGGTTGAGGAAGCCCCAAGCTCGATGCCACCCATATCGGGATCCATCCCCAGCATTGCCGAGTACAAAGTTGTCTCCTCTCTGACACCGACCCTTCCAGGACGGAGCTGATAGGCATAGGCCTCTGGGACAAATAGGAAAGTGCGCTCGTCGACTTCCTGCATGCAAACATCGATATATTTGCTTGGAAACCGGCAGATATGCCGGGAGTACCTAGGGAGTTGATCGAGCATGAGCTCCACGTTCCCCCCGATGCCAAGCCAGTCAGGCAGAGACTGTGGCGATTCACCCAAGAGTGTAAGGACGAGATCAGGAAGGTGTTGACTAGGCTTTTAGATGCAGGATTCATCAAAGAAGTGTATCATCCGGAGCAGCTAGCCAATCCGGTTCTTGTAAGAAAGAAAAATTGGAAATGGACAAGTGTGTGTTGATTATACCGACCTGAATAGACACCGCCGTAAGGACCCATTCACTCTCCCCCGCATCGACCAAGTCGTCGACTCCACCGTGGGTTGTTCTCTCTTGTGTTTTCTCGTTAGTGATATGCCCTAGAGGCAACATGGAGATGTTGGATACCACGTCAATGTTTATGTATAAATGAATAAAGTGTTATTCGGCCCATGAAAAAGACATCTTGTATTGATCAATAAGTACGTGACTTATTTATGAGACTCGATATGTATGAATCTATTTCTAAACGATCCCTGATCATATGTCATATTGTTGGAACAAATATGATTCTAAGATCGGCATGTTTATTGATTGATGATCATGTCTCATAGATCATGGGTATGGAGATACCAAATCAATAAACATGGACATATGTGTTAGAGAACACATTGTTGGATAGACCCACCATGAGACACTACAGAATTAATGTGCCATTAGTTGGTCTCAGGCGTTGGTACAAAGTCCTTAGACCTGAGATCACCATGGATTCCAACATGTGTAGTAGCCTACTTTGGGACTACCAAACGCTATTCCGTAATCGGATAGTTATAAAGGTAGTTTTCGGGTTTGCTATGAAACATGGAGTGGGATGTGAGTGATCAAGATGGAATTTGCCCCTCCTTTGGAGAGATATCTCTCGGGCCCCTCGAGGTAATGGATTATGGAAATGCATGGCCATGCTAAGTTGATTGAGGAGTCAATCAACGTACGATAATCCAATACGGTTCGAGTGAATGGTTAAGCTATTGAAGGGATGGCACACATCTTGCCTATAGCTTAACCGGTATCGTGAGGCAAAGGGATTTGTGTACACATTACAGGTTCGAGCCGATATTATATTCTTGTATACTATGGTGTCAATATGTGCCGCTAGGCGCCGCTATTGACAGGTCGGCTGAGTTGGACTCGAGCCGACGATCGGCTAAGTTAGACTATAGCCGAAACCGAGTATACCTGAACCTGCTGTGGTCGCACGCTTAAGGGGATAAGAACAGGCATTCGAGTTGGACTCGGATACGGCTCGATCGGATAGGGATCCGATCGGATAGAGTCCTATAGGCTTACGACGTATGGGCTGCCAACTCTATGAGATACGGATGAGATCCGGTTCAAAAATAGAGTCCCGATCGGCCACTAGTCCTAGTCGGCCAACTCTATATAAAGGAGGGAGGGGTGGAGAGCTGCGAGACGTCAATTGCATCGCGTGCAACGAAGTCGCCGAGATCAATCTCCACGGAAACCCTCCCCACTTTCGAGCCAAACCCTAGCCTTGCATCGCGTGCTAGCACACGGGTGTACGGCGTTCGTCCCCGGACGTGTGGATAGCGGTAGAGGCGCTGCTACGTTGCGCGCTCTTGATCGGCTTGATCGGCTGCAATCGGCGATCGGCTATGGTGGAATCGGCGCGGTCGGACGCACGGAGCGAGGCGTGAGAACGCGGCCGACGACTCGAATCGGCTGATTGGCGAATCGGCCGTCTCCGGGAATCGGCTACACTGTTCTGGATCGGATTGCCCTGATTGGCTATTCCGCTGCACTCTACTCCAATCGGTAACGATCTATCGGCCCTTACTTGCAAGTGTTCCTGGTTTGCGCGGTAAAAGTTTTTGTTTTTGGCTAGCGTAGCCTCCGCGTAACCCTTCAGGGTATCGAGCTAATCTTGCTTAGTTCGGGTTTTAGATTGGATCTGGAACAAGTTTTGCGCACGGGTTGATTAGATCAATCGATTTTACTGGATCTCTTGAGGAGAGTAGATGGTAATTGCGTTCCTTGATAGTGTATCGGAACGACGTAATGTGATTATGTCGAAGCAATTTCCAAATAACTCGGTTTGAGTTGGGTTCGAGATAGCGTTCCTTGATAGTGTATCGGAACGGTATAATGTGATTATACCGAAGCTATCTCGTAGTCCGACTTTGTTGCTGCTCGCGCCTACGCAAACCATCTCCCTTGATAGTGTATCGGGACGGCATAATATGATTATGCCGATATGGTTTCCATAAGCGATAGTGTATCGGGACCGCCGTGTGCGTACCCCTTATAGGTCGTCTCGATGCCGTATCTCTACAATAGGTAGAAAACGTTTCTACGCCTAACTTGTTTTTGCAGAGAATGCTTTGAGATGGTATGGCCCTATTGTATGTATGAGATGCATGTGATGCATGTAATATTCTTTCATATGTGCAATCCCGTAATATTCTTTCATACGTGAAATGCTTGTAATATTCTTTCACGACTGCGAGTCGATGTAATCTTCAATTAGAGCTTCTATAGTAGTAGCTTAGTTTGAAGATATCAAGCATTCGACACTTGGAAGATGGTGCCGAAGAAGGAGATCTCGCGCGCGACATGGAGATGAAGATCACCATGTGAAGGGGGCCATACTATTTCATTATATGCTATTCTTCTTGCTTTCATATGTGATATGTTTGTTTGATAGGATAGCATCCTCTCAAAATTAAGTAGTAATGATGCCCTTCCAAATGTTGCACTGGCCACCGTTATGCTCGTCAATGGTGGGTCCGCCAAAGCAGAGTGCCATTCTCTATCATAACACGAGGGGGTATATGTCGACATATACATGCAGAGCATTTGGTTTACTTAACAAGGCTATCAAAACAGTTTTGGGCCTTGGGGCATAGGTTGGCGCCGGGGCATGGAGATGCCACTAACAACAAGAGTCACATAGAGATGTGATTAGCAAGGTGTTGCTTACCAATGTTACTAATTTTCTAGCAGATGCCAAAGCTCACTAGAAAATTAATTAACATGTGGATCTTGACCCAATACGTAACCTAGAGGGAAGGTGGAAAATACGTAATGGGAGTCTAATGTTAAATTGTTTAACAATAGACATAGCATAAACATTGTGCTAAACTTTGCTTTTTCTCTTGTAGAATAAATGGCGGCTAATACTACACCCAGCACCTTTAATTTGCGATCTATTCTCGAAAAGGAAAAATTAAATGGAACAAACTTTATGGATTGGTATCGCAACTTGAGAATTGTTCTCAAGCAAGAGCGTAAGGAGTACGTTCTTGAAGTACCCTATCCCGAGGATTTGCCAACTAATGCCACCGCAACCGCACGGAGGGCTTATGAGAAGCACACTAATGATGCCCTAGATATAAGCCGTCTCATGCTTGCTACAATGTCCCCCGAGCTTCGAAGCAATATGAGAGCAAGCGATGCTCACACTATTATTCAGGGACTGCGTGGCATGTTTGAGAACCAAGCTCGGGCCGAGAGGTTCAACACCTCAAAGTCCTTGTTTGCGTGCGTGCTTGTTGAGGGGAATCCCGTCCCGCATGTGATAAAGATGATTGGCTACATTGAGAGTCCGGAAAACTGGGTTTTCCCTTAGCCAAGAGTTGGCTACGATGTGATTCTCCGCCGCTCCCTCCGAGCTTCGAGCCATTCATATTAAATTATCACATGAACAATATGGATAGGACCTTGGCTGAATTGCATGGGATGCTAAAGACACGAGGAGAGTATCCGAAAAACGGTCATCATGTGATGATGATGCGTAAGGCTAAGCGCAAACCACTGTCAAGAAACTTTGCACCAAGAGGAAGTTAACTCCCGATGAGATCGCGAGTGCCTCTAATGCAAAGAAGGGCAAGAAGGGGCCGGCGCATCGATGCCGTTTGCTTCTATTGCAAGGAGACAGGCCACCGGAAGAGGAACTGCAAGAAGTACATGGAGGATCTCAAAAAGAAGCAAAGTACGACTTCGCTTCGGTATTAATGTTATAGACATTAATCTTGCTACTTCACCTACGACTCTTGGGTATTTGATACCGGATCGTAGCTCATATTTGCAAATCGGTGCAGCGAATGAGAAGAAATAGAGGATTGAGAAGGGGCGAGGTGAACTCGCGCGTCGGCAATGGAGCAAGCGTTGCTACGCTTCTTTGCACAGACCACTTCATCTACCTTCAGGATTAGTTTTGGAATTAAATAATTGTTATTGTGTTCCAACACTATGTCAAAACGTTATTTCCGCTTCATGTTTGCAAGCGGAAGGATATGATTTTAGATCAATGAACAATGGTTGTTCAATATATCTCGAGATATGTTCTATTTTCATGCTCCATTGGTGAATGGATTATACGTTTTGAATCTTGAAGCGTCTCCCATCTATAACATTAATACGAAAGGCAACTCTCTAATGATATAAACCCCACGTTTATCCGGCATTGTCGCTAGGCCATATAAATAAGAAACGCATGGAGAAGCTCCATAAGGATGGACTGCTTCACTCTTTTGATTTTGAATCATTTGAGACATGTGAGTCTTGTTTACTTGGTAAGATGACAAAGGCACCTTTCACGGACACAAGTGAAAGAGCAAGTGACTTGTTGACACTCGTACATACCGATGTATGTGGACCAATGAGCTCAACGGCCGAGGTGGTTATCGCACTTCATTACCTTTACCGATGACTTTAGTAGATATGGTTATATCTACTTAATGAGGCATAAGTCCGAATCCTTTGAAAAGTTCAAAGAATTCCGAATGAAGTACGAATCATTTAGGGAAAACAATCAAGTTTCTACGATCGATCGTGGAGGAGAATACTTGAGCCAAGAGTTTGGTAATCATCTCGAAAGATTGTGGAATTGTTCCACGCTTAACTCCGCCAGAACTCCACAATGGAACGGAGTGTCCGAACGGAGAAATCGCACCTTGTTGGACATGGTGCGGTCGATGATGAGCCAAAGTGATCTTCCGTTATCTTTCGGGGATATGCTCTTGAAACAACTGCGCTCACACTAAATAGAGTTCCATCTAAGTCGGTTGAAAAGACACCATATGAGATATGGACAGGGCAACCCCTAGTTTGTCTTTTCTCAAAATTTGGGGATGTGAAGCTTATGTAAAACGTTTACTCCGACAAGTTCACACCCAAATCGACAAGTGCTTCTTTGTGGGATATCCTAAGGAAACTAAGGGATATTACTTTTATAATCGGGAACAAGGCAAAGTGTTTGTCGCCCGACACGGTGTCTTCTTGGAGAAAGAGTTTCTTTCAAGAAGGGTTAGTGGGAGCAGGGTGCATCTTGAAGAAGTTCAAGAAACACCGAAAAATGTTTCGCGACCACGTAACCACAACAGAGGTGCAAAGTGTTGCGCCACCGTTGTAGATACACCAGCCCCACGGAGGTCCGAAAGATCACGTCGTGCGCCCGATGTGAGACAGTGTGGAACAATGTGATATATTGTTGTTGGACAACGATGAACCTAAGACCTATGAGGAAGCGATGGTGGGACCCGATTCCAACAAGTGGCTTGGAGCCATGAAATCCGAAATAGAATCCATGTACGACAATCAAGTTTGGAACTTGGTTGATCCACTGATGGTGTCAAAACCATTGAGTGCAAATGGGTTTTTAAGAAAAGGCCGATATGGATGGAAATGTTCACATCTATAAGGCGCGATTGGTGGCAAAAGGTTTTAAACAGATTCAAGGAGTTGATTATGATGAAACCTTCTCGCCCGTCGCAATGCTTAAATCTATTCGGATTATCCTAGCGATTGCTGCATATTTCGATTATGAGATATGGCGATGGATGTCAAAACGGCTTTCCGAATGGAAACCTAAGCGAGGATGTATACATGATACAACCTCGGGTTTTGTCGATCCGAATCGCTTGGAAAGATATGCAAGCTACGTAAATCCATTTATGGATTGAAGCAAGCATCTCGGAGTTGGAATATTCGTTTTGATGAAGTAATCAAAGGGTTTGGTTTCATCAAAAATGAAGAAGAGGCCTGTGTTTACAAAAAGGTCGTGGGAGCGCAATTGTATTTCTAATCTTATATGTGGATGACATATTACCGATTAGAAATGATATCCCTATGCTTGAATCCGTCAAGTCTTCATTGAAAAATAGTTTTTCCATGAAAGACTTAGGGGAGGCAAAGATATATATTAGCATTCGGATCTAATAGAGATAGATCCAAGAGGCTAATTGGATTAAGCCAAAGTACATACATTGACAAGGTGTTGAAAAGGTTCAACATGCATGATTCCAAGAAAGGTTTCTTGCCTATGTCACATGGCATCAATCTTAGCAAGAATCGGTGTCCTCGACACATGATGAGCGGAATAAGATGGGTATGGTTCCATATGCTTCGGCAATTGGATCCGTCATGTATGCCATGCTTTGTACACGCCTGCATGTCTCGTACGCTTTGAGTGCTACGAGCAGATACGTCGCGATCCAGGTGAAGGTCACTGGATCGCTGTAAAGAATATCCTTAAGTACTTGAGAAGAACTAAGGATATGTTCCTAGTCTATGGAGGTGAAGAAGAGCTCGTTGTAAGTGGTTACACCGATGCTAGCTTCCAAACAGACAAGGATGATTATAGATCGCAACTGGGTTCGTGTTCGCCCGAACGGAGGCGCACACGTGAAGAGTTCCAAGCAGATACCGTTGTGTGATTCTACAACGGAGGCCGAGTACATTGCTGCTTCGAAAGCCGCAAAGGAGGCTGTTTGGATCAAGAAATTCGTTTCGAGCTTGGTGTGATGACTAGTACGATCGGTCCAATGTCTCTCTATTGTGACAATAGTGGAGCCATTGCGCAAGCCAAGGAGCCGAGGTCACATCGAAGTCCAAACACATACTTCGGCGATATCATCTCATCCGCGAGATTGTGGACAGAGGTGATGTCAAGATATGCAAAGTGCACACGGATCTCAACATAGCCGATCCACCGACAAAACCTCTCCCTCACCCGAAGCATGAGGCGCACACAAGAGCAATGGGTATTAGAGACTTACATGATTGACTCTAGTGCAAGTGGGAGATTGTTAGTGATATGCCCTAGAGGCAACATGGAGATGTTGGATATCACGTCAATGTTTATGTATAAATGAATAAAGTGTTATTCAGTTCCATGAAATAGACATCTTATATTGATCAATAAGTACGTGACTTATTTATGAGACTCGATATGTATGAATCTATTTCTAAACGATCCTCGATCATATGTCATATTGTTGGAACAAATATGATTCTAAGATCGGCATGTTTATTGATTGATGATCATGTCTCATAGATCATGGGTATGGAGATACCAAATCAATAAACATGGACATATGTGTTAGAGAACACATTGTTGGATAGACCCACCATGAGACACTACAGAATTAATGTACCATTAGTTGGTCTCGTGTAGTGTTGGTACAAAGTCCTTAGACCTGAGATCACCATGGATTCCAACATGTGTAGTAGCCTACTTTGGGACTACCAAACGCTATTCCGTAATCGGGATAATTATAAAGGTAGTTTTCGGGTTTGCTATGAAACATGGAGTGGGATGTGAGTGATCAAGATGGAATTTGCCCCTCCTTTGGAGAGATATCTCGGGCCCTCGAGGTAATGGATTATGGAAATGCATGGCCATGCTAAGTTGATTGAGGAGTCAATCAATGACGGATAATCCAATACGGTTCGAGTGAATGGTTAAGCTATTGAAGGGATGGCACACATCTTGCCTATAGCTTAACCGGTATCGTGAGGCAAAGGGATTTGTGTACACATTACAGGTTCGAGCCGATATTATATTCTTGTATACTATGGTGTCAATATGTGCTGCTAGGCGCCGCTATTGACGGTCGGCTGAGTTGGACTCGAGCCGACGATCGGCTAAGTTAGACTATAGCCGAAACCGAGTATACCTGAACCTACTGTGGTCGCACGCTTAAGGGGATAAGAACAGGCATTCGAGTTGGACTCGGATACGGCTTGATCGGATAGGGATCCGATCGGATAGAGTCCTATAGGCTTACGACGTATGGGCTGCCAACTCTATGAGATACGGATGAGATCCGGTTCAAAAATAGAGTCCCGATCGGCCACTAGTCCTAGTCGGCCAACTCTATATAAAGGAGGGAGGGGTGGAGAGCTGCGAGACGTCAATTGCATCGCGTGCAACGTAAGTCGCCGAGATCAATCTCCACGGAAACCCTCCCCACTTTCGAGCCAAACCCTAGCCTTGCATCGCGTGCTAGCACACGGGTGTACGGCGTTCGTCCTCGGACGTGTGGATACCGGTAGAGCGCTGCTACGTTGCGCGCTCTTGATCGGCTTCGGATCGGCTGCAATCGGAGCGATCGGCTGTGGTGGAATCGGCCGCGGTCGGACGCACGGAGCGAGGCGTGAGAACGCGGCCGACGACTCGAATCGGCGATTGGCGAATCGGCCGTCTCCGGGAATCGGCTACACCGTTCCGGATCGGATTGCCCCGATTGGCTATTCCGTTGCACTCTACTCCAATCGGTAATGATCTATCGGCCCTTACTTACAAGTGTTCCTGGTTTGCGCGGTAAAAGTTTTTGTTTTTGGCTAGCGTAGCCTCCACGTAACCCTTCATTTTCTAGATTGCTACTCGGGCTATCATCAGATTGGCCTCAAAGCATCATACCAGGAGAAGACGTCTTTTATCACGCTGTTCAGGGCCTTCTGTTTGTTGACAAGAAATTCCTCTCATGCGCTGGCCGGGAGATCCGCTTGACTCCGGTGTAGGTCCTTCTCTGCTCCGTGCGGCGTGGCGTGCCGCTGGTTTGACTGTTAACCAACAAGAAAAACAAAGAAACATGCGTTAAGTGTTAGGTTAGATCCCCACTGAATCGGCTAAGGGAATCCATGAGCATATATCTGTTATCCTAAAATATATTTAAGCCAAACGACTAGAATGGATCGGCGATACTGAGACAGCATTAGCCGTTTAACCTAAATACAGTAAAGGATAATAGATATATGTATTAATAACCTAGCCGATACCGAAAAGCTAACAATGAATCGGCTAGTACTCCGATGGTTCTCGATAAAAAGATATCATCCTTGAACCGGAGGCTTAGCTCGAAATCGGCGCTTCATGTCTATGGCGAGCCAATTTCGGCTCACGAGGTCCGACAAAACAAGATCTTAACATATGAGGCAGTCCTAATATAAATATAATAATAAATATACTAAAAGAAATATATTAGGCGTATAAGGCCGGCTGAAACCCCAACATCAGTTTCTTAAACATATAAATCTAATGAATGTATCATTGGCGCTTCTAAAAACGATTCAATAGTTCAAACATGATGCAACATTAAGTATAAGAAGAACAATCCTGATCTGTCGTAGCCGATTTATATCTCTTCGAAATGATGGATATCACATATAAACCAGCCAACCCTTGGATCTAGCCTTACTGGCTATGACTTCTTGATCAAACGAGCCAATAACAGGATAGATCTAAACATTGATCTAATTTATATATGCTATATGATAAATAGCGCAGTACGAACTCCTGAATCTAATGTGTCATTATGATGGAAGCACTAGAAACAGCAAATCATACCACTAACGACAAACATTTACCTAGGTTTGGGGATCGAAACAATGCAGGCCGTAGCCAAGTCAATTGCTCGTCTGAAGAAAAAGGTTGGCGATTCGCCGAAGATTGATTGATTGTGATTGTCCTTTTTTACAGGGGGTCTCGGGTCCTATTTATACCCAAGATACATTATCCGTACAAACCCTGGAATCTATCTAAACAACTATTTAAAACGCAACGTGATCCCGGGAGGGACCCACGCCGCATTACAATGAACAATTTAAACAAACTCCAAAATTACAGATACAATTGCCGTTACAGGACTGTATTCATAGATGGCAATATCATTTAACGCGCAACTTAATAACCGAATCTTCTATTTATCTTCAAACTGTTGCACCAGAAACGGCTTTATCTTCTCTGATCGTAGAATCGGCTATCGGCGGCCCTTGTCCGATCCAATCTTAGCCGATTGACTTCACAGCTGATCGCTTCTCAGCCGATGTGGCCTCTATTTCCCTGCCAAACCAGCCGATCCGATTCTGCTTCACCTTTGCCAGGACTTAAGGATTCAATTACCAAATTTCAGTGTTAACACATGCCTCCCAAGTCCGTGATGCGAAATGTTACGGATTTGCTTGCCTGTTCAAACTCCCGCTCTTTTCTATACCTAAACCGCTTCAGCTCCCCCCAAGTGCCCTTTAAATAGCCACTTACCTCGGCCGAAACACCTACGCCTTCAAAGCACACTCAATCCTTCGCACACAAGCTCCTGCTTTGTCTCTCCTCTCTGGCATTTCACCGGTGATTATCTCAGCGCACTCTGCAAATCAGAACCTGGCTTCATCTCCAACAACCCAGATGGCCTCCAACGCTGCCGCGTCAAGTACCCCCGTCGCGCCGGCTACCGCTGCCGCACCAGCCGTCGCCACTGCACCGACCATCGCCTCCACACCGGCCACCGCCATCATCGAGTTTCCTGAGGTACTCCCGCCGGACCATAACTCTTTTTCTCCGGATTTATTTCTCTAGTTATTAGCCTCATTGCGTTCATCCTGCTTCTAGCTGTTTTTATTAGCACTTTTTTCCCCTTTCAAACCGTAGCGTTTAGCCATCCCTGATTAGAGTTTCTTTCTTTCATACTGTAGCACCTGTCAAATCAAGTATTCATCCCCAATTTGACCCAAGCACAAAGGTACTTTCTCGACCCCATCGGGAACACCGATCCAGCTGATGTTATCATGGCCGAGACTAACAGGATCCCCTTCAATACCAACAAACCATCCCTCGCCCATTGGAACGGGACCTTTAAATCCTGGCCGACCACCGACGCCGCTTGGGTCGAATGGTACAAGAGGATGCAATCGGCCAAATACACTCAATGGGAGGAGGCCGGGATAGCCCAGTGCTTGGCTCTGTCTGTTGCTAGCATGGAAAAAGACGAGCCGCTTCTATCGGCTACAACATATTTCTGGAATGACAGCTTCAACGCCTTCATCTTCCGACAAGGGCCGATGACAGTCATGTTGGCCGACGTGTACATGACGACCGGGCTGGACATCAAGTCGTCGGCTAACCCCAGCAACCTAAGCCGAAAGGGGCAGCACCAGTTCAAAACCAAGGCTATTGGCGGGTGGAGCGGCTTCATCACCCAAAACATGAAAGATGGACCCGTCGGCCACAGGGAGCACGCCGCATTTCTGATGATGTGGATCGAAAAATTTTTGTTCTGTGGATCGAGCTGCGGGCCGACCGTCAACTGGCAGGTCGTAGCCGAAATCCTAACCGACGGGGGCAAGCTCGCGCTGGGGAAGTACCTCGTCAGCTACTTATATCAAATGCTGCATCAGGCCGCCGCAAAAATAGCCGCCAACACCCCAATCAACACCGGTGGCCCCTGGTGGTTCTTGTAGATCTGGCTGGTGCTAGCAACGCAGAAAATAGTCGGTCGGTTGCCTCTGACCGAGGTCGTCTTCCCAAGGCTGGAGCCGATCGAAGATGAGGACGGCAACCAGATCACCACCAGCAGATGCATGAGCTACGGAGAAGAAGCAGCTGCGCATGCGGGCTCAAGGCAATCGGCCGATCTGCTGGCCGAATGGTTCATAGCCCTCTACGACAGGCTGTCTCGCGAGAACCACGCCTAGTACTTTTACCGGGACCGGGGACTGTTCGAGTTGCCAGCCGACTTCAACTGAGAAGACATCAACTCAGCCGACAACCCGAGGTGCAGGGAGCTGTTCATCGCCGCTCTGTCCCCCTGCATCTTGCCGACCGGGATCCACCAGGGCCGATTAGTGGCCAAGAGCTATGAATTCTATTACTCGGTGTCGGCGGCGAGACAGTTTGGTCTTGGGCAATTGCCCATCGGCTTTTATTATACCGATAAGATTGAAACGAGGGAAGTGGTGAACCAAGACTTGATAATGCATCGGCTGTTGAATATAGCCGGCCCTCCCCTCGGCGACATCGGCGTGATGACCCTGTCACTCAGGAAAAGTATGGCCTACGTCCAATGGTGGGCCGAAATCAAACGACATATCTTTCATCAGCGGTCATCTCATTACGTCGATCTGCTCCTGCCCGAAGAAATCCCTTCGGTAAGCAAATTACAAATGATTTTCATCTTCTTACCATCGACTGATATAGCCGATTAACATTCGCCCTCTAGTTTGCAGGAGACGGAGATGGAGCGGCCGACGATGAGCGACTCCGGGCGCCCCATCGAATACCGTCTAGGTGTTCTGGACGGGGGCAGCCTCGTTCTGTCGGCCATCGGCTGGGGAGCACCGAAGCTGGCGTCGTTGTCGCGAGGGCAAGTGCGCAAGCCGATTGCCCAGAAGAAAATGGCAGCAATAGTCATACAGCCGTCGACCGCGCCTGCCCCCAAGAAGCTGAAACAGAATGAACCGGTAGCGCCAGCCAATAGCCTCCCCCCTTGGACCCGACCGTCGCGCACTTCCTCGACGCCGTCGCCTGTGAGGAAATGCCAGCGACTGTTGGAGCGACGGCCGAAACCGGGAACTCGAGCCACGAGTCCGTCAACGCTCCAGCCAACGTCCCGCCGGTCCCAAGTCCCCTAGCAAAAAATCGGCCGGTAAGCCCTCACTTCACCAAATTCGGCTTTACAATGATATCATTTGCATCTGACCGAACAATTCTTTTCAGGTCAAGAAATTGGCCGGCCTCACTCCACGTCACGCGCCATCGGTAATCGTCTCTCGCACCTTGATTTGTAGAATTTAGCCGAATCGACCGCTAACTCTTTCTTTGCAGCCCCCACGATCTTCGTCGGCTGCCCCCAAGCGTCCAGCGAGCACGTTGTGACTGCCATGGGCGACGACAATGATGCCGACGAAGAGGCCCTGACGGTTGCAGGCGGCAAACCAGCCGAGCCGACTATTCTGACCCCGATGCCACGGTAAGCCGACTGAATCTGATGATCGGCTCTGTCAGCTCAATATCTTCTGATCATCTTCCTCTTTGCAGAACATAGCTGACCTCCTCAACTTTGACTTGTCGGAGTTCAGGGAGTCCGGTGAAATCGGTGAGGAGGCGTTGGTGACGCCGGCCGAGGACCTGAGGGCCACCCTGGCCGACATCGGCAACCGGCTGGAGGCCTCGCTGGATGCGCGGGGGGGTCGATAGCGGTTCAATATGCGCGCGCTTCAAGGAAATCCAAGGCTAGCTGCCAAAAGCTCTAGCCGACGCCATTGTGTCGGCCACCTTCATGGAAGCCCACCAACTCAAGTATGAGCGGGCATGGCAGCGGATAGCCGATCGTCGCGAGAACCAGGTGCGGTCGGCCATCCTACAGTTGACCAAGGATGCCATTGAGAGCCGGAAAGCCGCCTTCGACTGCCTAAAGATTGAGCCGACGGCCAAGCTTGTGCAACTCCTCGCACGCCAAGATCAGCTGATGGCCGATCTCGTTCAAGTCACGAACGAGATCAATGTCCACAAGGAGTACATGGCCAGCCTGCCAGCCAAAATTGAAGCTCAACGCCAAAGTATCAAGGCAGCTGTGGCACATCTACGGGACCTGGTGAAGGGCATCCGACCGGTGGCGGGGTCTGAGGCCGACGACGTCAAGGCCATTGAGGAAATAGACCAGATCAGGCGAACGGCGTTGTCGGCCATAGCCGATTTCCTGAAACAATGAGCTTGTAACATCCTAACGTTGTGAAATCGGTCGTTGCCTCCTGTTATACATTCACCGAACTTTTGTAATATGCTATAATTCTGATTTAACTACCCAAATTGCGTAATCGGCCCTGGCCCTTGTGTAATATATTTTTTCAACCTTATGCAGTTGTGCTTGTGAATGAGATCGGCCCCGACCGCATGCAGTGTCTTGGTATAACCGTCGACCCCTAATCACTTAAAACGTTCTTATATTAACTGCCGGTTATGAAGCTTAAAAAATTCAGAATTTCTTGACACCCAATTTGCAATCTGCTCGAGTATGTATATGCCCCCCAAGTTTTGTTGATAGCTTCGGTGTTGACAAAATTGTGAATCCAAGCCGTTCACGCATCATTGCCGTCGCTATCGGCCACTCGTTAGCTGACCGTAGAAAACTTAGGGAAAAACGTTGCATAAACATGCCTAAAGGCGATGCCTTATTGAAGCAAGACATCGGCTGTCGTAAATCGGCTAAGCAACTAGAGCCGAATCATGAGTTGATCAATACGCTTGGGTAAGATTTCTTCAGGTACTTTCCATTAAGAGCCCTTCCAAATACTTCTCTGTCCAACCCTTCTAGCATGTAAGCTCCTTTAGAGACGCATTTGTGGATCTTGAAAGGCCCTTCCCAATTTGGTAACCACTTACCGAATTTGTTATCTCTAGATCCAATCGGCAATATCAGTTTCCAAACGAGTTCGCCTTACTCGAAAGATTTAGGCACCACTTTTTTATTATAATGTCTGGCTACTCGTTCCTTATCCTTTGTAACTTTTTCCAAGGCCCTCATCCTAGATAAAACTAAGTCTTCTGATTCGTCCACCATCAGGTGATAATAATCATCGGTTGTAAGTTGGTCCTGTAGCTGAATGCGCCTTGAGCCGACGACGCTCTCCCATGGTAGCACTGCCTCATGTCCGTAGACCAGCTTGTACGGAGGGACTTGAATTGACCCGTGGCATGCCATCCGATACGCCCACAGTGATTCAGCTAATCGGATGTGCCACTGTTTAGGGTACTCAGAGATCTTTCTTTTAATCAACTTAATCAAACTTTTGTTTGAGGCCTCGGCTTGTCCGTTGGCCTGTGCGTACTACGGCGAAGAGTTAAGCAGCTTGATCCCCATGCCGTCGGCAAACTGAACAAACTCGCCCGATACAAAGATAGATCCCTGGTCTGTTGTTATCGTTTGTGGTACGCCAAATCGGTAGATGATATGTTCTTTGACAAACTCGATTGCGTCCTTAGAATCCACTTTCCTCAGGGGGATCGCCTCCACCCACTTTGTGAAATAATCCGTTGCCACCAGAATAAATTTATGTCCTCTGCTTGAGGGTGGATTGATCTGGCTGATCATATGAATGCCCCATCCTCTGAATGGCCAAGGCTTAATAATTGGGTTCATAGCCGACGCTGGTGCTCATTGTATGGCGCCAAACTTCTGACAATCCTGGCAACCTTGTAATACTTGAAACAATCCTCCAGCATCATCGGCCAGAAATACCCTGCTCGATGAAGCAGCCACTTCATTTTGTGGGCCGATTCGTGTGTGCCACAGATTCCCTCGTGGACTTCTCTGATGGCCACTTAGGCCTGATCGGCTCCCAGACACTTGAGTAGCACACCATCAATCGTCCGATAGTACATATCTTCATCGAGCAACATGTATCTTAACACTTTGTATCGTAATTTCCTTGTAGCCGATTGAGAGGGATTTTTGAGGTAGCTGTAAACTTCAAACCTCCAATCATCGGCTGTAATGGTGGCAACTCCTATGTCAATTTCTTTCAACATCGGCCGATAGCCCGATGCCCCTTGGGCTAAATCGTTAGCTTCTGTGTTCTGCTCTCTGGGGATGTGTTTCAAAGTAACTAGCCAAAAACCGTCCATTAATTCCCGGTATTGCTGATAATAGACCATCAGCGCATCGTTTTTGCATTCGTAGTCTCCCGATAATTGGCTGATGACCAACAATGAATCTCCCATTATTTCGATGGCGTCGGCTTGAACTTCCTTGAGTAGATGTAATCCTTTAAGGACGGCTTCGTATTCGGCTTGGTTGTTTGTGGCATGGGGGTTGATAGCGAAAGCAAACTCGAAGCTTGCCCCCTTGGGTGAAATAATGACCAAACCGATGTCGCAGCCCTTGGTGCAAACTGAGCCGTCAAACGTCAAAGTCCAAGGCATAATCTCCACTGAGCTGATCGAGTCGTTTCTGTGCTCTACAATGAAATCGGCTATGGCTTGTCCCTTGACTGCCCTTGGTGCCTGATACCTCAGATCGAACTCTGTTAGCGCAAAAATCCACTTTCCAATTCTTCCTTTCAACACTGGAGCCGATAGCATGTACTTAACTACATTGGCTTTGCAGATTATTGTTCACTCGTTGGACAGCAGATAATGCCTTAACTTCGTACATAAAAAATAGAGGCATAGGCATAGCTTCTCCACAGGTGGATACCTTGTTTCCGTGTCTAGCAACCGTCGGCTGAGATAGAAGATGGCTTTTTATTTGCCCTCAACCTCTTGGATTAAGACGGAGCCGATTGACTTGTCATCGGCCGATAGGTACAGCATAAATGGTATCCCTTTTGTGGAGGCATTAAGACTGGAGGGGAACTCGGATAGTCTTTTATGTTGTCTAACGCCTTTTGCTGCTCTGCCCCCCATGTGAATGCTTGATCGGCTTTTAGCCGAAGCAATGGTGTGAACGACTCCATCTTTTCTGAGAGATTGGCTATGAACCGTCTGATGAAATTTATCTTGCCGATCAATGACTGGAGTTGCTTCTTGTCCTTTGGAGGCTGTATTGTCTTGATAGCATTTATGCTTCTTGGTGTAACCTCAATTCCTCTTTCATGAATAAGAAATCCCAAGAACTGCCCGGCCGATATGCCGAACACACACTTAAGAGGATTCATCTTCAGGCCATACTTCCTCGTCTGCTCTAACACTTGTCTCAGATCGGCTATGTGGTCCTCTATCTCCCTTGACTTGACAACTACGTCGTCAATGTATATCTCTACTAACAAGCCGATCATGTCTGAAAAATGTAGTTCATGGCTCGTTGATATGTTGCCCCAGCATTCTTCAAGCCGAATGTCATTACTACCCATTCGTACAAGCCGATTGCGCCGGGACACCGAAAAGCGGTCTTGTGAATGTCCTCGTCGGCCATAAATATTTGATTATACCCTACATTGTCATCCATGAAACTGATAATTTTGTGGCCTGAAGCAGCATCGACCAGCAAATCGGCTATCGACATTGGGTATTCGTCCTTAGGGGTTGCCTTGTTTAGATCTCTGAAATCGATGCACACCCTAAGTTTACCGTTCTTCTTCAGCACTAGGACAATGTTTGAGACCCACTTGGCGTATTGGCAAGGCCAAATTAATCCTGCATCGTATAGCCGAGTGATTTTGGCTTTAATTGCATCATACATATTGGCCTTAAACCTCCTGGGAGGCTGTTTGAACGGCCGGTATCCTGCCTTAATCGGTAGTTGATGGACCACTATTGATCTGCTGAGGCCAGGCATCTCGAAGTACTCCCAAGCAAAACAATCTTTATATTCTTTTAACAAATTAATAAGCTGGGATCTACAATGAGGAGACAATTTTTTGCTAATGTACGTCGGCCTCGGCTTGTCACCAGAGCCGATGTCAATTTCCTCTAATTCGTCGGCCGACGTGAAACCTTGCCCGAGCTTGCCATCGTCTTCGTCCGCGGTATCCATGCCGAAGACGCTTGAGCCCACCACCATGTCTTGTTCAAAGTAGCAGCTGTGGCTCGTCGTCTCCAATCGGTTGTATTGTGGAATTGGACACATTTAGAAAATCGGCTTGCCAGATTTTCCCAAACAAGCAATCGATGCCTTCGATTTCCCAAAGCGGCAAATCGGCACTGACGACACTAACTGACCTGTCGGCTGGCACGATCTCAATCTTGCCGCCGACCCATTGGATCAGGCTCTGATGCATCGTAGAAGGAATGCAGCAGTTAGCGTGTATCCAGTCCCTTCCGAGCAGCAGGCTGTAATACCCCTTCCCGTCGATGACAAAGAATGTTGTGGGCACGGTTTTATTGCCGATGGTCAGTTCGATGTTGAGGATGCCCTTGGTTTCTGATGGATTGCCGCCAAAGTCTTTGAGCACCATATTGGTCTTTATTAGGTCTTTGGCCCCCTTGCCTAGTTTTCTGAATGTTGCGTAAGGCATGAGGTTGACTGCAGCTCCCCCATCAACCAGCATCTTGGAAATCGGCTTGCCGTTGACGAATCCTTTAACGTACAATGACTTCAAGTGCCGATTTTTGGTCCCCTCAGGTTTATCGAAGATAGCCTGGTCCGGTGAGATTGCTAGCTTCACTAGGTCATCCTCGATGGTGTCTGCATCGGCTTCAAGAGCACTGAACTCGGTTGGTAGTACGAACACCATGTTAACCGATGCAGAAACTTTACCTTTCCCTTTGGCTGCCCTCCTGGCTTGATCGGCTGGGCTCTCCTCGGCTTGCTCTTCGTCAGCTACCACAGTTTTTTCCTTTCGAAACCCATCGCCCTTTGATTTTACCCAGCCGACGACGCTATTCATGGATCATTTGCCGAACTTCGTCTTCTCTCCCTTCATGCCTAAATCATTGAATTCTTCTTTTCTGCGTCTTCATGAAGAGATCAAACGGGCACCATTGGGGATTGGCCGATTCCTCGCCATCGGCTACTTCATCATCGCGGTTGTTGTCATTGCGGTCTTCATCGATGAAGAAGTCTTGGTGGATCGGGCCGAGCCGATCGTGGACGGACCACCGCCTTTGGTTCAGCTGAACGGCTCTAGGGATGAACCGTGCTGGGCTTGCAGTCGATGAGCTCCTGTGCTCGTCGTCGCGGCGATCGTTGCATGCTGGATAATCGTCTAGTGTTGGCAGTCTCAAGCCGAATTCCCAGCAGCAGACTCAAAAATCACAATGCCAATGCGGATCGGCACTGTTGCGCTTTACCTCATACGGTGGCTTTGGATCTCCGGCTTGCGCTGACGAGGTGCTTCATTGTAGGCTTCTCCCTGCCGAGACCGATGCTGAGGACGGTATCGGCTATCTTCATGGATTTGTCGTCGGTCAGCCGATCTGATAACTGGGCGCACCATATTAATTGATGCGGCGTGATATCCAATCGGCTCGTCCTCTGCCTTGGCCCCGATCGATGTATTGACTAAGCCGTGCACCATTTTGTTCTGCCGATCAGCTTTCCTGGGGCCGGCTTGGACTATGTTGACTGGGAAAGGATTGTCGTCTACCTTCATCGGCCGATTTGAATCGGTGAACTTCAGCTTCCCGGCCTCGATTGCCGACTGGATTTGCTGCCTGAAGACTTTGCAGTTGTTGGTGGCATGGGATGTGGAGTTGTGCCACTTGCAATATTTCTTCTTCTTTAATTCCTCGGCAGACTGGATCACATGATTCTCAGGCAGCTGAATCTGCTTCTCCTTGAGTAGCAAGTCAAAAATCCTGTCGGCCTTGGTGATGTCGAAGTCATATCGTTCTTCTTTGGCCGTCTTCAGCAGCCATTGGCAGACGATGGCCTTTTTGTTCTTGGCCCATTCGGCTGCTACTTCTGCGTCGTCGTCGTCGGACTCGCAGTCTGATTCGACAACGACCTGAGTTATGTTTTTGATGGCCTTCCTGGTGTCTTGGAATCGCTGCTCGTGGGCCGTCACCTTCTGCGCCAAGTGGGCTGGGCTGTCGAAGTCCTGTGCAGAGAACCGCTCTCGGATTGGCGCGATCAGACCATGAAAGGCCAAATCGGCCAGTTGGGCGTCCGATAGCACCAGGCTGTAACATCGGTTCCTCATCTCCCTAAAGCGTTGGATATATTCCTGAACCGATTCATTGTGTTTTTGCCTGATGCTGGTGAGGTCCGACAACTTCATCTCATGGTTGCCGGAGTAAAAGTAGTTGTGGAATTATTTTTCAAGATCGGCCCAGCTCTGAACTGAGTTGTAGGGCAATGAGGAGAACCAAGTAAAAGCCAATCCTGAAATAGAAAGAGGGAACAATCGGACTCTCAAGGCGTCTGTAGCCGATGCTTCGTCACACCGTGCCAAGAATCGGCTAACATGCTCGTAAGTTGAAACGTTGTCTTGCCCTGAGAACTTCGAAAAATCTAGGATCTTTTATCGGTTGGGCAATGGAATCCGCTCGAAGTGCTCTGGATAGGGATATCGATACATGTTTCCTGAGTCTTTCGGCTTGAGGCCGAATTGATCGCGCATGACATCTGCAATCAGATCGGCCTAGGTCCGGTTGTCCTGCTGTATCGGCTCGGATGATTCGTATGGTGCGGGTGCTTGCCGATACGTGGTGGTGGCGTCTGAGGCCTGTAATGGTGATCTTGACGGCCTCCCTAGTACTGGTAGTGATGATCAGCGGGAGGTGGCCGATGCGCCGGTGGTGGCATTGGTGGTCCTGGAAACAGTTGTCGGCCACCGGCGTTGTACCGTTTGTCCGGGTCAATCTGGGGAATCGGCTCTGACTGTCGATTGTCGTTGAACATGTTATCAATCTGACCCTGGGGCAGTAGTTGTTGTCGGTTCAGCATGGTAATCATTGGCTTTGTAGCCGACTCAGTTGGGTTTGGCCGGCTGAGGATCCCTCCTGGTGGCCCTGGTTGTGCTAGTGATGGGATCAGCCGATTCTGCGTGACCAACGTCCTGTAACCAGGAAATTGGCCATCTGTGAAGTACGTTGGCCCTCATTGCAGCTAGTCGGATATCTTGGCGTCGACCACGATAGCGATCATGTTATTGAGCGTGTTGACCAGGATGCTACTTTGGTTGATTAGCGCGTGATGGATGGCCGAGTCAATCCGGTCTTGTAGGGAATATAGAGCCGAATCGTCCTGTTCCTGGATCGGCTCCTCCACCTTCTGTTTGCCCTTTGTCTCACCAGAGGAGGATGCCTTGAGATCGTCCATGCTGAATTTATACTTCTGATGCACGACCCCGGATCTTGTTTCGGTGAAAGGTTGCAAGTAGTTAGCCTGAAGTTCTTCCACCATCTTCTTGTAATCGGCTTGTTGTTTAGCCGATAACTGCTCCATTTTCACAGGTACGATATTTTCCTGGGAAACGTTGGGGCTCTTGGAGTCGACCATCTTGCTGGCTGAGTCTATGCGTCCGAGTCGAGCCGACAGAGAAAGTCCCACTGGACGTGCCAAGAAGCGTGTTGACGAGAAATTCCTCTCACGCGCTGGCCTAGGAGATCTGCTTGACTCCAGTGTAGGTCCTTCTCGGCTGCCTGTGTGGTGCAGGGCGTGCCAGTTGGTTTGACCTATTAACCAACAAGAAAAACAAAGAAACATGCGTTAAGTGTTAGGTTAGATCCCCACTGAATCAGCTAAGGGAATCCATGAGCATATATCTGTTATCCTAAAATATATTTAAGCCAAGTGACCAGAATGGATTGGCGATACCGAGACAGCATTAGCCTTTTAACCTAGATACAGTAAAGGATAATAGATATATGTATTGATAACCTAGCTGATACCAGAAAGCTAACAATGAATCGGCTAGTACTCCGATGGTTCTTATAAAAAGATATCATCCTTGAACCGGAGGCGTAGCTCACAAATCGGCTGTCGGCTGTCTATGGCCAGCCGATTTCGTCTCACGATGTCCGACAAGAACAAGATCTTAGCATAAGAGGCAGTCCTAATATAAATCTAATAATAAATATACTAAAAGAAATATATTAGGGCAGATAAGGCTGGCTGAAACCCCGGCACTGTTTCTTAAACATATAAATCTAACAGAACAGATCATTGGCAGTTCTAAAAACGACTCAATATTTCAAACATGATGCAACATTAAGTATAAGAAGAACAATCCTGATCTGTCGTAGCCGATTTAAATCTCTTTGAAACGGTGGATATCTCATATAAACCAGCCAACCCTTGGATCTAGCCTTACTGGCTGTGAGTTCTTGATCAAACCAGCCAATAACAAGATAGATCTAAACATTGATCTAATTTATATGCGCTATAGGATAAATAGCGCAGTACGAACTCCTGAATCTAATGTGTCATTACGATGGAAGCACTAGAAACAGCAAACCATACCACTAACGACAAACATTTACCTAGGTTTGAGGATCGAAACGATGCAGCCCGTAGCCAAGTCAATTGCTCGTCTGAAGAAAAAGGTTGGCGATGCGTCGAAGATTGATTAATTGTGATTGTCCTTTTTTACAGGGGGTCTCGGGTCCTATTTATACCCAAGATACATTATCCGTACAAACCCTGGACTCTATCTAAACTACTATTTAAAACGCAACGTTATCCCGGGAAGGACCCACGCCGCATTACAATGAACAATTTAAACAAACTCCTAAATTACAGATACAATTGTCGTTACAGGATTCTATCCATAGATGGCAGTATCATTTAACATGCACCTTAATAACCAAATCTTCTATTTATCTTCAAACTGTTGCACCAGAAATGGCTTTATCTTCTCCGATCGTAGAATCGGCTATCGGCCGCCCTTGTCCGATCCAATCTTAGCCGATTGACTTCACAGCCGATCGCTTCTCAGCCGATGCGGCCTCTATTTCCCCGCCAAACCAGCTGATCCGATTCTGCTTCACCTTTTCCAGGACTTATGGATTCAATTACCAAATTTGGATGTTAACACTGTTGCACCATGATGGTCTTTGGCCTTAAGAACGTCGGATCAACTTACCAGCGAGCCGTTCAGTGTTGTTTCTCGAGCAAAATCGGCCACAACATGGAGGCCTACATAGATGATGTGGTAATTAGGACAGGAACCCCGACGACCTGTTGTCTGACATGGCTGAAACCTTCGCAAATCTTCGCACGTTCCGATGGAAGCTTAAACCTAAGAATTTGGCATTTCATCCGGGAGGCTCCTCGGCTTCGTCGTCTCCAGCCGAGGGATTGAGGCAAACCCCGAGAAGGTCTCGGCGATCCTGAACATGGGTAACCCGTCCTATGTAAAAGACATCCAGATGCTCACAGGATGTATGACATCTTTCGAGAGGTTTATCTCCCGACGCGGCAAGCGCGGAGCATCTTTCTTCAAGCTGGTCGGGAAGGACAAGGACTTCCATTGGTCGGGAGAGGCCAGCAAGGCCTTCGCCGACCTCAAGCGCCTCTTGGCTACGCCGCTTGTACTCACCACGCCGAACCTCGGGGAGCAACTACTTTTGTACGTCGCCGCAACCACATCGATTGTAAGCACGGTGCTAGTTGTCAAGTGCCCGGAAGAAGGCTGCACCTACCCGGTGCAAAGACCAGTCTATTATGTCTCCGAGGTCCTCGGACCATCCAAGGCATGGTATCCTCGGGTGCAGAAGCTATTATACACCGTCCTCATCACCACCTGAAAGTTAAGACATTACTTCCAAGCCCACAAGGTGGTAGTGGTTACCGGGTACCCTCTCGGGGACATCATCCAAAACCGTGAGGCTACCGGCCATATAGTCAAATCAACCTTGGAAATGGGTGAAATTTCCATCGACTACAAGCCGCGTAACGCCATCAAGCCGACTTTGTGGCCAAATGGACAGAGATCCAACTCCCGCCGACCTTCAAAACTCAGCCGACCTGGACCATGTATTTTGATGGCTCGCTCAGTATCGACGGTGCTAGGGCCGGCGTGCTTTTGATCTCTTCGAAGGGAGAGCATCTTAAGTATGCCCTCTAGTTGCTTTTCAAAGCGTCGAATAATGCCACCGAATACGAGGCCCTGCTCCATGGTCTTCGTATCACCAAATCTATTGGCGTTGAACGCCTCATGGTGTACGGCGATTCAAGCGAGAAGATGGACGCCTACTGTGTTGAGGTCAGGAAACTCAAGGGTCAGTTCAGTGGCCTCGAGTTCCATCATGTCCTCCGTGACGCAAATGCGGCAGCTGACCAGCTAGCCAAGCTCGGGTCATCTCGGGCGACCATTTCTGCGGGGGGTTTTCGTTCAAGAATTACACAAACCGTCTATTAAGGAACCAGAGAAGCCTGAGCCGACCCCTCCGCCTCCAGGTAGCTTGGTGCTTGCCATCACCAGCTCCATGGATGACTGGCGCCAAGAGCTCATCGATAAAATCACCACCAAGATGCTACCGCCCGACAAGGTCGTGGCCAAGCATATTGTTCAACGCATCAAGCAGTATGTTGTGATCAGCTCCGAGCTATACAAGAGCGCGACCTCCACTCGAGTACTCCTATTGTGTGTCCTCCGGGACCGTGGAGTGCAGATCCTCGATGAAATCCATTTGGTCATCTATGGCAACCATGCGGGCGCTCGGACGTTGGTCGCAAAGCTTTCCGCTCGGGTCTTTATTGGCCGACCACCAATGAAGATGCCAAGGAATTGGTGTGGCGTTGCGCTGGATGCCAATTCTTTGCCAAGCAGCATCATCTTCCGGCTCAGGCTCTCCAAACGATCCCATCGTCGTGGCCATTTGTGTGCTGGGGACTCGACATGGTCGGTCTGTTCCCGAAGGCACCGTAGGGCTTCGATCGTCTTTTTGTTGCAATTGACAAATTTATGAAATGGATTGAGGTAAAAACTCTGAAGACCTGCATGGCTAAGAAGGCGGCGGAATGCATTTAGGATATTTCCTACCGGTTCGACATCCCAAGGGAGATCATTACCGACCTCGGGACGCAGTTTATCAGGAATGATTTTTGGGAGTTCTGTGAAGATAGATGCATCAAGGTCAAGTATGCTTCGGTGGTGCACTGTGGACCCCCGATTTTGAGTCGGGAATCTTTCGTGTTCATAGTACCATTTCCCTGGATCAAGTAGTTGGTACCCACGAATACAGTACTGGATAATCAAGTGCGCATGCACGAAAAGTCTTACAATACCATTATTACATTAATAGGCCCGAAGGCATTGTTCATCCCACAGGACCTTATGGTCCGAATACAACATAAAAACAGAGTTTAGATAAGGCAATGGAAAGAGGCAGTGGCTTGTCCATTGCCACAGCAACGACCGGAGCTAAAGTCTAATATGCGCCGCCGCTTCCTTGTCCTCCCGGTGATAAGCGTATGGATCTTCCGGCTCTTCAACTCCATCACTGGAGGTTTGTGCGTATAGCAAGGGTGAGTACCAACCGTACTCAGCAAGCCAACACAGAATTGATGCATATGATAAGGTTATTCAAAGAACATGGCTAGGGTTACTTTTGCGTAAAGCCGCACAATTCTTTTCACAAGCCTATCGTCTAGCCAAATCAAGTTTTAATTTCATAGTTCATTAACCCGGCGACGGTTCGTCCACCATCCATCGTGATTCCAAGGATGGCTTCCCGCCTCCGGTTCGTCATGATTTTCGGGAGTCCACCCCTTCTCGCATTCTCGAGAAGTTGATCCACCAATGAATAAAATCATCATGCAAACCCATCCCAGCATTTTCAAGTTCAAAGTCTAGCCAAGCGAAAGTCTTGTCACGATGCTCAATATCCGCGAGCACGGCTATTCGAATAGATTGATTCATTCACACTTGCAGTGGATGTACACTTTACCCGTACTCCGCGACAGCCCAACAAATGAGCCTACGCCTCAACACATGAGACGGTCACGGCAAAGCCTTTCGATAACCTCACTTTGCGCAGACCGCTCCATGAACTTATGCCCTCATGCACTCTAGCCGTCCTTTTCTAGCAAGTGTGAGGAGTTCGCGCACCCGGGTAAGGGAAGGCATTTCCAATCTTTAAGTTTAATTAACATTAGTTTAATCCCACCATTCATAACAAAGGCCGCAGCCTCATCCTCATCCCATAACCACATCATAGAGAACCATCTATGCAAGGATACCGCTCCGCTCGGCTATCTAGTCACTAGGTCTATACCCATTCGAGAAGTACGGTTGTACGGCTCGTTTCCGGCTATCTCATGGCTCGGTCCTTAATTGACCAGGGTCGGCACTTGCCTTTTCCGGAATCCACCCAAATCATCCAGCGCCCCAGTCTAAAACATTTGTATAGTACTTTCAATTTTCATCAAACTTAGTTCATTATGGCCATGTGGCGCTCATGTCTCCACATGCCGAATCTCAACTACCTTCCCTAAGGTAGTTGCCCAAGCACAAAGCCTTTTTCATAAAGTCATGAGTATGCATGAATCTAAGTATAGCATGGCTAAGCAATTTACGAAGTTATGCTTCGGTTATTGTTATCACATCGCGAGTTACAAGGAGTAATTCTAAAGGTAAACAATAGCAAGGTATGGCATAACAAGTATAGGTAACTCAGTAAAGCATGCATGTTTAGAGTTTAAAATAACATCATTTCGCAATTGGGATCAATATGTTCAAAGGGTGTGAAGACTTGCCTTGCTCGCACGCTGGTTGAGTGGGGTCTTCCGCGTAGTCGCGTTCACTTCTTCGGACGCTATCCGTACGTGCGAAAAGAAGGGTTGAATCCAATTAAAATCCAACAATATCAGCGAAGAGAAAGAGATCTCAAAATGATCGCGGAAAGCGGATTCCAAACACAACATCGAACTCCGTAAATTTTAATAGTTGAATCAACGGAAAGAAGTCCAGTTAAACCGAGCGAACCATCTCGTAATAAATATATACTTTGTCCCTAAATTTGAAGATATCCTAAAATAATTAGATTTCTAATTTCCATATCTTCAATAATTGATCTTTAATATTGCAATTATATTTGCTAGGGTTTTGGAATTCTAACGACCGAATAATGACATTCATGCTTAACCAATCTTTAAAAAGGTCTCATGTGGACTTTGATAACAAATTAGAGGTCGGACAATATTTAAATTCATAAAAAGGAAAATTTAATCTAGAAATTATTGTCACAAAGTATTTCTTTTTGGAAGGACAAAGAATATTGTATCCATACCTAGATAATAATATTTCAAAACCTTATTTTATATCCTAAAATATTTCCAAATTATTCCAAAATATTTTACCCTAATTTCTTTACTATTTTTCTTTTCTATTTCCCCTTTTTTTCTTTTCTCTTCTTTTCCCTTTTCCCTTTCTTTCCTTCTCTTCCTTTCTTTTCTTTTCTCCCTCTCGCTCTACTCGTTTTCCCACCGGCGGCCGACGGTGAGGGAGGGTGCCGACGGCGAGGAGGGCCGGAGCTAGGGAAAGGAGGGGCGCTACACCATCCCGAGACCACAAGGGTTCCATTTCCTCATTCAGCGAGACCGGAAGCGGCGGAAAGGGCTGGCGACGGCGAGGTGGTTCGGCGGCGGTGGCGCTCGTCGGCGGCAAAATCCGGCGAAGCCCTGGCTAAAGTGAGGGGTCTACAAGCTTCAGCGAACCCGGATGCTAACGGTGGGTTTGGTTTGGCCGGAAAGGCACTGCAGGGTGGCGACGGCGAGGTGGTTCGGCGGCCGAAACAGAGGAATTCTAGGGGTTCGTCGCCGGCGATTTTCCGGCGACCAATTGGCTCGGGAGCTTAGGGGAATTAATACCTAGAGCACGGGGATGATGATGGTACCTTTAATTCGGGAAGAATTCGGCCGAGGGTGACGAATTTCGGAGTGTCGCACGGGCGGTCGAATTAGGGTTCTTCCGCCGAGCTCCGATCTTTCCCAAAATTCACGCAATGTAGTGGCTAATCCTTGGGGAAATTGGGGAAAGCACGAGTGAGCACCGCGGAAGATTTTCGATGTTGGGAGCTGGGTGCGGGAGGCCGATTTATAGGCGGTCGACGGCGAGGTGGTTCGGGCGCCCGGTGCGGTGATAGGCTGACGAGCGCACGCACGTCGCGGCGACGTGCGGCAAGCGCAGCCAACGCACGCGTGTACGGCGAGCGCGGTGAGGCAAGGCGCAAGAGCAGGAGTGCAGGCGCCGCGGCAAAGGACGGCGTGGTGCGGACTGTGTACGCGCGGCGCCGACGCGAGCGGCATGGCGAGCGTGTACGGCGGCGACTTTGGGGACATTCGGCATGGCGCGACCGTACCGGCGACTACTGGCGTGACCGGAGCCGATGACGCGGGAACATACACGCGCGAGGTCTCGTGTACGGCGTGTGGCGCGCGGCGGCGCGAACGGGGCGGTGTAATCGGTCGAACACCGCCGAGCTAATGAACAAGGCACTTTTCCATTTATCCTGATTTTAAAATCCTATTTTCCATTTCCATTTCTTTTATCCCTAAAAATTCTAAATGAATTCTAATATTCCCAAAATAATTTTGAAATTATATTTTCAAACTTTTCCCCACTTTTTATTTTTCAAAATATATTTTTCATATTTTTATTTCTTCTTTTAAAATCAATAAATTGGGGTCTTTAATTAATTTCTAAATTCATATTTCTTTTTCAAAATATTTTCATCATCCAAATCCAAATATTTTCTTCCACCAGCTTAGGGTTTAAACCAAAATATATTCTTTTCGGAATCTTTTGTAAACCCACAAAATTAGGTATTTATCCAACTTCGCATCAAAGCAATTCAAAAACTTAGGGTATCAAAACTTAGGGTTTTTATCCAACTTCGCATCAAAGCAATTCAAAAGAACTCTTATGCAACGAGCTTGGCAAATAAGAACGATAAATACGATAAGAAGCAATGATTCCAAAAGGTTTTTGTGAGTTCTGATTTTCACGTTCCGAATTCCACTCCTACGGTTTTCAGGATGTTACAAACCTACCCCCCTAACAATAAATCTCGTCCTCGAGATTTCTTACCGATTGCTGAATAGGTGTGGATGTTCTGTCCTCGGAATTCTTCGCTCTCCCGGGTAGCTTCTTCTTCGGTGTGATTGCTCCATTGTACTTTGTACATGCGCCACGACTTGGTGCGTGTCTTCTTTTCGCTTCGTCTAGTATCCCGATTGGATGCTCCGGGTAGGTAAGATCACTGTGGACATGGATGGTTTCTAACGAGGTTTGCTCTCCCGTACCTGCAGACATTTCTTCACTGCGATACGTGGAATACGGGTGGACATCGGAGAGATTCTCGGGCGCTCGAATTGATAAGCCACTTCTCCTCCTAGCGCTTATCGGAATGGGCCCACGTATCGTGGTGCAAGTTTCCCTTGACTTTGAACCTCTGTGTTCCCCGTAGCGGTGAGACCTTTAGATACACGTAGTCACCCTCTTTGAATTCCAATTCTCTTCGTCGAGTATCCGCGTAGCTCTTTTGTCGTGATTGAGCAGCTTGTAGTCGGTCCCGAATTAGGCGAACCTTTTCCTCAGCCTCCTTGATTATGTCAGGCCCGAATATGGTTCGTTCACCGGTTTCTGACCACATCAATGGGGTTCGACATCGGCGACCAAATAAAGCTTCGTTTGGCGACATCTTCAAACCGGCTTGATAGCTATTGTTGTAAGAGAACTCGGCGTACGGCAAGCATTTCTCCCAATCCTTGGTGAAATCCAATGCACGAGCCCTCGGCATATCTTCCAAGATTTTGGTTCGTCCTTTCGCCCGCCCATCGGTCTGCGGATGATAGGCGGTACTGAAAGCGAGATGACTTCCGAGTGCCTCGTGGACTTTGCTCCAAAAATGAGATGTGAATTGGGTACCACGATCCGATATGATCCTCTTTGGTACACCGTGAAGACATACAATCCTACTCATATATAGTTCCGCTAGCTTGGCGCTGTTGTAGTTAGTTTTCACTGGTATAAATCTGGCAGTCTTGGTGAGCCGATCTACTATTACCCAAATGGAATCGTAACCAGTCGTAGTCTTGGGTAGTCCCACTATGAAATCCATGCCTATCTCGTCCCATTTCCATTCGGGAATCTTGAGTGGCTGCAGCAAGCCAGCTGGCCGTTGATGCTCGGCTTTCACCCTTTGGCACACATCGCACACGGCTACGTATTCGGCTACATCTCTCTTCATATTGGGCCACCAGTATTCTCCTTTCAAATCCTGGTACATTTTCGTGCTTCCGGGATGTAACGAATATGCCGATTCGTGGGCTTCCTTTAAAATCAATCCTCTCAAACCGCCTCGTTCAGGCACACAAATTCTTTTCTTGTACCACAGATTCCCTTGTCATCCACCGAAAACTCCCGAGCGCGTCCAACGCCATGCGTTCCTTGATTTCCGGGTTTCCTCATTCCCTCTTTGGGCTTCCTCTATTTGAGTTCTCGGTAGGGGTTGGATTTCCAGTGAGTTCACTTCTCCGTGAGGAATCGGTGCGGATTGAGTCGGCCATCTCTTCTTGAAGTTCGCTGGCCATACCTCCCAATCCCGTGTGGTTGCATTGGGCTTTGCGGCTCGGCGCATCGGCCACTACATTTGCCTTGCGGGGTGATAATGGATTCCTAGACTGTAATCCTTGATCAACTCCAGCCATCGCCTCTCGTAGATTGAGATCAGGCTGAGTAAAGAAATATTTTAGGCTCTTGTGATCGGTATACACATCACAGTGGTTCCCGATCAGATAGTGTCTCCAGATCTTCAATGCGTGTACAACCGCGGCTAATTCCAGGTCGTGTGTGGGATAATTCTCTTCGTGGGGTCGTAACTGTCGCGAGGCATACGCTCACGACCTTCCCATCCGCATTAACACTCCTCCCAATCCTTGCCGGGATGCATCACAGACATCACGAAGTCCTTCCGGTCAGTCGGGTACGGTCAAGATTGGGGCAGTGGTTAACTTTTCTTTTAATTGCTCGAAGGTTTTTGGCACTTCTCATTCCACTCAAACTTCTTTTCCTTCTTCGAAGTTGAGTCATAGGTCGGGCTACAGGTGGAAACCCTTCGATAAACCGTCGGTAATAACCGGCCAAGCCCAAGAAACTCCGAACTTCCGTCACCGACTTGGGTGCCTTCTATCCCGTAACGGCTTCGACCTTGGCGGGGTCTCACCGCTACTCCTCCGGCTGAAACCACGTGGCCAAGAAAAGCGACTTCCTTGAGCCGAACTCGCATTTGCTGAATTTTGCATACATTGGTGCTCTCGTAACTTTTCCAAGACGAGTCGTAGATGCTCCGCGTGTTCCTCATCATTCTTGGAGTAGATAAGTATATCGTCGATGAACACCACTACGAATTTGTCCAGGTATTCCATGAATACCTTGTTCATCAGTTCATAAAGTATGCAGGGGCATTGGTCAATCCAAAGGACATCACTGTGAACTCGTATAAGCCGTAACGTGTAGAGAACGCCGTCTTAGGAATGTCTCCGGCTCTAATCTTCAACGATGATATCCCGACCGTAGATCAATCTTTGAGAACACCGTGCAACCCTTAAGTTGATCGAATAGGTCATCGATCCGGGGCAGCGGGTACTTGTTCTTGATAGTTACTTCATTCAGCGATCGGTAGTCCACACACATTCTCATACTCCCATCCTTCTTTTTGACGAAGAGTACGGGGCTCCCCAGGGAGAAGAGTGGGCGTACAAATCCCTTCTCTTGTAGTTCCCTTATCTGCTTCTTGAGTTCCTCTAACTCGTTGGCCGGCATTCGATAAGGTCTCTTGGATATGGGGGCAGTACCAGGCATTAGATCGATGATAAACTCTACGTCGCGATCCGGGGGCATTCCGGGTAATTCCTCGGGAAACACATCCGGGTATTCTTGTACTACGGGCATTCCGCCTAGAGGTAGCATGGTGAACACTCCCGCAGCTTGCTCACACAGCTTTGGGTTTTGATCCATAGTTATGCTCATCGGTGATCCCCATGGGGTGGATACCGTGACTTCCCTTCGACTGCAGTCTATAATCCCATTATTTTTGGTCAACCAATCCATCCCGAGTATAACATCTATGGTTTGGGGTGATAGCACCATAAGGTTTGAGAGAAACACCACGTCTCTAATCCGTATGGGCACATTAATGCAGGCGTGGGGTACGGTTATGTCTCCCCCTGGTGAGTGTACCAACATAGGCCTCTTAAGTGCTACTTGGTGTAGGTGGTGTTGTTTGCTTACTTGGGAAGATATGAATGAATGCGAGGCTCCAGAATCGAATAAAACTTTAACTGGTGCAGAGTTGATAGAGAACATACCCATCAATACGCTCCGGTCCTCCCGAGCTTCTTCCGCCCGCACATGATTCACCCGGCCGCGTCGAAACCCGGTGGCGCCTCGTTGGGTAGCGGGGTCCCGAATGCACCTCGTCCCGCCGTAGGGGTGGGGTTCCTCGGACGGGCGTTGCATTGGTGCCGGTGCGCACAGGGCGTTGCGTGGTTTTGGGCAGCTATTGGAGTAGTGCCCGAATTCCCCGCAATTGAAACAGCTCACATTCCTTCTTCCTGGAGCAGCTAGGGTTGGTGTGGGCGTACGTAACTGAGGTGTAGCTGACCTGTTGACATGGTCGGAAGCGGGAGAACGTCCGGTTGCCGAGCATTTGGCTTCCATCCGGGCAAGTGGCTCCCTTGGGGCGTTGTGGCGTTCCACGAAATGGGCGAGCCATAGCGAGCCTCCTCTTGCGGTTATTGTCTACCACCTTTTGGTCATGTTCAAGTCGGACGACCTTGTTGATGAGGCTTTGGAAGCGGTGTGATCCCCCGATCATTGATCCCCTCGGTTCGTCATTTAGTCCCTCAATGAATTTATCTATCTTTTCTTCTTCGTCCGCCAGTCACTTGGTGGCATAACGGCAAGCTGGGTGAACTTGTTCGGATATTCTTGTATCGAGGTGTTCCCTTGACGCAGCTGCGGAACTCGTTCTTCTTCATCCTCATCACCGCATGGCACGAAATTCTCACGGGCGCAGCCGTGAATTCCTCCCATGTTGGTTCGCCGCGTCTTCGGCTCGTGTCTCCTTGTAGGTGTCCCACCAGTCACTCGCGGGACCCTCCACTGGTTAGTAGCGAAGATAACTCTATCCGCTTCTCGGATTCGACAAGGGTTAGCTTCTTCTCTATCACTCTTAGCCAATCTTCGGCATCCATAGGTTCTTCGGCCGTGGAAAAAGTGGGTGGCTTAGCTCTCATGAATTCCCCGGACTCGATCCTCCTCGACCTCCTTGATTATTAGCAATCGCTTGAGTAGCCGGGTCTCGCATAGCCATGACCTCCGCCGGGGTGGAGGGGTTAGGTTCAGCGGGTTCTCGTTGGTCGCTGCGGCCTGCGGCGATGTGCCATCTGAAGAAGGGAGATGAATCAAGAGATCGGACCAGTTTAGGTTATAGTTCCCGTGGGGATCTTCCTTCAAGTTCTTTTGAATGATCTTCAATCAACGAGACAAAGTAAAATAATAATAAGCATACGAATTAAGACACCGCAAGGCGATGCTCGAGTTCATCATATTACATAAGGGGGTACACTGACTGTACACACACACAGTCCTTCATGCCGGGATAGCAATAATAATTATATCGTCCAACTAGACCAGCTAATTAAGGGAAATAGGAAGTGCTGCCGAGCCGGGAAGGTCCTTCCGCCTAGTCATCCAACCACCCGCAAGAGCCGGCGCCGGAAGTGGGTGGTCCGCTGCTGAAGCAAACCGAAGTCCCCACGGCTCGGAGGTGGTGGCCTCGAGTCACGCCGAATCTTCCGACTCGGTGGCCGCGTACTCTTGCGAGCGATCGGCGGGGGGGGCCTCCGTGTGAGTCGCGACGAGGGGGAACTTCCTCCTCCATTGAGTCGGTGTCGCTAGACTCCCATTTGATCTCCATGGGCTCTGCCTCGGACTCCGTATCGGTGTAGATCTGGATGGGGTTACCCTCTCCGATCCCGGCTCGGATGGTGCTGGTACGGAGCTCGGGGTGGGTTCCATGGATGTGGCGGCGGGGGTCTACCGTGTACGGTGCGGGCTCGTGCTCAACATGAAAGCTTGCTCCATCATAGCTTGAAAAGTATCTAAGCATGGTGGAGTCATAAGGTAATAGTGGTCGGGCACAGGGGCGGGGAGGTGATGGTACGGGCTCGGTGGAAGTACTGCGGCGTAGAACGGGACGAGTGCGCATGTTCCTCTAGCGGTTGATCTGTGCTTGCTCTTCCGGAGCTGCTCTTCCAGCTCTACCAGAGCCTCCCTCGGGCCATGTAGCGGTCCGAGAGTTGCTCATACTGAGCACCATTGGCTGCAGGTGAGTCTGCAGGCATGCTTATCTGTCTCCACGGCCTTGGTGGCTGTTGACCGAGATCATTGAGCGTGACTGCTGATCGTTGATCTCGAGAAGGGCCTCCTCGTAACGCGTCTCTGCTGTCTCCGCCCAACGGGATAGGCGCGTGACCATCGGGTTGTAGCAGCAGGGGGTAGCCTCCACGGTGCAGACCGGGTTGCCCTCTTCGCGGTAAGGATGATGCACGAACTCTGTCATTGTGAGTTCGGCACGGTGTTCCGCATTAAGGCGAAGGAAGGCCTCGCGAGCCGCATCCCGAATAGCCGCTTCGCGAGGTCCGGTGGTAGCGGGTATGTAAGCTGATAAGATGTCTCGCTTCCCATACGGGCTTCTATGGATACACTGCCTCCCGGATGGATACTCTTCGGAGCCATGCCTTTTGGTGTGATAGGTGGGTGGTTCCGGGTACCTCAAGCACCATAGTAGGGACTGGAGTTGGACCACGAACCCTCGTCTCGTGGAACAGTGACTTCCCAAGTTCCGTCGTGGTTTGACATCCGCTTTTGGCAACTTAGGGTTAGCGGGAGGGAGCTATAATAATCATTTGGAAAAAAGAAATACGATGTAGAAAAGATATATTTGCATTTTCGGAAATAGTAGTTTAAAACTGATCCTACTTGTAGGGATATTTCCCTTTAGCCATCTAGTTAGGGGTAGGGCGCCATTTGGTCTTAGCCTACGGTCGCATGGCTCGATACCAGCTCTGTGGACCCCGATTTTGAGTGGGAATCTTTCGTGTTCATAGTACCATTTCCTGGATCAAGTAGTTGGTACCCACGAATACGATCTTGGATAATCAAGTGCGCATGCACGAAAAGTCTTACAATACCATTATTACATTAATAGGCCCGAAGGCATTGTTCATCCCACAGGACCTTATGGTCCGAATACAACATAAAAACGAGTTTAGATAAGGCGCGAAAAGAGGGCGGCTTGTCCATTGCCACGAGCAACGACCGGAGCTAAAGTCTAATATGCGCCGTCGGTTCCCTCGTCCTCCCGGTGATAAGCGTATGGATCTTCCGGCTCTTCAACTCCATCGGCTGGAGGTTTGTGCGTATAGCAAGGGTGAGTACCAACCGTACTCGGCAAGCCAACACGAATTGATGCATATGATAAGGTTATTCAAAGAACATGGCTAGGGTTACTTTTGCGTAAAGCCGCCACAATTCTTTTCACAAGCCTATCGTCTAGCCAAATCAAGTTTTAATTTCATAGTTCATTAACCCGGCGACGGTTCTGTCCACCATCCATCGTGATTCCAAGGATGGCTTCCCGCCTCCGGTTCGTCATGATTTTCTGGGGAGTCCACCCCTTCTCGCATTCTCGAGAAGTTGATCCACCAAATAAAATCATCATGCAAACCCATCCCAGCATTTTCAAGTTCAAAGTCTAGCCAAGCGAAAGTCTTGTCACGATGCTCAATATCCGCGAGCACGGCTATTCGAATAGATTGATTCATTCACACCTGCGGTGGATGTACACTTTACCCGTACTCCGCGACAGCCCAACAAATGAGCCTACGCCTCAACACATGAGACGGTCACGGCAAAGCCTTTCGATAACCTCACTTTGGCGTACCCGCTCCATGAACTTATGCCCTCATGCACTCTAGCCGTCCTTTTCTAGCAGTGTGAGGAGTTCTGGCGCACCCGGGGTAAGGGAAGGCATTTCCAATCTTTAAGTTTAATTAACATTAGTTTAATCCCACCATTCATAACAAAGGCCGCAGCCTCATCCTCATCCCATAACCACATCATAGAGAACCATCTATGCAAGGATACGCCTCCGCTCGGCTATCTAGTCGCTAGGTCTATACCCATTCGAGAAGTACGGTTGTACGGCTCGTTTCCGGCTATCTCATGGCTCGGTCCTTAATTGACCGGGGTCGGCACTTGCCTTTTCCGGAATCCACCCAAATCATCCAACCGCCCTGAGTCTAAAACATTTGTATAGTACTTTCAATTTTCATCAAACTTAATTCATTATGGCCATGTGGCGCTCATGTCTCCACATGCCGAATCTCAACTACCTTCCCTAAGGTAGTTGCCCAAGCACAAAGCCTTTTCATAAAGTCATGAGTATGCATGAATCTAAGTATAGCATGGCTAAGCAATTTAGTTATGCTTCGGTTATTGTTATCACATCGCGAGTTACAAGGAGTAATTCTAAAGGTAAACAATAGCAAGGTATGGCATAACAAGTATAGGTAACTCAGTAAAGCATGCATGTTTAGAGTTTAAAATAACATCATTTCGCAATTGGGATCAATATGTTCAAAGGGTGTGAAGACTTGCCTTGCTCGCACGCTGGTTGAGTGGGGTCTTCCGCGTAGTCGGCGTTCACTTCTTCGGACGCTATCCGTACGTGCGAAAAGAAGGGTTGAATCCAATTAAAATCCAACAATATCAGCGAAGAGAAAGAGATCTCAAAATGATCGCGGAAAGCGGATTCCAAACACAACATCGAACTCCGTAAATTTTAATAGTTGAATCAACGGAAAGAAGTCCAGTTAAACCGAGCGAACCATCTCGTAATAAATATATACTTTGTCCCTAAATTTGAAGATATCCTAAAATAATTAGATTTCTAATTTCCATATCTTCAATAATTGATCTTTAATATTGCAATTATATTTGCTAGGGTTTTGGAATTCTAACGACCGAATAATGACATTCATGCTTAACCAATCTTTAAAAAGGTCTCATGTGGACTTTGATAACAAATTAGAGGTCGGACAATATTTAAATTCATAAAAAGGAAAATTTAATCTAGAAATTATTGTCACAAAGTATTTCTTTTTGGAAGGACAAAGAATATTGTATCCATACCTAGATAATAATATTTCAAAACCTTATTTTATATCCTAAAATATTTCCAAATTATTCCAAAATATTTTACCCTAATTTCTTTACTATTTTTCTTTTTCTATTTCCCCCTTTTTTTTCTTTTCTCTTCTTTTCCCTTTTCCCTTTCTTTCCTTCTCTTCCTTTCTTTTCTTTTCTCCTCTCTGCTCTGCTCTGTTTTCCCACCGGCGGCCGACGGTGAGGGAGGGTGCCGACGGCGAGGAGGGCCGGAGCTAGGGAAAGGAGGGGCGCTACACCATCCCGAGACCACAAGGGTTCCATTTCCTCATTCGGCCGAGACCGGAAGCGGCGGAAAGGGCTGGCGACGGCGAGGTGGTTCGGCGGCGATGGCACTCGTCGGCGGCAAAATCCGGCGAAGCCCTGGCTAAAGTGAGGGTCTACAAGCTTCAGCGAACCCCAGGGATGCTAACGGTGGGGTTGGTTCGGCCGAAAAGGCACTGCGGGCTGGCGACGGCGAGGTGGTTCGGTGGCCGAAATAGAGGAATTCTAGGGGTTCGTCGCCGGCGATTTTCCGGCGACCAATTGGCTCGGGAGCTTAGGGAATTAATACCTAGAGCACGGGGATGATGATGGTACCTTTAATTCGGGAAGAATTCGGCCGAGGGTGACGAATTTCGAAGTGTCGCACGGGCGGTCGAATTAGGGTTCTTCCGCCGAGCTCCGATCTTTCCCAAAATTCGCGCAATGTAGTGGCTAATCCTTGGGGGAAATTGGGGGAAAGCACGAGTGAGCACCGGGAAGATTTTTGATGTTGGGAGCTGGGTCAGGGAGGCCGATTTATAGGCGGTCGACGGCGAGGTGGTTCGGGCGCCCAGTGCGGTGATAGGCCGACGAGCGCGCGCACGTCGCGGCGACGTGCGGCACCGCAGCCAACGCACGCGTGTACGGCGAGCGCGGTGAGCGCGCGAGAGCAGAGTGCAGCGCCGCGGCAAAGGACGGCGTGGTGCGGGATGTGACGCGCGGCGCGACGCGAGCGGCATGGCGAGCGTGTACGGCGACGACTTTGGGGACATTCGGCATGGCGCGATCGCCGGCGACTCACGTGCGTGACCGGAGCCGATGACGCGGAACATACACGCGCGAGGTCTCGGGTACGGCGGGTGACGCGCGGCGGCTGCGAACGGGCGGTGTAATCGGTCGAACACTGCTGAGCTAATGAACGTGCACTTTTCCATTTATCCCGATTTTAAAATCCTATTTTCCATTTCCATTTCTTTTATCCCTAAAAATTCTAAATGAATTCTAATATTCCCAAAATAATTTTGAAATTATATTTTCAAACTTTTCCCCTACTTTTTATTTTTCAAAATATATTTTTCATATTTTTATTTCTTCTTTTAAAATCAATAAATTGGGGTCTTTAATTAATTTCTAAATTCATATTTCTTTTTCAAAATATTTTCATCATCCAAATCCAAATATTTTCTTCCACCGTTAGGGTTTAAACCAAAATATATTCTTTTCAGAATCTTTTGTAAACCCACAAAATTAGGTATTTATCCAACTTCGCATCAAAGCAATTCAAAAACTTAGGGTATCAAAACTTAGGGTTTTTATCCAACTTCGCATCAAAGCAATTCAAAAAGAACTCTTATGCAACAGAGCTTGGCAAATAAGAACGATAAATACGATAAGAAGCAATGATTCCAAAAGGTTTTTGTGAGTTCTGATTTTCACGTTCCGAATTCCACTCCTACGGTTTTCAGGATGTTACATGCACCCCCGAGCAAAAGGGCAGTGCTAGCATTCCAACGGCAAGATCCTGCAGGGCCTGAAGGCTCGGATCTTCGACCCGCTCCAGAAGTACGGAGGCCGTTGGCTGCGCGAGCTCCCCGCTGTGCTCTGGGGGCTCCACAACTAACCGAGTTGAGCCACGGGTCAAACCCCATTCTTCTTGATCTGCGGCTCAGAGGCTGTCCTGCTAGTCGACATGCTCCATGAATCCCAAAGAATTCGCCACTATGATGAAGGCATGGCTGAACAGACGCGGGCAGAGAACATCGACATCCTTGAAGAAGCACGGATGACTGTGGTGATCCAGGCAGACCGCTACCAGCAAGCCCTTCGCCGTTACCATGATAGGAACATCCAAGTGAGGTCCTTTAAGGTCGGCGACCTCGTACTCCGCCGACTGCAGTCCACCGCCAGCATGCACAAGTTGTCGCCCCCTTGGGAAGGCCCCTTCATTCTCCGCTGTCACACACCCGGGCTCCTACACGCTAGTTCGCGAGGATGGTCAAGAGGTGCCGAACTCATGGAACATCGAGTACCTGCGTTGATTTTACACTTAGCAGTTAAGTACCCAGCCCTCAATCCCTTCAATAAAGCAATATCAATTCTCTATTAACCTTTCCGCGGATCAACTTCCCCTGGCCCCCGAACGGCTTGGGGATCGGCAGCCCTTCCGAGCAGTATCAGCAGCCAGACCAACCCCTTCCTCGCGGCTAGCCCTGAGCAATGTGGCCCTCGCTTGTTAGCCAGGGGTTCTTTGGAAGAGGAGCTCGTCGGTTGCGCATGAGCTGCTCGGGGGCTCATTCTTTGCCCACTTTGACTGAACGTGATGGCTCGGCCTGATGTTCCTCGGGCTAGGGGCCGGTCCCCTCCTCGAGGCTGGACAGGGTCGAGGTCGATCGTGTTTCGGTCAAGTGCCAGGCGAATGAGCTCGGGGCTCTTAACGACTATATTGTGTGTAAATGACTAAGATGCCTAGGGATTGACTCGGTGACCACCCGGACTGAGGTCTGTTGATGGCCCGAGCCGCTCTACTTCGAGGGTCAGACACGCAACAATTAGTCGGTCATCGACCTCATGATCACCAGTCACGTAAATGATTAACTGGCCCTACCTTGACTGGAGGTCCCCCGGAATCCGTTCCGCTGGCTCTAGCCGCTTAGCCACGATGGTCATATGTGCGTCGAGTGATCGTTGATCTCCCCGTCAACCTGTTCGCCCAGTGTGTTCGGCTAAGTCGTTCGAGCTTGACTGGGTAGTTCTCCGGATCTGTCTGTTGAGTCCCTAAGTCGCTCGGCTTCGAGGGTTGGACACGAGGTGAATTTCAGGCAGTCTCTTCGCGCATCGACCTGCTATGAAAGAGGTGGCCTTGCTCAAGCTTGACCAGGAGCCCTCCGGATTTGATTCGTTGAAGGCCGAGGTCGCTCGGCACGATCTATCCAAATGGATAGACTTGCTCGATCTTGACCAGGAGCCCTCCGGACTCGTTCTGTTGAAGGCCAAGGTCTCTCAACGTAGTCTGCCACATAGCGGAAGGTCGATTGTCCGAAGAAAAAATAAATATATAATATGTATCGGATATTTCGCAAATCGAAGATTGTGTTCAAAAGAACTAATAAAGTCTTTACTACAAATGAGGTTGAAGATCATACATAGGGTTTGAGGTCCCCTAAACTACAGATCCATGTCAGCGATGATCTTCTTCACCGTCGGCTCCATCGCAGCATAAATGTTGTCAATGTCGGCCCCAGCAATGCCAGCCGGCCACCCTTCGGCGACCGCCTCGATCTCTGCACGGGGGTATAATTTGTGTACCACCCTGAGGACGTGCGTTGTTGCGGTCTTTGCCATGCCCCAGACGTAGGCTCGGAGAAGCTCCCGGCTATTCTGGAGACGCGCCATGAGCACGTCCTCGGTCCACCCGACCGACGATGGTTCAGGATCGATCTCGGCGAGGAGCTCCTGAACTCCGTCCGCGTAGTGTGTGTAGCGTGCCTCGGCCATCTTGGCGCGAGTCCTTAGCCCACCCACCTATTGGTGGAGGGCCGCCAGTTGACTTGTTCAAAAAGGGGCTGGTCAAAACACGCTCTGAAAAAATGATGAAAACAGGCCAACACTTACGGACAGCCTCCTCCCATGCTGCATTCGCCTCGGCCAGCTTGGTCGCGGTCTCGGCCCTTGCTGCTTCAGCGGTCGCATCAACACCTCGCAGGTGAGGCTTCAATGGTAAAACCAAAAAGGACGAAAGAAAGGTGAAAGCAAGGGGCATCCGAGCAATGATCAGAATCCAGAACTTTACCGGCTGTGAATGATCGCTGCCGCTCTCGCTCCATGAAGAACTCTACGAGTGCTCCATGAGTCACACTAGGGTTTGAGGCGACGGAAGGCTAAGGAGCAGATGCAGGAGCTCGGAGGCAGAAGTCTTGGAAAATTTTTTGGCAAAATGAGGGCATGAAGAAGGAAGAAGGCAAGATGACTGAGTTTAAAAAGGGGGCAATGATAGACCTGGCAGCGCCACCTTCGAAAAACAAGCGGCACCATTAACTGTGTGTGCGGGGCATCCGAGGCGATTCGGCCTGTTCATCTCCTTAACCGCCATGTAATCTTGATGAAGGATCAAAGTCGTCAATTATTGGGAGGCAGTTAATGACGCCCGCACGGGTTCTGTTGCGCACCCTAGAGAAACTGATGCTACACACACCACTTTCCTCGAAGGACAAATCTCGACCATTGGATCCGCGAGCCATTGGGGAAAGTGGGGACTTTGCACTTTGATCAGCCGTTACGTGCTCTTGATTTTGACGACCTTAATGACCCATGACTGGCGCTCTGTTCAAACGGACAGGGGCCCACGTGCGCAGCGCACGCTCAGGGTCGGGTGACCGATCGACGACCAAATTTTCTAGGATCTTCCTTCAACTCCTGCCGACCGCCATCAGTCTTTGGGCTATGGCCTCACCGACTCAGTCGTTAGCCTTCGGATTATGACTAAGTCAACTTCAGGACTACAAAAGCTTTTGGGTCGTAGTCCCGACGAGCTCGGCACCCACCTTCAGCCTCCGGGCAGTGGGCTTGCCGAGCCTATCTGCCGTCATCAGCCTCCGTGCTATGGCCTCGCCAAAGTTACCACATGCCACCGAGCTATGACGGGCCGACTTCATTGACTACCATCGGTCTCCGGACGGAGATTTAGTCCAAGAACCAATGAAGGAAAAATAGTACATCTGGCTTGACCCTAGGCCCGGATGTCCCTCCGACCCCAGGCTCGAGGGCTACACCAGGCAGTGCACCTAGGCGGTGCACCAGCCAAAACATGGTCAAGAGGCTTCAGGATTTTGCTGAGGTCTACGACCTAGAAAAATTTAGACCCTAAGGTTCAATGTCCCATTCGACCTTAGGCTCGAGGGCTGCACCTAGTAGGTGCATGCACCTGCCTAAGCCAGACCGAGATGCTTTGGGAACCTGTTGAAGACGGTGACCACGAAGAACTTGGACCCTAAAGATGGAAGTCTCATTCACCCTTAGGCTCGGGGGCTGCTGGGGGGGGTGTCACCCTAGGGTACCTCACAGAGCGGACTCTAGGATAACTGAAGATCGACCGGGAGTCCTCGGGACGGGGTCGGCGGCCCGACCTCATCTTGGGGTCAGACGCCTCGACCTCCCCCCAGGTCCGACCTTGGCGTCCTTTCTCGACCTCACCTCATCGGCCCGACATCAGACCTCCTCATGAAGGAAGGCTTGCTTTGCAAGGCTCGCAAAGGAGGCAAGGAGGGGACAACCCGGTAGATGATGACGTCACCCGCCAAGGCTGTACAGTTGGTACCTGCGGAGGACGGATCCCAGGACAGGATAAGGCATAAGATGCCCACGGTGCGCAGGACCAGAAGGGATATCTATGTACATTTTCAGATGTTGTTTGTACTTACTTTTTAGATCTTTAATCTTAGCTTTCTTGGCCCCCAAGTCCTCTTGTAACTGTCCCCCTTGGACTATAAAACGGAGGGCAGGGTGAACATGCCAAGACAGGAATCGATCAATCTCTAGACTATTCTTGGCCAGCTTCTTTCAAAGCCCCAAGAACTCTTGCCATTGTAATCCAAGTTAATACTCCACCCCATAAAAGAACACCACAAACTGGACGTAGGCCTATTATCCTTCGGGAGGGCTGAACCAGTATAAATTTTCTTGTCTTTTGGCTCATTTGATACTTGAGTCGATCATCAGATTCATCAGTGAGACGCCCTGATCATTCTCTTTCTCCTCCTTGGGTAACCCCCTCGAAGGACTGCGACCATCCCGTCGACAGAGATCAAAACTGTTAGTGATATGCCCTAGAGGCAACATGGAGATGTTGGATATCATGGTCAATGTTTATGTATCAATGAATAAAGTGTTATTCAGTTTCATGAAATAGACAACTTATATTGATCAATAAGTATGTGACTTATTTATGAGACTCTTTATGTATGAATCTATTTCTAAATGATCCCTGATCATATATCATATCTATGGAACAAATATGATTCAAAGATCAGCATGTTTATTGATTGATGATCATGTATCATAGATCATGGTGTGAAAATACCAAATCAATAAACATGAACATGTGTTAGAGAACACATTGTTGGATAGACCCACCTTGAGACACTACAGGGAATTAATGTGCCATTTGTTGGTCTCAAGTAGTGTTGGTGCAAAGTCCTATGACCTAAGATCATCATGGATTCCAACATGTGTAATGGTTCACTTAGGGACTACCAAACGCTATTCCGTAATTGGGTAGTTATAAAAGTAGTCTTCGGGTTTGCTATGAAACATGTAGTGAGATGTGAACGATCAAGATGAAATTTGCCCTCCTCTGGGAGAGATATCTCTGGGCCCCTCGAAGTAATGGATTATGGAAGTGCATGGCCATGCCGAGTTGATTGAGGAGTCAATCAACCGATAGATAATCCAATACGAGATCGAGGAATGATTAAGCTATTGATAGGATGTCACGAGTCTTGCCTATAGCTTAATTGATATCATGAGGCAAATGGATTTGTGCACACATTACAGGTTCAGGCGATATGATCCTCTTGTATACTTTGGTGTAATTATGTTCTGCTAGGGGTCGTTGTTGACGAGTCGGCCGAGTGTGACTCGGGTCGGAACCAAGTATACGTGAGCCTATAGGGTCGCACACTTAACGGGAAAGAACAGGCATTCGAGTTTGACTCGGTGTTAACGACCAAATTTGGCAAGCCAACCATCGGATTTGGAACTAAAGCTAAAGCCGATTTGGAGAAGATCGTGGTTCTCAGAGACAGTGTGCATCGGCTGAGACCAAATCGGCAAAGGTGTTCATGGGCTAAGACCGAGTCGGACAGGACAGGGATAGCCGATGTAGTCGATTCCGATGAGGATAGCCAATGTAGTCGATTCCGGTAAAAGGACATTGGAATCATCATCGAATTCGGTTGAAGCGCTCAATGAGGATTGCCATGCATGGATAGAGTCAAAAGAAGGCAATTTTATCTATTAATTAGGTTATTTTAAATAATTTCCTTATAAATTGTACCGGTAAGATTCCACCTAGGCGACTTATCCGTAATTTGAATTGTAATAGAGATAGGAATCATGTCCGACAAGGACATATTATGTATCTGGGTATAAATATGACCCAAGACCTTGTAAAGCAACAACAATCACTTCAATACAACTTTGGCGCATCACCACCTTTTCCTTTCAATTACTTCGATGAGTTCTTGCTTTCGAGTTGGGCTGCATCGGGTTCGATCTCTGACGAGAGGTAAAGCTTGTTATGGCGGCTTGCGCTCTCGGGATTAGTACTTACATCTTTATGACACTCTAATCCTATATACGTAAATCGCCGAGTTATCATATATGCTATATAATCCAGATCGATATTGCTGTCTAACCCTAATCGGCTAGCATCTGTTACTAGACAACAGCCGATAGGGTCAGATATCAACATTGACCTAGATTATATAGTATATCCACCATCTCGAAAGGCTTCCATTGACTTGTTTAGATCTTATGCTTCTATTTACGCTTAGTGCTGCATCGCTTTAGTCTGACCTACTAAGTTTTATCTAGAATCATAACATCTATCTTGTCCCATGATCGCTATTAGAGATAGTATCGGGGTTTCAACCGATCTTATCTGGTTTGGTTATCTTGTTTCTTATATGTTTACATTATATGCTAAATCTGTCCTTTATATTAAGATCTCACTATGATGAAATATATTAAGCTTGTTGTCGATCTGTTAGGTTATCTTAACACTTGATCGGTTCTTGTTTAATGTATTTAATCTATATTTTAATGTATTTAATCTATATTGATATCTTAGTATAAAGTGATATCAGAGTACTAGCCAATACATGTTAGATTTACGACATCGGTTATGCTATAAATATGTATAATCTTTGTCTCAGAGTGTCTTTAGACATAAGTGGTTTATACTGTCTCGGCACACTGCTGATCTATCCCAATCACTTGGTTTAAACATATTTTGAGACCTAGATTATATATTATCGATATCTACAGCCGATCGATTAGATCTAATTTCCCTTTGCCGATTCAGTGCATATTGCATCGGCTCCATATTAAATGATATGTCATCGGCTATACCCGATCGGCTATCGTTTACGAACTTAACTATGTTTTTTCTTTCTTTAGTTTCTTGTTGGTTGCAGGATCAAACCAACTGCCACGCCCTACGAACCTTAAAAGCAAGATTTGGACCTACACTAGAGCTAAGCAGATCTCTCAGTCTAGTGCGTGACATTTTTGCCGTCAACACGCTTTTGGCACGCCTGGTGGGACACGACAAGACATCATGGTGGACATCAAGTCATCTGAAATTGACCCAGAGAAAATCATCCCCGTCACCATGGACAAATTGACGCCAGAACAGAAGGCTGAGTTTGAAGAGATGATGAGCAAACTACAGAGTTAGTTTTTGCACTCGTTTGTTCAGACTCGCTCGCGCACGGTTGTTCAGTGGTACAACATAGCTTTTCCAAGCAATGATGAGCCCGAGTCAAGTTCTGGCAAGAAAAGCAAACCTCGGGACATCAAGCAGGATGACGGCCCTACGGAATTCAACAACTTACAAGATCAGATCGATTATGTCGTGCATCATGCGCTGATCAACCAATCGGGGATCCTTGTTAACACCTTAAACAACATGATCAATTATGTGGTTGATAGTAGGATTGCTGAGCGTCAAGCCAAGGGGCCGATATTTCTTCCAGGAGGCAATTTTCCACCATATAGGACGCTGGTTACTAACAAACAACAACCTGCTTCGGGTATGGTCCTAGAACAGTCCATGGTATCAGCATCGGCTCCTAGAAAGCCGATTGTATAATCATCGGCACAGAAGCAACCAGAGTTCAATCCCTTTCTCTTGGTCAAACAGCAACCTCAGCACATTGGATACAACATCCCTCATGTTTCCCAAGACCAAGTCGCTGCTATGTTCAGAACGAACCCGCCGGTTGTTGAGCCAATTCCGCAGATGCCGATGGGGCAGCAGTCACCGATCCCTCAGCGCAGCATCGGCCTATCGGTTGTCAATTCGTTCATGATCAGCAAGACCATGGGGTACATCAGTCTCCTCAACATCACATGGGGGGCAATGTCAATTTTCAGTATCAGCCTCATTCACCTCAAGTGCAGTATCGGCAGGGGACACCACCTCAACACTAGTACTTGCCTCAAATCAATCAGTTTGAGCCAATACAGCAACAATTTCAAGGAGCACCTCAGCAGAAGCCTTGGGCTGATATGATTGCCGATGTAATGAGGGAGCAGTTTGGTTTGAAGCCTAAGGATATTGACAACTTGTATCGGCATCCATATCCGGAAAACTTCGAAAGGGTACCATTGCCAAACCGATACAAAGTACTGGACTTTTCAAAATTTGCAGGGCAAGATAATGTGTCAACTTATGAACATTTTAGCTGATTTCTGTCCCAGTGTGGTGAAGCATTGGCTATTGACGCTCTGAGGGTTAGATTATTCCCTGTGTGTTTATCTGGATCGGCTTTCACATGGTTTTCATCTTTGCCATATAATTCTGTCCAAAGTTGGGCCGATCTAGAAAAGCAGTTTCATAAGTACTTCTACAGTGGGATACATGAGATGAAACTGTCTGATCTGACAGCAATCAAGCAAAGGCATGATGAATCTGTCCAAGATTACATCCAGAGGTTCAGAGATATAAGGAACAGATGCTACAACTTGATTTTATAAGATTCTCAGTTAGCACTGATCTCGCTTTCCAGGGATTATTGACACCAATCAAGGAAAGATTTTTGGCTCAGGACTTCGAAAGCTTGGCTCACTTGGCTCAAAAGGTAACAACACATGAGCAGAGATTTCAAGAAGCCAAGAAAGCCTTTAAAAAGGTTAGCCATGTTGCATATACCTCTGAATCCAAAGAAGATAGGATGACTCCGAAGTAGCAGCAGCTGAATGGGCAAGAAACAAGAAAACTGCTACATGTCGATGGGTCAAAAATTCAGCAAAGGAGGAAAAATATGACTTTGACGTTACTAAAGCCGACAAAATCTTTGATCTGCTACTTCGGGAGAAACAAATTCAACTTCCTACTGGTCATGTGATTCCATCGACTGAGGAGTTGAGAAAGAGGAAGTACTGTAAGTGGCACAATACTGGATCTCACAACACGAATGATTGTAAAGTTTTCAGGCAGCAGATCCAATCGGCTATTGAAGCATGGAAGATAAAATTTGAAGATACAAAGAATCCGATGAAAGTTGATTGTAATCCTTTTCCTGTCAACATGGTTCACACGAGTGGGATAGTAGCCGATAGGAAGGATTATCGGTCCAAGAAGCCCAACTCTGTCAGAATCATTGATAAATATCAGAAGAGGCATGGTAGGCAGGAAGAGAGGTACTTTGAGGATGATGACAGTTTTGATCCCCATTGGAGTTGCGAATTTTTCAGATTTTGCAGGAATGAAGGGATGAGACCACCATCGATAGAAAATTGTCCAGCATGCAGAAATTATGATGAAGATTATGCTGGAAGTTCAAGCCGATCTGGTGTTAACGCCAAAATTTGGTAAGCCCTAGAGTCTCAACCGGCTAAGTTGTCATATCGGCTCAAAGCAGAATCGGCTGAGAGTTCTGCGTCAGGCGATGGAGGATCAATATCTTCAGCAGTCGGATTCTGGTTAGATTCAGTTTGGAAAGATCTTATCCAGAAGATACATAGTTCAAGAAGGATATGGCTTGTATCTGTTAATTAGGATAAGTTTGTTAACTTTCTATTTTATCTTCAGGAAAGTATGTTAGTATCCGGTAAGGATTTAGTTTGTTTCCTTTTATCTTTAGGAAATTTTGAATTGTAATATGTTAGGATCTCTGTTAGCCTGCGGGTATAAATATGTAAGTCCGGGGTCCATGTAAAACAACACACATCAATACAACTTCGGCACATCGCCACCTTTTACCTTTTTCACTTTGTTCATCATCTGGCGAGACTTGGCACCCGACGCGGGGCTGCATCGGCTTCGATCTCCGGCGAAGGGGTAAGTCCAAGGTCCCGTCGGCCCAAGTATATCGTATCTATCTTTAGTTTCATTACCGTTCATAGATACATCGGCTTAGTTAGGACTTTCTCAGTTAGGTTTGATATTCTGATCAAGTCAATGTTTCTATAAACGTAATGTCACTTTAGGTAGATTTGTTATATCTATCACATTAGACAGATCTATCGGCTCCTCGAGTATTAGATTATCATGTACAATCTCGTGTTCCATCGGTTAGGTCCGACGTCCTAGATTGTTATCGATAATCTAAGTCTTGTTAAGCCGATAGGTTCATACTAATGTTTCATAGGAGGGTTAGCCGGTATTATAATATGTTTCTGTTGAATCTAGTCCTAGTATCTCGATTTAGCTCTATCGGTTGTCTCTTGTTTTAGGGTTTCTGCCAATATCGGCTAAATCGTTATATTATATTAGATTAGCTTAGGCATCTACCACCCTGAAAATTAGTCAAAGGCTTGATTGTCTAGATATTGCATTTCTTTTCATACTTAGTGTTGCATCAATTCAGTTTGATCTACTAAGTCATGATTAGAACCGTAGTCTCTAGCCTGCCTGATGGCTACCAATAAGGGTTTCGTCGGGGTTTCAGCCAACGAGTTATCTGGACATCGACATCGGATGGAATCACACAATCGGCTATCAACAGATCGGCTGTTTTGATTATCGGCCTATCGGCCGAGATGATTTATGCTTTGTTGTTTTGCATATCTTGTCAGTGGCAGGATCAAACTGACTGGCACGCCTGCGATTCATCAATTTTAGGACCTGCACTGGAGCTAAGCAGATCTCCCAGGCCAGTGTGTGTCTTCAACGTCAACACATCTTTTGGCACGCCGATCCACGTCGGCGGTACAGATTTGGCGTCAACATCTGGTCCTAAGGGAAATCGGCTAAAACAAAGGAGGTTGCCTGTTCATTAGAGATTGGGTCCAATTCATCAGGATTTTTCACAGGAAGATTTCGATGATGATGAAGAGGAGACCATGAACCCACAATGGTGCCCTTTCGGTATTTTCACTAAGAACCAGAAGAGGAGGGTACAAAGGATGAGGAGCAGGGAACATTTCCAGGAGGTACAAGCGAAGATCAATCATCGGCTGAAGAAGAAAAAGCAAGAACGCTCAAAGAAAGAGTGGTGTGTTAAGAGCAAGGTGCTTTCAGCCGATGAGGTCAAAGCCGACAAGGCAAAAAGGTTGGCTAAGGGAAAGGTTGTTGCTTCTGCATCGGTCAACATGGTATTTGTATTACCAGCAGACTATGAGGCTAGCCAAGCCGATGCAGATCTTGTGGAAGAATCCTTAGCTAAGTTGGTTTTGTCCCAAGAACAAGCTATCTTTGAGAAACCATAAGGGACGGGCATCGGCACCTCAAGCCACTGTATGTCAAGGGGTTTGTCAATGGCAAGCCGATTTCCAAAATGTTGGTTGATGGTGGGGCTGCCGTGAATTTAATGTCATATGCTACATTCAGAAAGTTGGGCAAGAACTCCGATGATCTCATCAAGACCAACATGGTTCTCAAAGACTTTGGTAGCAATCCATCGAAAACCGAAAGAGTTTTAAATGTAGAATTGACAATCGGCAGCAAGACTGTTCCTACCACATTTTTTGTCATCGATGGGAAGGGATCATATAGCATGTTGCTTGGAAGTGATTGGATTCATATGAATTGTTGTATTCCTTCGACCATGCATCAGAGCCTAATCGAATGGCAAGGTGACAAGGTGGAAATCGTGCTAGCCGACAGGTCAGTCAATATTGTCAATGCCGATTTAACTCTTTGGGAGATGGATGGAATTGATTGCTTGTCTGGAAAAATTTGGCAAGGATATTATCTAAAAGTGTTTGGTTGTGACATACAGCCAATTGGAGATGAAGAGCCCCGATTATTGCCTTGAGGGCGTCGTGGAGGGTTCAAGTTTCTACACCAAGGACACTGTGGACGATCTTGATGGCAACTTAGGACAAGGTTTCATGTCGACCGATGATTTGGAAGAAGTTGATATAGGTCCAGGAGATAGGCCTAGGCCGACTTTTATCAGTAAGAGTTGTCTTTTCATTTTAGAACCAAGCTAATAAAACTTTTGAAAGAATATAAAGATTGCTTTGCTTGGGAGTATTTTGAGATGCCAGGACTTAGCCGATCGATTGTAGAACATCGGCTCCCTATAAAACCAGCATATCGGCCGTATAAACAACCACCTAGAAGATTTAAAGCCAATATGTATGACGCTATTAAAGCTGAAACCACTCGATTGTATGATGCTGGTTTTATTCAGCTATGCCAATATGGTGAGTGGGTTTCCAATATAGTTCCAGTCATCAAGAAGAACGGGAAACTTAGGGTGTGTATTGATTTTTGGAACTTTAACAAGGCTACCCCTAAGGATGAATACCCAATGCCGATTGCCGATTTATTGGTTGATGCTGCTTCAGGGCATAAGATTATAAGTTTTATGGATGGCAATGCTGGATACAATCAAATTTTCATGGCAGAAGAAGACATTCATAAGACTACTTTTAGGTGTCCTGGTGCAATCGGCTTGTATGAGTGGGTGGTGATGACTTTCCTCCTGAATAACGTTGGGGCTACATATCAGAAGGCCATGAATTACATATTCCATGATCTAATCAGCTTGTTGATTGAAATCTACATTGATGATGTGGTAGTGAAATCGAAGGAGATTGATGACCATATAGCCGATTTGAGGAAAGTTTTGGAAAGAACAAGGAAACATGGCTTGAAGTTGAATCCCACAAAGTGTGCTTTTGGCATATCGGATGGATAATTTTTGGGTTTTCTTATTCATGAAAGAGGGATTGAAGTAACACAAAGGAGTATCAATGCGATCAGGAATGTTCAACCTCCACAAGACAAGAAGCAGTTGCAATCTCTGGTCGGCAAGGTGAATTTCATCAGGAGGTTTATTACTAATTTGTTTGAGAAGATGGAGCCCTTTACACCTTTACTCCATTAAAAGCCGATCAAGAGTTTACTTGGGGGCAGAGCAACAAAAGGCTTTGGACAATATTAAGGAGTATTTGAGTTCCCCTCCAGTTCTGATTCCTCCACAGAAAGGAGTACCTTTCAAGTTGTACTTGTCAGCCGATGAGAAGTCAATTGGCTCGATCTTGATCTAGGAATTTGAGGGCAAGGAAAGAGCAATCTTTTATTTGAGTAGAAGGCTTCTGGATGTAGAGACAAGGTATTCCCCGGTGGAAAAGTTATGCTTGTGCTTATATTTCTCTTGCACAAAGTTGAGTCATTATCCGTTATCCAATGAATGCACCATAGTTTGCAAGGTTGATGTCGTTAAGTATATGCTATCAGCTCCGGTGTTGAAAGGCACAGTTGGAAAATGGATTTATGCCTTAAGGAACTTGATCTCAGGTATGAATTGCCCAAAGCAGTCAAGGGGCAAGCCATAGCCGATTTTCTTGTCGAACATCGTGATGACTCAATCGGCTCGGTTGACATAGTCCCTTGGACTTTGTTTTTGACGGATCGGTTTGTACTCATGGTTGTGGTATCGGCTTGGTCATAATATCACCAAGGGGGGCAAGTTTTGAGTTTGCCTACACTATCAAGCCTTATGCCACCAATAATCAAGCTGAGTACGAGGCAGTTCTCAAGGGATTATAACTCCTAAAGGGAGTTGAAGCTGATGTTGTGGAAATCATGGGTGATTCTTTGGTGGTCATCAATCAATTAGCTGGAGAATATGAGTGCAAGAATGATACATTGATGATCTACAATGAGAAATGCCAAGAATTGATGGATAGTTTTCGGCTAGTGACCTTGAAGCATATCCCTCGAGAGCAAAATGTTGAAGCTAATGATTTGGCTCACGGGGCATCGGGATAGAAGCCGATGATGAAAGATGTTGAGGTAGAAATCGCTACAATCGCAGCCGATGATTGGAGGTATGATGTTTTTAATTATTTGAAGAATCCCTCTCAATCGGCTTCGAGAAAATTGCGATATAAAGCTTTGAGACATGTCTTGCTGGCTAACAATCTATATTATCGGATGATTGACGAAGTATTGCTGAAATGTTTGAGTACCGATCAAGCGAAAGTTGTGATGGGCAAGGTGCACGAAGGTATATGTGGTACACATCAATCGGCTCACAAAATGAAGTGGTTGCTTTGCCAAGCTGGATTTTTTGGCCGACAATGCTACAGGATTGTTTCCCGTATTATAAAGGTTGTCAAGATTGCCAGAAATTCGGAGCAATTCAAAGAGCACCAGCATCGGCTATGAACCCTATAATCAAGCCATGGCCGTTCAGAGGATGGAGAATCGACATGATCGGCCAGATCAATCCACCTTCGAGCAAAGGACATAAGTTTATATTGTTGACAACCGATTATTTCACGAAATGGGTGGAGGCAATACCATTGAAGAAGGTTGATTCTGGGGATGCAATTCAGTTCGTTAAAGAGCACATTGTATGCCGATTTGTTGTTCCTCAGACTATCATAACCGATCAGGGGTATATCTCTGTATCCGATGAGTTTGTCCAGTTTGCACAAAGCATGGGGATTAAGTTGCTGAATTCTTCACCATATTATGCACAAGCTAATGGACAGGCAGAAGCATCCAACAAAAGTTTGATCAAGGTGATCAAGAGGAAGATCTCTAAGTTTCCAAAGCAGTGGCATAGCCGATTGGCTGAAGCATTATGGTCTTATCACATGGCTTGTCATGGATCGATTCAAGTTCCTCCTTACAAGTTACTTTATGGGCATGAAGTTGTGTTGCCATGGGAAAGTGTCATCGGCTCAAGGAGAATTGATCTGCAAGACGAGTTGACAGCCGATGATTATCATAATCTTATGGTAGATGAGTCAAAAGACTTGGTTCAGTCTAGGATGCGTGCTTTGGAAAAGGTGACAAGAGATAAGGAGAGAATCGCTCGTCATTATAACTAGAAAGTTGTGCCAAAATCTTTTTCAGAAGGCGAGTTGGTTTGGAAAATGATCCTGCCGATTGGGACTCGTGATAATAAATTCGGCAAGTGGTCACCGAATTGGGAAGGACCTTTTCAGATTTACAAGTCCATTTCTAAGGGAGCCTATATGTTGCAAGAGCTTGATGGAGAAGTTTTTGGAATGGCTCTCAATGGGAAATACTTGAAGAAATATTATTCGAGTGTTTTGATTAATTCATGATTCAGCTATGTTATGCCAATACATGGTAGCCGATGTGTTTACATCGCCTTTAGATGGCCGATATAAGTTATATCACCCTTAGTCTTTTTAACTTATCATAATCGATTGAGTTCTGCCAATGTGTGATGGTCGATATTTGTGATATCACCCTTAGTAAAGCCATAATTTTATCAATGTTTGACATTGTAAAATTAGGGGGCATACATACATGCAAACACGAATATGTGGACTTCAAAAAATTTCAACGCAAGCTATATTACAACAGTCATCACAAAAGTTCACAAGGACTTACAAGAATCGGCATAAAAGTTCACAAGTTTCAAGCTCCTAACTCCTATTACATGGATCGGCTCATCCAGACACCAGCTTGTTGATAGCCGATATTTCCCTTTGCCTAATTTGTTCTATGTCTTCGATGGCTTGGGCGTCGGTTGCATCACTTCCTGGGATCACCTTCAGAGACTTTGTAAGATCTGACAAGTGCTTGACAGAAGTCCTCAATTTGGATTTTTGCTCTTCAATTGCCCTGGGAAGATCGACAAGTTTATGCTCTTCTAATGCTAGCTCGGCGTTGCACTTCTCAAGCTCAGCTAGTAGCTCCTTCTTGCGATTTTGCAGCCGATCAATGCTGGTCTGAATTGAACTTGGTCCTGTAGTCATCTCGTCAAGCTTAGCCTTGTTTGCGGTGATTGAATGCTGATTAGCTTCGATGGTGGCTTCAAGACCTTTTGTTGTGCCCTCTCTAGTTTGTGTCTGTGTTGTTCAAGGTATGTTGCTTGGGAGATGATGTCAGCTAGGTTGTCTGGGAATTGGTCTTGAATTTCTTCAAACCTAGCTCTGATCGGCCCGCAGTTGATGACTAAGTAGTCCAAGGAGCTCTCTAGCTGATGAGCAATATCCAATAGCTTGGCCTTCAAATCATAGGCAATGGGAGCCAAGGCTTTGCTTGTGGTCTCTTCCTCTTTATCCATAAACTGTCTTATGTCAAAGGAGAACATATCGGCCAAGACCTGAAAAGGGAATGATGAAATTGTTAAGTATTGAAAAAACTAAGAACAGCCGATATGGTGTATTAAAAAATACTTACAGGGATGACAAGAGCTGATTCCCTTCTGCTTCCACGTGATGGCTGCCCCTAGCCAATGAGTGCACTCACTTGATTCGTGCTGGGTAGGTGCTGGAGAGCAAGGAGGCTTCACAAAAGAAAAGGAACAAGTTTGGTTTAGAGTCGGCTAATTGAAAATTGAGAAAGGTTTTGAGTTTAAAGTTACCGATGGAGGTGGAGCCGGTTTCTTCTTGGTGGCCAATTTCTTTTTCTGCAAAGTTAAGGAGTTTGCACAACAATTGAAATATGAATATTTAAAGGAAGATGAACTCAAGAGAGATGCATACCGGAGCAGGACGAGGTTGGCATTTTGGAGGACTTAGAGTTTTCTGAGGAGCTAGGTCATCGGCTGGCGGCGTCTAGATAGTTCTTCTTGTTTCACTTGTATAAGCAGCACCATCGTCGACGGCTTCCTCCATTACTTCTTGATTGAGGAACTCCTCTCGTTTTGGTCTAAGGACGACAGATCATCGACTGCGGCTATTTTTTGTTTCTTGGGAGCTTTCTTTTTTGCAGTCGATGGATCGACAGCCGATGACTTGGTCCTTTTCCTTTTTCCCGTTTTAGAGGGAATCGGCTGGCAGGTTTAACCATGAAGCAAGGATGCCGTCTTGGGGGCATCATAGCCGATCCTTGAAGGGGCTAGTCCGCAACCATTGGGGAGAATGCTGACAGCATAGCAGATGGTTGCTCCAGTGTTGCTGACATGAGGAGGAGAGGAGTTGGTAGTCTGCAAACAAAGAGAAAGATGTGGTCAAATATTGAAGAATAATAGCTGATAATGAAGAATTTGACAAAGAAGAAGAGTACTTACTTGTGGAACCGACTTCGGAAACATAGTAGTCAGGTACATTGAGGCCGATTGGTAAAAAGGATGTTTCTTCCATTCAATCCACCATCGGTCAAAAGCCCTACTCCTCATTATAGACAATTCAATGTTCTCAATGCTGCCGAGGAGAGGTCCTAGGATATTGAGCAATCTGTCCATCTGTCACATACCCAAATTATAGGGTCAACGAAATTTTGTTCGAACAAAATAAAAGTAAAGTTTTCCAAATTTGAGAACCAAAAATTTTCATTTTCTGACTTAGGTTAAAGGACTTTGGCCCATATGCCCGAATAAAAATTTGAGAACCCAAAGTTTATCTTTTCTAAATAAGAGAGACCAACCTAGGCCTTGCATGGTAGACCAAATTTTAAAACAAATTAAAAACTTTTACATATGTAGCCAAGGATAAAAATGCAAGCTCATGTGGAGGCAAGCATACTAACATAAAACCTACCTTGACTTTGGTTATTTACGCGTATTTGGGTTTTCGATCTGCACTCCATAATAGGACTCATAAGCAACAAGCTAGGGGGATTAAAATTCACCAAAACGAGCCTAAACCAAATTTTAGATGCTAGCATGTAAAAATTAAGAATTTAATTCAAAGATCATTTCCTCAGCCCAAGATAGAATTTAAATAAACCACTACGATCATATTAGGTGAAACCACAGAGCAGAAGCAATTATACGTAGGAAGGCTACCCCAATTTTCTAGATTGAACCATATAGGATAAATTCATGGAAAAATTCATGAAGGTACTAAATGTTATGTTCAACTTAACATAATTTTTGTGCAATTTAAAAACTAGGTATGATGCCCAAAACAAAATAATCAAGACAGTCCAATATTAGGCTAATTAATGTCCTTAATCGGCCAAAACAACAACTTGCCTAAAAGATTATTTAACTGCACATAAGTATATACATAAAATAATTTATTCAAATACTAGGTTGATTGACATAAATAAATATAGTTTTTTTAGAATTTTTATCCTCTGTTTAGGCATTCTAAAAATTGAAACTAGTTTGAAAATAGGCCATCTTTGTTTAATTATTGGGAACAAACCACCAATGAGTTTTAGATGAAACCAAAGAAAATAAAACCTAGGGATGTCCATCTACCTCCAGTAAAATTTTCACCAATTTACCATGCCAAAAGATTAAGTTAATGAGCTCTAAAGTTTATGGAGAGAAATAAAATCGAAAATATAGCTAAACTCACTTTCACTTGTATTCCTACCCAGCCCACTCCAAATTGTCTTGCCCTCTTTGCCCTGGACCCACTGTCAGCCTCCCAGGCTAGCCCCACCAAAGTGCAAAACATCTCCACCACTCAAGGGAAAGCCAGAGAGAGGAAGAGAAGGAAGAATGTGTCGACGCCATCTCCTTCCACCTCGCCACACCACCGCCAGCCCAACTCGCACCATTTGAAAAACCTCTTCGCCACCGTGTTCTACATCCTATCCTCATAGTGTTCCATGAAGGAAACAAGAGAGAGCACCTCGAAATCGCTGGGAAGAGACTTATCTTCCTCTGTGCCGCAGGTGTTTGATCCGACGGCAAACTTCACTGGTGAGCTTTGACGCAACACACTCTCGAGAATGTGACCTCCCTTTGATGCCTAACACCTTAGTGGTTTTCATTTCCTATGGCGTGCACGTCGAAGCTACCATGCCATCCAGGTTCGTGCACCAGGCTCAAGTGGACGCCGCCGCCATGACAATGTCGCCGCTGTGAACACCGTGGACCAAATCAGGCCGAGTCGCCACACAATCAGCATCGCCTCGACATCCTCAACATTTCCCCTCAAGGACCCCGAAGGGTGACGCACTGGATAGCGAGATCGAGGCCTTCTTCCTCAGCTCTGGCCAAGCCGCCGCCGCGGGTCATTCCGCCCTCCCCGGTGAGCTTCAAGCCAATTCCATGGAATCACACCGTCTCCTTCAAGTTCTCAACCATGCGCATGGTTATTTTCGCAACCCTTTGGCTGGAATGAACTAGTGACGTCGACCCAAAAAAATTATGCCGCCGCCGGGCTAAACCCTCCGTCGCCACCACCGCCCGAGCTCTGCCAGCCCGCGCACGACCATAGGTAAACCCCCATGAACCCCGTAGATTATATACATGCATTACCTTTCGTAAGACTGGCCTCCAGAGCAACATGCGCCGACCACCCGAGCCGCACCGCCGCTTACACCTCCGTCACCATGGATTCTGACCGTTGCAGCTTGCAAGAAGACCACCAACGGTTTCGCCGTGAACCCCTCTACGCTTTTGCCTTTGGTCGCTCCTCGCGAAACCCGGGCATTCGCCGCCGAGGCCACCACCAAGCTCGCCGACCGGTGGAGCCCTGAGCCGGGCTCTGTCTCGCCCTAGCCGACTCACTGACCTGTGGGACCCACACCCTCAAGCGCCAACGCATCAGTTCAAAGCTAGCTAGTCACTGACCCGAGGGACCCACATACTGTATAAAGGAAAAAAAACAGAAAGAGTGTAATTTCCACAGGTAACTAGTATCACTTATAAAATCCATACAAAATTCATTAGGACTCAAATTTAAATGGAACAAATTTCTATAGACTCCCTAACTAGTGAACATTAGTATGGAATTATAAAACCATGGCCCTTACTGCACAGATTTGTCCCAAAAAATTTAAATAAAGCAGACCCTACACACACCAAGTGCAAACTTGTAAATTCCCTAGAAAATTCAAATTAGCTTCAATTTGAGCAAACCCAAATTCTATAGATTTCTCAGCTCACCTTCTCTTACCTGGGAAAATAAAAAGGTATACCTTCCTTGAGTCAGATGTGGGTAAAACTAGTTTTGGGAACATGATACACTTTAGGTAAAACAGACTTTAGGGATTTATTTAAAAATTAGTTTACCATCTTTTTGAGTAAACTTAAATTCTGTAGAATCATCAAAACATGTACTTTCAATTGAAATAAAAATATGTGCTCACTGTGTAATAAAATCTCTTAAATATTTAAATAAGGAGTAAGCAACCTAGGGCCCACCCTCACTTGCACAATTTGTAGTAAATTCATTTTCAATCCATTTGAAGTAAAACTAAATCTCCATAAATCCAGCAAATGGTGAACTTCAATTAGGTAAAATAGAATATGGCAATCTATACACTAAATATGTAGGAAAAACCCTAGAAAGATAACCTAAATGCAAATCACTCTTAACAGGCTAAGCACCATGTGTATATAACTATATATATGCATGAATTGGACCCTAACCTAAGTAAATTAGGATAAAACCTATTAGACCAGTGGAGCCTTAAGATCCATCCCTAGTTACCAAAACATAGTACCCATAACTCACAAGGCACTCTCTAAGTTAATAAATAAAGTTTATAACATAGAACACACCTAGTTATAGAATGCATAGCAAAATAATCCAAGCCCTAAAATTTATTAACTAAGATTAGATTGGTTAACTAAAATATTCATTTTGTACATCATAAACATAATGGATCAGGTTTTGGGCCTAAAAACCCTAGGGCCACATCTATAGAACCCCATAGGCCTAGAACATGTTGTAAATTTGTAAATTACCTAAGAAATTCGTAATATCTCTAGAAATTGTGAAACCAATTGTGTTAGTCTTAGAAAACATATTCCTTCACCCCTGTGCAGTCAAATCAATAAAAACCAAGTTATATGAGCCCTGTCCAAACAGCACCTAACCCTATACCGCTACGTCCCGATAAGACTTCAAAAAATCATAACACCTAAATGAAATGGGATAAATTAGAAATTATTCCACCCAAAATAATTAGAAACTAGTACCTACTCAATGTACAAAAATCATGCATTTTAGAGCATTTTGGATTTTCGCCTATTTTTTAGTGTTTAATTGCATGGCGTGTATTTGTTTAGATGATTGCACAAACGTTGAAGGATTGGATTAGATGCTGACATTTCTCAAGTCCAAGGCAAGTTCATTCCCCTCCTTTGAACACTTTGCTCCTATGTTTTTTTGGGCTAAATGATTTGTTTGTGAAATTTGCATGCGTAATTCAATTACTATCGATACTTTTGACCTATGATCTGTAGCTATGTCCTGAAAATGCATGAACCCCATTTTAAAATCACTTCCTTGCTGTGTTGAACCTTAGGAATAATTAGAGTACTTTAGATGTGCTCATATGACTATGTCATGTTTTATGAAAATGAAATGCTTAGCCTTGCTTAGTGATAAACGAAACATGGTCATGGAATTTATTGCTAAACTCTTTATAAATCTTTTTGGATATTTTAAACCAGAGGTGAACCTTTGAATATTTTTGAAATAAAATTTAAATAAAATGAGATTTTAGACTTGGGCGGCAAGTGGTATGCGATTGATGTATGTATACCGATAGAGGGAGTGTTTGCCCGAGTCGATTAAGGACTGAACTACATATCATTCATTATGTATACCGTGCATCCACATGTGCTAGTATGAGATAGCCTTAGCCGAGTAATCTATTTAGCACCTAGCCTTGCATTATGGTAGGCCGAAGTGTATGGGTTCGGATAACCCATAGGAACTTCCTATTTACCGTCGATGTGGTAGTTTAGGTGACTCAGTCTGTCCAATACAACGATATCGTGCCACGTGGGTGGGTTCCTGTCGTGTTCTCCACCACGACGTTAAGTTTAAGGCATGGGCCCGCCACTTAACGGTTCTAGGTCTTATTCTAGTATGGCCTAGGATGGAGGAAACACGTACCGTGCTGGTGCAAGGCTAGGGACTAAGTAGTGTAAAGGCTACGTTATGACCTCTAGATCGCACTCAACGTGAAGAGTGCGGTGGAGTCTTGCAAACTCGAAACAAACTAGAGTGTTCATATCATGTGGGTAAAGCTGTACAAACTCTGCAGAGTTAATAAAACTTATCGATTAGCTGTGCTCACGGTCATGAGCGACATAATGAAATGCTATGGGTATAAATTTTGTGATTTTGTGTTTTACCCTAAATGGTCTTGAGAATGAAATGTATTGTGTTAAACATAATGTTGTTTCATGATTCGTATTTGCCTTACTCCCCGACGTGAGTAATGGATTAGTATATACCTTTATATATAAGATAAGGCCATGCCATGGTTAGTAAAGGATTTTGTGTTTTGCTGAAAATGCCTTGCTTAAATTGCGTTGCAAATGGATTGTGAACTAAAATCTGCTTTATGCCATAAAAATTTGAACTACTATTAGCCTTCCATTGAAGTAGAGCTTTCATGTACTTAGGTTTGAATGTGCGCTTGCCAGTACATTATTTCAAAAAATGTACTGACACTTGCTATTGGAATATCCATTTTGTTGTAGGACTTAGATTTAAATTTTGAGAGATGCGGGTACTCGTTTTGCTGCTTCTAGGACTTGAACTTAATGGGGTAAACCCCTAGTCGGTGTGCTTGTGGATGGGTAGACAAGCTTCCGCTGTTCTCTATTATATCTATTTGGCCGGTCGGCCTTTGTAATTATTCATGCAATGTAATTCATTAATTTTATTTCTACTTAAGTGTGTTAGCTTCGTATGACCATGCTTGAGATGAAAGTGTGAGTCTAGCGCACATCTTGGGAGCTAGATTCGCACGAGTAAGAGTTAAGAATATTTGAGATGTTGTAGATCTTTAGCCAATTTTGTCAAGTATCTTGAATGTGTAACACATTTGGTCGCCACCTTCGCGTGGTTTGACGGGCACATCTCAGGCTGAAGTTGACTGGCAGGCTAAAGGCCTAGCAATGTCTCCAATATTGTTTTCTTGGGACATCAGACGTTCCATTATGTTTGTCGGATGATTTGAGGTGATGCACTTCATCCTACAAATATAATGGGAGGCCCGGTCAGTCTTCTACACCATCATAAGGCCTGAAGTGATCTCTCCCCTGGTTTGGATTTATCCATAAAGTACAAGCCGATCGGCAGTTGACCCATCCCCAATTGTCTGGCAGCACTCATCGGATGGTAGAAATCATATGAAACTTAGACATTTCTGCCTTGGTGGATGCCGACTGGGAGGATACAAGGGGAGATGGCAGCTGTGAAGACTTCTCTGGATTTTTCAAACTTCTCGGAGTTAATATCTTCAAATCTGAAATCGGTTGGCAGCTCGAAGTCTTTAGAGTTTTGATATGCAAACCAAATTCTTGATTCCCTTGGAAACCCCTAGTAGAAGTTGCCGAACCAGTCTGTGAAGAGGTCAGCCGATAGTTTTGATCCAGTATATGAAGATGCCGCCTCTCCAAAACACATGCATTGACGTGTTGTGACCTCATCACCATCCTCATCTGTGATCGGTTGTGCTCTTGGGAATTCAGATTCCACTAATGTTGGCCTCCCAGCAACTTTGTGTGTGTGCAGATTAAGCCAAATTTGGAGAAGCCACCAGGGGCCACCAGTGCCGATAGCAGAATCGATGGCAATCTTAGCCGATGCTGAGTTCAGAGTCTGGTAGAGGTATCCTAGCAAATATTTGCCCAAAGGAAATTTCCTTTTCTCTACCAGGGCTTTGGCTACATGCTGCCAGTTAATTATAGGACCACAACTTGGACCACAAAACAGAAACTTCTCCAACCACATCAGCAAGAAGACTGCATGTTCCCTAGGATCTACTGGGCCGGTTCCCATATTCTGAGAGATGAAGCCATTCCAACCGCCGATAGCCCGGGTCTTGAAAGAAAATTTGCCCTTGGTGTTCAAGCAGAAGGGATTAGCCGATGAAGTGATATCTAGACCGATAATCATGGTTATGTCCAGGAGAGTTGGTGTCATCGGTCCTTGATTGAATAAGAAGGCATTCAGAGTATTTGACCAAAAATAGGTTGCAGCCGACAGCATGGGCTCATCTTTGGACATGTCGGCTATGGTCAGGGCTAGGCATTGCGTTATTCCAAGTTCTTCCCAGTGGCTCTGTTTGCTAGCCGATACCCTGTTGTACCACTCTGGCCAAGTTTTTTTGGTGGATGGCCAAGACTTGAAAGTTCCAGCCCAATGTGCAAAACTAGGGTTTGTTAATCTAAAAGGAACCCTATTGGTCTCAGCGTTGATGAATTCAGTGGGGTCTGAATTGCCGATTGGGCCTAGGAAGAATCGGTTGGGGTGAACAAGGCTAGGGATTGCAATTTGGTTTGCGAGATGCTACAAAGGAAAAAGGCGAATAACAAAAAGCAAAGACAAATCCGCAGCAAGGAAAGGAGTTATAGCTGATGGGGCTTACCTCTGGGAATTCAGCTGACGGTGCACCAGAAGGAGTAGTTGAGGTCGACATCACCGGGGATGAAGCTATCGCCGCGAGGGGGTTGCTTGCAGTATCACCGAGGGCTCCGATGAGGTCACCAGTGGAGATTGGGGACATTTGTGGCTAGAGCGATGAAAGCGCAAGTGACAGCGTGAAAAACTTTGAGGCGGTGGTTTTTATTTAAATAGGTGCAGTAACGGCCGAAACGGAAAAGCCCTAGATTTTACCCCGGGGATAAGATCAAGCAAATCCGCAATATTACAAATATAATGGACTTGGGGGGCATGTGTTAACGACCAAATTTGGTAAGCCAACTATCAGATTTGGAACTAAAGCCGAAGCGGATTTGGAGGAGATCGTGGTTCTCGGAGATAGTGCGCATTGGCTGAGACCGAATCGGCTAAGGTGTTCATCTACTAAGACCGAGTCGGACAGGGATAGCCGATGTAGCCGATTCCGATGAGGATAGCCGACGTAGCCGATTCCGATAAAAGGACATCGGAATCATCATCAGATTTGGTTGAAGCGCTTCATGAGGATTGCCATACATGGATAGAGTACAAAGAAGGCAATTGTATCTATTAATTAGGTTGTTTTAAATAATCTCCTTATAAATTGTACCGGTAAGATTCCACCAAGGAGACTTATCCGTAATTTGAATTGTAATAGAGATAGGAATCGTGTCCGACAAGGACATATTATATATCTGGGTATAAATATGACCCAAGACCTTGTAAAGCAACGACAATCACTTCAATACAACTTCGGCGCATCACCACCTTTTCCTTTCAATTACTTCGACGAGTTCTTGCTTTCGAGTTGGGCTGCATCGGGTTCGATCTCCGACGAGAGGTAAAGCTTGTTATGGCGTCTTGCGCTCTCGGGATTAGTGCTTACATCTTTATGACACTCTAATCCTGTTAACTTAAATCATCGAGTTATCATATATGCTATATAAATCCAGATCGATATTGCTGTCTAACCATAATCTTCTAGCATCTGTTACTAAACAACAACCGATAGGGTTAGATATCAACGTCGACCTAGATTATATAGTGTATCCACCATCTCGAAATGCTTCCATCGACTTGTTTAGATCTTATGCTTCTATTTACGCTTAGTGATGCATCGATTTAGTCTGACCTACTAAGTTTTATCTAGAATCATAACATCTATCTTGTCCCATGATCGCTATTAGAGATAGTATCGGGGTTTCAGTCAATCGTATCTGGTTTAGTTATCTTGTTTCTTATATGTTTACTTGATATGCTAAATATGCCCTTTATATTAAGATCTCACTATGATGAAATATATTAAGCTTGTTGTCGATCTGTTAGGTTATCTTAACACTTGATCGGTTCCTGTTTAATGTATTTAATCTATATTGATATCTTAGTATAAAGTGGTATCGGAGTACTAGCCGATACATGTTAGATTTACAACATCGTCTATGCTATAAATATGTATAATCTTTGTCTCAGAGTGTCTTTAGACATAAGTGATTTATACTGTCTCGGCACACTGCCGATCTATCCCAATCACTTGGTTTAAACATATTTTGAGACCTAGATTATATATTATCGATACCTACAGCCGATCGATTAGATCTAATTTCCCTTGGCCGATTCAGTGCATATTGCATCGGCTCCATATTAAACGATATGTCATCGGCTATACCCGATCGGCTATCGTTTAGGAACTTAACTCTGTTTTATTTCTTTAGTTTCTTGTTGGTTGCAGGATCAAACCAACTGACACGCCCTATGAACCTTAAAAGCAAGATTTGGACTTGCACTAGAGCTAAACAGATCTCTCAGGCCAGTGCGTGACATTTATACCGTCAACACTCGGATACGGCTCAATTGGATAGAGATCCAGTCGGACAAGGAGTCCCGATGGGCCTTTAGGCCCAGTCGGCAACCATATATAAGGAGGTGAGGGATGGAGGGATTTTGTGCGCAACAGACAGTCGGACAAGCTTCTCCACGGAAACCCTCCCATGCCCGAGCCAAAACCCTAGCCGTGCATCGCGTGCTAGCACATGGGTGTTCGGAGTTCTCTCCTTGGATGTGTGGATACCGGTAGAGACATCGCTATCGTAGCCTTCACGTTCTCCTTCAGTGGTATCAGAGCTAGGTTTGTGTAGTTTTGGTTTTAGATTAGATCTGGAACAAGTTTGAGCACATGGGTTGATTAGATCAATCGGTTTTATGGGAACGGTAGAGGAGAGTTGATGGAAATTGTGTTTCTTGATAGTGTATCGGAACGACATAATGTGATTACGTCGAAGAAATTTCCATAGGACTCAGTTTGAGTTGGGTTCGGGATGGCGTTCCTTGATAGTGTATCGGAACGGTATAATATGATTATGCCGAAGCTATCTAGTAATCCGATCATAATTGTCGCCTTGCGCCTATGCAAACCATGTCCCTTGATAGTGTATCCGGACGACATAATGTGATTATGACGATATGGTTTCCCCTCGACCCGCGAGGGGGCGGCTTTTCCCTCGACCCCCCGCCCGCTAACCGGCTAGCGGGACCGCCGTGTGTGTACCCCCTTTTGTCGTCTCGATACCGTTTCTCTACGATAGGTAGAAAGTGTTCTATGTCTAACTTGTTTTTGCAGAGAATGCTTTGAGATGGTATGGCACAATTGTATGTATGAGATGCATGAGATACGTGTAATATTCTTTCATACGTGCAATCCATGTAAATATTCTTTCACGACCTGCGTGTCAATGTAATATTCAATTCATAGCTTCTATAATAGTAGCTTAGTTTGAAGAAATCAAGCATCCAACACTCGGGAGAACGGTGATGAAGATGGAGATCCTCAACACCGACATGGAGATGGAGATCACCATGTGAAAAGGGCCATACTATTTCATTATTAATTGTTATTCTTCTTTCTTTCATATAAAGATATGTTTGTTTGATAGGAAAGTATCCCTCACAAAAATTAAGTAGTAATGATGCCCTTTCAAATATTGCACCTATCACCGTTGTGATCGTCAATTGGTGGGTCTGCCAAAGCATAGTGTCATTGTCTATCATAACACGATGGGGTATATGTCAGACATACATGCAGGAGCATTTGGTTTACTTGACAAGGCTATCAAAACAGTTTTGGCCCTTGGGGAATAGGTTGGGGTCGGGGCATGTTGATGTCACCCAACGAACAAGAGTCACAAAGGGATGTAATTAGCAACGTGTTGCTTACCCACGTTGCTAATCTTTTAGCAGTAATGCCAAAAATCACTGGAAATTAATTAACATATGGATCTTGACCCAATATGTAACCTACAGGGAAGGTTAAGAAACATAATGGGAGTATTTTGTTAAATTGTTTAATAAAAGACAAAGCATAAACATTGTGCTAAACTTTGCATATGTTTTCTGTTGTAGATTATGGCAGCTAATAATGCACCCAGTTCTTTTAATTTGCAATCTATACTTGAGAAAGAAAAGTTGAATGGAATAAATTTTATGGATTGGTATCGAAACTTGAGAATTGTTCTCAAGCAAGAGCGAAAGGAGTATGTTATTGAAGTTTCTTATCCTGATGATTTGCCTGATAATGCTAATGCGACTGCACGGGGGGCTTGGGAGAAGCACACTAACAAATTCCCTTGATATAAGTTGTCTCATGCTTGCCACAATGTCCTCGGAGCTCTTGAAGCAATACGAGAGCAGTGATGCTCACAGTATTATTGAGGGTCTACGTGGCATGTTTGAGAACCAAGCTAGGGCCGAGAGGTTCAACACCTCAAAGTCCTTGTTTGCGTGCAGGCTTGTAGAAGGGACTCCTGTCAATCCGCATGTGATAAAGATGATTGGCTACATTGAGAGTCTTGAAAAACTAGGTTTTCCTCTTAGCCAAGAGTTGGCTACAGATGTGATTCTCCAGTCGCTCCCTCTTAGATTTGAGTCATTCATATTAAATTATCATATAAACAGCATGGATAAAACCTTGGCAGAATTGCATGGGATGCTAAAGACTGCTGAGGAAAGTATCCAGAAAAACGGTCATCATGTGCTGATGATGCAGAAAGCTAAGCGCAAACATCCTATCAAGAAACTTTGCACAAAATGGAAGCTAACTCCTGATGAGATCACGAGTGCCTCCAAAGCAAAGGAAGGCAAGAAGGGATCGACAGCATCAGATGTTGTTTGCTTCTATTGCAAGGAGATAGGATACTAAAAAAGGAACTGTAAGAAGTACATGCAAGATCTCAAAAAGAAGCAAAGTATGACTTCTGCTTCATTTATTAATGTTATAGAAATCAATCTTGCTACTTCATCTACTGACTCTTGGGTATTTGATACCGGATCAGTAGCTCATATTTGCAAGTCATTGCAGGGAATGAGAATAAGTAGAAGTTTGAGAAGGGGCGACGTGAACCTGCGCGTCGGCAATGGAGCAAAGGTTGCTACAGTTGTTGTTGGCACTATGCCACTTCATTTACCATTAGGATTAGTTTTGGAACTAAACAATTGTGATTGTGTTCCAACTCTATTTCAAAACGTTATTTCCGCTTCATGTTTGCAAGCGGAAGGATATGCTTTTAGATCAGTGGATAATGGTTCTTCAATTTATCTTAGAGATATGTTCTATTTTCATACTCCATTGGTGAATGGATTACACGTTTTGGATCTTGAAGCGTCTCCCATCTATAACATCAGTACAGATACGCAACTCCCAAATGATATAAACCTCACATTTATTTGATATTGTCGCCTAGGCCATATAAATGAGAAACTTATGGAGAAGCTCCATAAAGATGGTTTGCTTCACTCTTTTGATTTTGAATCATTTGAGACATGTGAGTCTTGTTTACTTGAAAAGATGACAAAGGCACCTTTTGTAGGATCGAATGCCCAACTAAAAGCCAACCAGAGGGGGGTGAATGGTTGAGTACCCCAAAAACAAAGTTTTAGTGGAAATAAAACTTTACCTCTGTTTTCGACGCCGGTCGACCGCGAGTGTCGCACCGGTCGACCGTCTTTGTTCATCCGGTCGACCGCTGAAAGGCCTTCGGTCTGACCGCCCGTAGCCGATCGCCTCAGCCGATTTGCCTGTAGTAGCCGATGCCGATGAAGAGCCGACGACGTCCGGTTTGACCGCCAACGTGCTTGCGGTCTAACCGGGAAGAAAGCGCAGTCTGACCGCCGTATCGTCTGCGGTCTGACCGGTTAGCAGATCCAAATTACGCCGCCGCACCGAGGAAGAAGTAGACACAAAGAACTAACAAGAAAATTGATCTTTGTTGAAACTCTCTGTGTTTACAAAGTGCATGCAAAGCACTCCTCACAAAACTCAAGCTAAACTCTAACTTTAAACCCTAAAAACTTGAACTCCAAGCAATAGAAGCGATACCGAGAGGCCACGCCTCCCCTCACTATTTATACACAAAATCCACAGCCAAGAGCCACGAATCCTACTCATACAAGAAGACCTAATCCACTAGGAAACCTTCCCGTACAAGAAACAAACTATACATAAACCAACCGTAACAATCTTGATTTTCCTAAAACCGAAATTCCGCTTTCCATACGCAACAATATCTCTATTGTATGCCATATGGAAACTTTCCAATCATGTGCACTAATCTCTACCCTTCATCATCCCGCATGATCCCCATCTCGAACGTCACCTTATCTCCAAGTTGACTCCGACTCGTTCACCGGCAATACTTTCCCGAGGCGTAAAGAATACCTGCACACAATTAAATAAAGAATACAATATCCGAGCACAAGCTATCCAAACTTGACTCAATGTTAGCATAAACAACCAGACATGTGCATAGGAACACGAAACTTCCATGTATGTATAAGGAAACAAACCGAAACCAAAACCGAAACGCAATCGGCAACCAGTCGGACTGACTCGATCGGTCTGACCGCAGGCAACTGCCCGGTCTGACCACCGAAACACCTCCGGTCAGACCGGCTGTGGCAGCCGACTGAACATTGTTCTTCATCCAAAAATTTAACTCTTTCAAAAACAAAACACTCAAACCAATAAATCCCAAATACCAATTATTCATCATTAAATAACGAATCAAACACACTTTGATTTTACAATCTTCCCCTTGATGAACACATTGGCAAACAAAATAAAAGAGTTGTTTTGGTGTTTGAAAAGTTAAAAACAAAAATAATAAAAAGCATTGAAGAGCTCACAAATCAAAAAAAAGAAAATTTCTCCCCTTTTGAAAAGAAAGAAAATCCTTTGACCCAAAAAAAACTTGCACTTTTTGTGCACTTTTTATGAAAATGTTCTCCCAAACAACATTATTTTCTCCCCCTTTTGACAATCAATTCATCAAGCATAGGAATTATGTTTATTTAATTGTCAAGAGCTTAGCACCATACATAAAGCAAGTCAAGTCATGTGTTGCAATAATAAGAAGATAAATTTATCAATTAGAAAGCAAATATGCATTAAAGTAGAATCATGAATCAAATATTTTATAATTAAGAGCAATAACACAATAAAAATTCATGGATTTCAATGATTTATAATGCAACATCTTTACAAGCACATAGGTTGAAAAATAAACACAAATATATATACCTATTGCAATCTTTATTCTTTCTCAAATATACCTTTTTGCACATATAATTCAAGAGAAAAACTTTTTCATATTGATTTGAGCCATATTTGTTGCTCATATTTTTCTCTCAATTATTCCGAGTACGTCCTTGTCGTCAAGACTGTTTCCAAGGATTCGGCACTCATTATTTTTGCTCACATCGAATACGTCCTTGTCGTCAAGACTGTTTCCAAGGATTCGGTATTCATCTTTTTCTCTCATAAATAATATTTTATTCTCTTTTCACAATGAGCAATTGTAAGTAATTTGAGGAATATTAAAGCAACATAATATATATAAGCATTTAAAAACCAACACAAGTACGAGTATCAACATTGCATATTTCTTTAATTCAAGTATTGCTTTAAAGTGTCATGCATTATTCCTCTTAAATATAAAATCTAGATCACATAAAAATACTAGAATACATATAAGCTATGCTAGTGACAAATAAATCTTCATAATATTGCTAGCATGCACATGATCAACAATATGTATGGATAAAGCTCTCTTTTTTAATTTATTTTAATCATGTAGCTTGATAAATCAAAGAGCAGAAAAACTCCCCCTCAAAACATGCCAAAAGGATGAATGATTCCCAATTCCCTCGAAGAAAAGCAAAGCGAGAAGAATCCAATGGTTTTGTAAAAATATCAAGCAAGTTGCAATTTTGTATCCAAAAATTTCAATTCAACATCTTTCTTCTCAACATGATCTCGCAAGAAGTGAAAACGAATATCAATGTGTTTGGTGCGTGAGTGTTGAACAGGGAATCTTAGCAATGTTAATGGCACTTGTATTATCACAAGTAAAGAGGCACATTTTCAAAAGCAAGTCCATAATCTTTTAAAGTAGAAATCAGCCAAAGAATCTGTGAACAACAACTAGTAGCAACAACATATTCAGATTCAGCAGTGGATTGAGCTACACTAGACTGTTTTCTAGAAGACCATGCAATCAATGAAGTTCCAAGAAAATGACATGTTCCACTAGTACTTTTCTATCAATTCTACAACCCGCAAAATCAGCATCGAATAACCACATAAGCAAAGAGAAGATGAAGTTGAATACCAAATACCAAACTCAAGTGTATGACTCAAATACCTCATGATGCGCTTGACCGCTTGACGATGAGACGCACGTGGAGAAGCTTGAAAGCGCACACAAGCACACTGCAAATTGTATGTCTGGTCTAGAAGCAGTTAGATACAACAAAGATCCTATCATGCTTCTATACTCCTTTTGATCCACGACTTCACCCTCTTCATCGGGATCAAGAACGCGTAGATCCAATGGGTGTAGAGATTGGCTTGCAACTCTCCATCTTGAACTGCGCAAAAGATCTTTGGTGTACTTTGTTTGATGAATGAACGTACCTTGAGGTGTTTGCTTGATTTGTAAACCCAAGAAGTACGACACTCACCCATCATACTCATCTCAAACTCCCTACGCATAGTCTCAGCAAATTATACAACAAAAGTGAGTTGAACAACCAAAGATGATATCATCAACTTATATCTGAACGAAAAGTTGATTTTCACCATGCTTAAGAACAAAAAGCGTTTTATCAATTTTTCCCATTTGAAAACCGTTTTCAAGCAAAAAGTTCTAAAGTCTGTCATACCATGCTCTAGGTACTTGTTTCAAACCATATAAAGCTTTTGAAAGTTTAAAAACATGGTTGGGAAAGTCGGATTTTCAAAACCCGGTGGTTGTTTAACATAAACTTCCTCCGAATAAAGCCATTTAGAAAAGCACTTTTAACATCCATTTGAAACAATTTAAAACCTTTAGAAGCAGCAAAAGCTAACAAAAGCCTAATTGCCTCAATCCTAGCAACAGGAGCAAAAGTTTCATCAAAATCCAAACCCTCCACCCGAGTATAACCCCGAGCAACTAGTCTAGCCTTATTGCGAACAATCAAACCATCCTCATTTTGTTTATTTTTGAAAACCCACTTGGTTCCAATAATGTCCAGAAGGAGGTTCAACTAAAGACCAAACTTTATTTCTTTCAAAATTTTCAAGTTTTTCATGCATGGCGTTAATCCACGATTCATCGGTTAATGCATGAGTAACATCTTTGGTTCAAAAGAAGCAACAAAAGCAGAATTCGCAGAGTCATGCGCAGTTACCTTAGATCTCGTTGTCCGCTCATTTAAATTACCTATTATTTGTACCGGCGGATGTCGTCGATGAATGTGCAAGGGTGCTGTGATCTCAGAAGTTGATTCACGTTCTGGTTCAGCACTGGTCGTGGTCCCCGAAGAATCCTCTTGATTGGAATCGACGGAGTCCAAAGAAATCGCCCCGCCGGTCGACGGTCTCTGGTCGGTCGACGGGCAGCCTCCTCCTCGACCGACGGCACTGGCCGGTCCGACGGCACGACCACCATCGTCGTCGTCGCTTTCGTGTTCAAAGATTCGACCAAACTCCCCCTGATCCTGTGGCAGTGTACCTAAAAAATCTGGTCTAGTACCGGGACTAGCCTCATCAAAAGTGACTTCGCAAGTCTCGACAATTTTGTTAGTCTCGAAAAGAAGTACACAATAGCCATGAGTGTGTGCGGGATAACCAAGAAATAAACCATCAATTGAATGTGATTCAAACTTATCCAAATTTCCAGATTTTAACACAAAGCACTTGCAACCAAAAACACGTAAATGTGAAACTTTAGGTTGACGACCAAAACGAAGCTCATAAGGAGTTTTGCCAAGTTTAGAACGCAAGAAAATGCGATTAGAAACATAGCAAGCAGTTAATAGCTTCGGCCCAAAATTTTCTAGGTGTGTGATATTCATCTAGCATTGTCCTAGCCATTTCAACCAAAGAACGATTTTTTCTTTCAACAACACCATTTTGTTGAGGAACACGTGGAGAAGAAAATTGATGTTCAATTCCTTTTTCAACACCAAAATGTTCAAAAGAGGTATTTTTAAATTCACCACCATTATCACTTCTAATTGTTTTCAAAGAGTTGGGAATTTCACAATTCAAGCGAAGAAAAAGACTTCGAAAGTGTCCAAAGGCCTCGTCCTTAGTTGCCATGAAGAAAACCCAAGAGTATCGAGAAAATTGTCAACAATAACTAGCACATACCATTTTCCTCCAACAGATTGCACTCTAGCGGACCAACAAGTGTCCATGTGTAAAAGCTGTCCCCTGTGCATCCGTTATCACAAAAAGAATTGGTGTGTGAGAAGAAGCAACCATTTTACCATGACGACATGGTGCACAAACCAAATCAAGATCCTTTTTGAGTTTTGGCAAACCACAAACAAGATCCAAACCACTTAAACGAGTCAAATGATCAAATTCAACATGACCAAGTCTATGATGCGAACATCAAATCTTTGTTGAATTTTGCAACTAAACAAGTAACAACAGGAGAAACAGGGTTTTCAAAATCAGCTTTAAAAACTCTCCCATAACGAGAAATGTTCAAAACAGAATCACCACAAGAATCAAATATTTTACTTCCATTTCTTGAAATGAACTTCAAAGTTTTCATCAACAATTTGTGAAACCGAAAGTAAATTGTATTTTAAATCTTCTACCAAAGCTACCTCTTTTAATTCGAACTTGTCACTTACCTTGACGGATCCGGTAGCAATAACGGCACTTGTTGAAGCATCCCCAAAGATTATTGATTCCGTCTTGGATGCCAACTTGAGGGAGGAGAACCACTTCTTATCACCAGTCATGTGCCGCGAACAACCGAGAGTCCATGATCCACACGTTCTCCTTCCTCGCCACGAAAGCCTAAAAACAAAGGATGTCGAGGCCTCGATCTGGGGTTAGTTAAAAGAAACTTAGGAATCCATCTTGAGACACACGACCAATAGATCCAATAGGCACAAAACCACGAGAAAACGGCTTTTGGAATTTTCGGAAAAATTCCTTCGGGGCGATCCGACCACTGCGTGCTATCCGGTCGAGGAGCCATCGCGATCCGACCGAGGCAGCGCCGGTCGGCCAGGAGTGCTAGGGCCGGTCCGACCGGTGGACCAATCTGCGGTCCGACCGGCCTTCCCGAGGAAAACCGATTTTTGCCACTTTGATTTTGCAAAATTATTTTCTCTTTCCTTTTTTTCTTTTCGTGCTAATCAAAACAAAAATCAACAAGATGACCATCTTTACCACAAAAAGAGAAAGAAAACTTTTCTTTAGTAACGATGGTTTTGAAGAATTAGGTTTAGTTTCTTTTAAATAAACGAAAGAGATGGCAAATTTCCAGCAGACTTGAAAACTGTTTTCATGGTGTTAGGTTTTGTCAAGATTTCACCGTTTTCGTTATTCGTAAAACATTTGGAGGATTTTTGGTGAAATAATCATGAGCATCAAAACCTATTCCCTTATTGTCGCTACACACTTTTGATTTGTCCAAAATCATGTTAAGTTATTTCTTACCATCAGAAAATTTTTGCAAAGAACTTTTCAAGTAAGAAACTTCTTTTCCAAGATTAACACAATTTTCACAATCAATTAAAACATCTTTGCCTTTGCGACATCTAGAGCAAGAAGCTACCTCATCTTGTTTAACTATTTCTTCCATGTGCTTAACACGAGCTAAAGCATCTTTTAGTTTCAATTCATTAGCATCACAAGTTAAACAAGATTTAGGAGCCAAAACTTGAGAATTATTGACATCTCTAATCTTTGAAATTTCCAGCATTAAAACCTCATAATTTTTACAATTATCATCATTGGGAATAAGAGATTTCAATCTAGCAATTTCAGCATTTAAAGATTCAATTACAAATTCTTGTTTTTTTAACATTTTCTCACATTTTTTATTCTTAGCACTTAAGACAAGAATTGCATCCTCAAGTGAGCTTACCTCATTTTCTTCATCTGAGAAATCTTCATCTCCATGCGTCATGAGACAAACGCCGGAGATGTTCTTGCCCTTCTCCTCCTCACTGTCGAGTCTATATCGCCGAGTGGCTCAAAAGCGGCATAGACTTGACTCAAGACCTTCTTGATCATCTCCTTGGAGCGCCTACCCTTGGGTTTGTCATCCTTTGTCTTCTCGGCGCTCTTGTCCTCCTTCTTGCTCCTCCCAAGCTTGGGGCGGTTGGAGCGGATGTGATCCAAGGCGCCGCATTCAAAGCAACGCGTTGGTCCTCCTTTCTTCCCGAACCTAACTCTGTTCATAGCTCGGAAAGTTTGTTAGTAGCAAGAGCCAAGTCCTCCTCCTCGAATTGCTCGAGTTGTTCATCGGACATGGCGTTAATCAAAGCAAGAGCATTTGGAGATGACGAAGAAGCAACATCGAAGAAGTCAAAGGAGAAATCAAGGCACTTGACTTAGAATCCGTTTTTCGAGAAAGAATATTCATCTCATGAGTTTTGAGTTTTGTATAAAGTGAATCCAAAGTCAAATTTGCCATGTTAATGATTCTTGAATAGAAGTTACTTTCATCTCCCAAACAGACATATCAAGACCATTTAAAAAGTGGCGAGAAATCTCGGATCGTGGATAATTAGTGTCATAAGAAGAATCAACGGATCTAAGATTGCTCAAGATTTTATTAAACCTACCAAGATAGTCGTCCAAAGCTTCAAGCAGGTTTCATCTCAAATTTTATATATTCCTTTTTAAAAAGATCTCGACGAAGTTCTTTTATGTTTTTAGTTCCTTGATGAAAGTTTTTCAAAGCGTTCCAAATTTCATTAGCGGTTTGAAGATGAGAAACACGATCAAAATCAGAACGCGAAATTCCATTCAACAAAATGTTTCGAGCTTTGCAATTGTTATTAAACTCAGTTTTCAAAGCATTAGTATTAATGGCATCGGGTATGGTGTAGGAAAGCGCAACCTTTTGCCACACATGATAGTCTTGAGCCATGATGTAAGATTGCATCTTACTACACCAATACGCAAAATCGGTGCCATCAAAAACATGCGGTTTTGTTGAAAATTTATCCGACATGATGGAAAAACTTTAGATCAAAAAAAATCCAAAGAAGAAAAATGTGGCTCTGATACAACTTGTAGGATCGAATGCCCAACTAAAAGCCAACCAGGGGGTGAATGGTTGAGTACCCCAAAACAAAGTTTTAGCGGAAATAAAACTTTACCTCTTTTTCCGACGCCGGTCGACCGCAGTGTCGCACCGGTCGGCCGTGCCTTGGCCGGTCAGCCGCTAAGGCCTTCGGTCCGACCGCTCGTAGCCGATCGCCTCGCCCGATTTGCTCGTAGTAGCCGATGCCGATGAAGAGCCGACAACGTCCGGTCCGACCGCCAACGTGCTTGCGGTCTAACCGGGAAGAAAGCACAGTCTGACTACCGTATCGTCTGCGGTCTGACCGGTTAGCAGATCCAAATTACGCCGCCGCACCGAGGAAGAAGTAGACACAAAGAACTAACAAGAAAATTGATCTTTGTTGAAACTCTCTGTGTTTACAAAGTGCATGCAAAGCACTCCTCACAAAACTCAAGCTAAACTCTAACTTTAAACCCTAAAAACTTGAACTCCAAGCAATAGAAGCGATACCGAGAGGCCACGCCTCCCTCACTATTTATACACAAAATCCGTAGCCAAGAGCCACGAATCCTACTCATACAAGAAGACCTAATCCACTAGGAAACCTTCCCGTACAAGAAACAAACTATACAGAAACCAACCGTAACAATCTCGATTTTCCTAAAACCGAAATTCCGCTTTCCATACGCAACAATATCTCTATTGTATGCCATATGGAAACTTTCCAATCATGTGCACTAATCTCTACCCTTCAAGATCCCGCATGATCCCCATCTCGAACGTCACCTTATCTCCAAGTTGACTCCGACTCGATCATCGGCAATACTTTCCCGAGGCGTAAAGAATATCTGCACACAATTAAATAAAGAATACCATATCCGAGCACAAGCTATCCAAACTTGACTCAATATTAGCATAAACAACCAGACACGTGCATAGGAACACGAAACTTCCATGTATGTATAAGGAAACAAACCGAAACCAAAACCGAAACGCAATCGGCAACCAGTCGGACTGACTCGACTGGTTTGACCGCAGCAACTACCCGGTCGACCACTAAACACCTCCGGCCGACCGCGTAACACGCCTGGCCGACCGGCCAGGTGGCAGCCGATCGAACACTGTTCATCATCCGAAAATTTAACTCTTTTAAAAACAAAACACTCAAACCAATAAATCCCAAATACCAATTGTTCATCATTAAATAACAAATCAAACACACTTTGATTTTACACCTTTCACGGGTCATAGTGAGAGAGCAAGTGACTTGTTGGCACTCGTACATACTGATGTACGTGGACCAATGAGCTCAACAGCCAGAGGTGGTTTTCAGTACTTCATTAGCTTTACCGATGACTTTAGTAGATATGGATATATCTACTTAACGAGGCATAAGTCCAAATTCTTTGAAAAGTTAAAGGAATTCCAGAATGAAGTACAGAATCATTTAGGAAAAACAATTAAGTTTCTGTGATCAGATCGTGATGGTGAATACTTAAGCCAAGAATTTGGTAATCATTTAAACGATTATGGAATTGTTCCACAGTTGACTCCAACTGGAACTCCTCAATGGAACGGGGTGTCCAAATGGAGAAATCACACCTTGTTGGACATTGTGTGGTCCATGATGAGCCAATGTGATCTTCCTCTATTCTTTTGGGGATATCCTCTTGAAACAGTTGCATCCACACTAAATAGAGTTCCATCTAAGTCAGTGAAAAGGACGCCATATGAGATATGGACAGGGCAGCCCCCTAAATTGTTTTTTCTCAAAATTTGGAGATGTGAAGCTTATTAAAGCGTTTACAATCTGACAAGCTTACACCCAAATCTGACAAGTGCTTCTTTGTGAGGTATCCTAAGGAAACAAAAGGATATTATTTTTATAATTGGGAACAAGGCAATGTGTTTGTCGCCCGACATGATGTTTTCTTGGAGAAATAGTTTCTTTCAAAAAGGTTAGTGGGAGCAGGGTGCATCTTGAAGAAGTTCAAGAAGCACCAGAAAGCGTTTCAGCTACCACAGAACCACAACAGGAGGAACAAAGTGTTGCGCCACCTGTTGTAGATACACCAGCCCCACGGAGATCTGAAAGATCACGTCGTGCGCCTGAAAGGTACACAGGTGCGGAACAACGTGATATATTGTTGTTAGACAATGATGAACCTAAGACCTATAAGGAAGCGATGGTAGGACCAGATTCCAACAAATGGCTTGGAGCCATAAAATCCGAAATAGAATCCATGTATGCCAATCAAGTTTGGAACTTGGTTGATCCACCCGATGGTGTCAAAACCATTGAGTGCAAATGAGTTTTAAAAAAAACAGATATGGATGAAAATGTTCACATCTATAAGGCGCGATTGGTGGCGAAAGGTTTTAAACAAATTCAAGGAGTTGATTATGATGAAACATTCTCGCCCATCGCAATGCTAAAGTCTATTCGGATTATCCTAGCGATTGCTACATATTTCGATTATAAGATATGGCAGATGGATGTCAGAACGGCTTTTCTAAATGGAAACCTAAGCGAGGATGTGTATATGATACAGCCTGAAGGTTTTGTTGATCAATCGCCTGAAAAGATATGCAAGCTACAAAAATCCATTTATAGATTGAAGCAAGCATCTCAAAGTTGGAATATTCGTTTTGATGAGGTAACCAAAGGGTTTGGTTTCATCAAAAATGAAGAGGAGACCTGTGTTTACAAGAAAGTCAGTGGGAGCGCAATTATGTTTCTAATCTTATATGTGGATGACATATTATTGATTGAAAATGATATCACTATGTTAGAATCCGTCAAGTCTGCATTGAAAAACAGTTTCTCTACGAAAGACTTAGGGGAGGCAGCATCCATACTGGACATAAGGATCCATAGAGATAGATCTAATAGGCTAATTGGATTAAACCAAAGTACATACATTGACTAAGTGTTGAAGAGGTTCAACATGTATGATTCCAAGAAAGGTTTCTTGCCAATTTCCCATGACATTAATCTCAGCAAGAATCAGTGTCCTAGGACACCTGATGAGCAGAGTAAGATGAGTATGGTTCCATATGCTTCGGCAATTGGATTCATCATGGATATGTTTTATACATGTCTAGATGTCTCGAACGCTTTGAGTGCTATGAGCGGATACCAATCGGATCCAAGTGAAGGTCACTGGATAGCCGTAAAGAATATTCTTAACTACTCGAGAAGAACTAAGGATATGTTCTTGGTCTTTGGAGGTGAGGAAGAGCTCGTTGTAAGTGGTTACACCGATGCTAGCTTCCAAACAGATAAAGATGACTATAGATCGTAATCTGGGTTCGTATTCTGTCTAAATGGAGGCGCAGTCAGCTGGAAGAGTTTCAAGCAGGACACTGTTGCTGATTCTACAATGGAAGCCGAGTACATCGCTGCTTCTGAAGCTGCAAAGGAGGTTGTTTGGCTCAAAAAAATTGTTTCTGAGCTGGGTGTGATGACCAGTGCGACTGATCCAATTTCCCTATATTGTGATAATAGTGACGCCATTGCATAGGCTAAGAAGCCTAGGTCACATCAGAAATCCAAACACATACTTTGGCAGTACCATCTCATCCGCAAGATAGTGGACAGAGGTGACGTAAAGATATGCAAAATGCACACGATCTAAATATTTTCGATCCGTTGACAAAACCTCTCCCTCAGCCAAAACATGAGATGCACACCAGAGCAATGAGTATTAGATACTTACATAATTGACTATATTGCAAGTGAAAAATTGTTAGTGATATGATCTAGAGGCAATATGAAGATGTTGGATATCATAGTCAATGTTTATGTATCAATGAATAAAGTGTTATTCAGTTTCATAAATAGACAACTTATATTGATCAATAAGTATGTGACTTATTTATGGGAGTCTTTATGTATGAACCTATTTCTAAATGATCCCTGATCATATATCATATCTATGAAACAAATATGATTCAAAGATCGGCATGTTTATTGATTGATAATCATGTCTCATAGATCATAGTATGAAGATACCAAATCAATAAACGTGAACATGTGTTAGAGAACATATTGTTGGATAGACCCACCTTAAGACACTATAGAGAATTAATGTGCCATTAGTTGGTCTCAAGTAGTGTTGGTGTAAAGTATTTTGACCTGAGATCATCATGGATTTCACATGTGTAATGGTTCACTTAAGGACTACCAAACGTTATTCCGTAACTAGGTAGTTATAAAAGTAGTCTTCGAATTTGCTATGAAACATGTACTGAGATGTGAATGATCAAGATGAAATTTGCCCCTTCTCTAGAAGAGATATCTCTGTCCCCTCAAAGTAATGGATTATGAAAGTGCATGGTCATACCGAGTTGATTGAGCAGTCAATCAACAGATAGATAATACAATACGAGATCGAGTGAACGATTAAGCTATTGATAGGATGACACGAGTCTTGCCTATACCTTAATTGATACCGTGAAGCTAAGGGATTTGTGCACACATTACAGGTTCAGCCGATATGATCATCTTGTATATTTTGGTGTCAATACGTTCTGCTAGGGGTCGCTATTGACGAGTCGGTCGAGTTGGACTCGGACCAGAACGAAGTATACCTGAGCCTACAGGATCACATACTTAACAAGAAAGAACAGTCATTCAAGTTTAACTTAGATACGGCTTAATTGGATAGAGAACAGTCATTCAAGTTTAACTTAGATACGGCGATCCAACCGAAATAGAAGTCCTGATGGGCCTAAATAACCCCATATCTCCTGTATAATTTTTACGGCCACACCCATTGGATCAACTTATACAGTTTTCTATAACACATCGGACATCAACCGATTTGCTACATTAATTACAAACGAATCATCACAGCCACACATCACACAGTAAACAAAGGCAACGACCCAAAAAAACGAGAGAAAAAAGAGGAAGGATGGGGAGGAAGATCGAGCTCATCACTGACACTGTGCCGCCATGGAGGTCAGCCACTTTCCCCCTCCCTCGAGCATCTAGATCCATCCAAGCATAAGCATGTGGTGGCCGGATTCAACGGTACCCGCCGTTGATCGCCTTTATTTATTCTTCCTCCTCGATCTGGATTTGGCCGCATCCTTAGAGAAGAGACAAGAGAGGAAGGAGGACAGAAGAAATCGTTGCGCGGAGGAGCCGTCATCTCTAGCAACGGTGGCTTGGGCGGAAGATGCGGCGCTCGTTGTCCATCCAGAAGGCGAAATCGGGGGTGGGCAAGCGAAGCGAGGGTGAGCATCCGAGACGAGAGAGGGCGAGAAGAGAAAAAATGAGGAGGGAGAACGGGACCACAACACGAGAACGAGACATGGGGTCGTTCAAGACGGAGCCACGAGCCGTGGCTCGGGAAAAAGGAACCGAGGAACGCATAGACGCATGTATCCTTACTGGAAATCGCGTCTCCCCGTAGGAACGTGGCTCCGGCTCGGAAAAGGACGCGAGCTCGACAGTGTGAGCAGGGACACGAGCCAGGGATACGCGTTGGGATGGCCTAACGAAATATGTGCATTTTTATTGGAGATTAATTTGATGTCCTGAACAATAATTAAAGATTCGATCATTGAATAATGCACTACATGGGTCACGTGGGTACATGCGAACTGGAGCATGTGTGGTCCATGTATTCTGTGATTTCTGTCGCTTTCGGTTCTTGCTGTGCCCAACACTACTGCTGATGTCCTTCTGTTGCACACCCACACCAAATCAATGAAGCCGAGGTTCATCGGTGCTCCTCTCATCACTTCGCTTTGTTTGCAAGCTGCCAAAGACTAGGAATATCCATGGAAATATCCACCCCAAATCATTTTCCGCAACAGCTAAGCTATGCCTGTTCGTCCTATGTAGGCGGCCATGCGCGCGTACGACTAGGGAACGTCCGAGCTAACTGCACTGCCCACCATGGCTGCGCCACCGGCCACCTCCACTTCACTAGTAATCTCATCGGTCTCTCATATCGCTATCACAATAAAATCATCCTAAAACCTAAAAAAAGGTCGACAAAAAAAATACTCGCACTGACATTAGATGTAAAAAACTCGAGCCCGTCATAGATGATACCTATCGATCACTACCAAGAAACACGCTTTTTTCCTGACGAGGCCTCGATAGATTCCAGACGGCCATAAGTGGCCACGTCCCTGAAAAACCAAAGATACATTGTCCCGTATGGCCCACTTAATCGGCCCAGATAACTTGGTTTCGGCAATAGAAAATTGGAGGTGCAGTCAAGATCGCCAAGCACAATGGGTTATGTGGAAAACAAGAATTTAGACAGGTTCAGGCCCTCTCGTGAGGTAATACCCTGTTCCTGTTTCAGGGATTCGATCTGCCGAGTATATATTGATCTCAAGATCTAAGGCTGAAAGCTAATAGCTTATCTGATTTCTGATCTAAAGCCGATATCCCTCAAGGGACGCCCCTTACCCCCTTATATAGTCTTGGGAGGCGGGCTTACAAGTCGGAAACTCTATCTTACTCTAATTCGGTTTCCTCAATCTTACCAAACCGTGACTATGAGTCGTTGCCTTATCTATTCGGCAACGTAACACCCAAGTCATAGTTGGTTTACATATTTGGCAAGCGTAATCTATCCCTATCTCCAGTCGGATAAACTTGCCATGTGGATACCCGATTGCCATAATCTCCACAGTAGCCCCCGAGTCCTTTTCAGTCGACGAGACAACTCAGCATCAAACCAAGACAGTACACGACCAAACAACTCTTTTGTCGAGTGCTTCTGGCGCCGAGCGATTCCATCATCTCTGCCTGATTCTCCCGAGTGGCTCCAAAGACTGTGAAGGGTTGAAAAATATCCAAAAAATTCTCAAAAATAAATATCTAGGCGCATCTCTTGATGTACCTAATTAGGTGTAGTCCTCGACTGTGTGTAGCCAAAAACAGACCAAACATACAATCAAGAACTATAAAATCAAGAACTATAAAGAATCATACTCATATAAATGATTAGCTCATGCTAAAGCAAATATAAAAAATCTCATCACTCGGCAAGCTCGTTCTCATCCGAGTGAATTTGCCCGAGTCGTCTTAGGACAAATAACTCAATCAACCCTTATAGGTGGAAAGCACTCGGTAAGCTCATGCTTATCCGAGTGGATCGCCCGAGTCATTTCGGAACAAATATTTTAATCGTCCCTCATGGATAAACAAGTTTTTCGTCGTCGAAAAATATGACCAAGTTATTAAATAGCTCTCGCCATAATCTTGGTCTCAATCTATAAAGATTTTCACCAAGATGAAAAAATAGCATTGATATAATTATTTAATCAAATGCTAAAGAACCAAACAGCCCTTGTCATCAAGGCAGCCATAAAATGCTTAGCTGTTTGGCACCTCTCAAATTGCATCGTGCTAACTTCTCATGAAGTTAAACAAACCGCGGTATGAGAGGATTTCCAAAGACAGGCACTCGACACGTGCATATTGCCAAAGCAAATCTGCTTAAGTTCATCCACTTGAGTCCCTAAGGACACGCGTCGCCACACCTTAGATGGGCCGCAAGTTTCTCATGGGCTCTACCCAATCGCGAGAAAACCTAGCACAACCCTCAAATCTCTTTACAAAGCTTTGAGTTCATCCCCGCCACTTCGTCTTCCCAAAAGAAATTCCCCAATCGCAACACTGTTCATCGCTTCCATGGAGAACCTAAGCCCTTGCGCGGGCCCAATCCGCCGATCCAAGAGCCTGCGCTTCGCTCACAGCTAGCCTCCGCATCCATCTTCTCATATTCCCATCTCAAATCCCCATACTTTTAGTCAGATCTGCTCCCCACACAAACCACATTCATGGCGGATGAGAGAAAAATCCCTTTCGAGCAGTGGGCCACTTCGGATGTGAGGGAATCCACCCTCAAGGAGATGGTGAAGCACGGAGTGCTCCCTCCCAAGGAGATCGTGGGCGGCGCCCGGCGGCGGGTGAGGAGTTTCCCACCCCGAACACCGTGAGCTCGTCGTCTTCACTTCTTTCTTTTACTGTGGCTTCACCTCCCCACCTCCGAGTTCTTTATGGGGCTTCTTGATTATTATGGTCTCCGTCTCTATCATTTGAACCCCAACTCTATGCTCCACATCGCTCTCTTCATTCATGTATGTGAAGCCTTCCTCGGCATTCTCCTCCACTTCTAGCTCTTCCGTCGCATGTTTTGCCTTAAGCCGCATCCAAATAAGGACCAGCCCAACGTCGGTGGGCGGAGTTTCCAACTCCGCGGATCCCTCCGCAAGGAGTATTTCTCTCTTCCTTTGAAATCCTCCAACAAGGGTTGGCACGCAAGCCGGTTCTATATTAGCAATCTTGAGCCCGGCTTGCCGAACTCGTTGGTCTTCCCCGTGCCCAGCCTACTTGGAGCACTTTACTAGTAGCCCAAGACTGGGATGAAGCCAACAAGTTGCTAGCGAAGATCTTGGAGATGAAGCAAAAAGGTCTTCGCGACGAGCAAATCACTCGGCACTTCATCAGGAGCCGACTGGCACCGATCAAGGAGCGATCGAAGCCCACCTTCGAGTACGAGGGCGAGAGGGACCCCAATCCGAAGACCGTGACTCCCTCAGCTTTGAGATCCTGAAAATCCGGATGTACAAGGTCTTCTCGACTGGAATTGCAGTCAAACGCAGCCTCGTGCTGCCGGTCCTTCCCTTCAGTCTGTATCGACCTCCTCCTCCAGTAAGCCGACTTAACCTCTTCCATTGTCTTGTAATCTTGATGTCATACTTCTTAGTGTTGTAAGAAACTTTCTTGCAGGAAAACACCTCCATCATCTCGAAGCCCTACAAAATTCCTCACGACGACGTGTCGACCCGACCTACCAAGAAGCCAGCCGACGACGTGAAGATCCAGAGTGATCCAGCCGGGAAAAGAGCAGCTCCGAGTGAAGATATTAGCAAACAGGCGAGCAAGAGGAGGCTCATTATCGATGACTCGGACGATGACGTCCTAGCCCCTCCAGCCGAGGCAACCCCTCCAAGGTCGTCACCAAAAGCGGCGCCGAAGATCCGCTGGTCATCCAGGTACGCCTTATGATTGAAGTTAAGCTCTTTGTTGAAAATTCGTTTGTCTTCATTCCGTCAATGCTCGTCGTCCTTTTGGCAGGAGGCCCCAAGATATAGACCCCGCTGGGAAGAGTGAAGGGCCAACGCCGCCCGCCGCGTCCGAAGCGTCCAAGCCCGCGGAACCAAAACCCCGGAGCCTCCCCGAGCGAGAGCGCTCCGGTGGAAGGGCCTCACCTCCCAGCGATAGTACCCCAAGGAGGGAGCCCTCGATCGCGCGGGATACCCCGACGGAAACCGCGGCCGCAGAAAGCCCCGCCGCAACTCAAAGCCCCGACGAAGACCCGCCGGTCGAAGTCGAAGGAAAAGACCAGAGGCTGCTCCAGCTAAGGATTCGGCCACCGGCCGGTAAGTCTTGAATTTAACATTTCATCTTCGATCTTCGCTTAACTCTTTCGTATCTTCATCTCCTCCCGATCTATCACCACGGTCGAAGAGATCCCTGTGTGCGCTTCAAACCCGAGTTCCTCCGATTAAGATCGAGTGGCGAGATTCGGAAGGCCGAGGCAAGGCATCATCTTAGATAAGCAAGCGGAAAGCGAGGAAAGGGATACCCTTGTCAACAACTGAATGAGGCGACCCGCTACTCAACGTAAGTCCTGATCTTTTTCCGTTGCAGCATCGTTATTCCTTTTCAGTTGGCCAACTTCAGGTCTTGCGTGCAGAAAGAGTACTGCCGATCGATGGCCAAGTCCGACGCGCCGAGAAGTTGGTCCCGCATCTAAACTCCCCGGAGGACATCCAAAAAGTTGAAGACCACTCGAGAAGAGGCCGCGTCGAGGGAGGCAGCCCTGAGGAGGGAAATAGCCGAACTCTGGGAAGAGAACCTCGACCTTCGGGGTTCAGTCGGGAGTATGCTTAACCCTCTCGCCTCTCTATGGCTTCTGCGTTGATTCTGATTGCCGATAACCTTTCTTGTTTGTAGAGAATTCATCGGAGGTCCACTTACTTCAAACCCAGCTGGAGACAGTCAGCCTATGCAAGGCCGAGCTAGAGGCCGAGTTTGAAGGTAAGCTTCTTCAAAGTAACATTCTTTGTACTGCTTTGTCTTCGAATGCTCTGTGTAATCATGTGTCTTTGGCAGCTTACAAAGTCAAGACCCGGGCTCAATACGACGTTTTGCTTGAGAGGGTGAAACAAGCCGGGACGGTCGAGAAGATGTTGCAAATGCGGCAACACCGATCCGCTGTCTCTATTTCATCATGGAGTTAGGACCAGCTCACTGAACCCAGTTGAAGTCTTTGACAAGCTTAGGCGAGCCCCTGACCAGTATTTGACCAACATTTCCGAGGTGGCTGTCATGGGAGCGGGCTTCGCTCTTGCACAAACGAAGTCACTCTATTCTCGAGTGGACATCAATTCAGTCGGGGAGGGCTTCTCTGATGGTACCTCGGATGAGCAGGCCCTCGACTTGATTAGTGAGGCACAGGAATCGGCCCAAAAGTTGGCCGCCGATGTAGTGAACCACTTTCGGCCTTGATTATCTTGTAAACATTATATGCAACTTTCTGATGTAAACTTTGTAGATATTTGGCTTATTTATGTTAATGCCTTGATCCGAGTTTTTATGTAAAATTTGTTAAGTAATTTCCGTCCGACTGTCACAAAGCCTAAGCTTGATTAGGTCATCAAAAAATTCTCAGTCCTTAAACATTGAACTCGAATCAAGGAACATTAAACAATGATAAACCGAATACACATAAGTTGGTGAAGAAAACTATGCTTTATTAACATATGTACAGCCCCCGACTGCTAACTCAAGAAGTCGTCTTGCTTGAGTTTAGTAGTCAAAAAGAGCATGAAACTTAAGACAATTTAAGCGTAGTATCGTCGAAGATGCTCGATGTTCCAGGAGTTCTCCACCATAGATCCGTCTTCACGCTTTAATCGGTATGCGCCTGGCCGAGTCACCTAACAATTATATATGGTCCTTCCCATGAGGGGGATAACTTGTGACGGTCCTTGGTGGTTTGAATCTTGCGTAGAACCAGATCGCCAATGATAAAAGCTCGTGCTCGAACGTTGCGATTGTGGTATCGTCTGAGCCCTTGAAGATATTTTGTCGACTGGATGAGGGCTGCCTCACGGGCCTCTTCCAATCGGGTGAGGTCATCCGCTCGGTCTGGGTCGTAGCGTTCCTCATTGAAGCTGCGGACTCAGAGGGATTCATACTCCATCTCGTTTGGCAACATGGCTTCTGCGCCATAGACCAAAAAGAAGGGAGTTTGGTCGGTGGCCCCACTGGGCGTGGTCCGCAGAGACCATAAAACCGAGGGGAGCTCTTGTACCCACTTACCGGCATAAGGACTTAGGTGGTCGAACACGCGAGCCTTAATGCCTTGAAGGACCATGCCGTTGGCACGCTCGACTTGTCCATTGCTTTTGGGATGTGCAACTGACGCGTAGCAAATTTTGATTCCGAAGTCATCGCAAAATTCTTTGAATATGCCTCCAGTGAATTGAGTTCCGTTGTCGGTTATAATTCTGTTTGGGACGCCAAAACGGTGCACGATGTTGAGGAGGAAGTCCCGTGCCTTGTCAGCAGTGATTGTAGCAACCGGCTTAGCTTCGATCCACTTGGAGAACTTGTCGATTGCGACGAATAGGTGCGTGAATCCTCCTGTAGCCTTCTTGAAAGGGCCGACCATGTCTAAGCCCCATACCGCAAATGGCCAGGATAATGGAATTGTTTGTAGCTCTTGGGCTGGGACATGGCTCTGTCGGGCGAAAAATTGATAGCCTTCACAGGTTCGTACCACCTTGTCCACGTCGGAGACCACGGTAAACCAGAAAAAACCTTGTCTGTAGGCTTTGCCCACCAAGGTGCGTGCTGCGCGTGGCTTCCGCATATGCCCGAGTGGATGTCTTGGAGTAGCTGTCGTCCTTCCTCGGGTGTGATGCATCTCATCAGGACTCCGGAGGGACTTTTCTTGTATAAATCGGAGTCAACCATGACGTAAGCTTGGCAACAACGTCGGACACGTTCTACCTCATCCCGGTCTTCCGGCAGCTCTTGCTGTGTTAAAAATTTGATGAGTGATGTCCTCCAGTCGGCGTCAATCATGGTGACTTCGTTTGCAGCTTATTCGTTAGGAGTTGGTTTTGCCGAAACTGTTGGCTCATAGAGATGCTCGACAAAAAGTGTCTGTTGGGGCGGCTTCACGTTTGGACCCGAACTGCGCCAACTCGTCAACTGCTTCGTTGTTGTGTCTTAGGACGTGTGATAGCTCGAGTCCGTCAAACTTGTCTTTAAGTTTGCGAACCTCCTGTCGGTAGGTCTCCATGGTGTCGTTTAGACAGGACCAGTCTTTCATGACTGGGTTCACGACCAGCTGGGAATCCCCTTTCACGACGAGCCGACTTATCCCGAGTGAAACTGCGAGCCGCAATCCATGTAGCAGGGCTTCGTACTCGGCGACATTATGTGAGGCGGAGAAGTGGAGGTGGAGGACGTATAATAGCCTTTCCCCAGTCGAGGAGATCAGCACAACTCTCGCTCCCAAACCGGTGATCCTCTTGGATCCGTCGAAATGCATGGTCCAATATTGAAGGTCTTCCCGAGGTACATCTTCTTGTTGTTCGGTCCACTCGGCCAGGAAGTCCGCCAGGGCTTATGACTTTACAAACGTCCTCGCCTTAAAAGTTAAGTCCAGCGGCATCGGCTCCAAGGCCCACTTCGCGATGCGCCCGGTCGCTTCCCGGTTGTGGATGACATTGCCGAGTGGAAAGGAAGTGACGACGGTGACCGAGTGACCCTAAAATAGTGCGCCAATTTCCTCGCGGTTATCAGAACACCATATAACAATTTTGTACCTGAGGGTAGCGAATTTTGGCTCCTGGCAGCACTTCGCTAACAAAGTAGATCGGCCTCTGAATCTTCTGGACCCGCCCTTCTTCTTCGCGCTCGACCACGAGGACCGTACTAACCACTTGGTGAGTGGCTGAAACGTACAGTAGCAGTGGGCTCCTGGGGCTGAGGTGAGGCAAGGACGGGCGGCGTCATGAGAAATTCTTTAAAATCTTCAAAGGCCTTGTGGGCTTCCGTGGTCCATTGGAAGTCGTCCGTTTTCTTCAGCAACCTGAAGAAGGGCATGCCTCGTTCGCCGAGTCGAGAGATGAATCGGCTTAGCGCCGCCATGCAGCCAGTGAGCTTCTGGACATCCTTCTGGTTACTCGGGGCTTCATGTTCAAGATAGCGTTGATCTTTTCTGGATTGGATTCAATGCCGCGATGTGACACCATGAAGCCGAGCAGTTTTCCTGATGAAACGCCGAAAGTGCACTTCTCCGGGTTTAACTTCATTCTGAAGGCCCGAATATTTGCGAAGGTTTCTTCTAGGTCGGCAATCAGGTCCTGTTTCTGCTTGGTTTTGCTGACGACATCGTCGACATAAGCTTCTACGTTCTTCCCAATCTACGTCTGAAAACACCTCTGGATCATGCGTTGATATGTGGCCCCGGCGTTCTTCAGGCCGAAGGGCATGGTGATGTAGCAGTAGGCTCCAAACGGCGTGATGAACGATGTCTTCAGCAATGGATTCTTTCAAGCCGATCGTGGTAGCCCGAGTAACACCAAAAAGCTCAGAGTTGGCAATGCCGCCGTTGAATCTACGACTTGGTCGATGCGAGGCAGCCCAAATGGATCTTTGGGGCAGGCTTTGTTGAGGTCGGTGTAGTCAACGCACATGCGCCATTGCCCCGTCTTTTTTGAGGTATGTGAATGTCAGATGGGTTGTATCTCCTAGGTCGAGGCGATCATAGAAGTATTTGTCAAAAAATCTGTCTTTTGGGCCCATCTCGTCGAAACCTTGAAACACCAAGCCTCCTACCTACTGTGTTATTGTTGAAGGGTTGTACCCGTCTATGGTATTTGTATAGTATGGAGATCATTAGTACTAAGGTATACGCGAAATTGTATTAAAGTAAAATAGGAGATAGGGATTTACACTGGTTTGGATCCTCAAGAGGAGTAACAACACTACTCCAGTTTATATGTATAGCTCTGAGATATCTCACACTAATTATAGTGGGGGAGAAAGTTAGTTAATCTAACCCATTGATTAGGTTCTGCCAAAAACTAACTTGATGACTCGAGGTCGGCGGCTAGCGATTGACTTTCTCCTGGCTATCTCTCAACGTGGCTTATGGCAATGGCTTGTGATTCGATGTCCTTCCCTCTTGAGGGCTTTGTATTTATACGGTCAAGTAACTTTCTCTCCAAGTATAACTCGGAGAACCCTCTTAGGTTACAAGCAGATAAGACATTGCCTTCCACGAGTCGGAGTACGATAACTACTTTGCTCGTAGAAGGAGTTTTCGTTCTTATCTGCTTTATTTCCATATTTGAATATATCTTTCCATATAATATTAGGTGTGCGGCATTTTAGGTGGTTATGAATCCAAGTATATGTGGTATCCCATTATTGGTTCATTTCTCTCGTGGCATGGCACTAATTTTTGACATATTGCGTGATTTTTAATTTTTAGGGCCATATAAGATATTATACATCTGAGAAGTTAAGTTTTCATGAATTCCTTTTACAGTATTCTGTTTCCTATTCAATTATCACCTAACAATACTTTTATTTTAATGGTGTATTAAAGTTAAACATTCATTTCTGTTTACAATTAAAACTCACCCATTAGAGCTTATAAATCCTAGTGCACATAGATATTACGCATGGGTGAGTGAGTTCCCAATAGGAATTTATTAATGCTACGAATGCCGTTTGTCTCTGTCGCTTTGAGTGTATGTTAGGAGCGTACTCGTCATAACGTGTGTAGTGGTGTGTGTGCATATGTGTAAATTAAAAATTAAAAAATGCCGCTCATATATACACACATAGTAATTATCAGTCTCTATATTTTTTCTTGCCATAAGCCTATAAAATTTTAGGACCTACCCTGCACATTTTCATTCTTAACGGCATAGTTTCATACCAACTCACCTTTGTCATCTTGAATTCGTAGAAAAACAAGTTACTATTGAACCCCATGAGACAAGTGAAACAACTCATCTTCTAGCAACCCCTATGTCTAGGAGCAAAGACTCATGACCACCACCATCAGATGACATGCTAGACACCATGAGCGGGGATCCCACAATCGTGTCATCGTGCCTAGCAACATGAGTGACTACAAGGTCTCCACAGCCGTGTCATTCCGTGAGGTTTGCGGCCACGAGAATGAGCTGGGATTTCACAATTGTGTCATCATGCTTTGTCAACATGAGTGGCAACCACATCTCACAGTCGTGTCATCCTGTGGGTTTGAGGCCACGAGAATGGGAGAGTAACGACAAATTTCTTTTCCAGGGAGGGGAAATCTCAAACCACAATAAATTAGGAGGGGATTTTTGCAACAAATCATCTTATAAGATAAATATCAAACTCATGGTGATATTTGGGGTGGTTTTTGCAATTTTAGGTGCATAAGCTTACTACCTAGCACTACAGAAACGATTTTTACCGACACTGACTTTTATTTTCCCACGCGGGAAAAAACCCTCTATAAGTGTTTGCAAAAATAGCCACAGACCCCTAGATTTAGCTCTGCCTACGAAAACAGTATTTTTCAGACGGAATTATCCACCGCGAAAATACCTTTATTTTCGCAGTGACCTCTTAAGGCTTCGCCTGGAAAATACGATTTACGCAGGCAAGAACTTAAGCGGTTCACTTGCAAAATATGGAGGCACTATTAAATTTCGGCTAAGTCCCACAACTCCTTCATCTCCTCTTCTCCTCGGCCCTCTATCTCTCCCTCCACCTACTCCCTCTACCTCACACTTCTCCCCAACCTCCATCCCTACCCCCTCCGTCCCTCACCTTCTCCTCCGGCCTTCCTCCACCGAACGACGATGACAACTGCGACGATGATGGCAACAACAACAGAGATGACGACCGTGATGACGACAAGTGACCTCAGGCACGCGGATCTACCACCACCCGCCGGCACCCGGTTCCATCGTCGCCCATCCTTGAGCACGTGGGTCCGTCGCCGACCAGCCTTGGGCCACTACTAGAGAAATGATCCTTGATCCATCTTCCCAAATTCACAATAGTCCCGGTTTCAATAGGAACTGAAACTAAAAAATAATTTTAGTCCTGGTTAAATCTTTAATCTCGGTTAATAACACCAACCGAGATAGTTTATTTTTAGTCCCGGTTCAAAAAATCTGTAGCCCGTATCAGATCTCCATTATTTTTAGTTCCGGTTGGTGTTACAAATCGGGACTAAAGATCTAACATTTATCCCGGTTCTTTTTATTAACCGTGACAAAAAATATTTCGGTCGGCGTGCGAACTCTCGGTCTTATCTTCTTCTCTCTCTCGTTGAGTTAAAGTCGCACATCTACCGAGCGAGCGTGCTAGACTTATCTTTTCTCTGCTCCCTCTCCCCTCTCCCCTATCTCTCTCTTGCGGTTGCGGCGGCGGGCGGGCCGGGGCGAGCTGCGGTCGCCACGCGTGTCCTCTCCCCTCCGCTCTCCTCTGTCTCTCTTGCAGCGCGTGGGCGGGCAGCGGCGGCCGCGCGGGCCCTCTCCCCTCCGCTGCGGGTGGGCCGGAGCGGCCGAGCGGCGCGCGGCGGCCGCGGGCGGGAGGCGGTGGTGCGGTCGTGCGTCATCGGCCGTGGGAGGCGGCAGCCGCGGCGGGAGGCAGCCGCGGGCAGCAGCGGGCGGGCCGGGCAGGCGCCCTCCTCCTCCACCCCTCCTTCCCTCTCCCCGCGCACGCGGTGGCCACTTCGCCCTCCTCCTCCCCCTCTCCTCCCCTCTCCCTCAGCGTGGCAGCAGGCGGATTTTTTTAGATTTTTTTGTGATCTGTGATCTGTGATTTTGTATTTGTTGATCGTGATTTTGATCTGTGACTATGTGTTAACAGCTAAATTTGGTAACCAAATCCCTAAGTCTCTCCGAGATATAAACGGAATCGGATCGGAAGAACAGATGTTGAGTCGGCTGCGATGCGATCGGCTACGAGGTCAATCCGCTGAGGTTGAGTCGGACAAGGATAGCCGATAGCCGATGCTGAGTCAGAGGAGAGGATAAGACCGTTTCCGATGAAAGTGCTTAAAGATAAATAAAAGATTCGGTTCCCAAATTGCGCGTTAAAAGATATTGCCATCTATGGATAGAGTCCTGTAACGGCAATTGTATGTAAATTAGGAATTTGTTTAGATTGTTTATTGTAATGCGGCATGAGACCATATCCCGGCATATTGTCGTATTTTAAATAGTAGATTAGATAGAGACGGTGGATCGCATGGCTAATGTTATTCTTGGGTATAAATAGGACCCGAGGTCCCTGTAAATCATTATTAACACACACAATCAATACAACTCTCGGCGCATCGCCTCCTATTTTCTTCAGACGAACACTTGATCCGACTTCGGGCTGCATCGTTTCGATCCCCGAATTAAGGTAAATGTTTGTCATTAGTGGTGTATCTCATCGGATTTAGTGCTTCCATCGCTATGATACTCTAAATTCGATGATTTATGCTGCGCTAGTTATCATATATAACATATAATCTCGAACAATGCTTAGATCTATCTTGACATCGGCCTGTTTCTGTCAAGAATCAGTAGCCGATAGAGCTAGATCTAAGGGTCAACCTGGATTATATGCGATATACACCGTCTCGAGGGATTTACATCAGCCATAGTAGATCTGACTGTTCTTTTTATACTTAATGTTGCATCAATATTGATCTATTAAGTCGTTTTTAGAGCTTTTATGATCTATTCGGCTAGATGTATATGTTTAGAGACAGTGCCGGGGTTTCAGCCGGCTTCTTTTGATATATTTACTATCAGGTTTATTAAAACCGCCTCTTATATTAAGATCTTGCTCTAGTTAAATGCCCTAAGCCAGACTCATCCTGTAGCCACAAAGCACTGATCGATCTAGGTTTAGCGCATTTAGCTTAGATCAATATCTTTTCATAAGACGTATCGAGTATTAGCCGATTCACGCTTAGTCTTACGGTATTGGCTAGGCTGTTAAAACATATATTTATTATCCCATTGTATATTTGGATTAAGTGGTTAGTACTGTCTCGGCGCAGCCGATCTATTCTAGTCACTTAGTTTAAATACACTTTGGGATAGCATATATATGTAAATTGACTCTCACAGCCGATCCAGTAGGATCTAACTTAACCCCTAACACATATATCTTTATTTTTCTTGTTAGTTAACAGATCAAACCAACTGGCACGCCCTGTACTGCACAGGCAGCCGAGAAGGACCTGCACTGGAGCTAAGCAGATCTCCTAGGCCAGCGCATGAGAGAAATTTCTCATCAACACGCTTCTTGGCATGCCCGGTCGGACTATCTCTGTCAACTCGACTAGGACGCATCGACGCAGCTGACAAGATGGTCGACATCAGGAGCTCCAGCGTTTCGCAGGACAATATCGTGCTTGTGAAGATGAAACAATTGTCGGGTGAACAACAAGCCGACTACAAAAAGATGGTAGAAGAGCTCCAAGCCAACTACCTACAGTCGTTCACCCAGACAAGGTCTGGAGCCGTGCACCAAAAGTAAAAATTCAGCATGGACGAACTCAAGGCGTCCTCCTCCAGCGGATCAAAGGACAAACAGAAGGCGGAGGAGCCGATTCAAGAACAAGATGATTCGGGCCTGCATACTTTGCAAGACCGAATTGATTCGGCCGTCCACCATGCGCTGGTCAATCAGAGTGGCATTCTTGTCAACACCCTTAACAATATGATTGCCACTGTGGTCGACGCCAAGATAGCCGATCAACTGCAGCGGGGGCCGACTTACTTCACGGATGGTCGGTTTCACGGTTACGGGACGTTGGCCACCCGAATCGGCCGATTCCACCACCAAGCACAACCGGGGCTACCGGGAGGTCCTCAACCAGCCGAATCCGTCCGGATCGGCTGCGAGATCGGTGGTCACCATGCTGAACCGACAACAACTACTTCCCCAGGACCAGATCGCCAACATGTTTGACGACAATCGGCAATAAGAGCCGGTTGCCCAGATCAGCCTGGATAGACAGTACAACACTAGAGGCCGATAGCTATTCCCGGGCCCACCAATGCCACCACCGGCAAATCGGCCGCCTCCTGCTGGCCATCCGCTCCAGTACCAGTATCAAGGAGGCCATCAAGATCATCACTACAAGCCCCAGACACCACCACCACTATATCAGCAAGCACCCGCACCATATGATCAATATGAGCCGATACAGCAAGACAACCGGACATAGGCCAATTTGATTGCGGACGTCATGCACGATCAATTCGGCCTTAAGCCAAAGGACTCGGGAAATATGTATCGATACCCTTATCCGGAGCATTTCGAGCGAATTCCATTGCCCAATCGGTACAAAGTCCCAGACTTCTCGAAATTCTCAGGGCAGGACAATGTGTCAACCTACGAGCATGTCAGCCTATTCTTGGCGCAGTGCGGCGAAGCATCGGCTACAGATGCCTTGAGAGTTCAATTGTTCCCCTTGTCTCTTTCCGGATCGGCTTTCACCTGGTTCTCTTCATTGCCTTACAACTCAATTCAGAGTTGGGCCAATCTCAAAAAACAATTCCATAGCTACTTCTACACCGGCAACCATGAAATGAAGTTGTCGGACCTCACCAGTATCAGGCAGAAGCACAATGAGTCGGTTCAAGACTACATTCAACGCTTCAGAGAGATGAGGAACCGATGCTATAGCCTGGTGCTGTCGGACACCCAGCTAGCCGATCTGGCCTTCCATGGCTTGATCGCGTCGATCCATGAGCGCTTCTCCGCTCAAGACTTTGACAGCCTAGCGCATCTGGCGCAGAAGGTGACGGCCCATGAGCAGAGGTTCCAAGACACCAGGAAGGCCGTCAAGAACATAACTCAAGTCATCATTGAATCAGGCACCGATTCCAGCGACGATGACGCAGAGGTGGTGGCAACCGAATGGGCCAATAATAAAAAGGCCATCGTCTGTCAATGGCTGCTGAAGACGGCCAAAGAGGAGAAATATGATTTCAACATCACCAAGGCCGATAGGATATTTGATCTATTGCTCAAGGAGAAACAGATCCAGCTTCCGGAGAACCATGTGATCCCATCGGCTGATGAACTAAAGAAGAAAAAGTACTGCAAGTGGCACAACTCTACATCCCATGCCACTAACGACTATAAAGTCTTCAGGCAGCAGATCCAGTCGGCAATAGAGGCCGGGAACTCAAGTTTGCCGACTCTACACGGCTTATGAAGGTAGACGACAACCCCTTCCCGGTCAATATGGCACAAGCCGGCCCCAGGCAAGCTGATCGGCAGCGCAGAATGACGTACAGCTTAGCCAAAACATTAAAAGGGGTCAAGGCAGAGGATAAGCCGACTGGAAGCCAAGCCGTGCCAATCAACATGGTGCGCCCCGTTGCCCGATCGGGTGATCGACGGCCGATCAACACGAACAGCCGACGCCGTCCCCAACAACAATCTTGGCGGGAAGAGGCTCGGTTTGAAAGGTTTCATCGGCAAGAACCAGAGACGCGAGGCCTCCGGTATGACGGGAATCACAGCGGTGCCGACCCTCATTGGCATTGCGAATTTTTCAGGCATTGCTGGGAAACCGGAATGAGGCTGCCGACACTGGATAATTCCTCGGCCTGCAGCGATTACCGTGAGGACGAGCACAGAAGCCCACCAATCACCAACCCTACTCAGTTCGTCCCAAGGGCCATACAGCTCAACCGGCACCGGCAACCCGTTCACGATCGGCTAGGGCCGATCCATCAAGACTTCTTCGACGAAAACGAGAACGATGGCTACTACGACGAAGGAGAGGACGATGATGAAGAATCGAACAACCCCCAATGGTGCCCCTCTGACCTCTTCACCAAAACGCAGAAACGAAGAATTCAATGGCTAAAGCGTGAAGGAAGGGAAGAAGAAGTTCGGTAGATGATCGAAGAACAACGTCGTCGGCTGGGTAAAATCAAAAGGCGATGGGTCCCCAAAAAGAAAATCGCCACGGCCGACGAGGAGCAGACCAGAGAAAGTTCAGCCGATCGAGCCAGAAGGGCAGCCAAAGGGAAAGGCAAAGTCTCTACATCGGTCAATATGGTATTTGTAGACCCCCGTTTTTGAGGACGAGAATCATTCATGTTCATAGTACATTTTCCTGGATCGAGTAGTTTGGTATCCACGAATATAGTACTGAATTATCAGGTGCAAAGTGCACGAATAGTCTTACACCCAAAGGTATATTACAATAATAGGCCCGAAGGCAATATCCAATACATGCAGGACCTACTGGTCCAGATACAACCAAAAGCAAAAATTAGATAAGATAGCAGACGGAAGGCAGCAGCATGTCGATTGCCACAGGCAACGACTGGGGACTAAGACCTAGTAGGCGCCTTCTTTTTCTTCGCCCTCCTGGCAGTAAGCGTAGGGGTCCTCCAGTTCTTCGTTCCCACCATTTGAAGGTTTGTGCGTATAGCAAGGGTGAGTACCCAACGTACTCAGCAAGCCAACACGGAATGATGCACATGATATGGTCATTCAAAGGATGCTGAGGTTTATTTACGCAAAGCCAATTTTCGTAAATCATTTCACAAACCTATCATCTAGCCAGGTCAAGTTTTAGTTCCAGAGTATATTAAGTCGGCGATGGTTCTGTCTACCATCCATCGTGATACCAAGGATGGCTTCCCGCCTCTGGATCGTCATGGTTTTTCTGGGGAGTCTACCCCTTCTCGCATCTCGAGAAGTTGAGTCCACCAGCACACAAAATCATTATGCATACCAACCCATCATTTTGAAATTTATGAGTCTAGCCACAAGAGAAACTTGTCACGCCGCTCATTATCCACGAGCACGGCTATTTGAATAGATTGATTTACTCACACTGCAGTGGATGTACACTTTACCCGTACTCCGCGACTGCCCAACAAATGAGCCTATGTCACAACCACATGCGACGGTCACGACAAAGCTTTTTGATAACCTCACTTTGGCAGTACCCGCTCCATGAACTTTAACCCTCTTGCACTCTAGCCGTCCTTTCCTAGCAGTGAGAGGAGTTCTGGCGCTCCCGGGGTAAGGGGAAAATCACCAAATTCTCATTCATTACTCAACACGTAGGCCGCAGCCTTATCTCAACAACCAGAACCACATCTCCACACAAGAACCACTATGCAGGGATACTGCCTCCGCTCGGCTATCTACTCCACTAGGTCTATACCCATTCGAAAAGTACGGTTGTACTGGCTCGTTCCAGGTTATAAGTCTCATGGCTCGGTCCTTAATCGACCAGGGACGGCACTTGCCTTTGCCGGAATCCACCCAAATCCATCCATCCGCCCCAGTCTAAAAACATTGGTTTTGTACTTTTATTTTTCCATCAAAACTATTTTCATCATGTTCAAGGCAATGTGGCGCTCATATCTCCACATGTCGTATCTCAACTACCTTCCCTAAGGTAGTTGCCCAAGCATATAGCTTTTGTAAAAATTAAGTATGCAAGATTCTAGTATAAGCATGGCTAAGAATTTTACTGAAGGTTTCCTTCGGTTATATCACATCGAGGGTTACAAAGAGTATATCTAAGGGTAAGCAATATCAAGGCATGGCATATCAAGCATAGGTATTTCGTGTATAGCATGCATATTTGAAGTTTAAATCAATATCATTTCACAATTAGGATCAACATGTTCAAAGGGAGTGATGACTTGTCTTGCTCGCACACTTGTTGGTTGGGGTCTTCCACGTACTCAATGCCTTCCTCGAACGCTAATCGTACGTGCGAGAGAAAAGATTGAATTCGGTCAGAATTCAATAAAATCCAACAAAAGCCAAATAAAAATCATAAAGCACTTCCTAATGTTCTAAGGCGGTTTTAGATAATGCTAGGTTTGATAAATCCGAATTTGAAAATGAAAGGGAGTGAGAAAGAGTTATAGTGTTTTGAAATCCGGGATAACACCGAGTCAAAAGTACATATAAACATAGGAGGACAATATCCAAATTGAAAATACTTTTGTGTCTTAGGCATACAAAAATCCCAGACTAATGAGATTTGAAAGAGTTTAATCTAAGGTTTTCGACATAAATATAGCTTTGGAAATCAAAACCGTGAAGAATAACTTGTGGCTAAAGCATGGACGTGAATAGAGCATTAGAAGCTGGACTCAAGGTGAATCACCTAAGAGAAAAAGGGGAATCGGCTCACTGGCGACGCAGCAACGCAAGGGGGGGCGTCGACTGTGGCGTCGGCTATGGGCTTAACGGGGCAGGGGGCTTGGGGTGGTGCGGTGTGGCGAGAAGGAGGGGCCTCTTTTATAGGCGCGGGCGGCTACAGCGCGTGGAATCGGCTGACGATGGAACGGCGTGGCTACAGCGCACGCGACGAGGCGGCTCGACGCTGCGCAGCGTGGCTGAGGCGAGCACAGGGCATGGATGCCACGGCGAGCGTTGATGCGGGCGCACGGCGCGACGTGGCCGACGTCCGCACAGCGCAACGCGTCGAATCGGCTGACGCGGGCATGCAAAATCGGCTGTCTCTGGGTGGCGAGGCTACAGTGGTGGCAATGCGACGACTCGGTGTGGCGCAGCATTGGGGTAGTACGGCGCGTTGACGCCGGCGCGCACGTGGCATGTGCGTGCGGACGACAGCATGGGCGTGCGAGGTGCTGATGTGACAGCAATGTTGCTCTAGGGGCGTGCGGGTACGCGCGTGCGTACGGTGATGTGGGCAGTGTTGACGCTGGCTGTGGGCGACGCTATTGGCCGCGGCACTATCGGCTGCGGCACAATTGGCTGCGGCACTATTGGCTACGGCACTATCGGCTGTGGCGACGCTGTCGGCTGTGGGCGGCTTCATCGGCTTCAGCCGATGCCGTCGGCTGCGGCCGATGCTAGCAGGTGCGGGCGGCATTATTGGCTTTCCATGTTCAAATAGCTACTATTTGATTATAACACGCAACAAGACTCGCAAAATAAGAAGCAATAAGATCCGATTGAAAGCAATAATGCAAAAGTTTTTGCGAATTCCGAATTTTAGATTTCGATTCATAAGTTCCGATTTTCATGGTGTTACAGTATTCATATTGTCAGCCAAATTTGGTGCTCCTGAGGCCGATGCAGACCATGTCGAGGACGCCTTGGTCAAACTAGCACTGTCCCCGAATCAAGCAATTTTCGACAAGCCAGAGGGGACGAAAATCGGCATCTCAAGCCGCTATATGTAAAATGTTTCGTCAACGGCAAGCCGATGTCAAAAATGCTAGTGGATGGGGGAGCCGCAGTAAACCTGATGCCCTATGCAACATTTAGAAAATTGGGAAAGGGAGCCGAAGACCTGATCAAGACTAACATGGTACTAAAGGACTTCGGCGGCAACCCATTAGAGACCAAGGGCGTATTGAACGTCGAGCTGACCGTCGGCAGCAAGACCGTGCCCACAACCCTTTTTGTCATCGACGGGAAGGGGTCTTACAACCTGCTGCTCGGGAGGGATTGGATACATGCCAACTGTTGTGTCCCTTCCACTATGCACCAGTGTCTATTTCAATGGGACGATGATAAGATAGAGATTGTACCAGCCGACAGGTCAGTAAGCGTCGCAAATGCCGATTTGCCACTCTGGGAAATCGATGGCATTGATTGTTTGTCCGGGAAAATCTAGCAAGCCGATTTTCTAAAAGTGTCTGATTCTGCCATACAGCCGATTGGAGACGACGAACCGCAGCTGCTGCTTTGAGCAAGACGTCGTGGAGGGCTCGAACGTCTACGACATAGACACCGCGGACGAAGACGATGGAAAGCTAGGGCAAGGTTTTACGTCGGCCGACGAATTAGAAGAAATAGACATAGGCTCTGGAGACAGGCTTAGGCTGACGTATATTAGCAGAAATTTATCTTCTCATTGTAGATCCCAGCTTATTAATTTGTTAAAGAATATAAAGACTATTTTGCTTGGGAGTACTTCGAGATGCCTGGACTTAGCCGATCTATAGTTGTTCATCAACTGCTAATCAAGGCAGGCTATCGGCCGTTCAAATAACCTCCCAGGAGGTTCAAAGCCGATATGTATGATGAGATCAAAGCCGAAATAACTTGGCTATACGTCGCTGGATTCATTCGGCCTTGCCGATACACCAAGTGGGTCTCAAACATTGTCCCAGTATTGAAAAAGAACGACAAACTTAGGGTGTGCATCGATTTCAGAGACTTAAATAAGGCTACCCCCAAAGATGAATACCCAATGCCTATAGCCGATTTGCTCGTAGACGCTACATCAGGCCACAAAATCATCAGCTTTATGGATGGCAATGTAGGCTACAATCAAATCTTCATGGCTGAAGAGGACATTCACAAAACTGCTTTTTGATGTCCCGGGGCAATCGACTTATATGAATGGGTCGTTATGACGTTTGGGCTGAAAAATGCTGGGGCAACATATCAACGGGCCATGAATTATATCTTCCACGACATGATGGGCTCTCTGGTGGAAATCTACATCGACGATGTCGTTGTCAAGTCCAGGGAGATAGAGAACCACATAGCCGATCTGAAGCAGGTTTTGGAGCGGACAAGAAAATATGGCCTGAAGATGAATCCGTTGAAGTGCGCGTTCGGCATGTCAGCCGGGCAATTCCTAGGGTTTCTTGTTCATGAAAGAGGAATTGAGGTTATACCAAGAAGCATCAACGCTATCAAGACGATACAACCTCCGAACGACAAGAAGCAGCTTCAATCATTGATCGGCAAAATCAACTTCATCAGGCGATTCATAGCCAATCTTTCAGAGAAGATGGAGCCGTTCACACCACTGCTTCGGCTTAAAGCCGATCAAGCATTCACATGGGGGGCAGAGCAGCAGAAGGCCTTGGATAATATCAAGAGTTATTTAAGCTCGCCTCCAGTTTTAATGTCTCCACGAAAAGGAATATCGTTCAAGCTCTACTTGTCAGCCGATGACAAATCAATCGGCTCAGTCCTAATCCAAGAGATTGAGTGCAAAGAAAAAGCTATCTTCTATCTCAGCCGATGGCTTTTGGACGCAAAAACAAGATATTTACCAGTGGAAAACCTATGACTGTGCCTGTATTTTTCATGTATGAAGTTAAGGCATTATCTGCTATCCAATGAGTGCACAATAATATGTAAAGCCGATGTCATCAAATACATGCTATCGGCTCCGGTTTTAAAAGGGTGGATTGGAAAGTGGATTTTGCCTTGACAGAGTTTGATCTGAGGTATCAAGAACCTAGGGCAGTTAAAGGACAAGCTATAGCCGATTTTATTGTGGAGCATAGAGATGACTCAATCAGCTCAATCGAAATTATGCCTTGGACATTGACATTTGATGGCTCGGTGTGCACCAACGGCTGTGGTATCGGATTGGTCATTATTTCGCTTAGGGGGCAAGCTTTGAATTTGCTTTTTCTATCGACCCCCATGCTACAAACAATCAAGCCGAATACGAAGCAATGCTCAAGGGATTGCATCTTCTCAAAGAAGTCAAAGCCGACGCCATAGAGATAATGGGGGATTCACTGTTGGTTATCAACCAGTTGTCAGGGGAGTATGAATGTAGGAACGACGCACTGACGGTCTACTACCAACAATGCCGAGAATTGATGGATAGCTTTCGGCTAGTTACATTGAAACATGTCCCCAGAGAGCAGAATATAGAAGCCAATGATTTAGCTCAAGGGGCATCAGGCTACAGGTCAATGATAAAAGGAGTTGAGATAGAAGTCGCTGCCATGACAGCCGATAATTGGAGGTTTGAGGTTTATAGCTATTTACAGGACCTCTCTCAATCGACTTCAAGGAAATTGTGATACAAGGCCTTAAGATATGTTTTGCTCGACGAAGATCTCTACTATCGGACGATTGATGGTGTGCTGCTCAAGTGTCTTAGTGCCGATCAAGCCAAGGTGGTTATCGGAGAAGTGCATGAAGGGATATGCGGCACGCATCAATCGGCTCACAAGATGAAGTGGTTGCTTCGGAGAGCAGGGTATTTTTGGCCGACGATGTTGGAGGACTGTTTCAAGTATTATAAAGGCTGCCAGGATTGTCAGAAATTCGGCACCGTGCAAAGAGCACCTGCATCGGCTATGAACCCGATCATAAAGCCTTGGCCGTTCCGAGGATGGGGCATCGACATGATCGACCAGATTAATCCACCCTCAAGCAAAGGACATAAATTCATTCTGGTAGCAACAGATTATTTTACAAAATGGGTGGAGGCAATTCCTTTGAAAAGGTTGATTCTAGGGACGCAATCGAATTTGTTAATGAGCATATTATCTACCGATTTGGCGTCCCACAAACGATAACAACAGACCAGGGATCTATCTTCATATCGGACGAGTTTGTTCAGTTTGCCGACGGCATGGGGATCAAATTACTTAATTCTTCACCATACTATGCACAGGCCAATGGGCAAGCAGAGGCTTCAAACAAAAGTTTGATCAAACTAATAAAGAGGAAGATTTCTGAGTACCCTAAGCAATGGCATAGCCGATTAGCCGAATCACTTTGGGCATATCGGATGGCATGCCACGGATCTATCCAAGTCCCTCCATACAAGTTGGTCTATGGGCACGAAGCAGTATTGCCATGGGAAAATATCATCGGCTCAAGACGGATTCAGCTACAAGATCAGCTCACAGCCGATGATTACAAGATCACCTGATGGTGGATGAATCGGAGGACCTAGTTTTATCAAGGATGAGGGTTTTGGAAAAAGTAACAAGGGATAAAGAACGAGTGGCTCGCCATTATAACAAGAAGTTTGTGCATAAGTCTTTTGAGGAGGGCGAGCTCGTTTGGAAATTAATATTGCCGATCGGATCGAGAGATAATAAATTCGGCAAATGGTCACCAAATTGGGAAGGGCCTTTCAAGATCCACAATAGCGTCTCTAAAGGAGCTTATATGCTAGAGGGTTTAAATAGAGAAGTGTTTCAAAGGGCTCTGAACGGCAAATATTTAAAGAAATATTACCCAAGTGTATCGATCAACTCATGATTCGGCTCTATTTGTTCAGCCGATTCGTGTTAGCCAATGCGTTGTGACGCGCGCAACGCCTTTAGGATATTTTTACGCCAAGTTTTTCCCCTAATCGCTCTACATCAACTCGGTTTAGTCGACAGCGATAAGATTTGTGATTTAATAATTTCGTTGATGCTGGAAACATCATCAACAAAATTAGGGGGGCATATATAATACAATATGATATCGAGGAGAGAGCAATTTTTTCAAAATTTTTGACTACTTCAAGCAAGTTTAACGTGATCGGCAAGCATGCATTAAGTGGAGCACGTGAGGCGAGCCGATTACAGAAGATAATTCAAATCGGTTACAAGAGATGACGAAAGTCGATTACAAGCGACAGTTAGATTAAAAGGTTTGCAAGTTCTGCCCCAACTATTACAGCCAACTCAGCACCTAAGGAAGTCCTTAATAGCCGATATTGCCCTGCGGCGGATCCCATCTATTTCTTCTATGGCCTTTGCATCGGCCGCGTCGCTCCCCGGGATCGGCTTCATCGCTTTGGCCATGTCCGACAGGTTCGACATGTCCGCCTTGATCTTTGCTCGCTGATCCTCGATCTCCTTCGGCAGGCCAGCCACGCGTTGTTCCTTGACCACAATGTCGGCATCGATGTTGGCAAGTTCAGCTATCAGCTCTTCCCGACGTTTGCGAAGCCGATCGAGTTCGGCAATCGGCTCGGTCTTCAGAGCGTCGAATTTGGCCTTTTCGGCAGTGATTTCTTGCTGGCTAGCCTTGATGGTGGCTTTCAGTGCCTTGTTCTCACGGCGATCGGCTATCCTCTGTTTAGCTCGTTCGAGTTTATGCCGGTGCGCCTCCAGAAAAGTAGCCGGTGCGATGGTGTCAACCAGCTGGTCCGGCAGCCGATCTTGGATGTCTTCGAACCGACTACGGATGGAACCGCAGTCGGTGACCAAGAAGTCTAGAGAGCACTCCAGCCGTTTGGCTATATCCGACAAAGTGGCTTGTAGCTCGTTGTCTGATACCACCATGGCCTTATCAACGCCCTCGTCGGGATCAAGGAATTCCGATAGATCAAAATCCAATAGATCGGCTACAGACTGCAAGTTGGAAGTTGGTAAGAGAGCCGATATGATTAATAAGCCGATTTGCAAAGCTAAGCAGGACTTACTCGGATAGCCGGAACTGAGGTAGCCACATCCTCAGCATCACCATCGCGCGCGGCCATCGGCGTCGGCTCCTTTGATACATGGGGGGCAGGTGTTGGAGCATGGGGAGGCTAAAAAAAATGTAAGTTAGAAGTTCGGTTGTGCTAGTAAGAAAGAAATGAAGATAAGGTTTACCGAAGGAGGGGGAGCCGTTTCGCTAATTTCTTGGTCTATGGACACAAAAAGCCGATAAGTTGCAATATGAAAAAGGAGAAAGATGGCAGGATTGAGCAATAAAAAATGCTTACCGACTGAGGACGAGGGATGCGTTTCGGAGGACTTGGAGTTCGCTCGGTGGTTTGCTCGGCCAATGGAGTTTGAGCATACTTGTCTGAAGAACTTGTTTCGGCTGCGGCAGCGTTGACGGCCTCCTCCATTTCCTCGTCCCTGACTTCTTCTTCGAGGGCCGGATCTACATCTGGATCGACTGGGGGCAAATCATCGACTGGGGTTGTCCTCGGCTTCTTTGAAGCACGCTTCCTTTTCTCTGCAGCTAGAGTAGCAGCAGCTGACGATGCCGCCCTTTTCAGCCGATGCAGTGGCACGCGGGTCTGGCCGTGGAGCGAAGTGCTCACTTTCGGCGCATGGCAGCCGATGATGGACGGGTCCAATCCGCAGCTGCCAGATAACACCCCAGTATCTTTAGTCTCGCTTTCTTAGTTCCGGTTTGCAACCCGAGATTAAAGAGGGTTACGAACCTGGACTGCTGTGTGTTTCCCCAGTAGTGGGCGCGTGGATCCGCCGTCGACCGGCCTCGAGAGCATGGATCTGCCGCGGGTTTGCTCGGGAGTGGCGGCAGGAGTGCGCGGCGGTGGCTTCGACCGACAGCGACGTCAAGGGTGGGTCGGCGTGGGGACTCTCAGGATGCGGTGGCGGCTTTGGTGATGGATTTTTTCTCTTTGATCTCTCCTTGTGTTGATCTTTGATGAATTTGTTGAACCGATTTGAAGATTGTGATGAATTTGTGAATGGATTAGGAGGATTTTTGAATTTGCCGGGTTATTTTGCGCTCCAAAAATATTTTTGCAGATGGATCTCTTTAGGAGTCCGCCTGCCTGCGAAAATCTGCCTGCAGCCGTCAGCCCGCCTACTAAAATAGCCTGCGAAAAGCTGATTTGACCGAGTGCAAAAATAATTTTTCTAGTAGGATAGTACTCTTACATGGCATGCAACGTACGTGTGGTCCATGCATCCTGTCACTTTAGCCACTGGTGATGTCCTTCTGTTGCATACCCTAAATCATTGAAACGTAGGTTCATCCGTGCTCTCATCATTTCCTTCGCATTGCTTGCAAGCTACCAAGACATTCCAACGAATATCCACGCAAATATCCGCCCCAAATCATTTTTCTCTACAGCTAAGCTAGCAAGGTGTTCGTTCTAGGTAGGCGGCCATGCGCACGTACGACTAGGACGCACGACCTAGCTGCCACTGCTCGCCATGGCCGCGCCAGCCGCCGCCCGCGACCTCCGCTTCCTAGCCCTTGTGGGGCTCTTGGTGGTGGTGGTGGGATCTGGCCTCCAGCTCGCTGACGGCGGCGGCGACGGCATTCCGACGACGCTGGACGGGCCGTTCGCGCCGGCGACGCGGGCGTTCGACCGCGCGCTCCGGCAGGGAGTGACGACGTGCCCTCACCGACCCGCGCCTGGCGCCGCGCGCGCGGCCTCCGCGCCCGAGCAGATCTCGCTCGCCGCGTCCTCCGACGCCACCTCGGTCTGGGTGTCGTGGGTCACCGGCGCGTCGCAGGTCGGGTCAAGCCTCACCCCGCTCGACCCGTCCACCGTCCGCAGCGAGGTCTGGTACAGCGAGAGGCCCTGCCCCGCCGCCGCCGCCAACGTCTCCGGCTCCTACCCGCACGTGGCGAGGGGCAAGGCGGAGGTGTACAGCCAGCTCTACCCGTACCCGGGCCTCCTCAACTACACCTCGGGCGCCATCCACCACGTCCGCCTCCGGGGCCTCACGCCGTCGACGCGCTACTACTACCGGTGCGGCGACAGCTCCGTCCACGGCGGCGGCGGGCTCAGCGGCGAGCTCTCCTTCGAGACGCTCCCCTCCTCCTCCGCCGCCGTGTACCCTCGCCTGGTGGCGGTGGTCGGGGACCTGGGGCTCACCGGCAACTCCACGTCCACCGTCGAATACCTCGCCCGCAACGACCCGTCTCTGGTGGTCGTGGTCGGCGACATGGCCTACGCCAACCAGTACCGCACCACCGGCGGCAGAGGCGTCCCATGCTTCTCCTGCTCCTTCCCAAACGCGCCGCTCCGGGAGTCCTACCAGCCGCGATGGGATGGTTGGGGAAGGTAAGCTAGTAATTGAGGAGAACAAATGATACCAAAATAATTCAGTTCCATTTCTTGTTTGGGATCTGAATTAATTTGGGGTTTCGAACTAAGCCGTCCAAAATCCAAACGAATTAACTTACATTTCTAACAAGATTTTTTTTCAGATCGGAAGTTGCTTTCATTACGTTGAAAAATATGTAAAATACTATTCTATAATTACAGTGAAAGTAAATCCTCTTATTTACTTTTATATGGGTCACTGACACGTGTGAGCTTGCTGGGTTAACTCAAAGTTTGGGGAAGTAAGTCGAAGAATCTCAGTCCTGGAGCCACGTGGCACTGACACATATATGCAATTTAATTTTTGTTATAGCATAAAGAAAATGGGACTAGCTAGATGAATTTAAATTAGCAAAAAAATAAATCCTAAAAAGATGAATTTAAATTGCTTCGGTTTTCAAGTTAGACTTTCATAGATTTTTCAAAGAAGTTTGACTTGTGTAGTTAGTAAACACGCAATTGGAAAATCAAGAAGTTCTGACAAAGTTTCAAACAAGAAAGCGTGTAAATAAACCTTGGACCCTGCTGATATGAAGTTTAAATGCAAACAGTTGTATGGATTCAGGTTCATGGAGCCTCTCACATCGAGGATCCCAATGATGGTGATCGAAGGGAACCATGAGATCGAGCCACAGGGGCAAGGTGGCTCGGTGACCTTCGCATCCTACTTGGCAAGATTCGCTGTTCCATCCGAAGAGTCAGGCTCTAACACCAAGTTCTACTACTCGTTCAACGCCGGTGGTATCCATTTCATCATGCTCGGTGCCTACGTCGACTACAACAGGACAGGTTGTTCTGCATCAGCCACTATTTCATCTTGCTGGCGTTCGGTTGTTCTTCATTTTAAGCATTGCTAATTAAGTGCTAAATGCAGCATATAAGAATGTATCATTCTGTATTAATTAAGTTGCTCAATTCATACATAATATTGTTGATTTGCGGTGACATTTCGGTGCTTACATTGTGCGTAGGAGCTCAGTACTCGTGGTTAGAGAAGGATCTGATAAAGATTGATCGATGGGTCACACCTTGGGTTGTGGCTGCTTGGCACCCGCCTTGGTATAACAGCTACTCCTCTCACTACCAGGAATTTGAGTGCATGAGGCAAGTAATGGAAGGGCTCTTGTACCAACATGGTGTGGACATTGTCTTCTCAGGGCATGTAAGCACACACATTTTCATGCGAAAAGTTTGGTTCAAACAGCACTACTTCCTCATGTAGAGGAAGCTAGAGCTCTTCTTCCAGGGTTTGCACTTCTGTTTCGCACATTTCTGTTGGGGGATGTAAATTTTCGTGAATGAAAAATTTCGAAATTTGGATAAACTTGGACCGAAATTGAAGAAGTTTCGATGACATTCACAAAAAAAATGAAAAGATATTATTATTTTTTGGGAGAAACAGTTTTGTGCCTGGTGAGTCAAAAAATTTAAAAATTTCGAACCGAAATTTCATACGCTGCTTCTTACTCTTAATCTGATTAAGGTCATGGATTTTTTATGGTTCCGCATTTTGGTGCTAAATAGGTACACGCATACGAGAGGATGAACCGGGTGTTCAACTACACATTGGACCCCTGCGGCCCAGTTTACATTACCATCGGAGATGGAGGGAACATTGAGAAGATCGACATCGACCATGCTGATGATCCTGGAAAGTGTCCCGGTCCTGATGACAACCACCCTGAAATTGGTGGAGTCTGCCATATGAACTTCACCTCTGGTCCTGCCAAGGGGAAATTTTGCTGGGAGAAACAGCCAGAGTGGAGCGCGTTCAGGGAGAGCAGTTTCGGCCATGGCACCCTAGAGGTTACTCCTCCCTCTCTTCACTTTGTTTCTGGTATACTAAAACCTCAATGGCAATTCGCACCGTTTTTACTTTTTGCTACTCCATTCGTTTCAGATTATTTATCGTTTTAATTTTTCGTAAGTCAATACCTAACTTTGACCATCAATTTCTAATTAACTGTTTATGTGACTTATTAACAACACGTGAATTATGTGAATTATGTATTATGAAAGTATTTCTTGTAGTGTAGTATAGTTGATATTCCACTGCAATATATAGGGATATACTCCAATTTCACAGTTGTCACGTGTATGTGTATAGGTGGTTAATTCTACGTATGCATTGTGGACATGGCATCGAAACCAGGATGCATACGGAGAAGACAGCGTGGGGGATCAAATCTATATAGTTCGGCAGCCAGACAAGTGCTTGCTGCGGACAACGAGCGCGTCGTCTGACAACAACTGGTGATTTCATTTGATGATGAATAAATAATCAAGAATTTAGTTACATATATTTCTTCTTGAAATTTATTCCTCTGATCTCTCGTCCATGTATAATATTCTCAATCGCATTTTTTTCTTTTACGTTTTTGTTGTACAGTCCCTCTGAAGGATGCTCTTCTCTAGTGAGCAAAAGCGGCTCCAGTGCACAGAAGGATATTAGGAGTGGACATCTCGTTTGGAATGCTTCTCTAGTCATATGGATGATCTTGATCAGCACAGTCTTCGTAAAGGGAAATCCGTGTTCTTATTCGTAGTCTGGATTGGTTAACAATCAAAGGCACAGAAGCACCAGGCAAGATGTTAGGCTTGTTTGAGGAGTTTTATATTTTGACAAACAACCGATGGTGATTCAGTCGATGAGAATATGAAGTAGGAAAACTAGTTTCTAGCTTTAGAGCTTATGCAATGTGTGAATTATCAAGCCATAATCATAGCAAAACGATCCTTCCTTTAAGAACGCACACTCTAAATAGAAAAATAATGCTCTTTTCCAGTGCGGCAGAAAGCCGTTGTCCACCCACAAGAGCTAATCCTCTAACTTTTGAGTCGTTGCCACTGTTTGTTCATATATACAGTGCATCTATTTTTAAAAGCTCTAGCTACAAACTTTGCCTATGAATCACTCTTCTCAGCCTGCTTTGAACGCTTCAAACTCTTCATCTAATAACCAATAAAACAGAAAAAAGCAGCAGCATCATATAAATATACGGCATTTCGATGGCAACGGTAAGGACAGCCCCAACGGTAAGCTCACGCCCATGCCCAGCCCCGCCGGCGCCGGCGACCCTGCCGGCGGGCGTACGGCGCACATCCCACTCCCGCCCCCGCCTCCCGACTACCTCCGGCGGGCGTACGGCGCACATCCCACTCCCGCCCCCGCCTCCCGACTACCTCCGCAGCTGCTTGGCCCTCGCCACCCGCGCCTCCGCGGCCTCCTCAACCTCAAGTCTGCTTCTCTCGTCCGCCGGCCGAGCAAGTTGCGTTCTTCCCCAAATCGCGCCGGCGTGGCTTATCTCACCGCCTTCACTCAAATCTGTTGGATAATGGGCGGCGCCGACCTTCGCGGAGGTCGTCAAGGCAGCTCGCGCGCCAATCAGCGGCATTTACGGCGCCCGTCCAGCCTGGCCTACTACATACCTCCACAGTCTTGTCGCCACGGAGGACTTCGCGGCCTATGCGGCCTGCTCCACGGCGCGGCGCGTCGGACGGATGGTGAAGGCGACTGGATTCAAGTTTGCAGCAAAGCCTCACGGAGAAGAGAAAGGCGCTCACCCACCCACCGGCCGGCTCTGCTATCAATTCCCCGCTTTCAACCTTTACCTCCCTGCGGAAGCCTTCATGTCGACAAGACGGCGCCCGGCTCCCGCTCCCTTTCTTCCAGGCAGCAACGAGCGGAAGATGTTTTAACTGCCTCATCGTGACCCCCGTGTTGAAAGGTTACGTGGAAGCTTTGATAGATAATTACCAATTAAAGTAGAGTACAAATGGATTAGCCAATCGGAGCTATCCGATCCGAATGTTGGCCGGCCGATCACAACCGATTTGTCGACAATGATTTGCCGACAAATGATTCTCGGGAACAACCGATTCACCAATCAGCCGATTCATCGAGTAGCCGATTCGCCGAGTCATCCGACCGTGCTTGCGCGCCTCGCTCCGATGCGCCCGACCGCAGCCGATTCATAGCTGACGAACAACACCGCAACGTAGCAGCACCTCTATTGGTATCCACACGTCCGGGGACAGAACGCCGAACACCCGTGTGCTAGCACGCGATGCAAAAGATAGGGTTTGTCTCGGGAGTGCGGAGGGTTTCCGTGGAGATTGATCTCGCCGACTTCTGAAGCCGCGTGTGATCAGATTGATTCGGTTACAATTGCATGCAGCAGCTCTCCACCCCTCACCCCTTTATATAGAGTTGCCGGTTGGGCCTAGAGGCCCATCGGGACTCTATTTTAAATCGGATCCTATCCGAATCTCATAGAGTTGGCTGGCCGGACTTCGTAAGCCCATAGGACTCTATCCGATCGGATCCCTATCCGATCGAGCCGTATCCGAGTCCAACTCGAATGCATGTTCTTATCCCCTTAAGCGTGCGACCCTGTAGGTTCAGGTATACTCGGTTTCGGCCCGAGTTGAACTCAGCCGATCGTCGGCTCGAGTCCAACTCAGCCGACCGTCGGCTCGAGTCCAACTCAGCCGATCTGTCAACAACGGCGCCTAGCAGCACATATTGACACCATAGTATACAAGAATATAATATCGGCTCTGAACCTGTAATGTGTATACAAATCCCTTTGCCTTACGATACCAATTAAGCAATAGGCAAGATGTGTGTGTCATCCCTTCAATAGCTTAACCATTTACTCGAACCGTATTGGATTATCTGTCTATTGATTGACTCTTCAATCAACTCGACATGGCCATGCACTTCTATAATCCATTACCTCGAGAGGCCCAGAGATATCTCTCCAAAGGAGGGGCAAATTCCATCTTGATCATTCACATCCCACTACATGTTTCATAGCAAACCCGAAGACTACTTTTATAACTACCGAGTTACGAAATAGCATTTGGTAGTCCCAAAGTAGGCTACTACACATGTTGAAATTCATGATGACCTCAGGTCTAAAGACTTTGTACTGACACTACCTAAGACCAACTAATGGCACATTAATTCCTATAGTGTCTCATGGTGGGTTTATCCGACAATGTGTTCTCTAACACATGTGTTAGTGATATGCCCTAGAGGCAACATGGAGATGTTGGATATCACGTCAATGTTTATGTATAAATGAATAAAGTGTTATTCAGTTCCATGAAATAGACATCTTGTATTGATCAATAAGTACGTGACTTATTTATGAGACTCTTTATGTATGAATCTATTTCTAAACGATCCTCGATCATATGTCATATTGTTGGAACAAATATGATTCTAAGATTGGCATGTTTATTGATTGATGATCATGTCTCATAGATCATGGGTATGGAGATACCAAATCAATAAACATGGACATATGTGTTGGAGAACGCATCGTTGGATAGACCCACCATGAGACACTACAGAATTAATGTGCCATTAGTTGGTCTCGTGTAGTGTTGGTACAAAGTCCTTAGACCTGAGATCACCATGGATTCCAACATGTGTAGTAGCCTACTTTGGGACTACCAAACGCTATTCCGTAACGGGTAGTTATAAAGGTAGTTTTCGGGTTTGCTATGAAACATGGAGTGGGATGTGAGTGATCAAGATGGAATTTGCCCCTCCTTTGGAGAGATATCTCTGGGCCCCTTGAGGTAATGGATTATGGAAATGCATGGCCATGCTAAGTTGATTGAGGAGTCAATCAACGTACGATAATCCAATACGGTTCGAGTGAATGGTTAAGCTATTGAAGGGATGGCACACATCTTGCCTATAGCTTAACCGGTATCGTGAGGCAAAGGGATTTGTGTACACATTACAGGTTCGAGCCGATATTATATTCTTGTATACTATGGTGTCAATATGTGCTGCTAGGTGCCGCGTGAAGTGCCGGCCGAGTTGGACTCGAGCCGACGGCCGGCTAAGTTAGACTATAGCCGAAACCGAGTATACCTGAACCTGCTGTGGTCGCACGCTTAAGGGGATAGAATAGATATTCGAGTTGGACTCGGATACGGCTCGATCGGATAGGTATTCGATCGGATAGAGTCCTATGGGCTTACGACGTATGGGCGGCCAACTCTATGAGATACGGATGAGATCCGATTCAAAATAGAGTCCTAGTCGGCCACTAGTCCCGCGGCCAACTCTATATAAAGGAGGGAGGGGTGGAGAGCGCCACATGTCAATTGCATCGCGTGCAACGTAAGTCGCCGAGATCAATCTCCACGGAAACCCTCTCCACTTTCGAGCCAAACCCTAGCCTTGCATCGCGTGCTAGCACACGGGTGTACGGCGTTCGTCCCCGACGTGTGGATACGGCTAGAGGCGCTGCTACGTTGCGCGCTCTTGATCGGCGCGGCGGGCGCATCGGAACGAGGCGTGAGAACGCGGCCGGACGACTCGAATCGGCGATTGGCGAATCGGCTGTCTCCGGAATCGGCTACACTGTTCCGAATCGGATTGCCCGACGGCTATTCCGCCGCACTCTACTCCAATCGGTAACGATCTATCGGCCCTTACTTGCAAGTGTTCCTGGTTTGCGCGGTTAAAAGTTTTTGTTTTCGGCTAGCGTAGCTTCCGCGTAACCCTTCAAAGGTATCGAGCTAATCTTGCTTAGTTCGGGTTTTAGATTGGATCTGAAACAAGTTTTGCACACGGCTTGATTAGATCAATCGGTTTTACGGGATTCGTTGAGGAGAGTTAATGGTAATTGCGTTCCTTGATAGTGTATCGGAACGACGTAATGTGATTACGTCGAAGCAATTTCCATATAACTCGGTTTGAGTTGGGTTCGAGATAGCGTTCCTTGATAGTGTATCGGAACGGTATAATGTGATTATGCCGAAGCTATCTCGTAGTCCGATCTTGTTAGCTGCTCGCGCCTACGCAAACCATCTCCCTTGATAGTGTATCGGGACGGCATAATATGATTATGCCGACATGGTTTCGTAAGCGAATTCATAGATTGGATCTATGAATTTCGTTTGGTGTTCCGGCGCTGCCCGAAGCCCGCGAGGGCGGCTTCCGCCTCGACCCCCGCCCGCTAACCGGCTAGCGAGACCGCCGTGTGCGTACCCCCTTATAGGTCGTCTCGGTGCCGTATCTCCGCGATAAGTAGAAAACGTTTCTACGCCTAACTTGTTTTTGCAGAGAATGCTTTGAGATGGTATGGCCCTATTGTATGTATGAGATGTATGAGATGCATGTGATGCATGTAATATTCTTTCATATGTGCAATCCCCGTAATATTCTTTCATATGTGCAATGCTTGTAATATTCTTTCACGACTGCGAGTCGATGTAATCTTCAATTAGAGCTTCTATAGTAGTAGCTTAGTTTGAAGAAATCAAGCATTCGGCACTCGAAAGAACGGTGATGAAGATGAAGATCCTGTACACCGGCATGGAGATGGAGATCACCATGAGAAGGGGGCCATACTATTTCATCCTATTCTACCTGCTTTCATATATGTGATATGTTTGTTTGATAGGATAGCATCCCTCACAAAATTAAGTAGTAATGATGCCTTTCCAAATGTTGCACTCGCACCGTTATGCTCGTCAATGGTGGGTCCGCCAAAGCAGAGTGCCATTCTCTATCATAACACGAGGGGTATATGTCGGACATATACAACAGAGCATTTGGTTTACTTAACAAGGCTATCAAAACAGCTTTGGGCCTTGGGGCATAGGTTGGGGCGGGGCATGGAGATGCCACACCAACAACAAGAGTCACATAGAGATGTGATTAGCAAGGAGTTGCTTATCGATGTTACTAATTTTCTAGCAAGATGCCAAAGCTCACTAGAAAATTAACTAACATGTGGATCTTGACCCAATACGTAACCTAGAGGGAAGGTGGAAAATACGTAATGGGAGTCTTATGTTAAATTGTTTAACAAAAGATATAACATAAACATTGTGCTAAACTTTGTTTTTCATTGTAGAATAAATGGCGGCTAATACTACACCCACCTTTAATTTGCGATCTATTCTAGAAAAGGAAAAATTAAATGGAACAAACTTTATGGATTGGTATCGCAACTTGAGAATTGTTCTCAAGCAAGAGCGTAAGGAGTACGTTCTTGAAGTACCCTATCCCGAGGATTTGCCAAATAATGCCACCGCAACTGCACGGAGGGCTTATGAGAAGCACACTAATGATGCCCTAGATATAAGCCGTCTCATGCTTGCTACAATGTCCCCGAGCTTCGAAGCAATATGAGAGCAACGATGCTCACACTATTATTCGGGGACTGCGTGGCATGTTTGAGAACCAAGCTCGGCCGAGAGGTTCAACACCTCAAAGTCCTTGTTTGCATGCGAGCTTGTTGAGGGAATCCCGTCGACCGCATGTGATAAAGATGATTGGCTATATCGAGAGTCCGGAAAAACTAGGTTTTCCCTTAGCCAAGAGTTGGCTACCGATGTGATTCTCCGCCGCTCCCTCCGAGCTTCGAGCCATTCATATTGAACTATCACATGAACAATATGGATAGAACCTTGGCTGAATTGCATGGGATGCTAAAGACAAATGAGGAGAGTATCCAGAAAAACGGTCATCATGTGATGATGATGCGAAGGCTAAGCGCAAACCACTGTCAAGAAACTTTGCACCAAGAGGAAGTTAACTCCCGATGAGATCGCGAGTGCCTCTAATGCAAAGAAGGGCAAGAAGGGGTCGGCGGCATCGATGCCGTTTGCTTCTATTGCAAGGAGACAGTCACCGGAAAAGGAACGCAAGAAGTACATGGAGGATCTCAAAAAGAAGCAAAGTACGACTTCGCTTCGGTATTAATGTTATAGACATTAATCTTGCTACTTCACCTACGACTCTTGAGTATTTGATACCGGATCGTAGCTCATATTTGCAAGTCGTTGCAGGAAATGAGAAGAAGTAGAGGCTTGAGAAGGGGCGAGGTGAACTCGCGTCGGCAATGGAGCAAGCGTTGCTACGCACCTCTGTCGCACGCATCACTTCATCTACCTTCGGATTAGTTTTGGAATTAAATAATTGTTATTGTGTTCCAACACTATGTCAAAACGTTATTTCCGCTTCATGTTTGCAAGCGGAAGAATATGATTTTAGATCAATGAACAATGGTTGTTCAATATATCTCGTAGATATGTTCTATTTTCATGCTCCATTGGTGAATGGATTATACGTTTTGAATCTTGAGGCGTCTCCCATCTATAACATTAATACGTAAAGGCAACTCTCTAATGATATAAACCCCACGTTTATCCGGCATTGTCGCTAGGCCATATAAATAAGAAACGCATGGAGAAGCTCCATAAGGATGGATTGCTTCACTCTTTTGATTTTGAATCATTTGAGACATGTGAGTCTTGTTTACTTGGTAAGATGACAAAGGCACCTTTCACGGGACACGTGAAAGAGCAAGTGACTTGTTGGCACTCATACATACCGATGTATGTGGACCAATGAGCTCAACGGCCGAGGTGGTTATCGTACTTCATTATCTTTACTGATGACTTTAGTAGATATGGTTATATCTACTTAATGAGGCATAAGTCCGAATCCTTTGAAAAGTTCAAAGAATTCCAGAATGAAGTACTGTAATCATTTAGGGAAAACAATCAAGTTTCTACGATCGATCGTGGAGGGAATACTTGAGCCAAGAGTTTGGTAATCATCTCAAAAATTGTGGAATTGTTCCACGCTTGACTCCACCAGAACTCCACAATGGAACGGAGTGTCCGAACGAAGAAATCGCACCTTGTTGGACATGGTACGGTCGATGATGAGCCAAAGTGATCTTCCGTTATCCTTCGGGGATATGCTCTTGAAACAATCTCCACACTAAATAGAGTTCCATCTAAGTCGGTTGAAAAGACACCATGTGAGATATGGACAGGGCAACCCCTAGTTTGTCTTTTCTCAAAATTTGGGGATGCGAAGCTTATGTAAAACGTTTACGCCCGACAAGCTCACACCCAAATCCGACAAGTGCTTCTTTGTGGGATATCCTAAGGAAACTAAGGGATATTACTTTTATAATCGGGAACAAGGCAAAGTGTTTGTCGCCCGACATGGTGTCTTCTTGGAGAAAGAGTTTCTTTCAAGAAGGGTTAGTGGGAGCAGGGTGCATCTTGAAGAAGTTCAAGAAACACCGTAAAATGTTTCGCGACCACGTAACCACAACAGAGGTGCAAAGTGTTGCGCCACCGTTGTAGATACACCACCCACGGAGGTCCGAAAGATCACATCGTACGCCCGATGTACACAAAGTGAACAATGTGATATATTGTTGTTGGACAACGATGAACCTAAGACCTATGAGGAAGCGATGGTGGGACCCGATTCCAACAAGTGGCTTGGAGCCATGAAATCCGAAATAGAATCCATGTACGACAATCAAGTTTGGAACTTGGTTGATCCACTGATGGTGTCAAAACCATTGAGTGCAAATGGGTTTTTAAGAAAAGGCCGATATGGATGGAAATGTTCACATCTATAAGGCGCGATTGGTGGCGAAAGGTTTTAAATAGATTCAAGGAGTTGATTATGATGAAACCTTCTCGCCCGTCGCAATGCTTAAATCTATTCGGATTATCCTAGCGATTGCTGCATATTTCGATTATGAGATATGGCGATGGATGTCAAAACGGCTTTCCTAAATGGAAACCTAAGCGAGGATGTATACATGATACAACCTCGGGGTTTTGTCGATCCAGAATCGCCTGGAAAGATATGCAAGCTACGAAATTCATTTATGGATTGAAGCAAGCATCTCGGAGTTGGAATATTCGTTTTGATGAAGTAATCAAAGGGTTTGGTTTCATCAAAAATGAAGAAGAGGCCTGTGTTTACAAAAAGGTCATTGGAGCGCAATTGTATTTCTAATCTTATATGTTGATGACATATTACGATTGGAAATGATATCCCTATGCTAGAATCCGTCAAGTCTTCATTGAAAAATAGTTTTTCCATGAAAGACTTAGGGAGGCAGATACATATTAGCATTCGGATCTATAGAGATAGATCCAAGAGGCTAATTGGATTAAGCCAAAGTACATACATTGACAAGGTGTTGAAAAGGTTCAACATGCATGATTCCAAGAAAGGTTTCTTGCCCATGTCACATGGCATTAATCTTAGCAAGAATCGGTGCCCTCGACACATGATGAGCGGAATAAGATGGGTATGGTTCCATATGCTTCGGCAATTGGATCCATCATGTATGCCATGCTTTGTACACGCCTGCATGTCTCGTACGCTTTGAGTGCTACGAGCGATACTCGCGATCCAGTGAAGGTCACTGGATCGCGTAAAGAATATCCTTAAGTACTTGAGAAGAACTAAGGATATGTTCCTAGTCTATGGAGGTGAAGAAGAGCTCGTTGTAAGTGGTTACACCGATGCTAGCTTCCAAACAGACAAGGATGATTATAGATCGCAATCTCGGTTCGTGTTCTGCCTGAACGGAGGCGCAGTCAGCTGGAAGAGTTCCAAGCGGGATACGTTGCTGATTCTACAACGGAGGCCGAGTACATTGCTGCTTCGGAAGCTGCAAAGGAGGCTGTTTGGATCAAGAAATTCGTTTCGAGCTTGGTGTGATGACTAGTACGACTGGTCCAATGTCTCTCTATTGTGACAATAGTGGAGCCATTGCGCAAGCCAAGGAGACAAGGTCACATCAGAAGTCCAAACACATACTTCGGCGATATCATCTCATCCGCGAGATAGTGGACAGAGGTGATGTCAAGATATGCAAAGTGCACACGGATCTCAACATAGCCGATCCGCGACAAAACCTCTCCTCACCCGAAGCATGAGGCGCACACAAGAGCAATGGGTATTAGATACTTACATGATTGACTCTAGTGCAAGTGGGAGATTGTTAGTGATATGCCCTAGAGGCAACATGGAGATGTTGGTTATCACGTCAATGTTTATGTATAAATGAATAAAGTGTTATTCGGTTCCATGAAATAGACATCTTGTATTGATCAATAAGTACGTGACTTATTTATGAGACTCTTTATGTATGAATCTATTTCTAAACGATCCTCGATCATATGTCATATTGTTGGAACAAATATGATTCTAAGATCGGCATGTTTATTGATTGATGATCATGTCTCATAGATCATGGGTATGGAGATACCAAATCAATAAACATGGACATATGTGTTGGAGAACACATCGTTGGATAGACCCACCATGAGACACTACAGAATTAATGTGCCATTAGTTGGTCTCGGGTAGTGTTGGTACAAAGTCCTTAGACCCGAGATCACCATGGATTCCAACATGTGTAGTAGCCTACTTTGGGACTACCAAACGCTATTCCGTAATCGGGTAGTTATAAAGGTAGTTTTCAGGTTTGCTATGAAACATGGAGTGGGATGTGAGTGATCAAGATGGAATTTGCCCCTCCTTTGGAGAGATATCTCTAGACCCCTCGAGGTAATGGATTATGGAAATGCATGGCCATGCTAAGTTGATTGAGGAGTCAATCAACGGACGGATAATCCAATACGGTTCGAGTGAATGGTTAAGCTATTGAAGGGATGGCACACATCTTGCCTATAGCTTAACCGGTATCGTGAGGCAAAGGGATTTGTGTACACATTACAGGTTCGAGCCGATATTATATTCTTGTATACTATGGTGTCAATATGTGCTGCTAGGCGCCGGTTGACGTCGGCTGAGTTGGACTCGAGCCGACGGTCGGCTAAGTTAGACTATAGCCGAAACCGAGTATACCTGAACCTACGTGGTCGCACGCTTAAGGGGATAGAATAGATATTCGAGTTGGACTCGGATACGGCTCGATCGGATAGGTATCCGATCGGATAGAGTCCTATGGGCTTACGACGTATGGGCGGCCAACTCTATGAGATACGGATGAGATCCGATTCAAAATAGAGTCCTAATCGGCCACTAGTCCCGCGGCCAACTCTATATAAAGGAGGGAGGGGTGGAGAGCTGCCACATGTCAATTGCATCTCGTGCAACAGAAGTCGCTGAGATCAATCTCCACGGAAACCCTCCCCACTTTCGAGCCAAACCCTAGCCTTGCATCGCGTGCTAGCACACGGGTGTACGGCGTTCGTCCCCGGACGTGTGGATACCGGTAGAGGCGCTGCTACGTTGCGCGCTCTTGATCGGCTGCGGTCGGGCGCATCGAACGAGGCGTGAGAACGCGGCCGGACGACTCGAATCGGGCTGATTGGCGAATCGGCGTCTCCGGAATCGGCTACACTGTTCGGATCGGATTGCCACGATCGGCTATTCCGCGCACTCTACTCCAATCGGTAACGATCTATCGGCCCTTACTTGCAAGTGTTCCTGGTTTGCGCGGTTAAAAGTTTTTGTTTTCGGCTAGCGTAGCTTCCGCGTAACCCATCAACATGTCCATGTATATTGATTTGGTATTTTCATACCATGATCTATGAGACATGATCATCAATCAATAAACATGCCGATCTTAGAATCATATTTGTTCCAACAATATGACATATGATCAGGGATCGTTTAGAAATAGATTCATACATATATAGTCTCATAAATAAGTCACATACTTATTGATCAATACAAGATGTCTATTTCATGGAACTGAATAACACTTTATTCATAAATACATAAACATTGACCATGATATCCAACATGTCCATGTTGTCTCTAGGGTATATCACTAACACGTGCCGCCCAGTGTAGAGATCTCGTGGTCTGCCTGCTCTATCGTCGGTCTGGACACCGAGTTCGCTTCTGTCGGAACCGCCAACAAGCGTCCGTTGCTCCTCGCGCCCTTGTTGAGCCTTTCCTCCGCACCCTCGCCTCAGCCCAAAAAGCCGGACCCGTCCATTCTTCGCCCTCCGTGCTTGCGCCGACAGTGTTCATCCGACCGTGGGTGCGCTCTGAAACCGCCGTCCGGGCCGTGCGCGTGCCGGCAGGTGTTCGTCTGGCCGCGGACCCGAAGCTCCAACCTGCGCCTCTGGCTTTTCCCTCCATGTCTCAGCTCGGAGATCCTGTGACCCGCCCAGAGGAGGACAATTGCTTCATTCCCACTTCATATGCTGTGGATGCCGAGCTAAAAGAATGGAGCGAAAAGGCCACCGTTTCTTGGGCGACACGTGCGCCGCCAAACACTGAGCCCAGAGATGTCGAGCGGGCTTTCATGGAGGAATTTGGACTTCGGCGCGGCGAAGTGGCGGTCTCCCTCCATCACCCCCAGGCGTTTCTGGTGAAGTTTCTCCATCGCCGCCATTGTGAATAGGCCATTGCAAAAGGGTTCGTTCGCTGGCGAGGAATTGAGATCCATTTTGACAAGTGGAGAAGTTTGAGCAGCGCCCTCAGAGTTGCCCTCCTATTCCGCGTTCGTCTCAGTCTCGATGGAGTTCCCATCCATGCATGGGCGGCGGATATTGCCGAGCGCATCATTGGACGCTCGTGTGCTCTGGAACATATCGAGACGGACGTGCTCCATCCGGTTGAGGCGGGGAACACGCGCGGAATAAGCCTCTGGGCTTGGACGGCAAATCCAAGCACAATCCCCAAGTGTATGTGGCTCAATTTCACTACCAGAGTTCAAGATACAGAGCTGCTGCCTCTGCTCGTCGATGAGAACCCACCGGAACGGTGCAGAGGGGTGTCCGCCACCCTGTGCTCTTTCACCTTGAAGAAATTCACGATTACTCGGCGGCCACTGTTGACTTAGACAATCAAGGGGCCTTCCAGCCTACAATCCATCACCTGCCACCTTGGACCTTGGGGGTTCCCGACGGTGGACAAGTCCCGGGCCACGCTTTTGAGGATTTCCCTCATCACCCACCGCCGCCAGTGCGCTCTGTGCTCAATCACTTGGGTGGTCGGGAAAGAGACGAGACGATCAGGAGGACAACCCTGACAATGAAGAGGAAGAGGAGGCTGGGCGACGTCGGGGCCGGCAGCGAGAGGGGCACTCGACATGCCGGGGTGGCGATCGTTTGCAAGAAGAGGACGACATGGAAGACCGCGGCGGCAGCGACAAGCGAGGTCGATCGGCGCGCGGAAGGCGATCAAGGCCTGGCGACGACCACCATGGCCACAAGAATGATTGACGTCGACGGGGACGGGATGACGACTACGACGACAAGGGTGGGCGCGGCACGAGTCGCGGCCAGGACGAGCGGAGACTCGGCGACAACATCTTTCGTCGCGACCGAACACGCTCACCAAGACGCCGAGACAGGGGACGGCACAGCCGTGGCGGCGAAAGGCGTCGCGCGGTTTCTTCCCCAATCAAGATCGCCCCTTTCTCACTCTTAGGCGCCGGTGAAGAGGTTGCAAGGGTTAGTGAATTCCGCCTCTTGCATGCAATACATTCCTCACCCTTTTTAGCGCAGGGCACTCAGCCGATTGTAGGGCAGCTCCAGAGGCGGGCACTGACTACCGACAAGGCGACGCCGAGATCGACCATGCCTGATTTAGAGCAGGGGAATGTGGCCTGGTCCGATCCGGTCCCGACCGAACGTGTCTTCGGCCGCCTAAAGTTGGCGTTGCTTCTCCCAGGCCAGCCGAAGCGAACCCAACGAGCAGAAGGGGAGAATTCAGGGGCGGCGGGGGCGGTAAATGGCTCCTCTGAAGAACAGCCCCCTCCACGATCGCTGGTGGTCCAGCACCCTCTGCTGCAAGCGATGCACCTACAAGAACCGACAGACGTCACTGTGTCGCCATTGCTTCAATCGAGGTCTACGACGACGGGGAAGCAGGAGCGACTTCCTTCATCGCCGCTCGGGAGTGGGCCGATAGAGGCAGCCACTGCCCAAGATGACGCCTCCGATGTCCCACTGCAGGGGGACTGCATAGTGACAAGCATTGACAAGCTCTTTTCTGCCCCGGCTCAGGGGGTCCTAGCTATGCCGCCGCCTGCTCCAACTATCCCTCAGTCGCCACTGTGTCGCTGCAACACCAAGAATGGAGTAGGGCCCCTTCGTCGGAGCGCACACATCGCTCGGCAGCCGACGGGATCGATGATGGAAAGATGCCAATGAGTCCTTTGCAAGCGACTGGGCTTTCTCTAGGAGGAAGAAGACACTTCGATTGACAAAGCCCTCGGCCAATACTTGGAGCTTTTTTAGGGACCTTTGCCGGATCATGTGATTGCGGTGCTCACTGCTTTGTTCGGCCTTGGCGATGATGGACGCGACGCGATGCATGAAGCCCTCATTGCTACGGTTGGGGATTGAAGGGTTACGCGGAGGCTACGCTAGCTAAAAACAAAACTTTTCTACCACGCAAACCAGGAACACTTGCAAGTAAGGGTCAAAAGATCGTTACCGATTGGAGTATGCAGCGGAAATAGCCAATCAGGAGCTATTCGATCTGGAACTGTACTGGCCGATCACAGCCGATTCGCTGACAGCCGATCCCCAAATAGTCGATCCGACGTAGCCGTTTCCCGATGTCGGAGCCGATCCAACCTTAGCCGACTCGCCGATTCCACAGCCGATCTGCCACAGCCGCCTTGCTCCGATGCCTCTGACCGCAGCGGATTCGTAGCCGACGAATTGCACCGCAACGTAGCAGCACCTCTACCGGTATCCACACGTCCGGGAACAGAACGCCTAACACCCGTGTGCTAGCACAAGATGCAAGACTAGGGTTTTGGCTCGGAGGTGGGAAGGGTTTCCGTGGAGATTGATCTCACCGACTTCTGTTGCGCCAAATCAGATTGATTCGGTTTAATGCAATACCGCAACTCTCCACCCCTCACCCCTTTATATATAGTTGTCGGTTGGGCCTAAAGGCTCATCGGGACTCTATTTTGAATCGGATCCTATCCGAATCTCATAGAGTTGGCCGGCCAAACTTCGTAAGCCCATAGTACTCTATCCGATCGGATCCCTATCCGATCGAGCCGTATCCGAGTCCAACTCGAATGCCTGTTCTTATCCTCTTAAGCGTGTGACCCTATAGGTTCAGGTATACTCGGTTTCGGCTATAGTCCAACTCAGCCGACCGTCGGCTCGAGTCCAACTCAGCCGATCGTCGACTCGAGTCCAACTCAGCCGACCATCAATAGCGGCGCCTAGCAGCACATATTGACACCATAGTATACAAGAATATAATATCAGCTCTGAACCTGCAATGTGTACACAAATCCCTTTGCCTCACGATACCAATTAAGCTATAGGCAAGATGTGTGTGCCATCCCTTCAATCGCTTAACCATTCACTCGAACCGTATTGGATTATCTGTCTGTTGATTGACTCCTCAATCAACTCGGCATGGCCATGCACTTCCATAATCAATTACCTCGAGGGGCCTAAAGATATCTCTCCAAAGGAGGGGCAAATTCCATCTTGATCATTCACATCCCACTACATGTTTCATAGCAAACCCGAAGACTACTTTTATGACTATCCAGTTACGAAATAGCGTTTGATAGTCCCAAAGTAGGCTACTACACATGTTGGAATCCATGATGATCTCACGTCTAAGGACTTTGTACCAACACTACCTGAGACCAACTAATGGCACATTAATTCCTGTAGTCTCTCATAGTGGGTCTATCCAACAACATGTTCTCTAACATGTGTCCATATTCATTGATTTGGTATCTCCATACCATGATCTATGAGACATGATCATCAATCAATAAACATGCCGATCTTAGAATCATATTATTTTCAATAATATGATATATGATCAGGGATCATTTAGAAATAGATTCATACATATAGAGTCTCATAAATAAGTCACATACTTATTGATCAATACAAGATGTCTATTTCATGGAACTGAATAACACTTTATTCATTTATACATAAACATTGACCATGATATCCAACATCTCTATGTTGCCTCTAGGGCATATCACTAACAGGGAGGAGATCACCGAGGTGGCGGAAGAAGTGGAGGAACTGGCCGCTTAATGCAACCCAAAATTGTGACTTTGTGATTCCTTACGAGAGTATACCATCTTCCAAAATGACACAAGGACTGAACATAATTTCGTGGAATGTCCGAGGTCTGAATTCCCCTGCACTTTGCAATACAATACACGAGCTCATGTCCAGTCTGAGCTGTAACTTGGCTTGCTTTCAGGAAACGAAGTTGCAACTCATTGACGAAGGGCTAGCGAGGTTTCTTGGAGGCTATAAGCTAGATTCCTTCACCTTTAAGCCGACCAGGGAGATGAGAGGAGGAACCCTGTTGCTTTGGAATAGCTCATGCCTCGAGTTATAGGAAATTCACATTGGTCGATTCTCAGTCTCGGCAGAAGTTAAAGTCCTGGCCACTGGGGCAGCCTTCAAAATGTCTGGAGTTTATGGTCCTTCTAGGAACCACCTCAAAAGCGCTTTTCTCAGACACATCAGGAGGCTAAAGCCAGCGCATGGCGGTAGCTGGCTCATCCTGGGGGACTTCAACATGATCTATCGTGCAAGAGATAAAAATAACAACAATATCATTCTTACAAGAATGAGATGTTTTCGGGCAGCGATCAACGCAGCGAGCTTGCATGAGTTGCCTCTCATAAACAGAAAATTCACTTAGAGTAATGAAAGGCGCACGACAACTCTGGTCAGACTTGACCGCTTCCTCTGTAATGAGGCCTGGGACCTCGACTTCCCCAACCACGCTCTACAGGCCCTGCCCTCGGCCTCCTTAGACCACTGCTCGCTCCTACTCTCAACCCAAATGGGGCCACGTAGGCTGAGAGCCTTCAAATTTGAGAATTTTTGGGCAAGGATCCCGGGCTTCAAGGAGGTCGTCAAGGAGAGTTGGTCTAAACCGTCGCCACACACTGAGCCAATGCATCGTCTAAGCCATAAGCTGTAGCGCACAGTAAACAGCCTAAAAGTTTGGGCGCGTGGCATCTGTTCCAAAGCCAAACTCCACTTCCATTTGGCGCTTGAAATGATACATAAGCTGGAGGTGGCACAGGAGACGAGAAGCCTTTCCTTACAAGAGACGGCCTTGCGATCTAGGTTAAAGCGTAAAATTTTGGCCTTCACTTCGCTTGAAAGAACAAGGAAAAAACAGGCGGCTAGGGTTACCTTTATTAGGGAGGGAGATGCAATCACTAAGTTCTTCCACCTTAGGATGAATGCGCGTAGGCGGAAGAATACCATCCAGCGCCTATGAAATGGAAATGGGTGGGCAACATCACATGAAGAAAAAGAGGAAACAATCCATAATCACTTTGCGGCTATGCTAGGTCGTCCGGAGCGACGACCAAATGATTTAAACTGGACAGAGCTCGGCATTTCGTCTATGGAGCTACACAGGTTGGAGAATCCATTCACAGAACAAGAGGTACTATCAGCCATCAAGGAAATGCCGTCTGATAAAGCCCCGGGACCTGATGGCTTCACTGGAGTATTTTACAAGGAATGCTGGGACATTATTAAGGCAGATGTTCTCAGTGTCTTCGATGCCATTCATAATTGCCGCTATTCACATCTGAACCTACTCAACTCGACGAACATTGTCCTTATCCCAAAAAAGGAGGGGCAGAAGGAGTCTCAGACTTCAGACCAATTAGCCTAATTCATAGCTTCGCCAAGATCTTCTCCAAGGTGTTGGCCTTGCGACTGAGGCCCATTATGCATTCAATGATCTCTGTTAATCAGAGTGCTTTCATAAGAGGAAGGAACATCCACGATAATTTCCTCTTTGTTAGGAACATGGCTCGAAGATATCACCGACTAAGGCGAGCAATGCTACTTTTCAAGCTGGATATCTCAAAAGCTTTTGACTCGGTCCGATGGGATTACTTAATAACCCTATTACAACATAGAGGCTTCCCAGTAAGATGGCTCAATTGGTTAAGCGCCCTTTTATCCACTACTAGCTCCCGGGTCCTCCTTAATGGTTGTCCAAGTCAGAAAATTTGGCATACAAAAGGGCCCAGACAAGGGGATCCGCTCTCGCCGCTACTCTTTATCCTTGCAATAGATCCGCTTCAGCGCCTGCTGTCAAAGGCAACAGATTTAGGTGCTTTATCAAAGCTCCGTGGCAGAAGAATGGGTCTACGAATCTCGATGTATAGGGATGACGCTGTAATCTTCATCAACCTCACTAGGCAGGACGTCGTGGCCTTCACAGACATCCTTGGCCGTTTTGGCACAGCCTCAGGCCTGGTTACCAATCTCCAAAAATCCCAAGTGGCAGCTATTCGTTGTGACAACATCTGCCTTGAAGACGTCTTGTGCGGAGTCCCCGCGAGAAGGACTTCCTTCCCTCTAAAGTACCTAGGATTGCCTCTGGTATTAGGCAAGCTGCGCAAACGAGACCTACAACTGGGAAAGTATCGGGTTGGAGAGGCAAACACATGGGACTGGCTGGGAGAACCACGATGGTAAAATCAGTAATCACGGCGCAGCCGATTTACCTTCTTACCGCCCTTCGAGTGGCGAAGGGGTCTTTGGAGCAGTTGGATAAAAAGCATTGAAAATTCCTGTGGGCAGGCCTGGGAGATATCACAGGTGAAAAGTGTAAAATAAACTGGACTAGGACTTGCTTGCCAACTGCTCAAGGTGACCTTGGAATACTAAATTTGGATAAGTTCACCCGAGCCTTACGTATGCAATGGCTGTGGAATGAGTGGAAAGATCCAACCAAGCCATGGGCAAGGTTGGAGACGCCCTGCGACGACGTTGATAAGCTCCTCTTTGCGGCTTCAACAAAAATAACGATCAGGAATGGGAACACAACGCGTTTCTGGGACTCTGCTTGGATTGAGGGTCAAAGGTCGCAAGACCTTATGCCTCTAGCCTTCAAACTATCCAGGAATAAAGGAAAATCCTTGTGCCAGGGTAAAGAGAATGACAACTGGCTGCATGATTTGGCTATCGGCCCTGACACTCAATGGACAGTGAGCCTTATTGGCCAACTCGTAAACTTGTGGGAGGCGGTACGAAGGGTGCAACTGTCCGAAACAGAGGAAGACCAGATTGTATGGAAGTTCTCAAGACATGGGTGTTATACGGCATCATTAGCATACAAAGCGCAATGCTGTGGGGCAATCGATGCCAGTTATAACAAATTGATCTGGAAAGCATGGGCACCAAGGAAATGCAAACTTCACGCGTGGTTGATTATACAGGACAGAGTGTGACTGTTTGGCAGCTAGAGGATGGAACAATAATGGTGTTTGCCCTCTGTGTCGCAACTCACCTGAGACGGCTTTGCACCTTGTAGCCCAGTGTAGATTTTCAACCAGAATTTGGCGAATGGTGGCAAATTGGATAGGTTGCCAACAATTGCACCCAGTTTCTTGGGGAGAGGCTCACACCGTACAACAATGGTGGGAAAACCTAGCAAGTACACCGGGTGTCCCAAGAAAGGGGCTACGGTCGCTCATTCTACTCTTTGTCTGAAAAATTTGGAAACAACGCAACCGAAGAATCTTTGACCACAAAGAGATGGCGATTGGGGCTATGTTGTCCACTATCAGAGAAGAGGCAAGGCTTTGGGGCCTTGCGTGTGCCAGACATTTGTACATGTCCCGTATAGTCCCATTAGCAACATGTAACTTTTCTTTTTTTACCCCTAGGGATGTATTTTCTTCTTCTTTATGCAATGAAAAGGTATTATCGTGTCATTTTTTCTTTCAAAAAAGAAAAAAGCAGCACTTTCAACGACCATCATTTTCTAACCGTTTTTTATTCTCAATACAGAAATAAGCAATTCATTACAACTATAGCTTTTTAAATCTAAAAAAATAATCCATTTAAGATAGTTTTTGATTGAGAAACTGCGGCCGCTAAAAACTCTTCAAACATGCCCGTTATACTGTATCCTCTTGGATGGTGTGGTGGCCAGAGCTGACAGACTCTGGTTGGGTGCAGTAACCATCATCGCTTGTTTGAAATATACTCCTAACGCGAGTTTATGAAATGGCCGTCGGCTTTTATGAATTCATACTCAATTGTTAGTGTTGACCATGCACACACGGTGATGCAAGTGACTCTTTTATTTAATCTAAAATGATATTTGTTTTTATTATTTGAAAGAACAATGTAGAGGTTTCTGTTGGAGCATATACTACTTCTACAATTAGAAGTCAACGTCGAACCCATAAACTATTATTATATTATTGTACAATACGAAGTATTTGTTTGGTGAAGTCACTGACGAATGGAAAGTTAGTGGCTACGAAGGTGAGCACATGTGAGCCAGCATGGTGTCGTCCATAATATAGACATATAGGTGGGTATTAAGCTTTTATGGTCGATCTTATACATTATGAAAAAACTAAGGCCGATCTTAAGGTAAAGACTGGCACAAGAAATAAGAAAATTGTTCCTTCTCTTTCTTTTCTTCCGTGCTCCTGCTAGCTTCTCTCTTCAATAGTTGCTCCCCGTTATCTTTCCGTGAAAGAGGAAGAGGTTCTGTGAAAGAGGAAGAAGGCATGGCATCAGTCTGGAGCTGTCATCGCTGGATCCATGCGCGAGAGAGGCGACCATTATCGGATCCGTCACGAAGTGCCGCCACCATCACCGGATTCGTGTGCACGAGACGCCGCCATCGCCGGATCCACACGGAGACATTGGTGCTGCCACCGTCGGATCCTTGCGTGAAGAACGTCTCCGCCGGATCCGCCTGTGCCCACGAGCACTGCCTTTGTCTGATCCTTGCGTGAGGAACGTCGTCGCCGGATCTGCCTGTGCCCACGAGCACCGCCTCCATCGCCCGCGCCCATGAGCACCGCCTCTGTCGCTAGCGCCCACGAGCATTGCTGTCGGATCCACCCACGCCCACGAGCACCGCCTCCGCCGGCCGCGCCCGCGAGCGCCGCCACCAGATCCACCCGTGCTCGCTAGCACCGCTTGTGCCGCCGCTAGATCTGCCCGCGCTCGCTGCCTCAGTGCCTCTGTTTTGGCATGCTCCTTTGGCGAGAGAAGAAGGGGTCCGAAGAGGAGGAAAGGAAAGGAAGGGGTAGTTGAGATGTGATATGGTTTTTATATTTTGGGTGGGACCCATCCTAATGCCTTTTAAGCCATACATTACACCGTAGCATGTATTTGCATGTATTAAGATAATCAGCAAATTTATTGATCGTTTTTATCAGAACATCGGTGTATTAAGAAGTTTCTATTATAGTCCGAGTTAAAAGGTCCTATGAGAATAAAAAAACTCGTATACTCTACTTTAATATGTGTCAAAAACGACTGATTTGTAATTTGAACTCCAACATCACATCTTCTTCTTCACTGAAATTCTTTAACCTTTTTTTATTCGGACGTGTTTGAGATGTTCGACCAACATTGATTGGCTACGAAGGTATCTCTTAAGATGGATGATGGTTGGAACCCAATGAATTCATGAACTCTGTGTCATTGGTATTCTCATTCATCACGTCTGTGAATTACATATTGCTATACATATTTTTTTGCAAATAAAGTAAAAAAATCATAAACATTAATACATACAATGGTAGTAAAGGCCCTATTGTTCTAAATTTTACATAGCATATATTACAAACATCCCTATAGTTCAGGAGTTTGAAAAGAGACGCACCGAAGTACAAAGCCTATGAATCTGTTGGTTTGGTTCTCACATCACTAAAATGCCTAGGAATTGTTTCCATACTATTCACAGGAATGGTAAGTACTGGCAACATTGCAAAATAGCATGTTATATGGAAAACCATATCTACACCATAGCTAGAATCCTACTTGCTAATATTTTCTCAGGTTATGAAGCACTATACATTTTCCAATCTCTCAAACAACTCTCAGCGCTTCGTTGCCGCCTTCTTTCACTTGCTGTCATCTTTAGCACAAACATTTGTGTAAGCTCAGGAGTTTTAGTTGAGTAATAAAAAAAACAACCATTCCCTTTGCTCTTAATGGACAATTCCTGAATTCATTTTTCAGGTTCATTTATATGGGCTTTGATATTGCCATGGAAGAACATAGCTGGTCTCATGTGGGCTTCATATTCTTCTCAATCGTATCCTTAACTATGAATATTGCAAATGTCTGCTTGAAATGTAAGCTAACTGCTTAATTATGTAGTGGATGTGGATAGGATTCTGTACTCTTTAGCCTATATTAATCAACGAGTTCAAGGTTAAGACCACTAAAAAAACATGTACTACTCCATCCGGTCACACAGTACATGTCATGTGGTAAACAACAGTATGCATGTTCTCTCCAAAATACACTAGTACATGTTAATTTCTATTAAATTGTCATATATATAATTCGAAATTAACTTGATATATTAACTTCAGGTAATAAAATAGAACTTTTTAAAACAACAATAGAACTTGGTATAATCCATAATTCCATATGGCTGGTTCTTTTGGTACAGTCAAGGCTAGAAAAAATAGATAGTACTTTTGTCGAGGCCGTCATCATTGTTGTGATTTCCATCCTGCTCGACAATTGGGCTCGAGAATCCATTCTCGTAATTCTGCATCTGCTCGGGATCCAACGTCGATGCAGGAGTTCTATTTCCTCCCGCTGCAACCCTACCAAGTCAACCGCGGTACAGCGATGATGGAATAGGAAACTCATTCCCATTTGCTGAAGCAGACACCACGCGAACTTGGGGGGAGGGTAGGAGGAAGAGGGCGTCGATGTTGGGGGAGGGCTGGAGGAGGACCGCGTCGCCGGGCCGGAGCGCCTGTCTGGGGAACAGATGGAGGGGAGCACGGCTGGGGGAGCGGGAGGAGGAGGGCGGCGCTGTTCGGGAGCAACCGCCGGCCACCGGCCGGGAGCGGAGGGGACGGGGCGGCGCGGGAGGGGCGGCGCGCAATGATGGAGAGAGGGGCGGCACACAACGGATGGGTACGGGGCGGCGTGCAAGAGAAAAGGACGGGGAGGGGGGCGTCGCCTGGAAATCACGCGCGTGGAGGTTTCAGCGCGCGCCTAGAGGTTTTAGCCCGCGCGTGCAATAGGATTTTGGTGCCAATGGGGAGGCCAGGCCGCTCGCTCGGTCAAGCGAGTTGGGAGGAGGATTTGAGGAGTTCTTATTATTAGGAATGGATTAAGGAGTTTGTTGGACCTTGATTTTTTACCTTCCTCATTAAAAAAAGCTTCAAGGTGCCATCTAGAGAGCTTCTTGGAGATGCTCTTATTAGCTAAAGATTGAGTAGGCCCACCTTATATTAGAAGTCGACCTTATACACTACATGCCTTGCCGGTCTACTATGTGGCAGCTATATATGTCTGCAACTAGTTGATGTTCCTGTCAGTTTCACGAGAAAAGCATCATTTGCTGCCCCGTTGTGATGATGGAATTTGGCAATACTAACAAGGGTGACTATATATGTAATCTGTACGTAAGGATGAGATTCTGTTTAATTCCATTGTCCAAAAAGATGAACGGTCCAAATGCAGCTTGAGCCATGATACCTTAATATTCCATCAATATACACTATTGAAGAAACCATCATTGGTTGAAGTGGCAAAAACCACAGTAGTCTCGGTTTGAGTTGCACTCGGAACTAGAGATGATCTCTAGTCCCAGTTTAAAAATTCAACGACCCTTTAGGAACTTTAGTCCCGGTTCGTGTTACGAACCGGGACTAAAGATCACCTCTAGTCCCGGTTCAAATGTTGTCAGAGCGTGTCAGAGTGTCAGGCACCTTTAGTCCCGGTTGGTGTTACCAACCGGGACTAAAGGTGCCCGGTGCTCTGACACGCTCTGATAATATTTAAACCGTCACCTCTAGTCCCGGTTCTTGACACGAATTGAGACTAAAGTGATGGGTTACGCGGAAGCTACGCTAGCCGAAAACAAAAACTTTTCTACCGCGCAAACCAGGAACACTTGCAAGTAAGGGCCGATAGATCGTTACCGATTGGAGTGTGCAGCGGAAACAACCAATCAGGGCTATCCGATCCGGAACAGTGTAGCCGATTCCCGCAGGCCGACAGCCGATACTCGGGGACAGCCTATTCGCCAATCAGCCGATTCGCAGATGCCGTAGCCGATCCGAGTCGTCCGACTGTGTTCTCACGCCTCGCTCCGATGCGCTCGACCGCAGCCGATCAACAGCGTGCAACGTAGCAGCGCCTCTACCGGTATCCACACGTCCGGGGACAAAACGCCCAACACCCGTGTGCTAGCACGCGATGCAAGGCTAGGGTTTGGCTCGAAAGTGGGGAGGGTTTCCGTTGAGATTGATCTCGGCGACTTCTGTTGCGGATTCGGTTCAATGCGATCCAACTGATGTATCGCAGCTCTCCACCCCTCGCCCCTTTATATAGAGTTGGCCGACTAGGACTAGTGGCCGATCAGGACTCTATTTTGAATCGGATCTCATCCGTATCTCATAGAGTTGGCCGCCCACACGTCGTAAGCCCATAGGACTCTATCCGATCGGATCCCTATCCGATCGAGCCGTATCCGAGTCCAACTCGAATATCTATTCTATCCCCTTAAGCGTGCGACCTTGTAGGTTCAGGTATACTCGGTTTCGGCTATAGTCTAACTTAGCCGATCGTCGCTCGAGTCCAACTCAGCCGACCGTCACACGGCGCCTAGCGGCACATATTGACACCATAGTATACAAGAATAATATCGGCTCAACCCGTAATGTGTACACAAATCCCTTCGCCTCACGATACCAGTTAAGCTATAGGCAAGATGCACCCTTCTTGAAAGATGCACCCTGCTCCCACTAACCCTTCTTGAAAGAAACTCTTTCTCCAAGAAGACACCGTGTCGGGCGACAAACACTTCCTTGTTCCCGATTATAAAAGTAATATCCCTTAGTTTCCTTAGGATATCCCACAAAGAAGCACTTGTCAGATTTGGGTGTGAGCTTGTCAGACTGTAAACGTTTTACATAAGCTTCGCATCCCCAAATTTTGAGAAAGGACAAACTAGGGGGTTGCCCTGTCCATATCTCATATGGTGTCTTTTCAACCGACTTAGATGGAACTCTATTTAGTGTAAGCGCAGCTGTTTCAAGAGCATATCCCCGAAGGATAACGGAAGATCACTTTGGCTCATCATCGACCGCACCATGTCCAACAAGGTGCGATTTCTCCGTCGGACACCCCATTTCATTGTGGAGTTCTGGCGGAGTCAACTGTGGAACAATTTCACAATCTTTCGATGATTACCAAACTCTTGGCTCAAGTATTCTCCTCCACGATCCGATCGTAGAAACTTGATTGTTTTCCCTAAATGATTACAGTACTTCATTCGGAATTCTTTGAACTTTTCAAAGGATTCGGACTTATGCCTCATTAAGTAGATATAACCATATCTACTAAAGTCACCGATAAAGATAATGAAGTACGATAACCACCTCGGCCATTGAGCTCATTGGTCCACATACATCGGTATGTACGAGTGCCAATAAGTCACTTGCTCTCTCACTATGTCCCGTGAAAGGTGTCTTTGTCATCTTACCAAGTAAACAAGACTCACATGTCTCAAATGATTCAAAATCAAAAGAGTGAAGCAATCCATCCTTATGGAGCTTCTCTATGCGTTTCTTATTTATATGGCCTAAGCGACAATGCCGGATAAACGTGGGGTTTATATCATTAGAGAGTTGCCTTTCGTATTAATGTTATAGATGGGAGACGCTTCAAGATTCAAAACTTATAATCCATTCACCAATGGAGCATGAAAATAGAACATATCTCTAAGATATATTGAACAACCGTTGTCCATTGATCTAAAATCATATCCTTCCGCTTGCAAACATGAAGCGGAAATAACGTTTTGACATAGTGTTGGAACACAATAACAATTATTCAATTCCAAAACTAATCCCGAAGGTAGATGAAGTGGTACTCGTGCGACAAGAATCGTAGCAACGCTTGCTCCATTGCCGACGCGCAGTTCACCTCGCCCCTTCTCAATCCTCTACTTCTTCTCATTCCCCGCAACGATTTGCAAATATGAGCTACCGATCCGGTATCAAATACCCAAGAGTCGTAGGTGAAGTAGCAAGATTAATGTCTATAACATTAATACCGAGCGAAGTCGTACTTTGCTTCTTTTTGAGATCCTCCATGTACTTCTTGCAGTTCCTCTTCCAAGGGCTGTCTCCTTGCAATAGAAGCAAACGGCATTTGATGCCGCCGACCCTTCTTGCCCTTCTTTGCATTAGAGGCACTCGCGATCTCATCGGGAGTTAACTTCCTCTTGGTGCAAAGTTTCTTGACAGTGGTTTGCGCTTAGCCTTCGCATCATCATCACATGATGACCGTTTTTCGATACTCACCTCACTGTCTTTAGCATCCCATGCAATTCAGCCAAGGTTCTATCCATATTGTTCATGTGATAATTTAATATGAATGGCTCGAAGCTCGGAGGGAGCGACCGGAGAATCACATCGAGCCAACTCTTGGCTAAGGGGAAAACCTAGTTTTTCCGGACTCTCAATGTAGCCAATCATCTTTATCACATGCGGACGACGGGATTCCCCTCAACAAGCTCGCACGCAAACAAGGACTTTGAGGTGTTGAACCTCCCGCCCGAGCTTGGTTCTCAAACATGCCACGCAGCCCGAATAATAGTGTGAGCATCGCTGCTCTCATATTGCTTCGAAGCTCGGGGACATTGTAGCAAGCATGAGACAGCTTATATCTAGGGCATCATTAGTGTGCTTCTCATAAGCCCTCCGTGCGTTGGTGGCATTATTTGGCAAATACTCGGGATAAGGTACTTCAAGAACGTACTCCTTACGCTCTTGCTTGAGAACAATTCTCAAGTTGCGATACCAATCCATAAAGTTTGTTCCATTTAATTTTTCCTTTTCGAGAATAGATCGCAAATTAAAAGTACTGGGTGTAGTATTAGCCGCCATTTATTCTACAACAGAAAAGCAAAGTTTAGCACAATGTTTATGCTATGTCTATTGTTAAACAATTTAACATTAGACTCCCATTACGTATTTTCCACCTTCCCTCTAGGTTACGTATTGGGTCAAGATCCACATGTTAATTAATTTTCTAGTGAGCTTTGGCATCACTGCTAGAAAATTAATAACATCGGTAAGCAACTCCTTGCTAATCACATCTCTATGTGACTCTTGTTGTTGGTGTGGCATCTCCATGCCCCGGCCCCAACCTATGCCCCAAGGCCCAAAACTATTTTGATAGCCTTGTTAAGTAAACCAAATGCTCCTGCATGTATATGTCTGACATATACCCCCTCGTGTTATGATAGAGAATGGCACTCTGCTTTGGCAGACCCACCATTGACGAGCATAACGGTGACGGGTGCAACATTTGGAAGGGCATCATTACTACTTAATTTTGTGAGGGATGCTATCCTATCAAACAAACATATCACATATATGAAAGTAGGTAGAATAGCAATAAATAGTATGGCCCCCTTCACATGGTGATCTCCATCTCCATGCCGGTGTAGAGGATCTCCATCTTCAACACCGTTCTTCCGAGTGCCGAATGCTTGATTTCTTCAAACTAAGCTACTACTATAGAAGCTCTAATTGAAGATTACATCGACTCGCAGGTCGTGAAAGAATATTACAAGCATTGCACGTATGAAAGAATATTACAGGGATTGCACATATGAAAGAATATTACATGCATCACATGCATCTCATACATCTCATACATACAATGGGGCCATACCATCTCAAAGCATTCTCTGCAAAAACAAGTTAGGCGTAGAAACGTTTTCTACCTATCGCAGAGATACGGCATCGAGACGACCTATAAGGGGGTACGCACACGACGGTTAGCGGGCGGAGGGTCGAGGGGAAGCCGCCCCTCGCGGGCTTCCGGGCAGCGCCCCGGAATACCACACGAAATTCATAGATCCAATCTATGAAATCGCTTACGGAAACCATGTCGGCATAATCATATTATGCCGTCCCGATACACTATCAAGGGAGATGGTTTGCGCAGGCGCGAGGCAGCTAACAAGATCGGACTACGAGATAGCTTCGGCATAATCACATTATACCGTTCCGATACACTATCAAGGAACGCTATCTCGAAGCCGACTCAAACCGAGTTCTATGGATATTGCTTCGACGTAATCACATTACGCCGTTCCGATACACTATCAAGGAACGCAATTACCATTAACTCTCCTCAACAGATCCCGTAAAACCGATTGATCTAATCAACCCGTGCGCAAAACTTGTTCCAGATCCAATCTAAAACCCGAACTAAGCAAGATTAGCTCTGATACCACTGATGGGTTACGCGGAAGCTACGCTAGCCGAAAACAAAAACTTTTCTACCGCGCAAACCAGGAACACTTGCACGTAAGGGCCGATAGATCGTTACCGATTGGAGTGTGCAGTGGAAACAGCCAATCCGGGCTATCCGATCCGGAACAGTGTAGCCGATTCCCGCAAGCCGACAGCCGATACTCGGGGACAGCCGATTCGCCAATCAGCCGATTCGCAGATGTCGTAGCCGATCTGAGTCGTTCGACTGTGTTCTCACGCCTCGCTCCGATGCGCTCGACCGCAGCCGATCAACAGCGTGCAATGTAGCAGCGCCTCTACCGGTATCCACACGTCCGGGGACAGAACGCCCAACACCCGTGTGCTAGCACGCGATGCAAGGCTAGGGTTTGGCTCGAAAGTGGGGAGGGTTTCCGTGGAGATTGATCTCGGCGACTTTGTTCCGGATTCGGTTCAATGCGATCCAACTGATGTATCGCAGCTCTCCACCCCTCGCCCCTTTTATAGAGTTGGCCGACTAGGACTAGTGGCCGATCAGGACTCTATTTTGAATCGGATCTCATCCATATCTCATAGAGTTGGCCGCCCACACGTCGTAAGCCCATAGGACTCTATCCGATCGGATCCCTATCCGATCGAGCCGTATCCGAGTCCAACTCGAATATCTATTCTATCCCCTTAAGCGTGCGACCACGTGAGTCAGGTATACTCGGTTTCGGCTATAGTCTAACTTAGCCGATCGTCGGCTCGAGTCCAACTCAGCCGACCCGTCAACACGGCGCCTAGCAGCACATATTGACACCATAGTATACAAGAATAATATCGGCTCGAACCTGTAATGTGTACACAAATCCCTTCGCCTCACGATACCGGTTAAGCTATAGGCAAGATGTGTGCCATCCCTTCAATAGCTTAACCATTCACTCGAACCGTATTGGATTATCCGTCGTTGATTGACTCCTCAATCAACTTAGCATGGTCATGCATTTCCATAATCCATTACCTCGAGGGCCCGAGATATCTCTCCAAAGGAGGGGCAAATTCCATCTTGATCACTCACATCCCACTCCATGTTTCATAGCAAACCGGAAAACTACCTTTATAACTACCCGATTACGGAATAGCGTTTGGTAGTCCCAAAGTAGGCTACTACACATGTTGGAATCCATGGTGATCTCAGGTCTAAGGACTTTGTACCAACACTACTTGAGACCAACTAATGGCACATTGGTTCCTGTAGTGTCTCATGGTGGGTCTATCCAACAATGTGTTCTCTAACACATATGTCCATGTTTATTGATTTGGTATCTCCATACCCATGATCTATGAGACATGATCATCAATCAATAAACATGCCGATCTTAGAATCATATTTGTTCCAATAATATGATATATGATCAGGGATCATTTAGAAATAGATTCATACATATCAAGTCTCATAAATAAGTCACGTACTTATTGATCAATACAAGATGTCTATTTCATGGAACTGAATAACACTTTATTCATAAATACATAAACATTGATGTGATATCCAACATCTCCATGTTGCCTCTAGGGCATATCACTAACATAAAGGTCCTACAGAGCCGTTGAATTTTTAAACCGTTGCCTCGGGACTAGAGATACCATCTCTAGTCCCGGTTGGTGTTACCAACCGGGAATAGAGATTTTGCTTTATATACTCCTTCTTCCTCCTCTATCCCGAGCCAGCCACACTTGTACATCTTCTCTCATGCTCTAACCTTAACCTAAACCCTTTACCATTAACCCTGAACCTAAACCCTAAACCCTATTTTAAACCCTAAACCCTGAACCCTCGTGCGTCCTGCGTGATTGGCATGTAGAAGTAACGTGACACAAGCTGGAACGTCAATGCCTTCTCCTCTGATCTAACATCGTCTCTCATGCTCTTGGAGGCTGCTTCGTTCTCATCACTGTAATAGAGCAGTGGCAATCCCTTCTCACTTTGTTCTACCTTGTTCTCCGATTGCTCCATCTCATCCCAATACTTCAGCACATCATCTTCAAAGATGACACCAAGCTCGTCTACATGGCAAGAAACAAGTGTCTAAGCAACACAAATCCAACAAGCACCATTCCTTTTCGATTAGGAAAAAGAGAGCATCATTCTTGCATTGATCCGAGTAGAAAGAAAAGAATCATACCTTGTAAAACGTTGCTTTGCATGACAGTAGAGCAGAATGGCTAGGGATGGAAGCTCGGAAAGGAGATACTGGAGAAGAGAGCTTCCTCCTCAAGCAGAAAAAGGTTAGATCAATAATAGATAAACAGATAAACAAAGACAGTCTTGCAGCCAAAAAAAGCTACTGCTATAAAATTTTCTCAGCGATGAGCATGGTTAACCATATGCATGATGCAAGACAAAACTGCATTTACCTATCTTCTTGGCTGGGCTCCATTCTGTCGAGAGACATGAAGCAAATCTCACACTCCAATGAGTCGGGATCAATGAAATAGCTTATCTTAGTCGTCTCATCCGTATCCGCATCCAGCTGCTCCTGATGATCTATGGAGAGGCCCCGACGCCTTCTTCCTACCTTCTTCACCGATCTTGGTCTCTTCAACATGTCATGATCCATCGTAGTAGCCTTCTTCACCGATCTTGGTCTCTTCAACATGTCATGATCCGGATCACGGTCTTTTTTCTTGCTTTTCTCCCTTTGCTTCATAATCTTTATGTCTTGCTCTTTCTTAGAGTACGGTGTAGCAGTACTCGTGTATCTCCATCAAACTTTGAATAGCGAGAGATATGGCAATGATTGGATAGTGTGGCTATAAACGGCAATGATGGCTTGCCTCCCCCGTTCCCGTCTCAATGCCTCGGCGGTGCCATGGAAGCCGCCGGTGACGTGCACGACGACGGACTACCTCTATCCGCCCGCCGTGATCGAGCAGTACTACCCATCGTCGCCGTCGCAGTCTTTGCTCCCGCCGCCACCGCTACCGCCGGTCTGCGGCGGCAGTGGCGGCGCCGCCCACCCGACAGCAACGTGTGGGATGGTAGGAACCCCCATCGAAACGAAACTCTAGCAGGCGGCGCAACCGCAGCTAGTGGGAACAACCGGTCCGCCGTAGACCGGTTTAGGGTTTAGGTTTAAAACGGGGTTTAGGGTTTAGGTTAAGGGTTAATGGTTTAGGGTTTAGGGTTTAGGGTTTAGGGTTTAAAATAGTTTTAAATACGACAAATGTTAATTATATGTTATTATTTCAATTTAAAATATTTTTTAAATAGGCCATATGTTAATTATATATTATTATTTAAATTTTAAATAGTTTAGAATATGACAAATGTTAATTATATGTTATTATTTTAATTTATAATATTTTTGTTAATTATATGAACATATGTTAATTATATATATGAACATATGTTAATTATAATTATATATGAATATAACACAATATAATAGGCCACTATAATAATTAGTCCCGGTTTTTAAAACCAACCGGAACTAGAGGTAAATTTTAGTGGGCGAGAAAGCATCTCTAGTCCCGGTTGGTGGGTTCAACCGGGACTAGAGATGGCCACCTACCTAGGCCACGTGGCTGCCCCGCCATCTCTAGTCCCGGTTGGTGGCTTCAACCGGGACTAAAGATCATATCTTTTGTCCCGGTTGAAGCCACTAACCGGACTATAGTATCTTTAGTCCCGGTTGTTGGCTTCAACCGAGACAAGAGATGCCGTACCTATATATAGCAAGGGCCTCACTGGGATCCAAACACTTAGCTGTTTTTGCACAACTTCGCACAACTGCATCGTCTTCTTCGTCGTCGCCGTCGTCGAGCACCGGGCGCCGCCGCGCACGCCGTCTCCGTCGTCTTCGTCGCCGTCGTCATCGCCGAAGGACCGCCGCGCCACCTTCTTCGTAGCCGTCGCCGCCGCTGCCGCAGGTTAGCCGCCGCCGCCCCCTTTTTTCTCCGTGATGCGTGCTAGGGTTTAGGCCGCCATCGATGCCATCGCCATTACCGCCATTGTCGTGGCCGCCGCCGTCACCGTCGCCGCCGCCATCGCCTCCCCTCCATGCCGCCGCCGTCGCCGTGGCCGCCGCTGCCGCCGCCGCTGCTGTGCTATGTTTAAATTTGTAAATTACGTGAATGTGAATGAATGAGGAGGATTTGAATATGATTTCGATGTGTATGTGTAAATTTGTGAATATGATTTCGATGTGTATATGTAAATTTGTATGGACTTTATATGTAAATGGACTGTTTATTTAAATTTTAATGCATGAATATTGTGAATTATGAATTTGAATGTGTATTTAAATTTAAATGCATGAATAGATTTAAATTTGAATGTGTATGTGACTTGTGAAGTTTGTATTTTTGAACGAACGAGAACGATAAAATCAACAAACAGATGTGAACGGACGAACGGATGAACGAACGAACGAGTGTTCGTTCGTTCGTTCGTGGACTAACGGACGGACGGACGGACGTTCGACGAGGACGAACGGACGGACGGTCGAACGAACACTCGTTCGTTCGTTCGTTCGGTCGGTCGTCCGTTCGTTCGTTCGGTCGTTCGTTCGTGGACGGACGGACGGACGTACGGACGTGGACGAACGGACGGACGAACGAACGAACACTCGTTCGTTCGGTCGGTCGTTTGTTCGTTCGTTCGTTCGTTCGTTCGTGGACGAACAGACGGACGGACAGACGTACGGACGTGGACGAACGAACACTCGTTCGTTCGTTCGTTTGGTCGGTCGTTCGTTCAGTCGTTCGTTCGTTCTTTCGGTCGGTCGTTCGTTCGGTCGTTACAACGTACATAGGCATGCAACGTCCTCTCTCTCTCCTCTCCTCTCCACTTCCTCTCCTCTCCACCTTATCTCCCTCACATCATTCTCCTCTGTTTCTCTCCTCTCCTCCAGATGATCATACTCACGGACGTCAACGAACGTTAGAACGAACAGACGATAGTTTAGGATTTGGGATTGGGTTAGGGTTAAGGGTCCGAATGAACGAACGTGAACGAACGATAGTTTAGGGTTAGGGTTGGGGTTAAGGATCCGAACGAATGGAGACATGAACGATAGATTGAACGAATGGTCACTCGTTCGGTCGTTCGTTCGGTCGTTCGGTCGTTCGTTTGTTCGGTCGTTCGGTGTGGATGTAATCCAGGAAGTGACTTCTGAAAAATATCACCATTGTGGATGTGCACAATTGGATCTAGTGTCTGTCGGATTTCATCTATTTTGTTCCATGTTCTTCTTTTTTGTTTGTGTTTTTTTACGTAGACATACATGATATTCCTGAATAATTGATACATGTATTAACCGAATAAATTTTTTTCAGAATTCTTTGATTAAGTCCTCAACCCACAACAATCAAATGGTGGATCATGACGAGGAACAGTTTCTCCTTGATGAGATCGCACGAGGAACAAAGTTTTACAATGAGGAGGGACACGAAGATCCAGATCAGTACCTCAACGAGGAGGGGAATGAGGGGGGAGACAAGCAGAGGAACGAGGAGGGGAATGAGGGCTCCGCCTCCGCCTCCGCCTCCGCTGGACAGAAGAGGCCACGCGGCCTCAGCAAGAAAATAGAGGGTGGACATGTTATAACGGAGGTGGCACCTGACGGTCGACCAATTGCCCCAGAGGACGCCACATGGAAGTTTGTGGCGCACAGCGGATGGGTGGTGAGGGATCACGTGCCCGTAAGCGTTGCCAACTGGAGACGGTCAACCAAAGGAGGAGAGGAGCAGAGCTATCTCCCAGACTCAGAGAAAGAGATGCTGTGGACGACAATGCTGCAGACGTTCACCATCCCAGACTCAGATCAGGCAAGGGTCAAGGAATGGACGTTGAAGAAAATGACAGAGCTCTTAAGGAACTACAAGAAATAGTTACACAAGAAATATATCCTGAAGGGTCAGACACCAGACTTTGACAAGTTCCCAAAGCTCAGAGATCATTGGGATGCTTTTGTTGAGCACAAGACCAATGAAGAAGCACAAGCTATCATAGAAAAGAACAAGGCCAACGCAGCCAAAAAGAAATACCATCACAGGCTTGGGTCAGGCGGCTATAAAAAGGCAATGGAGAAATGGGAAAAAATGAAAGCCGACCTAGAAGCATGGGATATCGTTCCAGGCACAGCAAACTGGCGGAACGATCAAAGAACTGGTTCTATGCTCACGGCGGCTCACTTAATCCCGTCGATGGCACAGTGATCTTTGGTGATGAAATTCAAGAAGCCGGACGGAGGTTAGAGGAGGCGGTGCAGGCCAGTTCCTCGGGCGCGTTCAGGCCCGATAGAGAGAAGGACGAGCTAATGTTCGTCCTCCAAAACCCAGAGCACCCGGGGCGTACGCGAGGAAATGGTGTCGTCCCCTGGAAATACGGGTTCCAGGCTGACGTCGACACATACAGGAGCCGAATGAGGTCAAAGCGAGAGAATGATGCTAGATTCACTGAGATGGAAATGAAGCTCTCGCAGATCGATCAAATTGTTGACGAAAGGCTGGCCCTAAGGTTGGCTGAGGAGCGGAGCCAGTGGGTTAGCCAACAGCCGGATCCAACAACAACCGCAAAACTCCAACAACAGCGCAGCAGCTGCGCGTCTACTGGAAATGAAGGCGAGCTGGCCCCACAAGCTCAACCGGGTCCACCCTTCCCCGTGGATGACATCACACAGCGGACCCCGTGTGAGCTACACATCCCGCTGAAAAACATAACAATAAAGGTATGTTCGTACTTTTATGTTGTACATATATTTTCTTGAATAACTTGTTAATCAACGTTCATTACTAACTAATAAGCAATCTTCTCGAATAGGTCGCGTCGGGCATGGCTATTCTAGTAGCCCGAGACGACACCTACCACTCCTAGCCCGTTCCACCTTCGTACTCGAAGGTTGAAATTGAACAGGTGGAACGCGGCTATGAAGATCTGGAGCTGGATATCCCCGGAGGAGACGGGGAGACGACGCTAGGAGAAACGGCTCATGGAATATTTCTCTGGAGGAAGATCTTCATAAAATTCCCCAGACGAACAGCGTCTCCTATCGTTCCACCGCCCTCGCCTCCACGTGGGCTGTCTCCTCCGCCTCCTTCGCCGCCTCTGCCTCTTCCGCCTCCTGCGTCGCCTCCACGAGCACCGACTCCTAAACGGCCGTCTCCAACTCCACCGCCTTCCAACCCTCCTCTGTCGCCACAACGAGCATCGACTCCTAAACGGTCATCATCAAAGAGCGCGCCATCAATATCAAGCGGTCGTCCAAGAAAGACTCAGAGAATTGAGAAGACGCCGCCAACCGCACCAAAGCGGTCGTCCAAGGCTGCTGGCAGGGCGAAGAAAGCAGGCAAAGATGTACCCCATCTTGGCATGCAGCCACAGAAGCCTCTGGAGTTCAGCACGATTCCAAATATTAGAACGATTTAAGACAATTCATGCAAGAAGCTGGAATTAATATGGATCAATTACACGGGCGTGCACCCCTGGCGAAGGCTCCTCTTAAATACAAGTTCAAACTTGGAAAGCCTCTCGTCAAGCCGGATCTCGTGAAAAGGCTTCCAACTCAGATGTACCGCTTCCATCAGTGGTACATGCAACGATCCAGCAAGGGTGAAGACATGATAAGATGCAAATATTCAATTGACTACTTCTTCGATGGAGATGACTACCTCTATCTTCGATTCGAAGATATATTCGACCTGTACCAACTTGATGCCCTCGACGTCTCACTTCTAACCGCGCAGGTTTTGTAAGTATCGTCCTGTTATTTTGTTTCTTACCTCCTTGAATTTAGCTGACTAAAATTCTTTTTAACCGTTGTAGAATGACGATCCAATATTGCAACAAGCACGAATGCACCAAGCATGGATTCATGGATCCACGTAAAATCAACGGCCCATTGGTTGATCAGTTTCCTAATGACACCGTGGACAACATATACAACGCGCTTGTGAAGCAACACTTCCGGTCCTTCATCCTTCTGCCCTACAATACTGCGTAAGTTTTTTCTTTCTTTCCGAACTAATTTCAATCCCGTGCATACATAAAGTTTCATATGTGTCATCTAAACCAATTTGCAGATTCCACTGGATTCTGTTAGTACTTGACATGGGTCAGTCGAAGATCCATGTCTTTGACTCAATGGATAAACCAGAGTCCACGTACTCCAAGATATTTGAACTGTTTAACAGGTAATGCCATCTTACTTTCTATTGCATATATGCGGTTCTCGGATAATTACGTGCTAACTTTCAATTGCACGTAGGGCATGAGAACGACTTCGGGTCACTGTTCATGGAAATTGGAAAGATAAGCTCTCTGTGCGGATGAAGTTTTCAGTGAGTAACACGTCTGCTCCTAATTTGAATTGAATCATTATTATGTTCTAAAATATGAAATGCATATTAAATTTGTCATCGTTTCTCTTTAAGTGTGCAACACAGTCGCAGGGCACCAACCTATGTGGATATTACGTCTGCGACTACATTCACCGCTTTGTGACTGAAGTCAAAACTGTCGATGATCTAGATGTACGTATAACAACAATTTATATATTACGTCTTGATTTCTTATTCACTTCATATATTTATTTCTCGTTTATTCTAATTAATGACATCTTATGCGAGTAAGAGACGACCTCCCTCACGAGACTTTCATACAAGCCGCTCGGGAAGAATTGATGGGATTTATTAACGAGCGGGTCGTTGATCCCGCGGGGAGTTCTTCATTAGTTTTAGTAGCCAAACCACTCCATTCACAGCAAAGTAGATTAGAGACAATTTTTTATAAGCTAGCTAGAAAACATGTATGAATATTATACATATTTTGGTAATATATGTATATTCCAAGTTCATTTAAATGTGTGTAAATTATATATATATATGCTTGTTGCATATATATGTATATGTGTAATATAATATATGTGTGTAATATATATATATATATATATATATATATATGTATGTAGCAGTACTGCTGGAGAAAGGGCAAATTAAAAAAATAAAAAATCTTTAGTCCCGGTTGGTGGCTCCAACCGGGACTAAAGATGCATCTCTAGTCAACCGGGACTAGAGGTCGCCCATCTCTAGTCCCGGATTCGTAGTCCCGGTTTGACAACCGGGACTACTGAGGGTTACCTACCGAGACTAGTGTGACTTTCTCTAGTAGTGATAGGAAGTATACTTAATAAGCAATAATATAAGTCACTAGCACACATGGCATTTGGCAATAATATTAATGCAGAGGCAGAGCACGGGGGAGCCAATCACAAGGAAGAAAACAATATTATTGAGACTGGTGATCGATACGTATTGGGTCCCATTTTGTTCATAGTAATTCATAACAAATTACTTTCGTTCGTAGATGCCAATATGCCACTTGCGTGCACTGCGTGTGCACTCACTTACCTTCACGAGGAGGCGCCGTTCGCCCGCCATCTGGATTATACCGCATCACTGCAAATGAAAGAAAGCACGTGTAAGATGATGTTGTTCACGACTTCATGCATTAGTAGTATAAGATTGGAGGTAAAAAAATATACTCACTGTATTTTACGACGGGACAGTTGACGATCATCAGAGCGGCAACCATGATCAGCAAGTGCTTCTGGAGGTTTGCTGATCGCTTGGAATGATTTGGTCTTCTATGGGGAACAAATTCCTCTCAATGAATTTGCGATCTCTGTGCAATTTACTTCGCTTTTCAATGAAGAAACCTGGGTTTTGATCAATATCTATGGGCCATGTGCTACTGACAAAAGAGGACAGTTCATCCAATGGTTCAGAAATATTCATATTGAAGTACAAACTGCCTCATACTAGGAGACTTAAACTTCATCAGATCACCAGAGGATAGGAACAAACCAGGAGGAGATGTCAATGATATGTTATTTGGAGAGGCTATCAGCCATTTGGGACTAGTGACTTGCCTTTCATAGGGACAAGATTTACTTGGAGTAAAATCCCCTCTTTTGGACCATCTTGATTGGTTTTTCATCTCTGCTTCTTGGACGCTCAAGTATCTATAGACTCGAAGGTGTTGCCTTTATCAAGAACCACGGTGGTTTAACGTCCAATGCAATAGACTTCCGTTTTGTTGCTTTGCCTGTGGCAGGATTGGCCATTCGGAAGTGGAATGTGCGTACCTGTGGAGCGTGACGATCGTGGAAAGCTGCCTTACAATGTGGATTTGCGAGCACCGGAGGATCGGCGTAAACGGCTCCTGTCATTTGCGGCGGCAGCAGAAGATTCACTTGGAAGTGGGTTGTCCTCGGCCTTCAACAGCCATAAAAGTCGTTCGTCAGAGCCATGGAAAAGATAGGAAGATGACGGATCACATCTGTCTTCCAATGGTGCGGGGCGTCGAGAAGAGCAGGAGGGGCAGTCCCCTCTCAAGATGATGGCTGAGGAACGGGATAGCGCAGATGTGAACAAGGGGGTGAATAGAAGCCTTGATCTTCAAGTAGAGGAGGCCTCAGTTCCTGTGCAAAGAAAACGGAAATCCAAAGTGAGTGTGGTAGGCGGCGGGACGCCTGGTCTAAATGTACCGATGGATGAAACTCATGCCATTGTCCCGGTGGGGAAGGTACACGCTCTGGTAAACCATCTGGATGCGCCAGGTGGCAGTGGGGGTAAAAGGATCTCGGAGAAGGTGAAGAAACAGAAGTGTGCGCTAATAATAATATGAGACTGGCGGCGGCTGCGTTGGACAGCCCCCGCCGGGCGCCAAGAAAATCTTGAGTTTGAACTGTCGGGGTTGCGGGCGGCCCGAGGCAGTTCATGAAATCCGTCTGCTCGCGAAGGAGAGGAATATATTGGTATTGTTCTTGTTCGAAACAAAAATGAAGGAGGAGCGGTGTATTGAATTAAAACGACGACTGGCTTTCCCGCACTCGATCATGGTCGGGGCGGAAGTTAGAAGCGGTGGGCTGTTGCTGTTGTGGAGACATGATGTGCTGGTTGTAGAGCTAAGCCGGTCTAATTCGCATATTGATGTACTGCTCTCTAGTGATCGGCTCACAATTCCCCAATGGCGTTTAACCGGTTTTTATGGCCAACCGCGGCGGGAGCGTAGGAAGGAGAGTTGGCAATTGATGTGGTTTCTTTGAGCTCAGTCAAATGCGTCATGGATTTGTCTTGGCGATTTTAATGAAGTCCTGTCGGATTTGGAACAGTACGGCGGTACCGGGCGAGAACCATGGCAGATTGCTGCTTTCCAGGAGGCGGTCAGTGACTGCCATCTCAATGACTTGGGATTTAATGGGAGCCAGTATACTTGGGATAACCGGCAAGCAGGTGATAGGAATATTAAAGTGAGGCTGGATCGAGCTTTTGGGGTTGATACTTTCATGACTCGGCTGGGAGCATCGGAAGTTTCTCATGTGCCGCTGGCTACGTCTGATCATTGCAGTCTTCTAGTGGAGGTTCGGGAGGATTTTCAGCGATGGCAAGGGGGACATCGTAGGAGTCCAAAGCCCTTTCGTTATGAAAACATGTGGAAGCAGCATGCTGAGTATATGGACTTTGTGCAGCACGCTTGGGAGCCGGGGAATGGACAGGATACCTTAGCATCTGCTTCCCGCGCTTTGGGTTCTCTGCAATCTGACTTAAAGCGCTGGGATAAGGAGGTTTTCGGATCAGTAAAGACCCAAATTCGGCTATTGCGGTCCGAGCTTGAAGCTGAATGGAGCTCTGCCTTGTATAGAGGCCCTTCGGTAAAGGAACAACAGTTGGTGGGAAAATTGTCGGATGTCCTTGCCCGCGAGGAAACTATGGAACGGCAACGTTCTCGCATTTCGTGGCTCAGGGAGGGAGACCGGAACACGACATTTTTTCAGGTCAAAGCCAGAGCGAGAAATCGAACCAACAGGATTAATTTGTTAAGGGATGAGTCGAGAACTCCTTTTACTGATCAAAAGGATCTGGAGTGACTTGCGTGTGAATTTTACCATAAGCTGTTCACTGCACAGGAAAATCTTCAGCCTGAAATGGTTTGTCGTCATGTTCCGATTAAAATCACTGGTGATATGAGGGATTTTTTGTCACAGGCCTTTACTTAATCAGAGGTGGAAGTAGCCCTTTTCCAGATGTCTTCGAATAAAGCCCCACGTGTGGACGGCTACAACGATGGTTTCTTCCAGACGCATTGGCAATTGTTGAAACCTTGTGTGACTCGAGCAGTGCTGGGTTTTCTGAATGGGGGTGAAATGCCGGAAGAGGTGAACCGCAGCTTGCTGGTGCTAATCCCCAAAGTTAGCAACCCGCAAGATCTTTCTCAATATCGGCCTGTCTCTCTGTGCAATGTGCTTTATAAGTTGTGTTCTAAAACCATGGCGAACAGACTTCGGGGAGTTTTGGATGAAATTATATCGGAAAGGAGCAAAGTGCATTTGTTCCGGGGAGGCTAATTACTAACAATGTGCTGGTGGCGTATGAATGTATTCATTATTTGAGGAACAAAAAAGGCAAAGCCGGGGGTTGTGCTATTAAGTTGGATATGGCAAAGGCATACGACAGAGTTGAGTGGCATTACTTGATTGCTATGATGCGGGCTCTGGGTTTTCCGGAAGGCTGGTGCTCTTTAGTGTGGAGATGTATATCTATGGTTTCTTTCTCAGTAAGAGTGAACGGGATTTACTCTGAATCTTTTTCTCCTACCCGCGGGATTCGGCAGGGAGACCCGATCTCACCCTATCTGTTCTTAATCTGTTCAGAAGGTTTGTCATGTATGTTCCGAAACATTGGGCCCCTTTATGTCTCGCGTGGTGTTCGCGTGAGCAGGTTTGCCCCCTGGGTCTCGCATCTCCTCTTTGCCGATGATTGCCTGGTGTTTACACAGGCATCCAGGCAGGGTGCTGCTCGAGTGGCGCGTATTTTGGATGAGTATAACCGGGATTCAGGCCAACTAGTAAACACACACAAATCGGCAATCTTCTTCAGTCCGAATTGCCCACAAGGCTTCAGAGATGAGGTGCATGAGTGCTTACAAATTCAGACTGAAGCTCTTGGAGAGAAATATTTGGGTCTTCCTACTAAGGCTGGTAGAGGGGCGATGACAGCTTTTGACTCGGTACCAGCGAGGGTCTGAAGTTTTGTTGGTGGCTGGGCAGAGAAAACTTTAAACTTTGCCGCAAGGGAAGTGTTGTTGAAAGCCACTGCGCAAGCCGTGCCGACATATGCAATGTCTTGCTTCAAATTGCCACCAAATGTCTGCCGTCAGTTAACGGCTGCAGTGTCAAATTATTGGTGGGGGAACTCCTTTGATAATAAGAGAATTCATTGGTTGCGGTGGGAGAAGCTCACAAGAGCGAAGTTTTGTGGTGGAATGGGCTTCGGAGATTTTCCTCTCTTTAATCAGGCTATGCTCGGCAAGCAGGGGTGGAGGTTGATGATGCGGCAGGAGTCATTGTGTGCATGAGTACTCAAAGCGAAGTACTACCAGAATGAAGATTTCCTTAATGCGTCGAAGAGGAAACGAAGCTCAGAAATGTGGAAAGCCATTTTGCATGGATGGGAGGTGCTTAAGATGGGGATAATCAAAAGAATTGGCCTGGGTGATACAAATATTTGGAAAGAGAATTGGATCCCTGGAAATCTAGCGTATCGGCCGGTGGTGAAGTTGCCCTCAGTTGAGGCAGTGTGGATGAGTGATCTTTTTGTCGAAGGCACTCGAACTTGGGATGAATCGGTGGTCCGGGAGTCCTTCATTGAGTTAGATGCGACTGAGATTCTGAAGATAAAAATCGGTGAGTCTTTATCTCAAGATATCCTGGCATGGGCACCGGAAAGAACATGGGTCTACTCAGTTCGTTCTGCTTATAAACTTCTAAAAGAGAAACAATGGGCCGTTGCTATAGCAAGTTCTGGCAAAGCAATGGCATCCAGTACTGATTATGCATGGAGGGGAGTGTTGAAGCTGGGCGTGCCGCCGAAGGTGCGGGTGTTCTGGTGGCGTGTTCTCCACAATGCTTTACCGACTAAAGCAGAGCTGACTAGGAGAACGTTGAGAAGGAACGCTTTTGCGAGTGTTGTGGGGAGCGTGATGAAACAATCTTTCACATTGTGCTCAGATGCCCTGTGGCGCAGCGGTTCTGGGGTGAAGTGAAGAAGATCACCGGTTCGGTGGTTCCTGCGTTGCATCCAAGCACCTGGGTAAGAGACATCTTCTCCCCAGTTGTGCACAAAGACGCAGGCATCACTCTTGGCCTGTGGAGCTTGGGCGCTTTGGACGGGCAGGAATGGACGACGACATGGGAGGAAAATATGGGAGCTGGGAGATACTGCGTGGTATATTTCTCAATTGATGGAAGAGTTGGCTTCGCTGAAACTGCCTGTAGAACGAGCTCGTATTAAAGGGAAGGAGCGATGGAAAAAGCCGGATGAGGGCTGGAACAAAGTTAATACGGAAGCGGCGTTTAAATCGGATGTTGCCGCCGGCAGCTCTGGGTTTGTGATACGCGAGGAGACTGGGAAGGTGCTGGCAGGAGGAGCTCGCTGGTTGGAACATGTCCCAGACGCCTTGACGGCTGAGGCGCTAGCGGCAAAAAAGGGCCTGGAACTGGCTGCCGAGATAGGGTGCCGGAGGATTATTCTGGAAATGGATTGTTTGACGCTGAAAATGCTTCTTATAAGCGAAGATGGGGACATATCAGTGATTGGTGGAGTTGTTAGAGATATTAAAGAGCTGAGCAGGATGTTTGATGAGTGTAAGTTTGTTTGGGTGAATCGGGAAGCTAATTTGGTGGCACATGAGTGTGCTACTAAGGTGTCAAACGTAGAGCGTGCGTGTTTCTGGATTGATTCTATCCCGGAGTGGCTTTTAAATCTTGCTCATGATGATTGTAATCCTGCTGGTTGAGTTTTAATAAAGCTCTTTGATTCTCAAAAAAAAAGGAAATACCCCAGACCATGTCCCCTGTGTGGTTCAAATTGGGATATACATTCCTAAAAGCCCGGTGTTCAGGTTTGAAAACTTTTGGATATAACATGATGATTTCAAACCCATAGTGCAAACTTGTTGGAACTTTGAGGAGACACTTAAAAACCTGGAGCAGAATGCTATCTAACATGAAGCAAACAATTGGGAACATCAATCAGGCTATTCTTTTCCTGGATACAATTGAAGAATTCAGAAACCTCTCTTTTGCCACAATCCAATGCAAGAGACATTCTGAAAGTACACGTGGCAAAACTAATGGAACATCAAAATATTTATTGGAAACACATGGGGACTATTAAATGGGTGAAATTTTGAGATGAAAACACAACAATTTTTCATGCCAGACACAGACAGAATAAAATCTCTGTTGTTCCGAACTAACATGGGCAGAGTTTCTCAGAACACAATGACAAAGCTGCATTGATATGGGCTTCATATAAGGACAGAATGGGGAGGACAGAAAATCCAACCAAGTATTTCAATCTTGCTGATCCACTGGAACAAAATGGCAATCTAAATTATATAGAAGAACATTTCACTCATGAAGAAATGGACAAAATAGTGAATGCCATGCCAAACGACAAATCCCTAGGGCCAAATGGATTCAATGAGGATTTTTTTGAAAGAATATTGGGATATAGTAAAACAAGATTTAAATGATCTTTGTGAACAGTTCAAAAGGGGTTGTAGGATCGAACAAGACCAAACAAACCTATCAGAGGGGGTGAATGGTAGGGAAAAACCAAAACCCCAAAAAACTTTTAACGAAAATAAAAGTTACCCTCGAATCAATGGAGACGTCGCTGTCGACCTCAGAACCACTTTGCCAACCCCAGGAATGCTTCAGCCGACCCCGGAAACGGATAGCCGACCTCGAAGGTGCTTCAGCCGACCCCGGAAACGGATAGCCGACCCCGGAGCGTCTTGCCTGACCCCAAGGGTGCTTCCGGGTTTGCGTCGCCCGACCCCGAGGGCGCTTCCGGATTCGCCTTGCCCGACCCCGCCAAAATTCCACGCGCGCTTCCCAACTGACTAGTGGCGTTATGGTTTGTGGATGCCGATGACTCCGAGCTGGTTTCCCGATGCTGACGACTCCGAGCCGCTTCGCCCGGCCCTCAGACCTGCCAAGCCCGACCCAAGTCGGTCAGACTGCTCTCGTGTCATCGGTCAGACCGTTGAAATCCAGAAACATCGGTAGATGATAAACTCGAAGATGTAGATTAGAACTTTTGACTTTATTGCATCAACTAGTGTTTACAAAGTGCAACAACAGCACTCCTCACCAAAAACTCGAACTAAACTCGAAACCCTAACTTTCTCTCAACTTGTGTCTCTCTCAAAACCGATACCAGGAGGCCACACCCTCCCTCTCTATTTATACCACAAAAACCTCCTACTCAAAGTAGGTATAGAACTCCTATTAAGAATAGGACTCAAGAACTCCTATTCCCAATAGGACTCAAGAACTCCTATTCCCAATAGGATTCAATCCATCTTCCCAAATCCGACTCCCTTCCAAATTTGACTCCTATTTCCATACGCATACGATTCCTCTCGTATTCTGTAACACCCTAAGGTGTTTTCCCCTTTTAAAAATCCATAACAAAATCATAAAAGAAAATCGTTGGAATTAACTGGAGAGAACAAATAATTGTAAAAGCCAAATGCTAAATGAAAATGGCATGGTAGAATTTTTCTTAAATTCTACATGTCAAAATACACTAACATGATTTTTAGTGAAATTTTCGAGCATTAGAAATAATTTTTAACCAATTAAAATAAAAATCAAAATTAATAAATCCCGAGAAATTCCTTTTTCTCTCTCCTCGTCCTTTTCCCGCCCATCGGTTGTGGGCCGCCGCCCGAGCCGACGGCCCAATCCCCCCAGCCGATCGGCCCAGCCGACCGGGTCGTTCCGCCGCCGACGCGCGCCCCTCTCTCCTCGCTCGCGGGCCGGCCAAAGGCCACGGCCCGTTTAAGCCGCGCACCCGCAAACAAGTCTAATTTGCCTCCCCCTTTACCCCGGGACGCCGACAGGTGGGGCCCGCCTATCAGGCCGTCGTCCCCGACCCTGGCCGCCCTGGCGCCATTTTCGCTACCCCCTCCGCTCGTTTTTCGCGCGCCCACCTTTCCCGTGATCCGAAAACCCTTCGCCTTAACCCCCCGGGTCCGCCGACTTTCAACCTCCCCCCGGCCGCCGCTCCCGCACACCCTAATGGCCGGATTTCATCACCGGCCATTACTTCCCCAATTGGCACCGGCGAGCAATTGCGCGCTTATCCGTCGTCGTCGACCTCCCCATCCCCTTTAAAAGCACCCTCGCCCTCCCCGTTCTCCCCACGCCTCCACTCAAGACTCTCACTCTCGTTTGCCCTCGCGTCGTGCGCTCAAATCTCGGAGCTCGCCACCGGTTTCGGTCGCGTTTCCCGCCGTCTCTAGCCACCCCAAACCTCACCGCCGCCTCGCTCTCGTCGCCGGTGCTCGTACCGCCCGGCCGCCTTCCCCGCGTCCCTTCGTGGCCGAATCATCCATCGCCATCGTTGTCTTCTCCAACTTCGGCGACCCTGCGGTGAGCCGCCCCTCTTCGCCCTCGGCCGTGTTCGCGCGCCGCCGGTGCACGCGGCTCCGCCGCGCGTGAAGCCGCGGCATCCCGCCGCCCCGCCGCCGCCGAAATGGCACCGGCCGCCGCCGGCCACCGTGCGCCGCCGTGCCGTACCACCCGTGCCGTCGCACCCCTTCCCGGCCGTCGATCGGCTTCGCCGATCGCGCGCGTCGTTCCGCTCGCCCACGTGGCAAGCCACGTGGTCGTCACGCTCGGCACCACGTGTGCGCCATGTGGTGCACCGCCCGGTCCGGCCGTGGATCCGGTCCACCGTGGACCGGCGCTCCCGTGGACCACCGACGTCGCCCTCGGCCGCCGACATCAGCCCTAGCGCCGACGCCTTCCCGAGTTTTATTGCGCAATAAATCAATTAAGGATTTTTCTGTTTTAGTGAAAAAACCTAGAAAACTTCTAAAAATCATATCTTTTCAATCCGACCACCGTTTTAGCCCATTCAAATTTTATTAAATCCATAAAAATGCCAAGAATCCATTAAAAATAGTTTTGTCCCTGTTTCAGTAGACTTTTAGCCTGTTTTTGTTGAAGTGCTTGTTTGCCGTGTAGATCCCGATAGTTCCGCTGTCCCGGTTTACTTTGAATTCGTCGCTGAAGTCCCCCAAGCCGAAGAGCAAGGCAAGTCATACTATATTATTGATCATATTGCTCCCATTTTGCTAAAATACCTGTTTTATTCTATGAAACTGCATGTATTTTATATTGTCATTTCATGGGAAATAGTACACCTTATGCTTAGTTTATGCCTTAGGTTTGACACCCAAACCCTTTGATTAAACTTGGGAAAATAATATGATTAGATTCAGGACTAGGTTATGCTTAGCCTGGCTTAGACTCACTAGCTCACTAAATGGGTCATTCTCACTTATTATGTCTCTCTCGAACATCTATTCAGAGGAGTAATAATTAGAGATTTAGGTGAACCGGATTAATAACTAAAATATGACAAATGGTGGGCTGTGGGCGCTATGGTTTTGGTTAGCAGCGCCCATGGCAATTAAGGACCGGTTCACAGGACCCCTCGGGAGAATGACCGTGCAAACCACAAGCCGAAATGGGTAAGGTAGGTCCCGCAGTGTAGCCTCTCCTAGCTGACGGACCCATCGGCAAGGGTGAGCGGGATGGAGTTTCAATCGGCCCTGGTATAAGGGTTGCTGGGCTACCGGATTCACCGAGGCACTCGGGGGGCTGCCCATTCCTAGGGTTCGGGAGTGGCGGCAAAACCTTGGTGGGGTTCGCTTGGTTAGTGGGGGGTTATACGAAAGGTCCTATCATAGTTTCCTTTCTGGGGTACCAAGGTGGTATTCTGGCGCACGGGAGACCGTGTCATGGGGCTGTGTCTTGTGGGTACAGTTGTACACCTCTGATCAGAGTAAACCTATTCAAATAGCTGTGCTCGCGGTAATGGGGCGATCAACTGAGCTCACCGTGATTAGTCTCACACTATTACACCCGGATTAATGGAACATAACTTGTCACAACGTGGGGATAACGTTGGACAGTGTTGGTTTTCAAAATGCTTTAATTACTTAAATTATTGTTGTTTTGACTGTGTTCAAAATCTGTATTGTTTGGAAAAACCCCTGCTGTTTGCGCAAAAGCAAACCTTAGCCAAACCCTTGTCTTCCCTGCATTCATTCCTCTCCCCTTCCTGTGTGACTTGCTGAGTACGTGGAAGTACTCATCCTTGCCTCTTCACCGAACCCGAGCCGAAGCGAAGAAGAAGACAAAGTGGAGTAGGCCTGTCCTACACTGGAATCGCTCGTGCAGTGGTCGAAGCCTCGTGGCCAGCGTCAAGCTTAGGCTTAGGCCCTTTTCCTTTTTCCGCTGCTCTTTTGTAATCTTTTTGTATTGTTTCTAAGACGTGGAACTGTAATATCAACAATTGTAGTATGTGTACCCTGGCTGGTCCTGGACAGGGATTTTTAATTCACATATAGCTTCGAAAATTCGGGTCTGAATTTCTGGGCATGACAAGTTGGTATCACAGGCAATTTCCAGACCGTAGGAAAAGCCAAATGGAAAAACCTTAAGAGCCCTCTGAACCTTTTCATATGCATAAGCCCTGGCTTTTGAAGTCGTTTCAGGAAAATGGGACTTGCTTCCTCGGGATTGGGAAAAATTTTAAGTCTCTCTCAAAACAAAGAATTTTCAAAACCCGGTTAAGTCTAAATGATAGGATTTTATAGCTAAAATTTGAAAAATCATTTGATCTCTTTTTCGGCCGTCAAGTCGGGATTTTTTTTAAGGGATCAAAGTCCTAAGTCGAGATAGGAGGGAATGGTCTCCAATTTTATATTATAACTAAGCATCTATTTTACCGCATCATCTAGGGAATGTCGTTAGAAGTTTTACTTAGCCTCATAAAAATGTTTCTCAAAAACCCTCTTTTTCTCGTTTACTTTACTTGAGTCCTTTATCGTTTATCTAACTTGGGTTTGAGCATGCATTGATCCCCTACCTTGTCTTCTCTAGATGGCATGCCGTCTAGTCACCCACAACGGTCAAGGATTGAAGGGTTTCGTCGCAGAGCTTGCGAGGATGGCCTTGGCAGTAGGCTATCCGGATGCACCTGAGTACACTGTCGTTTCACCATTCGGCAGTGAGTTGCCTCACCGAGTCCGCCTGGAGGTGCACGGGTTCGTCGGCACCAACATCCCAAACATGGTGGTCACTGCATCGGGAGGAACAGATGAGCATGCCTGCCAAGAGGCTGCTTATCTGATGCTGGCTCAGATGAGGGAAATGCATGGCTACCATCTTCGCCACTCTGCCTGCCGGTACCATCCTCGGCGTGGAAGTTCATCAGCAGTCAACTCCTTCCAATCTGCTAAAGGGGAGAACGACACCACCTTCTCTCACATGAGGACTGTGATTGAAGGGCTAGATAAGATGCACGCAGATCTCCACATGGCGGCAAAGGCCCTGAATGACCAGAAGATCTTAAGGATCAAGAGCTTGAAGGATGAAGTGGATCGTCTCAAGAGAGAAATCGCCAGCCTGAAGGGACTTCCACCTCCCAACATCCTTCGGATCAGGATCACGCTGCGGAAGAACACCAAGGCTCCGGTGCGGATGCAGCTGGCGCCCAGGTGTTAACGCTAAAATTTGGTAAGCCCCGAAGTCCTTATCGGCTAAGGGTTAATATCGGCTCGAAGCAGAATCGGCTGAGGGTTTTGCGACAGCCGATGGAGGATCCATATCTCCAGCAGTCGGATTCTTGTTAGATTCGGTTTGAGAAGATCTTATCCAAAAGAAACCGAGTCCAGGGAGGATATGGCTTGTATCTATTAATTAGGAAGGGATTGTTAGTTTCCTAGTTTATCTTTAGGAAAGTTTGTTTTGTAATCTGTTAGGATCTTTGTCACCCTACGGGTATAAATATGTAAGCCCAGGGTTCATGTAAATCATATCTCTCGATCAATACAATTCGGTGCATTGCCACTCTTTTATTCTTCATCTTCGTTCAACATCCGGCGGAACTTGGCATCCGACGCTGGGCTGCATCGGTTAGGTTCGACCTCCAGCAAAGGAATAAGTCCAACGTTCTGTCGGATCAGGCGATCATATTGACTACGTTGACGTTGTCCAAGGCTGCATCAATACGTTCGGTCTCTTGGATTGCTCCGGTTTAGTTAGCATGCTTGTCCGACTATCTATCATATGTCTCTATTAATCTAATCTTAGTATTTTAGTTTAGCCCTATCGGCTGTTTCTCGTTTTTAGGGTCTCTGTCGTTATCGGCTAAACTGTTTACAAGATTAGATTGGTTTAGGCATCTACCACCCTGAAAATCAGCCAAGGGCTTGATTGTCTAGATATTACTTGTGGACCCCCGTTTTTGAGGACGGGAATCATTCGTGTTCATAGTACCTTATCCCTGGATCGAGTAGTTTGGTACCCACGAATACGCTTCAATTACAGTGCAAAGTGCACGAATAGTCTTATAACGAAATTATTACAATAATAGACCCGAAGGCAATATCCAATACATATAGGACCTACCGTCGGATACATCCGAAAAAATTAGATAAGATAGCAGGACGGAAGGCAGCGATGCCGATTGCCACAGTGCATCGACCGGGACTAAGACCGTTGCGCTCCATTGTCTTCATTCCTCCTAGTAGTATGTGTACGGATCTTCCTCATCTCCTTCATCCGGAGGTTTGTGCGTATAGCAAGGGTGAGTACCCAACGTACTCAACAAGCCAACACGGAATGATGCACATGATAGGGTCATTCAAAGGATGGCTATGGTTTATTTGCGCAAAGCCAATTTTCACAAATCATTTCACAAACCTAACATCTAGCCAGTCAAGTTTTAGGTCCATAGTATATTGAGTCGGCGACGGTTCGTCCACCATCCATTGTGATCCCAAGGATAGCTTCCCGCCTCCGATCCGTCATGGTTTTCTCGGGGTGTCTTTCTCCTTTCTCTCGGATGGAGAAGTTGGTTTCCCAAAGACATAAAGTCATTATGCAATCCCACCCATCATTTTAAAATTTATGAGTCTAGCCACGGGAAACACTTGTCACGTCGCTCATTAACCGCGAGCACGGCTATTCGAATAGATTGATTGACTCACACTGCAGGATGTACACTTTACCCGTACTCCGCGACGCCCAACGAATGAGCCTACGTCTCAACACATGAGACGGTCACGGCAAAGCCTTTCGATAACCTCACTTTGCGCACCCGCTCCATGAACTTGAGCCCTCATGCACTCTAGCCGTCATTTCCTAGCGGTGAGAGGAGTTCGGCGTTCCGGGTTAAGAGAAAGAATTGCTCTATCCTTGAACTTTCCATCTTCATATCCTTTTCTTCATGTCTTCATTTCTTCATGTTGATCGCATGCCCGATCTCTCGCCTGTACCAACCAGCGGTACACCCCCGCCGGAAGGCCCTTAACTATCGTCCGTGCACCCACCGTGGTGCACCCCCACCGGCAAGCTCTTACCTCAACGCCAACACCGAACCTACTATGCAAGGATACGCTCCGCTCGGATATTTAATCGCCTAGGTCTATACCCATTCGAGAAGTACGGTTGTACGGCTCGCTCTAAGTTGTAGTCTCATGGCTCGGTCCTTAACCGACTGGGACGGTACTAGCCTTTTCCGGAATCCACCCAAATCCATCCATCCGCCCCGCCTAAAAACATTGGTTTGTATTTTCATTTTTCATCAAAGCCATTTCCATCATGATCAAGGCAACGTGGCGCTCATGTCTCCACTTGCCGTGTCTCAACCATCTTCCCAAGATAGTTGCCCAAGCACTAGGCTTATTTGTAAAATCAGGAGTATGCAAGAATCTAGTATAAGCGTGGCTAAGCATTTTATCAAGATAACCTCCGGTTGCATCACATCGAAGGTTTACAAAGAATATTTCTAAGGGTATTCAATATCAAGGCAGGATATATCAAGAATAGGTACTCATTTATGTATAGCATGCAATTTGTAGTTGAAAACAACATCATTTCACAAAGTAGGATCAATATGTCCAAAGGGGTGTGTTGACTTGCCTTGCTCGCACACTTGTTGGTTGGGGTCTTCTGTGTACTCAACGCCTTCCTCGGACGCTAATCGTACGTGCGAGAAATCAAATTTGAATTCGATTAGAATTCAAATAGAATCCAGTAAGATCCAAAAGGAAACCAAGTAAATCGCAATAGCGGCTCCTAACACTAGGCTATGATTCTATGCGAACCTAGGCTCGAGTTTCGGCGAAATCCGGGCTAGAGCGAAAGGGTTATAAGGATTCGAAGTTTCGTATTGAATCCGCTTTTGTTAAGAAGGGTGCGATATTTATTTTAATATGCTTAAAGTTTGAGAAATACCAGAGTTGATGATTCAATTAACAAATAGAAGTGATTACCATTCAATTTCATCAAGTTATTCTCGGGTCGAGAAGCCCTAGGGTTTATAATAATCAAAATTAACTGATGTCGCGGTCTACCGAAAATGGGTTGGGAAGGATTTTGAATGAAATCCAAGTAACGAAAGCGAGTAAGGGTTGTTTTAGGGTTTTCGCGAAATACCGGTTAATAGATAAGGCGATAAACTTATAAATGTTGTTTGAAAGATTTTCCATTAAAAGGCCAAAACATATTTATTATTATATTTTTTTTTGCAAGAAAGAATAAATAAATCTCAAGAAAAATTTACGCGAAAAGCGAAGTACAGGAAGTCTCATTTCGAAGTCCGAATTTTTCCCGAGGAAAAATTATGAGAAAACCATATATTTTAGCACAATATTTCCCAAATATTTCCCAAAAATATTTTTAAATTTTTCTAGAATTTTTTTCCCTTTTTTTTATATATTTTTTTCTTTCTTTCCTTTTCTTCTTTTTTTTTCTTCTTCTTTTTTTTAGCCGCCCCTTCTCTGCTTCCTCTGTTCTCTCTCTCTCTCTGCTTGACGTGTGGGCCGCGCTGCTCCTTCCTTGTGCCTCTCTGACATGTGGGCCCGAGAAGGAAGAAAGGAAACAAAAAAATCGGAAAAATGGCGCGCGATGGGGTTCGAACGCAAGACCTCACCCTCCTCTCTCTTACTTCTTACCACCGCGCTACCGAGCCGATCTCGTTCTCCCTCGTTCCCTTTTGTTTTATTTCTTCTCCAACTGTTCCTTCTTCTTCCGCGCGACACCGGCGACGCATAGAGCGAACGGCGGCGGGCGGCCAGCTAGGGTTGCTAGGTGACCTTTATCCATCTACGAGCTATGCTGGTTGCGTCCCAAGTGTTAGTCGAGGCTACGGGGTGGCGAACGAGCCGCGCACGGCAGCAGCCGGCTGCGGCGGCGATGTCGCCTCATCGCCGACACGCTCCGGTGATGGAACGGCCACGGCGAGGGTCGTTGGGCATCGTGGGGCCTAGGGAAGCTAACGGTGGCATTTGTTTGGCCGGGGAGGCAGTGTGGAGCGCTACCGACGTGCGGGGTAATGGTGGTCGACGGGTGCCTGCGGCAAGCTCGCCGGTGGCGAGTTTCGGTGGGTGTTAGGTTCGGGAATGCTAGGGAAAAGGATGGGCTAGCTACGGAACACGTGTTCGTACCTTTAATCGCGCATGAGCTCGGCGGAAGCGGCGAACTCCGGGAAATCGGCGGCGGGCTTGGACACCGATCTTCGGTTTCTTCGAAATTCGAGCAATGTGGCGGGAGGAATTTGGGGAAAGTTGGTGGAATTCACGAGAGGGTTGTGGTGAATATTTTGTGTGTTTGGCGCTCGGCTTGGGAGGCTTCTTATAGCCGATCGACGGGAGGACGACGCGACGGCAACCGTGGCATGGCACGCATGTGCGATGTGACGCGACAATGAACAAGTGGTATGGCTCGGACGTGCGCGAACGTGGGTGACGCACAGCGGGTATGGCAAGGATGCACGGCGGCATGGCGAGCACGGCGAGGTGTACGTGCACAGCTGTGTGGGTGTACGGGGTGACATGGGCGACGTGGCGAGCGGCGACTCGGCGAGCGCGTGCGCGCGTGCATGTACGGCGGCATGGCAGCGATGACCGTGGCGACGTACGGCGGCTCTCGTGCATGGGCGAGGCTGACGCCGCTGGAACGTGCGTGCACGAGCGCCCGGCATGGCGAGCGACGCGTGGCGCACGCGTGCGAGCGTGAGAGCACTCGTCGAACACCTGGTGACAAGTGAATAGTGCACCTTTTTCTTTTTCCCGATTTAATTTCCTAATTTTCCCATTTCTATTTCCTTTCACCCTAAAAATTTAGAATAAATTCTAACATCCCCGAAATAATTTTGGATTCATATTTCCAAACATTTTCCCTATTTTTATTATATTTTTTATATTTGATTTATTCCCTTCTTATATTTCCAAAAATTTGATCCCTTTGCTTTTAAAAAGGATTTCCCATTTTATTTTCTATTCTCAAATTATCTCCTATGATTCAAATTCAAAATTTTGATTATCCTTTCCTTATCCTTCTAGGGTTTATGCCAACCTTTATATTTTCTAGGTTACTTTTGTAATTCTACAGCTTTGTATTTTTATCCTTTTTGAAATATAGATCCTGGAATTTTCTTCCCAATTTGGGATTTTATTTTTAGGGTTTTGATCCCAATTTCACATCAAACAAAGTTCAAGAGAACTCTGATGCAACTGAGCTAGCAAATAAGAATGAAGACCAATAAGAAGCAATAAACCAAAAGGTTTTGTAAGTTCCGACTTTTAATTCCCGGTTTTCAAAATCTCCGATTTTCAGGGTGTTACAATCCTACCCCCCTTAAAATAAATCTCGTCCCCGAGATTTGGGTTGGGCTGTGGAAGTCTGTTGGTTCATATGAGACTGATCTATTTAGGACTCCATCCCTACAAACGATGGATAGGATAATTGCCTATGATGAGACGTAATCTATCACGGAGTTCTTAAGGTGATCCCTACTGTGTCTTTGCGATTCTTTGTTTCAGATAACTATATTATCTCTTTTTTTAAAAAAAGAATCCTTTCTGGGTACTCTAGGCTTAGTGGTGCTATTAATTTAATATTTCCGTGAGGAATCTTTTGATGTGTGCCCTTGCTTTATTTTTAAAGGGAAGGGGAGAGAGGGTGGCTTGTCTCTCACACTTGTCCGGGTTAGCGATTGGAGAGTGAGTGGAGGCGAAGTTGCTCGAGTTAAGGAGGGATGGAGCGAGGGTCACATGACGAAGGCGAAGTAGAGCGATGGGTTCTTGGTAGAGGCGGACTTCGTCGGCGGTTATGGCTTGCGCGCGGGGTCTAGGGTGGAAGAAGATATTTCCTCATCGGTTCGTGCAATGGATGGATTCGTTGTCGGAGATGATGCTCGACGGATAGTGGTGTCGAGGTTCTTTGACCGTGAGGACCGCATTCCGGCGAAAGGGGTTGCTGCTGGCGATGGGTGTGGGCAAAAGTGTGGTATGTCGGAACGGCTATTAGTACTTTACTGGCTTGGGTGCTATACCCACTGGTTTTTGTTTGGAGGCTGTGGCGGGATGCGACGAGAGGATGGTCACCAGATTTCCTTTGTGAGGCGGTTTGTCTTCTCGTCATGTTGGCACCCATTGTGTTTCTCTCTTTCTCGGGGTTGCTAATAGATTAGGTAGTCAATGGATAGTTCCTAGAATTTGTCCCCTTATGTATGGATCCGCGGCCACCCTGAATCTCTTTTTTTTTCTTTATATCAGAGCACATTGGATGTTTTGTCTAAACCGGTGCTCGGTGGTTTTGGTTATTGTTGGGTTTTGCTTGTCGAAGAGTGGTTGGATGACATTGATTGCTGGGATTGCTACTAGCGTTCCAACTAGTTTCCCATGTAAAGTATAGGAATCTAATTATGTTTTGAGGGGGCTTAGATCCATCTAAACCTTGTTCTGCCGAGAATAGGCGTAATGTCCAATTGACTAACGAGATGGTGGCGGTGTCTGTCTAAAGAACGACCTTTCAAACATACAATATTTAGTACGTCTATTGCTAAGCTTTTCTTAAGTTGTATAATAGACTTGCTACTCCAAAACTTCAGAGACCTTTATTGCATAGATGGGTAGTGACCTTTATGGTATGATTGTGATCCGGTATGGTTGACGGAAGACTATCCGAAGAAGGTTTGGTTTCATCTAGCTACATCATGGGGCACCATTTAAAGATCCATGGTCATGTCACTCTACCCCCTTAAAATAAATTTTAAGCTTTGCTTTAGGCATGATCAACAAATCCTTAGGACATATGTCCGGGTAATCCCGATCTTACCGGCCTACCGGTGGTGGTAGTAGGGTAAATAATCCCGTGGCGCGCTCACGCAACATCGAGTTTCGGTCCATGGTTATACTTGTCGGTGAAGTCCATGGGGTGGACATGGTGTCTATCTCTGGGTCACAGGTTATAACCCTCCTCATTCTCAGTCAGTCGGTTCATGCTAAAATGGTACTGAGGATTTGGGGTGGTATCATGATATTTGAAGAAAACACCATGTCTCTACTTCCAATGGGCATATCAATGCTGGCACGGGGTATGGCTATGTCTCTCCTAGGTGAAGGTATCATTATGGGTCTCTTATGGTCTATCTGACATAGGTTACGTTCTGTGCTTGTCCTCGAGGTTATGAGAGAGTGCGAAGTTTTGAAATCAAACAAAACTTTAACTTAGTGTAGAATGGATGGAGAACGTACCCATTAGCACGATCTGGTCCTCCTAGGACTCTTTAGCATGCACATGGTTCACTTGGCCATGACGGATTCCAGTGGTGGCCTCCTTCGGCTGGAGTGTCCCGAACAGTCTGCGTCCAGGTACCGGGGCAGGGGTCCCTCTTACAGCAATGGCGTTGGCTCTAGTACGGACGGGGTGTTACGTGGCTTAGGGCGTGATTGGCGAAATGTCCATATTCCCCACGCTGAAGCAGCTTCACGTCTTTAAGTCTTGGGGTCGCCAAGGTAGGTGCCGGGGAGCGGAAAGGGGTGGCAGGTGGCCTGCTGACGTTGCCGGGTGCAACGGGGCGATTGGTCATTGTGACGGCTGGCTTCCAACTTGTTGGTGTTGCTCCTTTGGGTCGCTGGGGCGTTCCTTGAATCGGGCGGGCTAGAGCAAGTCTTCTCTTCCGGTTGTTTTCAACCGTCTTTTGATCATGCTCGAGCCTTACGACCTTGTTGATGAGGCTCAAAGCTAGCGTGGTCCCGACCGATCATCGGTCCTCTTAACTCATCGTTCATCCTTCAATAAACTTGTCCATATTTTCCTCTTCATCCGCGATCACTTGTGGCGTAACGGGCAAGCTGCGTGAACTTGTTAAGATACTCTTGTACGTGGTGTTTCCTTGGCGCAGCCTACGGAACTCATTTTTCTTTATCCTCATAACCGCGGCTGGTACGAAATTTTCACGGAAAGCAGCCGTGAATTCTTCCCATGTCGGTTCTCCCGGCATCTTCTCGCCCGAGTCTCTTTGTAGGTGTCCCACCGATCACTTGCGGGACCTTCCACTGATTAGTGGCGAAAACGACCCTGTCGGCTTCTTGTACTCGGACGAGGGTCAACTTCTTCTCTATTACTCTCAGCCAATCTTCAGCATCCATAGGTTCTTCTGCCATAGCGAAGGTGGGTGGCTTGGCTCTCATAAACTCACCTAAGCTTGATCCTCCGTGTTGTCCTTGGTTGTTGGCAATGGCTTGAAGCAATTGGGTTTGTGAAGCCATGACCTCTGCTAGGGTGGTAGGGTTAGGTTCCGACGGATTCTCAGTAGCTGCTGAGGCTCTACGACGGTGCGCCATCTGAAAAGTATAGATGGGGTAAGGGATTAGCCTACTAAGGTCACGATTCTAATCGATCCCGTTTCTTTCTTCTTGTTTACGTTAAGTTGTTTCAAATGATCTTTTGCACACAACAAGCATGGTGGAATAAACTCATTTAAGACATAACATGGAGCTTCATATTAGTTCGTAGATGTTACATCAGGGGGATACATTGGACATGTGTAGTCCATACAACACAACACAACAACACTAATATCGATCTAGGGTCTTCATACATAAGGGTAGGGACATGGTCGTTGCTGTCTTAATCCCATCCAAAGCAAGACCAGAGTTGATGCAGACTTCTTGTCTAGTTGTTTGGGCTGCCGCCCGGTCTGGGGTTGCCTCCTATGGCTGTTGTATTGGCACCGGTAAGAGGAGGGATGCTGTGTGACTTGGGGCATTGGTTGGCATAGTGCCCAAATTCCTCACAGTTGAAGCAAGTCACATTCCTTTTCCTTGGGGCAGCCAGATAGGTGTTGGAGTGCGAAACGGTGCGGTAGTTGTTCTAGGGCGCTCATTGGCATAGTGTCCTAACTCTCCACAGCTTGAAGCAAGTGCACATTCCTCTTTAGACGTCGGGAATCTCCTCGGCATCTTCGGGGTACACACCGGTGCTCGTGATGATCATCCTGCCAGTACCACCTGTGGTCCATTTTGGTGACTTACTCTTCCTGAAGTTGGATGGCGAACTGAGCCCTTGGCCAGTCGTTGGATTGAATTCCTTGTCCTTCCTTCCGCACCGTATCTCTCCCTTGATCGGGGTTCCGGTGTGTTTTTCCCGTGCACTATTCCTTGTTCCATATCCTTGTTCCATGAAGCCGTAGCGGGGGCCGGTGTTTCCTTCCCTCCTAACGGTGGGTTTGGCATTACGCTCTCTGTGGGCTTGACAAGATATTCGCAGGAGTCATCGTGGCTTGAGTCGGAACGTACCGACGTTGCTCTAGACACGAACCCAAAACTTGAAGGTGTCGTTGCATTTGCTGCACCATCATGATCATCAATTGTGTCTGGCTAGCCATTATCTGGGTTAAGGTCGGATTCATAGGGAAAGAAGGTGGAATGCCCATAGGGTCGCTCTGTGTTGATCCATGAGATTGCTGAGATCTTGATTTCTCGCCCTTGTTCTTTCCCATCTATTGTCGAGAGAGAAAGAAATCGAAGAACAGCTTAAGCTCGGTTGGGATCTTGTTCCCGTGCACTCTTATTGCGTTAGCGGGTGGAATAAACAATCTCTCAAGCTTTAACGGGTCACCGCCCTATATCTATTTTTGAAGATAGTTTAGGGTTTAGAGGAAGGTAAAATCAAATGTTTGTAGAGAAATTGGGGTGAGAGAGAAAATATGTTTGCCTTGTGAAAGTAGTTTGTATTTCCAAAATAATCCTATGTAGGGATATTTCCTTTGACCAGCTATAAAGGGGTGGGGCGCCGCTTGGTCTTATCCTACGCCGCACCGCTCCGATACCAGCTCGTGGACCCCGTTTTTGAGGACGGGAATCATTCGTGTTCATAGTACCTTATCCCCGGATCGAGTAGTTTGGTACCCACGAATACGCTTCGAATTACCAGTGCAAAGTGCACGAATAGTCTTATAACGAAATTATTACAATAATAGACCCGAAGGCAATATCCAATACATATAGGACCTACCAACCGGATACATCCAAAAGAAATTAGATAAGATAGCGACGGAAGGCAGCGATGCCGATTGCCACGTGCATCGACCGGGGACTAAGACCCGTTGCGCTCCATTGTCTTCATTCCTCCTAGTAGTATGTGTACGGATCTTCCTCATCTCCTTCATCTCGGAGGTTTGTGCGTATAGCAAGGGTGAGTACCCAACGTACTCAACAAGCCAACACGGAATGATGCACATGATAGGGTCATTCAAAGGATGGCTATGGTTTATTTGCGCAAAGCCAATTTTCACAAATCATTTCACAAACCTAACATCTAGCCAGGTCAAGTTTTAGGTCCATAGTATATTGAGTCGGCGACGGTTCGTCCACCATCCATTGTGATCCCAAGGATAGCTTCCCGCCTCCGATCCGTCATGGTTTTCTCGGGGTGTCTTTCTCCTTTCTCTCGGATGGAGAAGTTGGTTTCCCAAAGACATAAAGTCATTATGCAATCCCACCCATCATTTTAAAATTTATGAGTCTAGCCACGGGAAACACTTGTCACGTCGCTCATTAACCGCGAGCACGGCTATTCGAATAGATTGATTGACTCACACCGCAAGGTGGATGTACACTTTACCCGTACTCCGCGACACCCAACGAATGAGCCTACGTCTCAACACATGAGACGGTCACGGCAAAGCCTTTCGATAACCTCACTTTGGCGCACCCGCTCCATGAACTTGAGCCCTCATGCACTCTAGCCGTCATTTCCTAGCGTGAGAGGAGTTCGCGTTCCTGGGTAAGAGAAAGAATTGCTCTATCCTTGAACTTTCCATCTTCATATCCTTTTCTTCATGTCTTCATTTCTTCATGTTGATCGCATGCCCGATCTCCGCCTGTACCAACCAGCGTACACCCCGCCGGAAGGCCCTTAACTATCGTCCAGCACCCACCGCTGGTGCACCCCCACCGGCAAGCCCTTACCTCAACGCCAACACCGAACCTACTATGCAAGGATACCGCCTCCGCTCGGATATTTAATCGCTAGGTCTATACCCATTCGAGAAGTACGGTTGTACCGGCTCGCTCTAAGTTGTAGTCTCATGGCTCGGTCCTTAACCGACTGTGGACGGTACTAGCCTTTTCCGGAATCCACCCAAATCCATCCATCCGCCCCAGTCTAAAAACATTGGTTTGTATTTTCATTTTTCATCAAAGCCATTTCCATCATGATCAAGGCAACGTGGCGCTCATGTCTCCACTTGCCGTGTCTCAACCATCTTCCCAAGATAGTTGCCCAAGCACTAGGCTTATTTGTAAAATCAGAGTATGCAAGAATCTAGTATAAGCGTGGCTAAGCATTTTATCAAGATAACCTCCGGTTGCATCACATCGAAGGTTTACAAAGAATATTTCTAAGGGTATTCAATATCAAGGCAGGATATATCAAGAATAGGTACTCATTTATGTATAGCATGCAATTTGTAATTGAAAACAACATCATTTCACAAAGTAGGATCAATATGTCCAAAGGGGTGTGTTGACTTGCCTTGCTCGCACACTTGTTGGTTGGGGTCTTCTGTGTACTCAACGCCTTCCTCGGACGCTAATCGTACGTGCGAGAAATCAAATTTGAATTCGATTAGAATTCAAATAGAATCCAGTAAGATCCAAAAGGAAACCAAGTAAATCGCAATAGCGGCTCCTAACACTAGGCTATGACTCTATGCGAACCTAGGCTCGAGTTTCGCGAAATCCGGCTAGAGCGAAAGGGTTATAAGGATTCAAGTTTCGTATTGAATCCGCTTTTGTTAAGAAGGGTGCGATATTTATTTTAATATGCTTAAAGTTTGAGAAATACCAAAGTTGATGATTCAATTAACAAATAGAAGTGATTACCATTCAATTTCATCAAGTTATTCTCGGTCGAGAAGCCCTAGGGTTTATAATAATCAAAATTAACTGATGTCGCGGTCTACCGAAAATGGGTTGGGAAGGATTTTGAATGAAATCCAAGTAACGAAAGCGAGTAAGGGTTGTTTTAGGGTTTTCGCGAAATACCGGTTAATAGATAAGGCGATAAACTTATAAATGTTGTTTGAAAGATTTTCCATTAAAAGGCCAAAACATATTTATTATTATATTTTTTTTTGCAAGAAAGAATAAATAAATCTCAACAAAAATTTACGCGAAAAGCGAAGTACGGGAAGTCTCATTTCGAAGTCCGAATTTTTCTCGAGGAAAAATTATGAGAAAACCATATATTTTAGCACAATATTTCCCAAATATTTCCCAAAAATATTTTTAAATTTTTCTAGAATTTTTTTCCTTTTTTTATATATTTTTTTCTTTCTTTCCTTTTCTTCTTTTTTTTTTTCTTCTTTTTTTTTTAGCCGCCCTTCTCTCGCTTCCTCTCGTTCTCTCTCTCTCTCTCGACGTGTGGGCCGCGCCGCTCCTTCCTTGTGCCTCTCGACATGTGGGCCCGAGAAGGAAGAAAGGAAACAAAAAAATCGGAAAAATGGCGCGCGATGGGGGTTCGAACGCAAGACCTCGCCCTCCTCTCTCTTACTTCTTACCACCGCGCTACCGAGCCGATCTCGTTCTCCCTCGTTCCCTTTTTGTTTTATTTCTTCTCCAACTGTTCCCTTCTTCTTCCGCGCGACACCGGCGACGCATAGAGCGAACGGCGGCGGGGCGGCCAGGCTAGGGGTGCTAGGTGACCTTTATCCATCTACGAGCTATGCTGGTTGCGTCCCAAGTGTTAGTCGAGGCTACGGGGTGGCGGAACGAGCTGGCGACGGCAGCCGGCTCGCGGCGGCGATGTCGCCTCATCGCCGACACGCTCCGGTGATGGAACGGCCACGGCGAGGGGTCGTTGGGCATCAGTGGGGCCTAGGGAAGCTAACGGTGGCATTTGTTTGGCCGGGGAGGCAGTGTGGAGCGCTACCGACGTGCGGGGTAATGGTGGTCGACGGGTGCCGCGGCAAGCTCGCCGGTGGCGAGTTTCGGTGGGTGTTAGGTTCGGGAATGCTAGGGAAAAGGATGGGCTAGCTACGGAACACGTGTTCGTACCTTTAATCGCGCATGAGCTCGGCCGAAGCGGCGAACTCCGGGAAATCGGCGGCGGGCTTGGACACCGATCTTCGGTTTCTTCAGAAATTCGAGCAATGCGGCGGGAGGAATTTGGGGAAAGTTGGTGGAATTCACGAGAGGGTTGTGGTGAATATTTTGTGTGTTTGGCGCTCGGCTTGGGAGGCTTCTTATAGCCGATCGACGGGAGGACGACGCGACGGCAACCGTGGCATGGCACGCATGTGCGATGTGACGCGACAACGAACAGTGGTATGGCTCGGACGTGCGCGAACGTGGTGACGCACAGCGGGTATGGCAAGGATGCACGGCGGCATGGCGAGCACGGCGAGGGTGTACGTGCACAGCTGTGTGGGTGTACGGGGTGACATGGGCGACGTGGCGAGCGGCGACTCCGGCGAGCGCGTGCGCGCGTGCATGTACGGCGGCATGGCAGCGATGACCGTGGCGACGTACGGTGGCTCCTGTGCATGGGCGAGGCTGACGCCGGCTGGAACATGCGTGCACGAGCGCCGGCATGGCGAGCGACGCGTGGCGCACGCGTGCGAGCGTGAGAGCACTCGTCGAACACCCGGTGACAAGTGAATAGTGCACCTTTTTCTTTTTCCCGATTTAATTTCCTAATTTTCCCATTTCTATTTCCTTTCACCCTAAAAATTTAGAATAAATTCTAACATCCCCGAAATAATTTTGGATTCATATTTCCAAACATTTTCCCTATTTTTATTATATTTTTTATATTTGATTTATTCCCTTCTTATATTTCCAAAAATTTGATCCCTTTGCTTTTAAAAAGGATTTCCCATTTTATTTTCTATTCTCAAATTATCTCCTATGATTCAAATTCAAAATTTTGATTATCCTTTCCTTATCCTTCTAGGGTTTATGCCAACCTTTATATTTTCTAGGTTACTTTTGTAATTCTACAGTTTGTATTTTTATCCTTTTTGAAATATAGATCCCGGAATTTTCTTCCCAATTTGGGATTTTATTTTTAGGGTTTTGATCCCGTTTCACATCAAACAAAGTTCAAGAGAACTCTTATGCAACCGAGCTAGCAAATAAGAATGAAGACCAATAAGAAGCAATAAACCAAAAGGTTTTTGTAAGTTCCGATTTTTAATTCCCGGTTTTCAAATTCTCCGATTTTCAGGGTGTTACATTACTTTTCTTTTCATACTTAGTGCTGCATTAGTTTGATCTACTAAGTCATGATTAGAACTGTAATCTCTAGCCTGCCTGTTGACTGCCACTAAGGGTTTCATCGGGGTTTCAGCCGGTGAGTCATCTGGGTATTGCATCGGCTTGCAAGGAATATACACAAGTTGGATCTAGTCGATTGCAGCAGATGTTTCATTGAATATTTACTCATTTGGATTTAATGACATCAGACTTCCAGCCGATGTGTGCTTTAATCTTTAAATCAATATCTATTTTATCATGTGATTGGTTCCTGCAATGTTATATATATCATGATATTGTCAGCCGATCGCCTTTATATTTGTTCAGCGTACAACCGATGAATTCAGACACATTTTACACCATCGGCTGGCATCGGCATCGGCTGGAATTGCACCATTGGCTTATTAGCCGATCAGTTAGTTTTTTGGGTATCGGTCTATCGGCCGATATGATTTATGTTCTGTTGTTTTGCATAACTTGTCAGTGGTAGGATCAAACTGACTGGCACGTTTGCACTTTATCTATTCTAGGACCTGCACTGGAGCTAAGCAGATCTCCCAGGCTGGCGTGTTGATTTTTCTCGTCAACACTAGGGTTCCACCTCCTGCACCGCCACCTTCCCCAGTCCCCGCCCAGTGCCAGATCCTACTCTTGCTCTGGTCCCTGCCCCAAGCAGAGGAGGAGGATGGATCTCGGTGTCCAGCAGCAGCAAGGGCAGTAGCAGCGGTAGCTCCAAGAGTCCCGGAAGAAAAGAAGGGTTAGCAAGCTCTCGAAGCTGCTCGAAGGAAAAGGAAGACAATATCTCCCTAGGGAGTGGTTTCGACTCCTCCGACCGTGGAAGCCGCTCCGACACTTAGAGCGTCGCCACCTTTAGTTTACCGTTTTCCTAGTTTTTCTATGTGCTTAGTTGCTGTGTGTTAGGAGTGCTGTGCATGGGTAGAGGTCAACCTGTATCAAGGGTGGGTATGGGTTGTCCAAATAAGGATGTTGGGTGTGTTTTAAGTGTTTTATATAGAGAACAGATCAAAACAAGTAATAAAGATCGACTTCTCTGTCCAATCTATTTTACTCCTTCTCCTCGCCTTGTTTGTTCCGCTTCTTTAGATGGTGAACACCAGGAATGGCAGCGTCAACACCAGCACTGAGTCAGTTGAGAACAACACCCGTGCTAATACCAACAACCCACCCCCTCCACTTGAGAACATCACTTTGGCACAAGTCCTAGCCAACCAGACCCAGATGATGGCTGCAATGATGCAGCAAATGCAACAGCAGCATCAGCAGATGTAGTGTCAAATAATGCAACAGTTTTAGCAGCAGAACCAGAATCAGCATGACCATTTCGCACCACCACCTCCCCCACAAAACAAACTGTCAGAATTCCTTTGGGTCCGACCCCAACTTTCTCCAGCACCACCAACCCCATGGAGGCTAATGATTGGATCATCGCCATAGAAAAGAAGTTGGACCTTCTCCAGTGCACGGATCAAGAGAGGGTGTCTTTCGCCACCCACCAACTTCAAGGCCCCGCCTCATCCTGGTGGGATAACTTCTTGGTTACCTGTCGGGCAGACGCACCTGCCATCCATCAAGAAGATCAACGCAATAAAATGCTTAGAAAACGGAAGACTACTCGGTTTAGGCCACAACCTCAGCAAGGGAATCCCCAGCGGTCATGTTTCACTCCGGGTGGTCAAAGTGGACCTACCACTATGATCGTCCGTCAACATCGCCCATACCATCCCGGGAATTTCCAACCTAGCGGAAGTCGTCCCGGACAGCCACAGCGGAATCTGACTCCGCGTCCGCCAATGGCGTAGCCGCCATCGCAGTCCAAGCCAATGCCACCAAAGAAGGACTTGGGATTCAAACCGGGGTAATTGTTTCAACTGTGGAGAACCTGGACATTTCGCAGACAAGTGTTCAAGACCAAAACGCGCACCCAGGTTCATCCAAGCAAGAGTGAATCATGCTTCGGCAGAGGAGGCACAGGACGCACCAGATGTCATATTGGGTATGTTCCCTGTGAACTCCTTTAATGCATCAGTCCTGTTTGATTCGGGTGCAACCCACTCTTTGATATCAAAAGCATTCGTGGGAACACATGGGTTGTCGGTGTTAAAACTTAGGATACCCATGTGGGTTCAAACTCCCAGGAACCATTTGAACACTGCCCACTTTTGCCCTTCAGTGGCAATAGAAATCCAAGGATCCCCCTTTCTAGCCAATCTTATCCTTCTAGAATCAAAAGACTTGGATATCATCCTTGGGATGGATTGGTCAACCCGTCATAAAGGTATGATCGATTGCACAAGCCGTACGATCTCCTTGGCCAATGACGAAGGGAAGAAAGTGATTTACCGCTCCCCTAAACCTTTGAGGGTAGTGGCAAGTCTGAATCGGATCTCGGCTATGGAGAAACCCAAAGAGAAAGGAAAGGACCAGCGAAGTTAGAAAATATTCCCGTGGTTTGTGAGTACCCTAAGTCTTCCTAAGACCTAACTACAATGCCACCCGAAAGAGAAATAGAGTTTTGGATTGACCTAGTCCCCGGCACTCGCTCCGATCCACAAGAGACCCTATAGAATGGGAGCCAATGAGTTGGCAGAGGTCAAGAAGCAAGTAGATGAACAGTTACAGAAAGGTTATATCCACCCGAGCACATCGCCCTGGGGTGCTCCAGTCATTTTTGTGGAGAAAAAGGATAAGACCAAAAGGATGTGCGTCGACTATCACGCACTCAACGAGGTCACTATCAAGAACAAGTACCCTCTCCCTAGGATTGACGACCTGTTCGATCAATTAAAGGGAGCAAAGGTGTTCTCAAAGATAGACCTGCGGTCAGGCTATCACCAGCTAAGAATTCGGGAGGAGGACATTCCCAAGACCACTTTCGTCACTCGGTACGGTCTGTACGAGTGCACGGTCATGTCCTTCGGACATACAAATGCCCCAGCCTTTTTCATGAATTTGATGAACAAAGTGTTCATGGAATTCCTAGGCAAGTTCATCGTAGTGTTCATCGAAGACATCTTGATCTACTCACAGTCGAAAGAGGAACACGAGCACCATCTCCGGTTGGTACTTGAAAAGTTAACAGACCACCAGCTCTATGCTAAGTTTAGCAAATGTGCTTTCTGGTTGAAGGAAGTGTAATTCCTCGGCCATGTTGTGAATGCCCAAGGAGTCGCAGTGGACCCTTCCAATGTGGAAGCAGTAACCAAATGGACTCCACCCAAAACAGTCACCCAGATCAAAAGTTTTCTAGGACTTGCGGGTTATTACCGTCGGTTCATCGAGAACTTCTCAAAGATTGCCAAGCCTTTGTGTTGATGAGAAATTTCTCTCACGCGCTGGCCTGGGAGATCTACTTGACTCCAGTGTAGGTCCTTCTCGACTGCCTATACGGTGCAGGGCGTGCCAGTTGGTTTGATCTGTTAACCAACAAGAAAAACAAAGAAATATGCGTTAAGTGTTAGGTTAGATCCCCACTGAATCGGCTGAGGGAATCCATGAGCATATATCTGCTATCCTAAAACATATTTAAGCCAAGCGACTAGAATGGTCACGAGGTCCGATTTCGGCTCACGAGGTCCGACAAGAACAAGATCTTAACATAAGAGGCAGTCCTAATATAAATCTAATAATAAATATACTAAAAGAAATATATTAGGGCAGATAAGGCCGGCTGAAACCCCGGCACTGTCTCTTAAACATATAAATCTAACAGAACAAATCATTGGCAGTTCTAAAAACGACTCAATAGTTCAAACCTGATGCAGCATTAAGTATAAAAAGAACAATCCTGATCTATCGTAGCCGATTTATATCTCTTCGAAACGGTGGATACCGCATATAAACCAGCCAACCTTTGGATCTAGCCTTATTGGTTGTGAGTTCTTGATAGAACTAGCCAATGGCAGGATAGATCTAAACATTGATCTAGTTTATATGCGCTATATGATAAATGACGCAGTATGAACTCCTGAATCTAATGTGTCATTACGATGAAAGCACTAGAAACAACAAATCATACCACTAGTGACTAACATTTACCTAGGTTTGGGGATCGAAATGATGCAGCCCGTAGCCAAGTCAATTGCTCGTCTTAAGAAAAAGGGTGGCGATGCGCCGAAAGTTGATTGATTGTAATTGTGTTGAATATCATTTACATGGGGTCTCGGGTCCTATTTATACCCAAGATACATTATCCGTACAAACCCTGGACTCTATCTAAACTACTATTTAAAACGCGACGTTATCCTGGGAAGGACCCACGCCGCATTACAATGAACAATTTAAACAAACTCCTAAATTACAGATACAATTGCCGTTACAGGACTCTATCCATAGATGGCAATATCATTTAACGCGCAATCTAATAACCGAATCTTCTATTTATCTTTAAACTGCTGTACCAGAAATGGCTTTATCTTCTCCGATCGTAGAATCGGCTATCGGCCGCCCTTGTCCGATCCAACCTTAGCCGATTGGCCTCATAGCCGATCGCTTCTCAGCCGATGCGGCCTCTGTTTCTTCGCCAAACCAGCCGATCCGATTCTGCTTCATCTTTGCAAAGACTTAGGGATTCAACTTCTAAATTTTGGTGTTAACACATGCCCCCAAGTCCGTGATACGAAGTGTTACGGATTTGCAACCTGTTCAAATTCTCGCTCTTTTCTTGACCTAAACAGCTTCGGCTTCCCCCAAGTGCCCTTTAAATAGCCACTTACCTCGGTCGAAACAACTACGCCTTCAAGGCGCACTCAAACCCCTTCGCACACAAGCTTTTGCTTTCTCTCTCCTCTTCGGCGGTTCACCGGCATCCATCAAATCTTAGTGCCCTTCGCGAATCAGACTTCATCTTCACCCCCTACAACTCCGATGGCTTCCACCGCCGCCGCGTCAAGCACCTCCATCGTGTCGGCCACCGCCGCCGCACCAGCTGTTGCCGCCGCACTGGCCGCCGCCATCATCGAGTTCCTTGAGGTACCCCCATTGATCCAGAACTCTATTTACTCGGATTTACTTCCCTAGCCGTGATGCATTCATCTTGCTCTCAGCCATTTTCGAATAGCACCTTTTCCCCTTTCAAACTGTAGCATTCAACCATCCTTGATTAGCGTTTTTTGTTCTTTCAAACTGTAGCACCTGTCACATCAAGTGTTCATCCCCAATTTGACCCAAGCACAGAGGTACTTTCTCGGCCCCATCGGCAACACCGATCCAGCTGATGTTATCATGGCCGAGACAACCATGATTCCCTTCAATACCAACAAGCCATCCCTCGCCCACTGGAACGGGACCTTTAAATCATGGCCGACAACCGACACCGCCTGGGTTGAATGGTACAAAAGGATGCAATCGGCCAAATACACTCAATGGGAGGAGGCCGGGATAGCCCAGTGCTTGGCTTTGTCCGTTGCCAGCATGGAAAAGGACGAGCCGCTTCTGTTGGTTGCAACATATTTCTGGAATGACAGCTTCAACGCCTTCATCTTCCGACAAGGGCCGATGACGTTACACGCCGACGTGTACATGACGACCGGCTGGACATCGAGTCGTCGCCTAACCCCAAGAACTGAGCCGAAAGGGCAGCATCAATTCAAAACCAAGGCCATCGGCGGGTGGAGCGGCTTCATCACCAAAAACATGAAAGATGGACCCGTCGCCACAGGGGAGCACGCCGCATTTCGATGATGTGGCTTGAAAAATTTTTGTTCGTGGATCGAGCTACGGCCGACCACCAACCGGTAGGTCGTAGCCGAAATCCCGGCCGACAGGGGCAAGCTCGCGCCGGGGAAGTACCTCCTCGGCTACTTGTATCAAATGCTGCATCAGGCCACCACAAAGATAGCCGCCAACGCCCCAATCAACACCGACGGCCCCTGGTGGTTCTTACAGATCTGGCTGGTGCTGGCAACACAAAAAATAGCCAGTCGGCTACCCCTGACCGAGGCCGTCTTCTCAAGGCCGGAGCCGATCGAAGACGAGGACGGCAACCGGATCACCACCACCGATGCATGAGCTACGGAGAAGCAGCACGCTCATGTGGGCTCATGGCAATCGGCCGACTGCAGCTAAATGGTTCATTGCCCTCTACAACGGCCGTCTTGCGAGAACCGCGCCTGGTACTTTTACCAGGACCAGGGACTGTTCGAGTTGCCGGCCGATTTCAACTGGGAGGCATTAATTCAGCCGACAACCCAAGGTGCAGGGAGCTGTTCATCGCCGCTCTGTCCCTCTGCGTCTTGCCGACCGGGATCCACCATGGCCGATCAGTGGCCAAGAGCTAGGAGTTCTATTACCCGATGCCGACGGCGAGACAGTTTGGTCTTGGGCAATTGCCCATCGGCTTTTATTATGCCGATAAGATTGAAACGAGGGGAGTGGTGAACCAAGACTTGATAATGCATCGGCTGTTGAATATAGCCGGTCCTCCCCTCGGCGACATCGGCGTGATGACCCTGGCGCTCAGGAAAAGCACGGCCTATGACCAAAGGTGGGCCGAAATCAAATGACATATCTTTCACCAGCGGTCATCTCATTACGTCGATCTGATCCTGCCCGAAGAAATCCCTTCGGTAAGCAAATTGCAAATGAGTTTCCTCTTCTTATCATCGGCTGATATAGTCGATTAAAATTCGCCCTTTGGTTTGCAGGAGACGGAGATGGAGCGGCCGACGGTGAGCGGCTCCGGGCGCCCCATCGAATACCGTCTAGGTGTTCTGGATGGGGGCGGCCTCGCTCCATCGGCCATCGGTGCGGGAGCACCGAAGCCGGCGTCGTTGCTGCGAGGGCAAGTGCGTGAGCCGATTGCCCGAAAAAAGGGCTGCACCACTCATACAACCATCGGTCGTGCTCGCCCCAAGAAGCCGAAAGAGAAGGAACCGGCCGCCAACCGATAGCCTCCTCCCTTTGGACCCGCCGTCGTGCGCTTCCTCGACGCCGCCGCGAGGAAATGCCGACGGCTGTTGGAGCGGTGGCCGAACCTGGGAGCTCGAGCCATGAGTCCGTCAATGCTCCAGCCGACATCCCGCCGGTCCCAAGTCTCCTAGCGAAAAATCGGCCAGTAAGCCCTCACTTCACCAAATTCGGCTTTACAATGATATCACTCGCATCTGACCGAACAATTCTTTTCAGGTCAAGAAATTGGCCGCCGCACTCCACGTCATGTGCCATCGGTAATCGTCTCTCGCACCTTGATTTGTAGAAATTACCCGACTCTACCGCTAACTCTTCTTTTGCAGCCCCCACGATCTCCGTCGGCTGCCCCCCAAGCATCCAGCGAGCACATTGTGACTGCCGCGGGCGGCGGCAATGACGCCGACGAAGAGGCCCCGACGGCTGCAGGCGGCGAACCAGCCGAGCCGACTGTTCTGACCCCGGTGCCCTCGGTAAGCCGACTGAATTTGATGATCGGCTCTGTCAGCTCAGTATCTTCTGATCATCTTTCTCTTTGCAGAACATAGCCGACCTCCTCAACTTTGACTTGTCAGAGTTCGGGGAGTCCGGCGAAATCGGTGAGGAGGCGTTGGTGATGCCGACTGAGGAACTGAGGGCCACCCTAGCCGACATCGGCAACCGGCTGGAGGCCTCACTGGATGCGCTGGTGGTCGACAGCGGTTCAATACGCGCGCGCTTCAAGGAAATCCAAGGCCAGCTGCTGGAAGCTCTAGCCAACGCCATTGTGCCGGCCACCTTCATGGAAGCCCACCAACTCAAGTATGAACGGGCACGGCAGCGGATAGCCGATCGCCGCGAGAACCAGGTGCGGTCGGCCACCCTCCAGTCGACCAAGGATGCCATTGAGAGCCGGAAAGCCGCCTTCGACTGCCTAAAGACTGAGCCAACGGTGAAGCTTGAGCAACTCCTCGCACGCCAAGATCAGCTGATGGCCGATCTCGTTCAAGTCACGAACGAGATCGATGTCCACAAGGAGTACATGGCCAGCTTGCCAGCCGAAATCGAAGCTCAACGCCAAACTATCAAGGCGGCTGTGGCACATCTATGGGACCTGGTGAAGGGCATCCGGCCGGTGGTGGGGTCTGAGGCCGACGATGTCAGGGCCATTGAGGAAATAGACCAGATCAGGCGAACGGCGTTGTCGGCCATAGCCGATTTCTTGAAACAATGAGCTTGTAACATTTTAACATTCTGAAATCGGCCACTGCCTCCTGTAATATATTTGTCAAACTTTTGTAATGGTCTTGAACTTTGATCAACTTGCTCGAACTTTGTAATCGGCTTTAACTTTTGTGTAGTATAGTTTATAAATCTTTTTGCAGCTATGCTCGTGGATGAGATCGGCTTCGGCCGCACATAGTATCTTGAATTGTTTATGCTAAAATCGGCCCTAGGCGTCCGTATCGCGTCACCTTCACCGATTCCGAGACCACACCACAACTGTCGATGTTAACAATTGAATCACGGCCGTCGATCCAAATCACTTCCAACGCTTTTATTTGGACCGCCGATTACGAAGCTTGAAAAGTTTAAAAATTCCTGACGCCCAATTTTGCAATCGGCTCGTGTATATATATGCCCCCAAATTTTGTTGATAGCTTCGGTGTCGACAAAATTGTGAATTCGAGCCGTTCGCGCATCATTACCGTCGCTATCGGCCAATCATTAGCCGATCGTGGAAGACATAGGAAAAATGTTGCATAAAAATACCTAAAGGCGATGCCTTATTGAAACAAGACATCGGCGTCGTAAATCGGCTAAGCAACCGAGCCGAATCACGAGTTGATCCATACGCTTGGGTAGTATTTCTTAAGGTATTTTCCATTGAGAGCCCTTCCAAATACTTCTCCGTCCAGCCCTTCTAGCATGTAAGCTCCTTTAGAGATGCATTAGTGTATCTTGAAAGGCCCTTCCTAATTTGGTGACCACTTGCCGAATTTGTTATCTCTAGATCCAATCGGCAGTATCAATTTCCAAACGAGTTCGCCTTCCTCGAAAGATTTAGGCATCACTTTTTTATTATAATGACTGGCCCTCATCCTAGATCAAACTAAGTCCTCTGATTCGTCCACCATCACGTGATAATAATCGTCGGCTGTAAGTTGATCCTGTAGCTGAATGCGCCTTGAGCCGACGACGCTCTCCCATGGTAGCACTGCTTCATGTCCGTAGACCAGCTTGTACGGAGGGACTTGGATTGACCCGTGGCATGCCATCCGATACGCCCATAGTGATTCGGCTAATCGGCTATGCCACTGTTTAGGGTACTCAGAGATCTTTCTTTTAATCAACTTAATCAAACTTCTATTTGAGGCCTCGGCTTGTCCGTTGGCCTGTGCGTAGTACGGCGAAGAATTAAGCAGTTTGATCCCCATGCCGTTAGCAAACTGAACAAACTCGTCCGATACGAAGATAGATCCCTGGTCTGTTGTTATCATTTGTGGAACACCAAATCGGTAGATAATATGTTCTTTGACAAACTCGATTGCATCCTTAGAATCCACTTTCCTCAGGGGAATCACCTCCACCCACTTTGTGAAATAATCTGTCGCCACCAGAATAAATTTATGCCCTTTGCTTGAGGGTGGATTGATCTGGCCGATCATATCAATGCCCCATCCTCTGAACGGCCAAGGCTTAATAATTGGGTTCATAGCCGACGCTGGTGCTCGTTGTATGGCGCCAAACTTCTGACAATCCTGGCAGCCCTTGTAATACTTGAAACAATCCTCTAGCATCGTCGGCCAGAAATACCCTGCTGGGTGAAGCAACCACTTCATTTTGTGGGCCGATTGATGTGTGCCACAGATTCCTTCATGCACTTCTCCAACGGCCACTTTGGCCTGATCGGCTCCCAAACACTTGAGTAGCACACCATCAATCGTCCGATAGTACAGATCTTCATTGAGCAACACATATCTTAACGCTTTGTATCGTAGTTTCCTTGTAGCCGATTGAGAGGGATTTTTGAGGTAGCTGTAAACTTCAAACCTCCAATCATCGGCTGTAATGGCAGCAAGCATTGCTGATAATAGACCATCAGTGCATCATTTTTGCATTCGTATTCTCCTGATAATTGGCTGATGACCAACAATGAATCTCCCATTATTTTGATGGCGTCGGCTTCAACTTCCTTGAGTAGATGTAATCCTTTAAGGACGGCTTCATATTCGGCTTGGTTGTTTGTAGCGTGCGGGTTGATAGCAAAAGCAAACTCGAAGCTTGCCCCCTTGGGTGAAATAATGACCAAGCCGATGCCGCAGCCGTTGGTGCAAACCGAGCCATCAAACGTCAAAGTCCAAGGCATAATCTCCACTGAGCCGATCGAGTCATTTCTGTGCTCCACAATGAAATCGGCTATGGCTTGTCCCTTGACTGTCCTTGATGCCTGATATCTCAGATCGAACTCTTTTAGCGCAAAAATCCACTTCCCAATTCTTCCTTTCAGCACTGGAGCCGATAGCATGTACTTAACTACATCGGCTTTGTATATTATTGAGCACTCGATGGATAGCAGATAATGCCTCAACTTCGTACATGAAAAATAGAGGCATAGACATAGCTTCTCCACAGGTGAATACCTTGTTTCCGCGTCTAGCAACCGTCGGCTGAGATAGAAGATGGCTTTTTCTTTGCCCTCAATCTCTTGGATTAAAACGAAGCCGATTGATTTGTCATCGGCTGATAGGTACAGCTTAAACAATATTCCTTTTTGTGGAGGCATTAAAACTGGAGGGGAACTCAGATAGTCTTTTATGTTGTCTAACGCCTTTTGCTGCTCTGCCCCCCATGTGAATGCTTGATCGGCTTTTAGCCGAAGCAATGGTGTGAACGGCTCCATCTTTTCTGAGAGATTGGCTATGAATCGCCTGATGAAATTTATTTTGCCGATCAATGACTAGAGTTGTTTCTTGTACTTCGGAGGCTGAATTGTCTTGATAGCATTTATGCTTCTTGGTGTAACCTCAATTCCTCTTTCATGAACAAGAAATCCCAGGAACTGCCTGGCCGATACGCCGAACGTGCACTTAAGCGGATTCATCTTCAGGCCATACTTCCTCGTCCGCTCTAACACTTGTCTCAGATCAGCTATATGGCCCTCTATCTCCCTGGACTTGACAACTACGTCGTCAATGTATATCTCTACTAGTGAGCCGATCATGTCGTGAAAAATGTAGTTCATGGCCCGTTGATATGTTGCCCAACATTCTTCAGGCCGAATGTCATTACTACCCATTCGTACAAGCCGATTGCGCCGGGACACCGAAAATCGGTCCTTTGGATGTCCTCGTCAGCCATAAATATTTGATTATACCCCGCATTGCCGTCCATGAAACTGATAATTTTGTGGCCCGAAGCAGCATCGATAAGCAAATCGGCTATCGGCATTGGGTATTCGTCCTTAGGGGTTGCCTTGTTTAGATCTCTGAAATCGATGCACACCCTAAGTTTACCATTTTTCTTCAGCACTGGGACAATGTTTGAGACCCACTCGGCGTATTGGCAAGGCCGAATGAATCTGCATCGTATAGCCGAGTGATTTCGGCTTTAATTGCATCATACATATTAGCCTTAAACCTCCTGGGAGGCTGTTTGAACGGCCGATAGCCTGCCTTAATCGGCAGTTGATGGACCACTATTGATCGGCTGAGGCCGGGCATCTCGAAGTACTCCCAAGTGAAGCAATCTTTATATTCTTTTAACAAATCAATAAGTTGGGATCTACAATGAGGAGACAAATTTTTGCTAATGTATGCCGGCCTCGGCTTGTCACCAGAGCCGATGTCAATTTTCTCTAATTCATCAGCTGACGTGAAACCTTGCCCGAGCTTGCCATCGTCTTCGTCCACGGTGTCCATGATGAAGACGCTTGAGCCATCCACCATGTCTTGTTCAAAGCAGCAGCTGCGGCTCATCGTCTCCAATCGACTGTATTGTGGAATTGGACACATTTAGAAAATCGGCTTGCCAGATTTTCCCAGACAAACAATTGATGCCTTCGATTTCCCAAAGTGGCAAATCGGCACTGAGGACACTAACTGACCTGTCGACTGGCACGATCTCAATCTTGTCGCCGTCCCATTTGATCAGGCTCTGGTGCATCATAGAAGGAATGCAACAGTTCGCGTGTATCCAGTCCCTTCCAAGCAGCAGGCTGTAAGACCCCTTCCCGTCGATGACAAAGAATGTTGTGGGCACAGTCTTATTGCCGATGGTCAGTTCGACATTGAGGACGCCCTTGGTTTCTGATGGGGTGCCGTCGAAGTCTTTGAGCACCATATTGGTCTTTATTAGGTCTTCGGCCCCCTTGCCTAGTTTTCTGAATGTTGCGTAAGACATGGGGTTGACTGCAGCTCCCTCATCAACCAGCATCTTGGAAATCGGCTTGTCGTTGACGAATCCTTTAACGTACAATGGCTTCAAGTGCCAATTTTTGGTCCCCTCGGGTTTGTCGAAGATAGCCTAGTCCGGTGAGATTGCTAGCTTCACTAGGTCATCATCGATGGTGTCTGCATCGGCTTCAGGAGCACTAAACTTGGCTGGTAGTACGAACACCATGTTAACCGATGCAGAAACTTTGCCTTTCCCTTTGGCTGCCCTCCTGGCTTGATCGGCTGGGCTCTCCTCGGCTTGCTCTTCGTCGGCTACAACAGTTTTTTCTTTGGGAACCCATCGCCTTTTGATTTTACCCAGCTGACGACGCTGTTCATGGATCTTTTGCCGAACTTCTCTCCCTTCATGCTTAAGTCGTTGAATTCTTGTTTTTTGCGTCTTCGTGAAGAGATCGGATGGGCACCATTGGGGATTGGTCGATTCCTCATCGTCGGCCTCTTCATCATCGCGGTTGTTGTCATTGCGGTCTTCGTCGATGAAAAAGTCTTGGTGGATCGGGCCGAGCCGATCATGGACAGACCGCCGCCTTTGGTTCAGTTGAATGGCTCTAGGGACGAACCAGGCTGGGCTTGCAGCCGATGAGCTCCTCTGCTCGTCGTCGCGGCGATCGTTGCATGCTGGGCAATCGTCTAGTGTTGGCAGTCTCATGACGGATTCCCAGCAGTACCGAAAAATCACAATGCCAATGTGGATCGGCACTTTGCGGTTTACCTCGTATCGGCGGCTTTGGATCTCAGCTCGCGCCGATGAGGTGCTTTATTGCAAGCTTCTCCCTGCCGAGACCGGTGCTGAGGACGGTGTCGGCTATCTTCATGGATCGGCCGTCGGTCAGCCGATCTGATAACTGGGCGCACCATATTAATTGGCACGACGTGATATCCAATCAGCTCATCTTCTGCCTTGGCCCCGATCGATGTATTGACTAAGTCGTGCGCCATTCTGTTCTATCGATTAGCTTGCCTGGGGCTGGCTTGGACTGTGTTGACCGGGAAGGGGTTGTCGTCTACCTTCATCGGCCGATTTGAATCGGCGAACTTCAGCTTCCCGGCCTCAATTGCCGACTGAATTTGCTGCCTGAAGATTTTGCAGTTGTTGGTGGCAAGGGATGTGGAGTTGTGCCACTTGCAATATTTCTTTTTCTTTAATTCCTCGGCCGACGGGATCACGTGATTTTCAGGCAGCTGAATCTGTTTCTCCTTGAGCAGCAAGTCGAAAATCCTATCGGCCTTGGTGATATCGAAGTTGTATCGTTCTTCTTTGGCCGTCTTCAGTAGCCTTTGGCAGACGATGGCCTTTTTGTTCTTGGCCCATTCAGCTGCTTCCACTTCTGCGTCATCGTCGTCGGACTCGTAGTCTGATTCGACGACGACCTGAGTTATGTTTTTGATGGCCTTCCTGGTGTCTTGGAATCGCTGCTCGTGGGCCGTCACCTTCTGCGCCAAGTGGGCTAGGTTGTCGAAGTCCTGCGCAGAGAATCGCTCTCGGATCGGCGCGATCAAACCATGAAAGGCCAAATTGGCCAGTTGGGTGTCCGATAGCACCAGGTTGTAGCATCGGTTCCTCATCTCCCTGAAGCGTTGGATGTATTCTTGAACCAATTCGTTGTGTTTTTGCCTGATGTTGGTGAGGTCCGACAACTTCATCTCATGGTTGCCGGAGTAAAAGTAGCTGTGGAATTGTTTTTCAAGATCGGCCCAGCTCTGAATTGAGTTGTAAGGCAGTGAAGAGAACCAGGTAAAAGCCGATCCTGAAAGAGAAAGAGGGAACAATCGGACTATCAAGGCGTCTGTAGCCGATGCTTCGCCGCACTGTGCCAAGAATTGGCTAACATGCTCGTAAGTTGAAACATTGTCTTGCCCTGAGAACTTCGAAAAATCTGGGATCTTGTATCGGTTGGGCAACGGAATCCGCTCGAAGTGCTCTGGATAGGGATATCGATACATGTTTCCTGACTCTTTTGGCTTGAGGCCGAATTGATCGCGCATGACATCTGCAATCAGATCGGTCGAGGTCCGGTTGTCCTGCTGTATCGGCTCGTATGGTTCGTACAATGCGGGTGCTTGCCGATATAGCGGTGGTGGCGTCTGAGGCCTGTAGTGATGATCTTGACGGCCTCCTTGGTACTAGTAGTGATGATCAGCGGGAGGTGGCCGATGCGCCGGTGGTGGCGTTGGTGGTCCTGGGAACAGCTGTTGGCCACCAGTGTTGTACCGCCTGTCCAGGTCAATCTGGGCAATCGGCTCTAAATGCCGATTGTCATTTAACATGTTAGCAATCTGATCCTGGGGCAGCGGTTGCCGTCGGTTCAGCATCGTAACCACTGGTTTTGTAGTCGACTCAGTTGGATTTGGCCGGCTGAGGATCCCTCCTAGCGGCCTTGGTTGTGCTAGTGGTGGGATCGATCGATTCTGCGTGACCAACGTCCTGTAACCAGGAAATTGGCCGTCCTTGAAGTACGTCGGCCCCCGTTGCAGCTGGTCGGCTATCTTGGCGTCGACCACGGTAGCGATCATGTTGTTGAGCGTGTTGACCAGGATGCTACTTTGGTTGACCAGCGCGTGATAAACGGCCGAGTCGATTCGGTCCTGTAGGGAATACAGAGCCGAATCGTCCTGTTCCTGAATTGGCTCCTCCATCTTCAGTTTGCCTTTTGTTTCACCAGAGGAGGATGCCTTGAGATCGCCCATGCTGAATTTATACTTTTGATGCACGGCCCCGGATCTTGTTTGGGTGAAGGATTGCAAGTAGTTGGCCTGGAGCTCTTCCACCATCTTCTTGTAATTGGCTTGTTGCTCAGCCGATAACTGCTCCATCTTCACAGGCACGATGTTGTCCTGGGAAACGTTGGGGCTCTTGGAGTCGACCATCTTGCCGGCTGAGTCTATGTGTCCAAGTCGAGCCGACAGAGAAAGTCCCACTGGGCGTGCCAAGAAGCGTGTTGACGAGAAATTTCTCTCACGCACCGGCTCGGGAGATCCGCTTGACTCCAAGGTGTGTCCTTTCGGCCGCCCGTACGGTGTGGCGTGCGCTTGGTTTGATCTCGTTAACCAACAAGAAAAACAAAGAAATATGCGTTAAGTGTTAGGTTAGATCCCCACCGAATCGGCCGAGGGAATCCATGGGCATATATCTGCTATCCTAAAACGTATTTAAGCCAAGCGACTAGAATGGTCACGAGGTCCGATTTCGGCTCACGAGGTCCGACAAGAACAAGATCCTAACATAAGAGACAATCCTAATATAAATCTAATAATAAATATACTAAAAGAAATATATTAGGGCAGATAAGGCCGGCTAAAACCCCGACACTGTCTCTTAAACATATAAATCTAACAGAACAGATCATTGGCAGTTCTAAAAACGACTCAATAGTTCAAACCTGATGCAACATTATGTATAAAAAGAACAATCCTGATCTGTCGTAGCCGATTTATATCTCTTTGAAACGGTGGATACCGCATATGAACCAGCCAACCTTTGGATCTAGCCTTATTGGCTATGGGTTCTTGATAGAACTAGCCAATGACAGGATAGATCTAACCACTGATCTAGTTTATATGCGCTATATGATAAATGACGCAGTATGAACTCCTGAATCTAATGTGTCATTACGATGGAAGCACTAGAAACAGCAAATCATACCACTAATGACTAACATTTACCTAGGTTTGGGGATCGAAACGATGCAGCCTGTAGCCAAGTCAATTGCTCGTCAGAAGAAAAAGGGTGGCGATGCGCCGAAAGTTGATTGATTGTAATTGTGTTGAATATTATTTACGGGGGTCTTGAGTCCTATTTATACCCAAGATACATTATCCGTACAAACCCTGGACTCTATCTAAACTACTATTTAAAACGCGACGTTATCCCGGGAAGGACCCATGCCGTATTAGAATGAACAAGTTAAACAAACTCCTAAATTACAGATACAATTGCCGTTACAGGACTCTATCCATAGATGGCAATATCATTTAACGCGCAATCTAATAACCGAATCTTTATATTCAAACTATTGTACCAGAAATGGCTTTATCTTCTCCGATCGTAGAATCGGCTATCGGCCGCCCTTGTCCGATCCAACCTTAGCCGATTGGCCTCACAGCCGATCGCTTCTCAGCCGATGCGGCCTCTGTTTCTCCACCAAACCAGCCGATCCGATTCTGCTTCATCTTTGCAAAGACTTAGGGATTCAACTACCAAATTTCGGTGTTAACACTTTGACGCAGTTGTTGAAGAAGGATGAAAAATTTATATGGCCTGCCGAGTGCAACTAGAGTTTTGAAACACTCAAGAGAAAACTGGTATCCGCACCCGTATTGATCTTGCCAGATCAAACCAAGGATTTCCAAATCTATTGCGATGCATCTCACCAAGGGTTAGGCTGTGTGTTGATGCAAGATGGAAAAGTGGTCGCTTATGCTTCTCGCTAGTTGAGACCTCATGAGTCTAACTACCCAACACATGACTTGGAACTAGCAGCAGTCGTCCATGCTTTGAAAATATGGCGACATTACCTCGTTGGTAATCGGTGTGAGATATATACGGATCATAAGAGTATGAAATACATTTTCACCCAACCGGATTTGAACCTCCGTCAGCGACGATGGTTGGAGTTGATCAAGGATTATGATCTAAGTATACACTATCACCCTGGAAAAGCTAACGTGGTAGCTAATGCCTTGAGCCAAAAGAGTTACTGTAACTCTATTCACATAGAAGGGAAATGTGAACATTTACTACAAGATCTAGGGCACCTAAACCTGGGAATTGTTGAACCCGGATTTGTGGCCGCTCTTGAAGCCCAACCCACACTCTTAAATCAAATTCGCATAGCTCAAGCCTCGGATCCTGACATAACTGAGCTTAAAAAGAATATGAGAGTGGGAAAAGCTCGTGACTTCACGGAAGATGAACACGGAACCATATGGATGGGCAACAGGATATGTGTGCCAGAAGATAAGGAATTGAAGAAGTTAATCCTTACTGAAGCTCATCAGAGTCATTACTCTATCCATCCGGGGAGTACCAAGATGTATCAGGACCTTAAGGAGAAATTCTGGTGGGTTAGCATGAAAAGAGAAATAGCAGAGTTTGTGGCACTATGCGATGTATGCCAGCGAGTAAAGGCAGAACACCAGAGGCCTGCTGGGTTATTTTAGCCACTTCAAATCCCGGAATGGAAGTGGGAGGAAATCGGGATGGATTTCATCACCGGTTTACCCCGGACATCGTCAGGACACGATTCTATCTGGGTTATCATCGACTGCCTCACTAACGTAGCTCATTTTATCCCAGTGCTTACCACCTATACGGGCAGAAGGTTAGCAGAATTATACCTTGCAAGGATTGTGTGTCTTCATGGGATACCCAAGAAGATAGTATCTGATCGTGGTAGTCAGTTCACCTCCAAGTTTTGGCAAAAACTACAAGAGGAACTTGGCACCCGGTTGAATTTTATCACGACCTATCACCCACAAACCGATGGTCAGACGAAACGTGTAAACCAGGTTTTGGAAGATATGCTGCGAGCTTGTGCTCTGGATTTCAGAGGAGCTTGGGACAAGAGCCTGCCCTATGCAGCGTTCTCCTATAACAACAGTTAACAGGCCAGTTTACAGATGACACCTTTCGAAACACTTTATGGACGAAAGTGCCGTACCCCGCTTTTCTGAGATCAGATCGGCGAACGTCAGTTGTTTGGGACTGAAGTGTTAAGTGATGCCGAAGAGGAAGTCAGAATCATAAGGGAAAGGCTGAAAAAAAGAGTTATGCTGACAACCGCCGCAGAGAGCTAGCTTTCAAAGTTGGAGACTATGTATATCTTCGTGTCACCCCACTTCGGAGAGTACACCAATTCCAAACCAAGGGCAAGTTGGCACCACGCTATGTGGGACCATATCGGATTCAAGAGCGACGAGGCGAAGTAGCATACCAACTCGAACTGCCACCCACGCGGGAATCCATGACGTTTTCCACGTCTCCCAACTTAAGAAGTGTCTGAGAGTTCCGGAAGAATAGGCCAGTCCAGATCAGATCGAAATCTAGGAAGATGTGACTTATGTAGAGAAACCAGCACATATCCTCGAAACTAGTGAACGGAGGACCTGGAACAAGGTTATTAGGTTCTGCCGAGTTCAATGGACTCATCACTCCGAAGAAGAAGCAACCTGGGAGAGGGAAGATGAGCTAAAGGCCGCTCATCCCTATCTGTTCGCCAGTACCTCCGAATCTCGGGGTCGAGATTCTGTTTAAGGGGGTAGGTCTGTAACGTCCTGAGGTGTCTTCCCCTTTTAAAAATCCAAAAGAAAGTCATAAAAGAAAATCGTTGGAATTAACTGGAGAGAAAAAATAATTTGAAAAGCCAAATGCTAAATGGAAATGGCATGGTAGGATTTTTCTTAAATTCTACATGTCAAAATACACTAACAGATTTTTAGTGGAATTTTCGTAGTACTAGAAATAATTTTTAACCAATTAAAATCAAAATCGGAATTAATAAATCTTGGGAAATTCCTTTTTCTCTCTCCTCCGTCCTTTTCCCGCCCAATCGGCGGGGCCGCCGGCTCGAGCCGACGGCCCAGCCCGACCGGCCGTTCCTCACCGAAGTGCGGCCATCTCTCTCGTTAGTGATATGCCCTAGAGGCAACATGGAGATGTTGGATATCACGTCAATGTTTATGTACAAATGAATAAAGTGTTATTCAGTTCCATGAAATAGACATCTTGTATTGATCAATAAGTACGTGACTTATTTATGAGACTCTTTATGTATGAATCTATTTCTAAACGATCCTCGATCATATGTCATATTGTTGGAACAAATATGATTCTAAGATCGGCATGTTTATTGATTGATGATCATGTCTCATAAATCATGGGTATGGAGATACCAAATCAATAAACATGGACACATGTGTTGGAGAACACATTGTTGGATAGACCCACCATGAGACACTACAGAATTAATGTGCCATTAGTTGATCTCGTAGTGTTGGTACAAAGTCCTTAGACCCGAGATCACCATGGATTCCAACATGTGTAGTAGCCTACTTTGGGACTACCAAACGCTATTCCGTAATCGGGTAGTTATAAGGGTAGTTTTGGGTTTGCTATGAAACATGGAGTGGGATGTGAGTGATCAAGATGGAATTTGCCCCTCCTTTGGAGAGATATCTCTGGCCCCTCGAGGTAATGGATTATGGAAATGCATGGCCATGCTAAGTTGATTGAGGAGTCAATCAACGGACGGATAATCCAATACGGTTCGAGTGAATGGTTAAGCTATTGAAGGGATGGCACACATCTTGCCTATAGCTTAATTGGTGTCGTGAGGCAAAGGGATTTGTGTACACATTACAGGTTCGAGCCGATATTATATTCTTGTATACTATGGAGTCAATATGTGCCGCTAGGCGCCGTCGTGACGGGTCGGCCGAGTTGGACTCGAGCCGACGATCGGCTAAGTTAGACTATAGCCGAAACCGAGTATACCTGAACCTACTGTGGTCGCACGCTTAAGGGGATAAGAACGGCATTCGAGTTGGACTCGACATCGGCTCGATCGGATAGGGATCCGATCGGATAGAGTCCTATGGGCTTAGGACGTATGGGCGGCCAACTCTATGAGATTCGGATGGCATCCAATTCAAAATAGAGTCCCGATCGGCCACTAGTCCTAGTCGGCCAACTCTATATAAAGGAGGGAGGGGTGGAGAGCTGCGACACGTCAATTGCATCGCGTGCAACGAAGTCGCCGAGATCAATCTCCACGGAAACCCTTCCCACTTTCGAGCCAAACCCTAGCCTTGCATCGCGTGCTAGCACACGGGTGTACGGCGTTCGTTCCCGGACATGTGGATACCGATAGAGGCGCCGCTACGTTGCGCGCCGTTGATCGGCCGTGGAGGAATCGGCCGATTGGTGTATCGGGTCGGCTTGCGGGAATTAGCTACACTATTCCGGATCGGATAGCCCTGATTGGCTGTTTCCGCTGCACACTCCAATCGGTAATGATCTATCGGCCCTTACTTGCAAGTGTTCCTGGTTTGCGCGGTAAGAGTTTTTGTTTTCGGCTAGCGTAGCCTCCGCGTAACCCTTCAGTGGTATCAGAGCTAATCTTGCTTAGTTCGGGTTTTAGATTGGATCTGGAACAAGTTTTGCGCACGGGTTGATTAGATCAATCGGTTTTACGGGATCCGTTGAGGAGAGTAGATGGTAATTGCGTTCCTTGATAGTGTATCGGAACGGCGTAATGTGATTACGTCGAAGCAATATCCATAGAACTCGGTTTGAGTCGGCTTTGAGATAGCGTTCCTTGATAGTGTATCGGAACGGTATAATGTGATTATGCCGAAGCTATCTCGTAGTCCGATCTTGTTAGCGCCTCGCGCCTACGCAAACCATCTCCCTTGATAGTGTATCGGGACGGCATAATATGATTATGCCGACATGGTTTCCGTAAGCGAATTCATAGATTGGATCTATGAATTTCGTGTGGTGTTCCGGGCGCTGCCCGGAAGCCCGCGAGGGGGCGGCTTCCCTTATAGGTTGTCTCGATGCCGTAGCACTGCGATAAGTAGAAAACGTTTCTACGCCTAACTTGTTTTTGCAGAGAATGCTTTGAGATGGTATGGCCCTATTGTATGTATGAGATGTATGAGATGCATGTGATGCATGTAATATTCTTTCATATGTGTAATCCCCGTAATATTCTTTCATACGTGCAATGCTTGTAATATTCTTTCACGACCGCGAGTCGATGTAATCTTCAATTAGAGCTTCTATAGTAGTAGCTTAGTTTGAAGAAATCAAGCATTCGGCACTCGAAACAACGGTGATGAAGATGGAGATCCTCTACACCGGCATGGAGATGGAGATCACCATGTGAAGGGGGCCATACTATTTCACTATATGCTATTCTTCTTGCTTTCATATGTGATATGTTTGTTTGATAGGATAGCATCCTCGCAAAATTAAGTAGTAATGATGCCCTTCCAAATGTTGCACTCCGTCACCGTTATGCTCGTCAATGGTGGGTCTCGCAAGCGAGTGCCATTCTCTATCATAACACGAGGGGGTATATGTCGACATGTACATGCAGAACATTTGGTTTACTTAACAAGGCTATCAAAACAGTTTTGGGCCTTGGGGCATAGGTTGGCGCCGGGGCATGGAGATGCCACACCAACAACAAGAGTCATATAGAGATGTGATTAGCAAGGTGTTGCTTACCGATGTTACTAATTTTCTAGCAGTGATGCCAAAGCTCACTAGAAAATTAACTAACATGTGGATCTTGACCCAATACGTAACCTAGAGGGAAGGTGGAAAATACGTAATGGGAGTCTTATGTTAAATTGTTTAACAAAAGACATAGCATAAACATTGTGCTAAACTTTGCTTTTTCGTTGTAGAATAAATGGCGGTTAATACTACACCCAGTACCTTTAATTTGCGATCTATTCTCGAAAAGGAAAAATTAAATGGAACAAACTTTATGGATTGGTATCGCAACTTTAGAATTGTTCTCAAGCAAGAGCGTAAGGAGTACGTTCTTGAAGTACCTTATCCGAAGGATTTGCCTAATAATGCCACCGCAACGCACGGAGAGCTTACAAGAAGCACACTAATGATGCCCTAGACATAAGTGTCTCATGCTAGCTACAATGTCCCCGAGCTTCGTAAGCAATATGAGAGCAGCGATGCTCACACTATTATTCGGGGACTGCGTGGTATGTTTGAGAACCAAGCTCGGGCCGAGAGGTTCAACACCTCGAAGTCCTTGTTTGCGTGCGGCTTGTTGATGGGAATCCCGTCGATCCGCATGTGATAAAGATGATTGGCTACATTGAGAGTCCGGAAAAACTAGGTTTTCCCCTTAGCCAAGAGTTGGCTACGATGTGATTCTCCGCCGCTCCCTCCGAGCTTCGAGCCATTCATATTGAATTATCACATGAACAATATGGATAGAACCTTGGCTGAATTGCATGGGATGCTTAAGACAATGAGGAGAGTATCCAGAAAATGGTCATCATGTGATGATGATGCGAAGGCTAAGCGCAAACCACCGTCAAGAAACTTTGCACCAAGAGGAAGTTAACTCCCGATGAGATCGCGAGTGCCTCCAATGCAAAGAAGGGCAAGAAGGAGTCGGCGGCATAAGATGCCGTTTGCTTCTATTGCAAGGAGACAGCCACTGGAAGAGGAACTACAAGAAGTACATGGAGGATCTCAAAAAGAAGCAAAGTACGGCTTCGCTTCGGTATTAATGTTATAGACATTAATCTTGCTACTTCACCTACCGACTCTTGGGTATTTGATACCGGATCGGTAGCTCATATTTGCAAATCGTTGCGGGAATGAGAAGAAGTAGAGGATTGAGAAGGGGCGAGGTGAACTGCGCGTCGGCAATGGAGCAAGCGTTGCTACTTGCTGTCGGCACAGCACCACTTCATCTACCTTCGGGATTAGTTTTGGAATTAAATAATTGTTATTGTGTTCCAACACTATGTCAAAACGTTATTTTCGCTTCATGTTTGCAAGCGGAAGGATATGATTTTAGATCAATGAACAATGGTTGTTCAATATATCTCGAGATATGTTCTATTTTCATGCTCCATTGGTTAATGGATTATACGTTTTGAATCTTGAAGCATCTCCCATCTATAACATTAATACGTAAAGGCAACTCTCTAATGATATAAACCCCACGTTTATCCGGCATTGTCGCTTAGGCCATATAAATAAGAAACGCATGGAGAAGCTCCATAAGGATGGACTCGCTTCACTCTTTTGATTTTGAATCATTTGAGACATGTGAGTCTTGTTTACTTGGTAAGATGACAAAGGCACCTTTCACGGGACATAGTGAGAGAGCAAGTGACTTATTGGCACTCGTACATACCGATGTATGTGGACCAATGAGCTCAACGGCCGAGGTGGTTATCGACTTCATTACCTTTACGATGACTTTAGTAGATATGGTTATATCTACTTAATGAGGCATAAGTCCGAATCCTTTGAAAAGTTCAAAGAATTCCGAATGAAGTATAGAATCATTTAGGGAAAACAATCAAGTTTCTACGATCGATCGTGGAGGAGAATACTTGAGCCAAGAGTTTGGTAAACGTCTCGAAAGATTGTGGAATTGTTCCACGCTTGACTCCGTCGGAACTCCACAATGGAATGGGGTGTCCGAACGGAGAAATCGCACCTTGTTGGACATGGTGCGGTCGATGATGAGCCAAAGTGATCTTCCGTTATCCTTCCGGGATATGCTCTTGAAACAACTGCGCTCACACTAAATAGAGTTTCATCTAAGTCGCTTGAAAAGACACCATATGAGATATTGACAGGGCAACCCCTAGTTTGTCTTTTCTCAAAATTTGGGGATGCGAAGCTTATGTAAAACGTTTACGTCCGACAAGCTCACACCCAAATCCGACAAGTGCTTCTTTGTGGGATATCCTAAGGAAACTAAGGGATATTACTTTTATAATCGGGAACAAGGCAAAGTGTTTGTCGCCCGACACGGTGTCTTCTTGGAGAAAGAGTTTCTTTCAAGAAGGGTTAGTGGGAGCAGGGTGCATCTTGAAGAAGTTCAAGAAACACCGTAAAACGTTTCGCGACACGAACCACAACAGAGGAGCAAAGTGTTGCGCCACCGCTTGTAGATACACCAGCCCACGGAGGTTTGAAAGATCACGTCGTGCGCCCGATGTGACACAAAGCGGAACAACGTGATATATTGTTGTTGGACAACGATGAACCTAAGACCTATGAGGAAGCGATGGTGGGACCTCGATTCCAACAAGTGGCTTAGAGCCATGAAATCCGAAATAGAATCCATGTACGACAATCAAGTTTGGAACTTGGATGATCCACCCGATGGTGTCAAAACCATTGAGTGTAAATGGGATTTTAAGAAAAGGCCGATATGGATGGAAATGTTCACATCTATAAGGCGCGATTGGTGGCGAAAGGTTTTAAACAGATTCAAGGAGTTGATTATGATGAAACCTTCTTGCCCGTCGCAATGCTTAAATCTATTCGGATTATCCTAGCGATTGCTGCATATTTCGATTATGAGATATGGCGATGAATGTCAAAACGGCTTTCCTAAATGGAAACCTAAGCGAGGATGTATACATGATACAACCTCGGGTTTTGTCGATCCGAATCGCTCGGAAAGATATGCAAGCTACGAAATCCATTTATGGATTGAAGCAAGCATCTCGGAGTTGGAATATTCGTTTTGATGAAGTAATCAAAGGGTTTGGTTTCATCAAAAATGAAGAAGAGGCCTGTGTTTACAAAAGGTCAGTGGGAGTGCAATTGTATTTCTAATCTTATATGTGGATGTCATATTACTGATTTGAAATGATATCCCTATGCTAGAATCCGTCAAGTCTTCATTGAAAAATAGTTTTTCCATGAAAGACTTAGGGGAGACAGCATACATATTGGGCATTCGGATCTATAGAGATAGATCCAAGAGGCTAATTGGATTAAGCCAAAGTACATACATTGACAAGGTGTTGAAAAGGTTCAACATGCATGATTCCAAGAAAGGTTTCTTGCCCATGTCACATGGCATTAATCTTAGCAAGAATCGTGTCCTCGACACATGATGAGCGGAATAAGATGGGTATGGTTCCATATGCTTCGGCAATTGGATCCATCATGTATGCCATGCTTTGTACACGCCCAGATGTCTCGTACGCTTTGAGTGCTACGACCATATACCAATCAAATCCAGGTGAAGGTCACTGGACTGCCGTAAAGAATATCCTTAAGTACTTGAGAAGAACTAAGGATATGTTCCTAGTCTATGGAGGTGAAGAAGAGCTCGTTGTAAGTGGTTACACCGATTCTAGCTTCCAAACAGAGAAGGATGATTATAGATCGCAATCGGGTTCGTGTTCTCGCCCGAACGGAGGCGCAAGCCACTGGAAGAGTTCCAAGCAGATACCGTTGCTGATTCTACAACGTAGGCCGAGTACATTGCTGCTTCGATGCTGCAAAGGAGGCTGTTTGGATCAAGAAATTCGTTTCGAGCTTGGTGTGATGACTAGTGCGACTGGTCCAATGTCTCTCTATTGTGATAATAGTGGAGCCATTGCACAAGCCAAGGAGCCAAGGTCACATCAGAAGTCCAAACACATACTTCGGCGATATCATCTCATCCGCGAGATAGTGGACAGAGGTGATGTCAAGATATGCAAAGTGCACACGGATCTCAACATAGCCGATCCACCGACAAAACCTCTCCTCACCGAAGCATGAGGCGCACACAAGAGCAATGGGGATTAGATACTTACATGATTGACTCTAGTGCAAGTGGGAGATTGTTAGTGATATGCCCTAGAGGCAACATGGAGATGTTGGATATCACGTCAATGTTTATGTACAAATGAATAAAGTGTTATTCAGTTCCATGAAATAGACATCTTGTATTGATCAAAAAGTACGTGACTTATTTATGAGACTCTTTATGTATGAATCTATTTCTAAACGATCCTCGATCATATGTCATATTGTTGGAACCAATATGATTCTAAGATCGGCATGTTTATTGATTGATGATTATGTCTCATAGATCATGGGTATGGAGATACCAAATCAATAAACATGGACACATGTGTTTGAGAACACATTGTTGGATAGACCCACCATAAGACACTACAGAATTAATGTGCCATTAGTTGGTCTCGGGTAGTGTTGGTACAAAGTCCTTAGACCTGAGATCACCATGGATTCCAACATGTGTAGTAGCCTACTTTGGGACTACCAAACGCTATTCCGTAATCGGGTAGTTATAAGGGTAGTTTTCGGGTTTGCTATGAAACATGGAGTGGGATGTGAGTGATCAAGATGGAATTTGCCCCTCCGTTGGAGAGATATCTCTGGGCCCCTCGAGGTAATGGATTATGGAAATGCATGCCATGCTAAGTTGATTGAGGAGTCAATCAACGACGATAATCCAATACGGTTCGAGTGAATGGTTAAGCTATTGAAGGGATGGCACACATCTTGCCTATAGCTTAATTGGTGTCGTGAGGCAAAGGGATTTGTGTACACATTACAGTTCGAGCCGATATTCTATTCTTGTATACTATGGTGTCAATATGTGCTGCTAGGCGCTGCTTTGACGGGTTGGCTAAGTTGGACTCGAGCCAACGATCGGCTAAGTTAGACTATAGCCGAAACCGAGTATACCTGAACCTGCGGGTCGCACGCTTAAGGGGATAAGAACAGGCATTCGAGTTGGACTCGAATACGGCTCGATCGGATAGGGATCCAATCGGATAGAGTCCTATGGGCTTACGACGTATGGGCGGCCAACTCTATGAGATTCGGATGGGATCCAATTCAAAATAGAGTCCTGATCGGCCACTAGTCCTAGTCGGCCAACTCTATATAAAGGAGGGAGGGGTGGAGAGCTGCGACACGTCAATTGCATCGCGTGCAACGAGGTCGCCGAGATCAATCTCCACGGAAACCCTCCCCACTTTTGAGCCAAACCCTAGCCTTGCATCGCGTGCTAGCACACGGGTGTACGGCGTTCGTTCCGACGTGTGGATACCGTAGAGGCGCCGCTACGTTGCGCGCGTTGATCGGCCGTGGAGGAATCGGCCGCGCATCGACGAATCGGCTGATTGGTGTATCGGCTGTCGGCTTGCGGGAATCAGCTACACTGTTCCGGATCGGATACCCCGATTGGTCGTTTCCGCCGCACACTCCAATCGGTAACGATCTATCGGCCCTTACTTGCAAGTGTTCCCGGTTTGCGCGGTAAAAGTTTTTGTTTTCGGCTAGCGTAGCCTCCGCGTAACCCTTCACTCTCCTCGCTCACGGGCCGACCAAAGGCCACGGCCCGTTTAAGCCACGCGCCCGCAAACAAGTCTAATTTGCCTCCCCTTTACCCCGGGACGCCGACAAGGCTCGCCCGCCGCCGCCGCCCCGACCCCGCGCCCCGCGCCATTTCCGCCGCCTCCGCTGCTGTGCGCCCCGCTTCCCGCGCTCCGAAACCCTTCGTGTTAACCCCCGGTCCGCCGGCCAAACCCTCCCCGCCACCGCACCCGCACGCCCTAATGGCCGGATTTCATCACCGGCCATTACTTCCCCCAAATTGGCGCCGGCGAGCAATTGCGCGCTTATCCGGTCGCCGCCGACCTTCCCATCCCCTTTAAAAGCACCCCCTCGCCCTCCCCGTCCTCCCCACGCCTCCACTCAAGACTCTCACTCTCTCTTTTGCCCTCGCGTCGTGCGCTCAAATCTTGGAGCTCGCCGCCGGTTTCGGTTGCGTTTTTCCGCCGCCTCTAGCAACCCCAAACCTCGCCGCCGCCTCTGCCCTCGTCATCGGTGCTCGTACCGCCCCGACCGTCCTTTCCCATGTCCGTTCGTGGCCGAATCATCTGTCGCCCGTCGTCGTCTTCTCCAACTTCGGCGACCCCGCGATGAGCCGCCCCTCTTCACCCCCTCGGTCGTGTTCGCGCTGCCGCACGGGTGCGCGCGGCTCCGCAAGCGAGTGAATCTGCGGCATCCCGCCGCCCTGCGCCGCCACCCAAATGGCACCGGCCGTGTTAGTGATATGCCCTAGAGGCAACATGGAGATGTTGGATGTCACGTCAATGTTTATGTATAAATGAATAAAGTGTTATTCAGTTTCATGAAATAGACATCTTGTATTGATCAATAAGTACGTGACTTATTTATAAGACTCTTTATGTATGAATCTATTTCTAAACGATCCCTGATCAAATGTCATATTGTTGGAACAAATATGATTCTAAGATTGGCATGTTTATTGATTGATGATCATGTCTCATAGATCATGGGTATGGAGATACCAAATCAATAAACATGGACACATGTGTTGGAGAACACATTGTTGGATAGACCCACCATGAGACACTACAGAATTAATGTGCCATTAGTTGGTCTCGTGTAGTGTTGGTACAAAGTCCTTAGACCCGAGATCACCATGGATTCCAACATGTGTAGTAGCCTACTTTGGGACTACCAAACGCTATTCCGTAATCGGGTAGTTATAAAGGTAGTTTTCGGGTTTGCTATGAAACATGGAGTTTGATGTGAGTGATCAAGATGGAATTTGCCCCTCCTTTGGAGAGATATCTCTGGGCCCCTCGAGGTAATGGATTATGGAAATGCATGGCCATGCTAAGTTGATTGAGGAGTCAATCAACAGACAGATAATCCAATACGGTTCGACGGAATGGTTAAACTATTGAAGGGATGGCACACATCTTGCCTATAGCTTAACTGGTATCGTGAGGCAAAGGGATTTATGTACACATTACAGGTTCGAGCCGATATTATATTCTTGTATACTATGGTGTCAATATGTGCTGCTAGGCGCCACTGTTGATGTGTCGGCCGAGTAGGACTCGAGCCGATGGTCGGCTAAGTTAGACTATAGCCGAAACCGAGTATACCCGAACCTACGTGGTCGCACGCTTAAGGGGATAAGAACAGCATTCGAGTTGGACTCGGATACGGCTCGATCGGATAGAGTCCTATGGTCATACGACGTATGGGCGGCCAACTCTGTGAGATTCAGATAGGATCCGATTTAAAATAGAGTCCTGATCGGCCACTAGTCCCAGTCGGCCAACTCTATATAAAGGAGGGAGGGGTGGAGAGCTGTGACACGTCAATTGCATCGCGTGCAACAGAAGTCGCCGAGATCAATCCCCACGGAAACCCTCCCCACTTTCGAGCCAAACCCTAGCCTTGCATCGCGTGCTAGCACACGGGTGTTCGGCGTTCTGTTCCCGGACGTGTGGATACCGGTAGAGGCGCCGCTACGTTGCACGCCGTTCATCGGCCGTGGTACTGTGAGCAAGGCGGCCGCGCGCATCGGCCGCGATCGAGCGCACGGAGCGTGGCGCGAGAACACACGACGACTCGGATCGGCCGCGGCATCCGCGAATCGGCTGATTGGGGAATCGACTGTCGGCTTGCGGGAATCGGCTACACAGTTCCGGATCGGATAGCCCTGATTGGCTGTTTCCGCTGCACACTCCAATCGGTAACAATCTATCGGCCCTTACTTGCAAGTGTTCCTAGTTTGCGCGGTTAAAAGTTTTTGTTTTCGGCTAGCGTAGCCTCCGCGTAACCCTTCAGTGGTATCAGAGCTAATCTTGCTTAGTTCGGGTTTTAGATTGGATCTGGAACAAGTTTTGCGCACGGGTTGATTAGATCAATCGGTTTTACGGGATTTGTTAAGTAGAGTTGATGGTAATTGCGTTCCTTGATAGTGTATCGGAACGGCGTAATGTGATTACGTCGAAGCAATATCCATAGAACTCGGTTTGAGTAGGCTTCGAGATAGCGTTCCTTGATAGTGTATCGGAACGGTATAATGTGATTATGCCGAAGCTATCTCGTAGTCCGATCTTGTTAGCTGCCTCGCGCCTACGCAAACCATCTCCCTTGATAGTGTATCGGGACGGCATAATATGATTATTCCGACATGGTTTCCGTAAGCGATTTCATAGATTGGATCTATGGATGCCGATATGGACCGTCGTGTGCGTACCCCCTTATAGGTCGTCTCGATGCCGATTCTCTGCGATAGGTAGAAAGCGTTTCTACGCCTAACTTGTTTTTGCAGAGAATGCTTTGAGATGGTATGGCCCTATTGTATGTATGAGATGTATGAGATGCATGTGATGCATGTAATATTCTTTCATATGTGCAATCCCTGTAATATTCTTTCATACGTGCAATGCTTGTAATATTCTTTCACGATCTGTGAGTCGATGTAATCTTCAATTAGAGCTTCTATAGTAGTAGGTTAGTTTGAAGAAATCAAGCATTCGGCACTCGGAAGAACGGTGTTAAAGATGGAGATCCTCTACACCGGCATGGAGATGGAGATCACCATGTGAAGGGGGCCATACTATTTCATGCTATTCTACCTGCTTTCATATATGTGATATGCTTGTTTGATAGGATAGCATCCCTCACAAAATTAAGTAGTAATGATGCCCTTCCAAATGTTGCACTCCGTCACCGTTATGCTCGTCAATGGTGGGTCTCAAAGCAGAGTGCCATTCTCTATCATAACACGAGGGGGTATATGTCAGACATATACATGTAGGAGCATTTGGTTTACTTAACAAGGCTATCAAAACAGTTTTGGGCCTTGGGGCATAGGTTGGGGCCAGGGTATGGAGATGCCACACCAACAACAAGAGTCACATAGAGATGTGATTAGCAAGGAGTTGCTTACCGATGTTACTAATTTTCTAGCAGTGATGCCAAAGCTCACTAGAAAATTAACTAACATGTGGATCTTGACCCAATACGTAACCTAGAGGGAAGGTGAAAAATACGTAATAGGAGTCTAATGTTAAATTGTTTAACAAAAGACATAGCATAAACGTTGTGCTAAACTTTGCTTTTTCTGTTGTAGAATAAATGGCGGCTAATACTACACCCAGTATCTTTAATTTGCGATCTATTCTCGAAAAGGAAAAATTAAACGGAACAAACTTTATGGATTGGTATCGCAACTTGAGAATTGTTCTCAAGCAAGAGTGTTAGGAGTACGTTCTTGAAGTACCCTATCCTGAGGATTTGCCAAATAATGCCACTGCAACTGCACGGAGGGCTTATGAGAAGCACACTAATGATGCCCTAGATATAAGCTGTCTCATGCTTGCTACAATGTCCCCTGAGCTTCAGAAGCAATATGAGAGCAGCGATGCGCACACTATTATTCAGGGACTGCGTGGCATGTTTGAGAACCAAGCTCGGGCCGAGAGGTTCAACACCTCAAAGTCCTTGTTTGCGTGCGGCTTGTTGAGGGGAACCCCGTCGTCCGCATGTGATAAAAATGATTGGCTACATTGAGAGTCCGGAAAACTAGGTTTTCCCCTTAGCCAAGAGTTGGCTACTGATGTGATTCTCCAGTCGCTCCCTCCGAGCTTCGAGCCATTCATATTGAATTATCACATGAACAATATGGATAGAATCTTGGCTGAATTGCATGGGATGCTTACGACCCGAGGAGAGTATCCGAAAAACGGTCATCATGTGATGATGATGCGTAAGGCTAAGCGCAAACCACCGTCAAGAAACTTTGCACCAAGAGGAAGTTAACTCCCGATGAGATCGCGAGTGCCTCAAATGCAAAGAAGGGCAAGAAGGGGTCGGCGGCATCGATGCCGTTTGCTTCTATTGCAAGGAGACAAAGCCACTGGAAGAGGAACTACAAGAAGTACATGGAGGATCTCAAAAAGAAGCAAAGTACGGCTTCGCTTCAGGTATTAATGTTATAGACATTAATCTTGCTACTTCATCTACGACTCTTGGGTATTTGATACCGGATCGTAGCTCATATTTGCAAATCGTTGCGGGAATGAGAAGAAGTAGAGGATTGAGAAGGGGCGAGGTGAACCTGCGCGTCGGCAATGGAGCAAGCGTTGCTACGCTGTCCTCGCAGCACCACTTACTCATCTACCTTCAGGATTAGTTTTGGAATTGAATAATTTTTATTGTGTTCCAACACTATGTCAAAACGTTATTTCCGCTTCATGTTTGCAAGCGGAAGGATATGATTTTAGATCAATGAACAATGGTTGTTCAATATATCTCAGAGATATGTTCTATTTTCATGCTCCATTGGTGAATGGATTATACGTTTTGAATCTTGAAGCATCTCCCATCTATAACATTAATACAAAAAGGCAACTCTCTAATGATATAAACCCCACGTTTATCTGGCATTGTTGCTTAGGCCATATAAATAAGAAACGCATGGAGAAGCTCCATAAGGATGGATTGCTTCACTCTTTTGATTTTGAATCATTTGAGACATGTGAGTCTTGTTTACTTGGTAAGATGACAAAGGCACCTTTCACGGGACATAGTGAGAGAGCAAGTGACTTATTGGCACTCGTACATACCGATGTATGTGGACCAATGAGCTCAATGGCCGAGGTGGTTATCGCACTTCATTACCTTTACCGATGACTTTAGTAGATATGGTTATATCTACTTAATGAGGCATAAGTCCGAATCCTTTGAAAAGTTCAAAGAATTCCGAATGAAGTACGGAATCATTTAGGGAAAACAATCAAGTTTCTACGATCGATCGTGGAGGAGAATACTTGAGCCAAGAGTTTGGTAAACATCGAAAGATTGTGGAATTGTTCCACGCTTGACTCCGTCGGAACTCCACAATGGAATGGGGTGTCCGAACGGAGAAATCGCACCTTGTTGGACATGGTGCGGTCGATGATGAGCCAAAGTGATCTTCCGTTATCCTTCGGGATATGCTCTTGAAACAAATTCGCGCTCACACTAAATAGAGTTCCATCTAAGTCGGTTGAAAAGACACCATATGAGATATGGACAGGCAACCCCCTAGTTTGTCTTTTCTCAAAATTTGGCGATGTGAGGCTTATGTAAAACGTTTACGTCGACAAGCTCACACCCAAATCTCGACAAGTGCTTCTTTGTGGGATATCCTAAGGAAACTAAGGGATATTACTTTTATAATCGGGAACAAGGCAAAGTGTTTGTCGCCCGACACGGTGTCTTCTTGGAGAAAGAGTTTCTTTCAAGAAGGGTTAGTGGGAGCAGGGTGCATCTTGAAGAGGTTTAAGAAACACCGAAAACGTTTCGGCGACCACGTAACCACAACAGAGGAGCAAAGTGTTGCGTCACCGTTGTAGATACACCAGCCCCACTGAGGTCGAAAGATCACGTCGTGCACCCGACAGTACACAAAGCGGAACAACGTGATATATTGTTGTTAGACAACGATGAGCCTAAGACCTATGAGGAAGCGATGGTGGGACCCGATTCCAACAAGTGGCTTGGAGCCATGAAATCCGAAATAGAATCCATGTACGATAATCAAGTTTGGAACTTGGTTGATCCACCTGATGGTGTCAAAACCATTGAGTGTAAATGGGTTTTTAAGAAAAAGGCCGATATGGATGGAAATTATGGAGATTATGGCAATCAGGTATCTACATGGCAAGCTTATCCGACTGGAGGTAGGGATAGATTGCGCCTGCCATATATGTAAACCAAACATGACTTGGGTGTTACGATTGCCGATAGAGATAAGGCAATCGGCCTATAGTCACGGTTTGGTAAGATTGAGGAAACCAACTTAGAGTAAGATAGGGTTTTCGATCGTAAGCCCTCCTCCCAAGACTATATAAGGGGGTAAGGGGCGTCCGTTGAGGGATATCGATTCTAGATCGAGATTCCAATAGGAGATCAGTTTTTAGCCTTCAGCTTTAGATCACGAGATCAATAAAGACACTCGGCGGATCGAATCCACCAAAACAGGAGTAGGGTATTACCTCATGAGAGGGCCTGAACCTGTCTAAACCTTCTTCTCCTTCTAACCCATTGTGCTTGGCGATCTCGATTGCGACCCCAGAAATTATATTGCCGAAACCAAGTTTCGACAGCTTGGCGCGCCGGTAGGGGACCGCGCGTCGAGACTTCTTCAACAATCTCGCCGACAAGCGTGATGGGATCTCCTTCAGGATTCGGCGACTTCGCCGCCAACTTCTTCGACGACTCCTCCTTCGACTCGGATTCAAACCGTCGGAAGGAAAGACCCACTCGGCGCCGTTCGGGCTCCCCAATAGCGCCGAGATCTTCGACGACATCTTCAAGATCAAGATGCAATCTACTTTCTCCGACGACGGACTTCACTCGGCACCATTCGGATTACCGAATACCGCCGAAATCTGCGCCAATCTTCTCACCTCCCGACGGAGGCGATCTATTCGGACGAAGACCTCTCGGTGCCGTTTGGGTTACCAAACGCCGCCGAGATCTACAACAAACTTCTCTCCCGAGTCGACAACCACTCGGAGGAGCCCACATCCCCAAGCTCGACTCGGCGGAACGATCCGGACCCGGCTACCCAGATCAAGGGAGGTCGCCGTCATCCTCCCATCATTCGGCTCCTGCTCATCTTCGGAGCTCAATGGATACCTCGCTCCGCCGCTCGACAACCTCTATGGCATCCCTTCGACGAAGCCGACAACTCCGACTGCCGCATGGACTATGAGCCGAAGTGCTTTGATGTCCTCATGGCCGAGCCGGACGAGTCCGACTCAGCCATGGCCGAAGGCTTGCTCAAGAAGAGCGAGCCAAGGTGGAGCACGAGCGCAAGACGGCCGAAGAGGAAAAACAACACAAGGATGAGGCCGACAAGAGGAAGCGGGACCTACGTGCATGGACGATCCGCCGGAGGCCATCCTCCAAACACAGTCCGCAACACCAACATCTTCCAAACGCCACGCGAACGCTGTCGCCGCGCTCACCCTCTTGGACACCGTCATGGAGACGGCACCGCCAACGTGACTCCAATACTCGACAAGATAAAGACCATCGTCGCTGCCACGCCTAACGGCCATCCCACCACCTCGGCACGGAGGTCGACCGAGTCCGTGGCTGAAACGCCGACAAGAGCCGGCTTCCACCTCTAAAGTCGAAACTATAAGAGGCCCGAGCCGGATCGGCCGACGACCGTGCCAAGAGGCCCACCCCGCGAGTCCACGCCGAGGTACCGGGAGCAAACGGTCGACTCCCACGACAAACGACATGGACGTCCACCCGTCCACCACCGCGTCCGCCGCAACAACGCTCCGGCTACCCAACCAGCCAACCGAAGACCCCGCCGAGTGATCTCGCGAGAAGTCCTCGATCGCCACTACCAGAGCGGGACCGACGCACTCGGGAAGATCGGAGGGGATCACCCGATAGCGGCGACGACGGAGTATCGGCCTTCACTCGGGAGCTTCGCCGAGTGCATTGGCCGAGTGGGTTCAAGCCCACAGGGATTGAAAGGTACGACGGCAAAACCGACCCTGAATCTTGGCTTACCGTCTACACCCTCGCCATCCGTGCTACGGGCGGTGATAACAAGGCCATGGCCAATTACCGCCCATGGCCCTCGCTAACTCAGCCGAACCGGCTCACGAGCCTGCCAAGAGGCTCAATCGGCTCGTGGAGCGAGCCGAGGGACCACTTCATCGCCAACTTCCAAGGCACCTTCGAGAGGCCCGGCACACACTTCGACCTATACAACGTCATCCAAAAGCCGGACGAGCCCCTCGAAGGATTACATCCGTCGTTTCTTCGAGAAGCGCAACAAGATCCCGAACATCACCGATGACATCATCATCGCCGCCTTCCGAAGGGAGTCCGTGATGAGCCGCTAATCAAGAAGTTCGGGCGCAAACCACCGAAGACGGTGAAACAAATGTTCGAGACGGCGAACTCCTACGCGAAGCCCAACGACACCATCAAGGCTGCCCGTCAAGATCGGCCCGATAGGAGGGAAGACAAGCAAGCGGGAGGGAGCCGTAATCCTAAGAAGGATGGCGGCAACAACGGCAACCAGGGCCGAAAGATCGCAAGCGCCGATCCGAGGACCTAGTGGCCGCAACCTCCAACACTCAACGCCGTCCCGAGTCGCCGCCTACGACGCCATCATGAACGCCCGGTGCACCCATCATCCGAATCATAAGCACGCGGCGAAGGACTGTTTTATCTACAAGCAATTCGCCAAGACGCGGTGCGCTCAACAAGAAGCCGGCCGACGAGGCTGGTCCGTCGGCGCCAAAAAGAACAACGCGGCTGAAAATGCCGAACCTTTTCAAGACCCAGTGGGGAGCTCAACCACATCTTCGGAGGAAACGAAGCTAACCGACCGAGAGGTCAACGCGGCTAAACCCAAAGTCCTCGACTCGCGATGGTCGGAAGTGGCCATCACTTTTGACCGCTCGGATCACCCCGACCGAGTGGTTCACCCGGGCGCTATCCACTCGTCCCGGATCGCGTGGTCCGCAATATCGGCTCAAGCGCGTCCTCATCGACGGGGCAGCGCCCCAACATCCCGTTTGCCAAGACCATGGATGAGATGCGATCCCGAGGGCCGAACTAAAGGCAAGCTCAGCCCCCTTCCGCGGAGTCATCCCGGGGCTATCATCTACACCACTCGGGAACATCTCTCTCCCCTGTCACCTTCGGGGCCCGAGAGAACTTCCGAACGGAGAACGTCACTTTTGAGGTGGCCGACTTCGAAACAAATACCACGCCATCATTGGAAGACCGCGCTTGCCAAGTTCATGGCGATCCCACATTACACCTACCTCTGCATGAAGATGCCAGTCCCAACGGCGTCATCACTCTTCGCAGCGATGTGAAGCAAGCCTTCACTGCGATAAGGAGAGCTGCGACATGGCCCAATCTCGCGAGAGATTATGTGGCCAACAAGAAGTCCGATTGGCTGCATCAACTTCCGCAGGGGGCGAAGTCCCCGCGAAGAAGATAGCCAAATCGGGAGCCGGCGATGCCAAGACCAAGAAGATCTCCCTTGATCCGTCGGATCCTTCGAAACCGCTGTAATCGGCGCCGACCTAGATCCCAAATAGGAAAGCGCGCTCGTCACCTTCCTCCAAAATAATAAAGATGTTTTTGCTTGGAAACCATCGATATGCCCGGAATTCCTAGGGAGGTGATCGAGCACTCTTTGCACGTCAAAGATGACGCCAAACCTATAAAACAATGATTACGCGATTCGCGCAGGACCGAAAAGACACTATCAAAGAAGAGCTCACGAAGCTCTTGGTCAGTCGGCTTCATCAAAGAAGTCCTTCATCCCGACCGGTTAGCCAACCCGGTCCGGTCCGCAAGAAAACGGGACAATGGCGCATGTGCGTCGACTATACTGACCTCAACAAAGCTTGCCCCAAAGATCCGTTCGGGCTACCTCGCATCGACCAAGTCGTTGACTCAACAGCCGGCTGCCAACTCCTAAGTTTCCTAGATTGTTACTCGGGCTATCACCAGATCAGCTTGAAAGAATCCGACTGCTTGAAGACATCGTTCATCACGCCGTTTGGGGCCTACTGTTACATCACCATGCCTTTTGGCTCGAAGAACGCCGGCGCCACATACCAACGCATGATCCAAAGATGCTTCCAAACGCAGATCGGCAAGAACGTAGAAGCTTATGTCGACGATGTTGTCATCAAGAGCAAGCGAAAAGAAGACCTGATCGCCGACCTAGAAGAAACTTTTGCAAACATCCGGGCCTTCGAATGAAGTTGAACCCGGAGAAGTGCACTTCGGCGTCCCATCGGAAAGCTCGGCTTCATGGCGTCACATCGCGGCATTGAAGCCAATCCGGAGAAGATCAACGCCATCTTAAGCATGAAGCCCCGAGTAACCGAAAGACGTCCGAAGCTCACTGGCTGCATGGCGGCGCTAAGCCGCTTCATCTCCCGACTCGACGAACGAGGCATGCCCTTCTTCGATTGCTAAAAGACAGATGACTTCCGTGGACCGCGGAAGCCAACAAGGCCTTTGAAGATTTCAAAGAGTTCCTTACAACGCCACCCGTCCCGGCCTCGCCTCGGCCCAGGAACCTTTGCTGTTGTACGTTTCAGCCACCCACCAGGTGGTCGCACGGTCCTCGTGGTCGAGCGCGAAGAAGAAGGACGGGCTCGAAGATTCGGAGGCCAATCTACTTTGTTAGCGAAGTGTTGGCGGAGCCAAAATTCGCTACCCCGAGGTACAAAAATTACTCTATGGTGTTCTAATAACCGCGAGGAAATTGGCACATTATTTTCGTGGTCACTCGGTCACCGTCGTCACTTCTTTCCCACTCGGCGATGTCATCCACAACCGCGAGGCAACCGGACGCATCGCCAAGTGGGCTCTAGAGCGATGCCATTGGACTTGACTTTTAAGGCGAGGACGTCCATAAAGTAACAAGCCTTGGTGGATTTCCGGCCGAGTGGACTGAACAACAAGAGAACGTACCTCGGGAAGACCTCCAACACTGGACCATGCACTTCGACGGATCCAAGAGGATCACCGGCTTGGGAGCAGGAGTTGTGCTGATCTCCCGACCGGGGAAGGCTAAGATACGTCCTTCACCTCCACTTCTCCGCCTCACACAACGTCGCCGAGTAGGAAGCCCCGCTACATGGATCGCACCTCGCAGCTTTCACTCGAATACGTTGGATCATCGTGAAAGGCGACTCCCAGGTCGTCAATCAAGTAATGAAGGATTGGTCCTGCCTAAATGACACTATGGAGGCTTACCGTCAAGAGGTCCGCAAACTTGAAGACAAGTTTGACGGGCTCGAACTCTCTCATGTTCTCGAGGCATAACAATGAAGCGCCCGACGAGTTGGCGCAGCTTCGGGTCCAAGCGCGAAGCTGCCCCAACGACGTCTTTGTCGAGCACCTCTATGAACCAACCATCACGGCAAAGACAACTACCAACCAAGAAGTTGCAAACGAAGTCGCCATGACCAATGCCGACTGGAGGACGCCACTCATCAAATTCCTAACTCAGCAAGAACTGCCGGAGGACCGGGATGAAGCAGAACGTGTTCGACGTCGCTGCCAAGCATATGTCATGGTTGACTCCGATCTATACAAGAGAAGCCCCTCCGGAATCCTAATGAGATGCATCACACCCGAGGAAGGGAAACAGCTACTCCAAGACATCCACTCGGGCATATGCGGAAGCCACGCGGCAGCACGCACTCTGGTCGGCAAAGCCTACGGGCAAGGTTTCTTTTGGCTTACCGCGGTCTCCGACGCGGACAAAGTCGTACGAACCTGCGAAAGCGCGCCGTTTTCGCCCGACAAAGCCATGTCCCGGCCGAGCTACAAACAATTCCACTTTCCGGCCGTTCGCGGTATGGGGCCCGGACATGGTCGGCCCCATCAAGAAAGCTCCAGGAGGATTCACACACCTCTTCGTCGCAATCGACAAGTTCTCCAAGTGGATTGAAGCCAAGCCGGTCGCCACCATCACTGCGACAAGGCACGGGACTTTTCTCAACATCGTGCACCGCGTCGGTGTCCCAAACAGAATCATAACCGACAACGGGACTCAATTCACGGGAGGCATCTTCAAGGAATTCTTCGAGGACTTCGGAATCAAGATTTTCTACGCATCGCTGCCCATCCCAAAAGCAATGGACAAGTCGAACGAGCCAACGGCATGGTCCACCAAGGCATCAAGGCCCGCGTTTTCGATCGCCTAAACCCCTACGCGGGCAAGTGGGTCCAAGAACTTCCCTCGGTCTTATGGTCGCTACGGACCACACCCGGTCGGGCTACCAGCCAAACTCCCTTCTTTTTTGTTTACGGCGCGAAGCCATGTTGCCAAACGAGATGGAGTATGAATCCTCCGAGTCCGCAGCTTCAACGATGAACGCTACGACCCCGACCGAGTGGATGACCTCACCCGATTGGAAGAGGCCCGCGAGGCAGCCCTCATCCGTCGGCCAAATATCTTCAAGGGCTCGAGATACCACGCCGCAACGTTCGAGCACGAGCTTTCATCGTTGGCGACCTGGTCCTACGCAAGATCCGGACCACCAAAGACCGTCACAAGTTATCTCCCTTATAGGAGGGACCGTACATAATCGCCGAGGTGACTCGGCCCGGTGCGTCTCGGCTAAAACGTGAAGACGGGTCTATGGTGGAGAACTCTGGAACATTGAGCATCTTCGACGATTTTATGCCTAATTTGGCTAAGGCTTCATGTTTTCCTTGATGCCAACCTCAAGCAAGATGACTTCTTGTGTCGCGCATGGGGCGTACATATGTCAATAAAGCTTAAGTTTTCCTCATCAACTTCGTGCATGATTTGGTTTATCATTGTTTAATGGTCTTCGATTCGAGTTCGGTGTCTAAGGACCGAGAGCTTTCCGATGACCTAATCGAGCCTAGGCTTGGTGACAGTCAGACAAAAACTACTTAAGAAATTTCACACAAAAACTCGGATCAAAGCATTAACATAAATAAACTAAGTATATCACAGGTTCTACATCGAGCATCACAATCACACGACATTTACAAGACAGTGTTCGAAAGATAAATCAAATCCCGAAATTGTTCACTACATCAATGGATATCTTCTTTGCTTCCTCCTGCGCCTCACTCAATATCCAAGGCCTGTTCATCTGTGGTTCCATCGCAAAGCCCTCCCCGACCGAGTGGATGTCCACTCGGGGTAAAGGACTTGGTCCGTGCAAGAGCCGGACCAGCCCCCATGTTGGCCGCTTCAGTGATGTTGGCCGGATATTGGTCAGAGCCCTTCGCGCACTTGTCGAATATTTCTACCGGCTCTAGCGAACCGACCCCAACTCCTTGATGGAATAAAGATAGCAAGATCGGCGCGACGCATTGGCGACCTCTTCTCGGGCCTTCCCGGCTCGTTTGACCCGCTCAAGCAAGACGCCATATTGAGCTCGGGTCTTAACCTTGTAAGCGCCAAAAGCATCGATCATGCAAAGCACTCGAAAATAAAGCAGCACAAAGAATGTTACTTCAAAGAGGCTTACCTTCAAACTCGGCCTCCATTTCGGCTTTATCGAGGCCGACCGCCTCCAGTGGACTTGAAGCGAATGGACCTCCAAAGAATTTTCTACAAAAGAAGAAGATCATCAAACCGAGGTTAACATAAGAATCATGAAGAAACTTGGAGAGACGGGCTTACTCCCGATTGACCCTCGGAGGTCGAGGTTTGCCTCCCGAAGCTCTGCGATCTCTCTCCTTAAAGCCGCCTCCCTCGACGCGGCCTCCTCGAGTGGTCTTCAACTTTCGCCGAACGTCCTCTAAGAAGTTCAGGTGAGGAACTAGCTTCTCCAAGACCTCGGACTTTGAAGGGTTACGCGGAGGCTACGCTAGCCAAAAACAAAAACTTTTACCACGCAAACCAGGAACACTTGCAAGTAAGGGCCGATAGATCGTTACCGATTGGAGTAGAGTGCAGCGAATAACCAATCGTGGCAATCCGATCCGGAACAGTGTAGCCGATTCCCGAAGACACGATTCGCCAATCAGCCGATTCGAGTCGTCCGGCCGCGTTCTCACGCCTCGCTCCGATGCGCCCAACCGCAGCCGATTCCACCACGCCGATCGCTCCGATTGCGCCGATCCGAAGCCGATCAACGGCGCGCAACGTAGCGCGCCTCTACCGGTATCCACACCCGGGGACAACGCCGTACACCCGTGTGCTAGCACGCGATGCAAGGCTAGGGTTTGGCTCGAAAGTGGGAGGGTTTCCGTGGAGATTGATCTCGGCGACTTCGTTGCACGCGATGCAATTGATGTCTATGCAGCTCTCCACCCCTCCCTCCTTTATATAGAGTTGGCCGACGGGACTAGTGGCCGATTAGGACTCTATTTTGAATCGGATCTCATCCGTATCTCATAGAGTTGGCCGCCCATACGTCGTAAGCCCATAGGACTCTATCCGATCGGATCCCTATCCGATCGAGCCGTATCCGAGTCCAACTCGAATATCTATTCTATCCCCTTAAGCGTGCGACCGTAGGTTCAGGTATACTCGGCTTCGGCTATAGTCTAACTTAGCCGATCGTCGGCTCGAGTCCAACTCACCCACTCACAGGCGCCTAGCAAGACATATTGACACCATAGTATACAAGAAATAATATCGGCTCAACCCGTAATGTGTACACAAATCCCTTTGCCTCACGATACCGCTAAGCTATAGGCAAGATGTGTGCCATCCCTTCAATAGCTTAACCATTCACTCGAACCGTATTGATTATCGTCCGTTGATTGACTCCTCAATCAACTTAGCATGGCCATGCATTTCCATAATCCATTACCTCGAGGGCCGAGATATCTCTCCAAAGGAGGGGCAAATTCCATCTTGATCACTCACATCCCACTCCATGTTTCATAGCAAACCCGAAAACTACCTTTATAACTATCCAGCTACGGAATAGCGTTTGGTAGTCCTAAAGTAGGCTACTACACATGTTGGAATCCATGGTGATCTCAGGTCTAAGGACTTTGTACCAACACTACCCGAGACCAACTAATGGCACATTAATTCCCGTAGTGTCTCATGGTGGGTCTATCCAACAATGTGTTCTCTAACACATATGTCCATGTTTATTGATTTGGTATCTCCATACCCATGATCTATGAGACATGATCATCAATCAATAAACATGCCGATCTTAGAATCATATTTGTTCCAACAATATGACATATGATCAGGGATCGTTTAGAAATAGATTCATACATATCGAGTCTCATAAATAAGTCACGTACTTATTGATCAACACAATATGTCTATTTCATGGAACTGAATAACACTTTATTCATTTATACATAAACATTGACGTGATATCCAACATCTCCATGTTGCCTCTAGGGCATATCACTAACAATCTCCCACTTGCACTAGAGTCAATCATGTAAATATCTAATACCCATTGCTTGTGTGCGCCTCATGCTTCGGCCGAGGGAGAGGTTTTGTCGCGGATCGGCTATGTTGAGATCCGTGTGCACTTTGCATATCTTGACATCACCTCTCGTCCACTATCTCGCGGATGAGATGATATCGCCGAAGTATGTGTTTGGACTTCGATGTGACCTCGGCTCCTTGGCTTGCGCAATGGCTCCACTATTATCACAATAGAGAGACATTGGACCAGCCGTACTAGTCATCACACCAAGCTCGAAACGAATTTCTTGATCCAAATGCTCCTTTGCAGCCTTCCGAAGCAAGCAATGTACTCGGCCTCCGTTGTAGAATCAGCAACAGATCCCGCTTGGAACTCTTCCACTGATCGCGCCTCCGTTCAGCAAACACGAACCTGCATTGCGATCTATAATCATCCTTGTCCGTTTGGAAGCTAGCATCGGTGTAACCACTTACAACGAGCTCTTCTTCACCTCCATAGACTAGGAACATATCCTTAGTTCTTCTCAAGTACTTAAGGATATTCTTTACGACCGTGACCTTCACCTGGATCTCGACGGTATCCGCTCGTAGCACTCAAAGCGTACGAGACATCTCGGGCGTGTACAAAGCATGGCATACATGATGGATCCAATTGCCGAAGCATATGGAACCATACCCATCTTATTCCGCTCATCATGTGTCTGAGGACACTGATTCTTGCTAAGACTAATGCCATGTGACATGGGCAAGAAACCTTTCTTGGAATCATGCATGTTGAACCTTTTCAACACCTTGTCAATGTATGTACTTTGGCTTAATCCAATTAGCCTCTTGGATCTATCTCTATAGATCCGAATGCCAATATATATGTTGCTTCCCTAAGTCTTTCATGGAAAACTATTTTTCAATGAAGACTTGACGGATTCTAGCATAGGGATATCATTTCCAATCTGTAATATGTCGTCTACATATAAGATTAGAAATACAATTGCGCTCCCACTGATCTTTTTGTAAACACAGGCCTCTTCTTCATTTTGATGAAACCAAACCCTTTGATTACTTCATCAAAACGAATATTCCAACTCCGAGATGCTTGCTTCAATCCATAAATGGATTTCGTAGCTTGCATATCTTTCCAGGCGATTCTCGGATCGACAAAACCCCGAGGTTGTATCATGTATACATCCTCGCTTAGGTTTCCATTCAGGAAAGCCGTTTTGACATCCATCTCGCCATATCTCATAATCGAAATATGCAAAATCGCTAGGATAATCCGACTAGATTTAAGCATTGCGACGGGCGAGAAGGTTTCATCATAATCAACTCCTTGAATCTGTTTAAAACCTTTCGCCACCAATCGCGCCTTATAGATGTGAACATTTCCATCCATATCGGCCTTTTTCTTAAAAACCCATTTACACTCAATGGTTTTGACACCATCAGTGGATCAACCAAGTTCCAAACTTGATTGTCGTACATGGATTCTATTTCGGATTTCATGGCTCCAAGCCACTTGTTGGAATCGGGTCCCACCATCGCTTCCTCATAGGTCTTAGGTTCATCGTTGTCCAACAACAATATATCACGTTGTTCCGCACTGTACTGCTCGTGCACGACGTGATCTTTCGCACCTCCGTGGGCCGGTGTATCTACAACCGGTGGCGCAACACTTTGCACCTCCCGTTGTGGTTCTGTGGTCGCCGAAACATTTTCTCGGTGTTTCTTGAACTTCTTCAAGATGCACCCGCTCCCACTAACCCTTCTTGAAAGAAACTCTTTCTCCAAGAAGACACCGTGTCGGCGACAAACACTTTGCCTTGTTCCCGATTATAAAAGTAATATCCCTTAGTTTCCTTAGGATATCCCACAAAGAAGCACTTGTCGATTTGGGTGTGAGCTTGTCGATCAGTAAACGTTTTACATAAGCTTCGCATCCCCATATTTTGAGAAAAGACAAACTAGGGGGTTGCCCCGTCCATATCTCATATGGTGTCTTTTCAACCGACTTAGATGGAACTCTATTTAGTGTGAGCGCAATGCTTTCAAGAGCATATCCCCGTAAAGATAACTAAGATCACTTTGGCTCATCATCGACCGCACCATGTCCAACAAGGTGCGATTTCTCCGTTCGACACTCCGTTCCATTGTGGAGTTCCCGGCGGAGTCAACCGTGGAACAATTCCACAATCTTTCGATGATTACCAAACTCTTGGCTCAAGTATTCCCTCCACGATCCGATCGTAGAAACTTGATTGTTTTCCCTAAATGATTCTCAGTACTTCATTCTGGAATTCTTTGAACTTTTCAAAGGATTCGACTTATGCCTCATTAAGTAGATATAACCATATCTACTAAAGTCATCGTAAAGGTAATGAAGTACCGATAACCACCTCCGGCCGTTGAGCTCATTGGTCCACATACATCGCATGTACGAGTGCCAATAAGTCACTTGCTCTCTCACTATGTCCCGTGAAAGGTGCCTTTGTCATCTTACCAAGTAAACAAGACTCACATGTCTCAAATGATTCAAAATCAAAAGAGTGAAGCAATCCATCCTTATGGAGCTTCTCCATGCGTTTCTTATTTATATGGCCTAAGCGACAATGCCGATAAACGTGGGGTTTATATCATTAGAGAGTTGCCTTTCTCGTATTAATGTTATAGATGGGAGACGCTTCAAGATTCAAAACGTATAATCCATTCACCAATGGAGCATGAAAATAGAACATATCTCCGAGATATATTGAACAACCATTGTTCATTGATCTAAAATCATATCCTTCCGCTTGCAAACATGAAGCGGAAATAACGTTTTGACATAGTGTTGGAACACAATAACAATTATTTAATTCCAAAACTAATCCCGAAGGTAGATGAAGTGGTATCGTGCCGACAAAGAATCGTAGCAACGCTTGCTCCATTGCCGACGCGCAGTTCACTCGCCCTTCTCAATCCTCTACTTCTTCTCATTCCCGCAACGATTTGCAAATATGAGCTACCGATCCGGTATCAAATACCCAAGAGTCGAGAGGTGAAGTAGCAAGATTAATGTCTATAACATTAATACCGGCGTAAGTCGTACTTTGCTTCTTCTTGAGATCCTCCATGTACTTCTTGCGCCTCCTTTCCAAAGGCTGTCTCCTTGCAAGAGAAGCAAACGGCATCCGATGCCGCCGACCCTTCTTGCCCTTCTTTGCATTAGAGGCACTCGCGATCTCATCGGGAGTTAACTTCCTCTTGGTGCAAAGTTTCTTGACAGTGGTTTGCGCTTAGCCTTCGCATCATCATCACATGATGACCGTTTTTCTCGGATACTCTCACTGCCTTTAGCATCCCATGCAATTCAGCCAAGGTCCTATCCATATTGTTCATGTGATAATTTAATATGAATGGCTCGAAGCTCTGAGGGAGCGACCGGAGAATCACATCGCAGCCAACTCTTGGCTAAGGGGAAAACCCAGTTTTTCCGCACTCTCAATGTAGCCAATCATCTTTATCACATGCGGATCGACGGGATTCCCTCAACAAGCTCGCACGCAAACAAGGACTTTGAGGTGTTGAACCTCTCGGCCCGAGCTTGGTTCTCAAACATGCCACGCAGCCCCGAATAATAGTGTGAGCATCGCTGCTCTCATATTGCTTCAAGCTCGGGGACATTGTAGCAAGCATGAGACAGCCTTATATCTAGGGCATCATTAGTGTGCTTCTCATAAGCCCTCCGTGCGCTGCAAAGGGCATTAGTTGGCAAATCCTCGATAGGGTACTTCAAGAACGTACTCCTTACGCTCTTGCTTGAGAACAATTCTCAAGTTGCGATACCAATCCATAAAGTTTGTTCCATTTAATTTTTCCTTTTCGAGAATAGATCGCAAATTAAAGGTACCGGGTGTAGTATTAGCCGCCATTTATTCTACAACATGTAAAAAGCAAAGTTTAGCACAATGTTTATGCTATGTCTATTGTTAAACAATTTAACATTAGACTCCCATTACGTATTTTCCACCTTCCCTCTAGGTTACGTATTGGGTCAAGATCCACATGTTAATTAATTTTCTAGTGAGCTTTGGCATCACCGCTAGAAAATTAGTAACATCGGTAAGCAACACCTTGCTAATCACATCTCTATGTGACTCTTGTTGTTGGTGTGGCATCTCCATGCCCCGGCGCCAACCTATGCCCCAAGGCCCAAAACTGTTTTGATAGCCTTGTTAAGTAAACCAAATGCTCCCGCATGTATATGTCCGACATATACCCCTCGTGTTATGATAGAGAATGGCACTCGCTTGGTGCACCCACCATTGACGAGCATAACGGTGACGGGTGCAACATTTGGAAGGGCATCATTACTACTTAATTTTGAGAGGGATGCTATCCTATCAAACAAACATATCACATATGAAAGCAAGAAGAATAGCATATAATGAAATAGTATGGCCCCCTTCACATGGTGATCTCCATCTCCATGTCGGCGCGAGGATCTCCATCTTCACACCGTCTTCCAAGTGTCGAATGCTTGATATCTTCAAACTAAGCTACTACTATAGAAGCTCTAATTGAAGATTACATCGACTCGCAGTCGTGAAAGAATATTACAAGCATTGCACGTATGAAAGAATATTACAGGATTGCACATATGAAAGAATATTACATGCATCACATGCATCTCATACATACAATAGGGCCATACCATCTCAAAGCATTCTCTCGCAAAAACAAGTTAGGCGTAGAAACGTTTTCTACCTATCGCAGAGCTACGGCATCGAGACGACCTATAAGGGGTATGCACACGGCGGTCCGATATAGATCCACTATGAATCGCTTATGGAAACCATATCGGCATAATCATATTATGCCGTCCCGATACACTATCAAGGGAGATGGTTTGCGTAGGCGCGAGGCAGCAACAAGATCGGACTACGAGATAGCTTCGATAATCACATTATACCGTTCCGATACACTATCAAGGAACGCTATCTCGAACCCAACTCAAACCGAGTTATTTGGAAATTGCTTCGACGTAATCACATTACGTCGTTCCGATACACTATCAAGGAACGCAATTACCATCTACTCTCCTCAACATCCCGTAAAACCGATTGATCTAATCAACCCGTGCGCAAAACTTGTTCCGATCCAATCTAAAACCCGAACTAAGCAAGATTAGCTCGATACCACCGAAGGGTTACGCGGAGGCTACGCTAGCCAAAAACAAAAATTTTACCGCGCAAAACCAGAACACTTGCAAGTAAGGGCCGATAGATCGTTACCGATTGGAGTAGAGTGCATGGAATAACCAATCGTGGCAATCCGATCCGGAACAGCAGCCGATTCCGGAGACACCGATGCCAATCAGCCGATTCGAGCCGTCCGGCCGCGCTTCACGCCTCGCTCCGATGCGCCCGACCGCAGCCGATTCCACCACAGATCGCTCCGATTGCAGCCGATCCGGAAGCCGATCAACGCGCGCAACGTAGCAGCGCTTCTACCGGTATCCACACGTCCGGGGACGAACGCCGTACACCCGTGTGCTAGCACGCGATGCAAGGCTAGGGTTTGGCTCGAAAGTGGGAGGGTTTCCGTGGAGATTGATCTCGGCGACTTCGTTGCACGCGATGCAATTGATGTCTATGCAGCTCTCCACCCCTCCCTCCTTTATATAGAGTTGGCCGACTGGGACTAGTGGCCGATTAGGACTCTATTTTGAATCGGATCTCATCCGTATCTCATAGAGTTGGCCGCCCATACGTCGTAAGCCCATAGGACTCTATCCGATCGGATCCCTATCCGATCGAGCCGTATCCGAGTCCAACTCGAATATCTATTCTATCCCCTTAAGCGTGCGACCCGTAGGTTCAGTATACTCGCTTCGGCTATAGTCTAACTTAGCCGATCGTCGGCTCGAGTCCAACTCAGCCGACCGTCAACAGCGGCGCCTAGCAAGACATATTGACACCATAGTATACAAGAATAATATCGGCTCAACCTGTAATGTGTACACAAATCCCTTTGCCTCACGATACCGCTAAGCTATAGGCAAGATGTGTGCCATCCCTTCAATAGCTTAACCATTCACTCGAACCGTATTGATTATCCGTCCGTTGATTGACTCCTCAATCAACT